>OZ010788.1:615476013-616676013 GCA_963932465.1 Maratus speciosus | reverse complement strand
ATATATATATATATATATATATATTTCCATTTCATATTATTTGTTTCTATTCTGCTTTCATTTTTAATCAATTCACTTGATTTTAGTGGTTGTTCGGGCACAGGGGAAAATTAATTTTAGCTTTAGCTTATTTCTCCCACAGAAAACAACCATTTTGCTTATATCATTGAATTCTGTGCCCTCGATAACGTAATTCAATGTATAAGCTTTTCAATTTTTGTCGGTGTCCACTTTTTTCTTTTTTCTTCCATAATAATTCTTATAATATTTTTTTTTTTTTTAATACTTACAGCTTTAATTCATAATAATTGACGGTGGCAGGTTATGTTTAATTAATGGTAATATATATATATATATATATATATATATATCAATTTTGAACGGAGGGTGGTTTCGGGGTCTGGGGGTCATGATCGATGAAAATATACCAAAATTTTTTGAAATCGCTTTCCTCCGAACGGCTGCAATAGGTAGCTTTTTTGTAAAGAAAGCTACCTAAAAATAATGGTGTCAAAATGATGGTGACAACCCTGGCTTCAAGATAGGCTATATTTTATGTCGGTGCCGCTACCCCAAAGGGGGTGCAGGAGTAAAAAACGTTTTAAAAATGCGATTTTTGCGTTAAGGAAGGTCCTAGAAATATGAAATATTAGTTATCTATTAGATATAAAGGATTTCTAAGAACAGTTCTTTAAAAAAAATCGAAATTTAAAAGGGGTGAAAATGCACAAAAAGCGTTCTAAACTAAAAAACGTTCTAAATGGTGGTTTCTGCACAATCTGAGGAAATAACAAATCGATTTAAAAAATAATGGTCTCAAAATTATTCTTTAATTATGCGTATTTATTAAATATACATAATTATTAATTAATTATACGTGTGGCTCAAATTGGCTCTCTGTGCCTTAGACCCAAAACTTTTTGTTTTCAAATAAAATAAAACGTAATGAATTCATCAACGACAGAGAAAGATTTTCTAATTATACGAATTTCATTTAGTAAAAAAATATTTTAGTTTTATATATGCACACCTCAATTTATATTTTATAATGATTTCTGTAAATGATCCTCTGTTATACTAGCAATTTCTCAAAGAGTATTCGAAACACTTCTGCGGTTTCAAACTGAAAATTTTCTATTTCTGTTATGTCTGCAGCTTTTAATGAGCACGTGAAAAAGTTCAGTTATGCATGCATTGCTTGCTTTATAATTTGCATTCACGTCTTGAGTCAGTCATAACTGATAATTATAAACGACGAAGTTCGTAGCAATAAATAGTCTCATTAAAGCTGAAATCGATGACTAATGTTAAAAATTTTCGAAGGAAGAAACGAGATTTTTGGAATACTTAGTTTCGGTTCGGCTGAATTTTCAGCCGCATTTTCGCAGAAAACAAATTTTCGGCGAAACTCAGATTTTAGGCCGAAAACGAAAACGAAACCGAATTTTCGGTCGATGTCTATATAATATACAAGGAGATAGATCCGGGTTACAGAATATAGATGAAAAGCGTCGTACCTTGGAACAAAAAGGGCCAATGTCCATTTTTCTCAAATGGCAGGAAACCCAATTTAAGTTTGAGGAATTTTAAGAATCTTGCTACGATTACTGTACTATTATTTTTCAAAGTTGTACCTTTCAATTCAGCAATGTTTTTCTCACTGCAATCTAATGTTACATTGGTTTTTTTTTTTTTTTTTACATTTCAAACTGGCCATTTTTACATTAACAGTAAGTAACATTGGCCTCGACAAAATATTTTGTTTTCAATGATCTAATATTGGGAGGACTTTGGCCCTTTTAACAATTACTTTATATGGCATCCCGAATTCATTCGTGCATTTAACTCAAATTTCTCAATTTTGGACATTGGCCCTTTTTGTTCCAAGGTACAGATATATTTTCTGATGATAATATCCTTTTTTCTCTGCACATACCATAAAAGCACAGCGATTAATGAGGTAGTTTTCGAAAGGTTCCTCCAGCGGCTTTTTACGTAGTACCTATACTTTTATATCGTTAAAATACGTTGTTTGATAAAAAAAAAAATCAGTTAATCGAAAATTAACGAAAAATGTATCAGCAAGTAATCTCAAAGATTGCGGCGAGAAATTCTCACACGGGTTATTTTTTTTCCTTTTAAATTGATAACTCAATAGATATTTTACATTTATATTTTTTTAGAATGCCCACACTGTAAAAAAACCACTGTATAGATTTGCCAGAACAAACTCGATCACAGTGAATGTGCTGTATCTTTCTTTGGTTTCCTGGCTATATTAACATGGAAAATACAGTAGTTGCGTAAAATTAACAGCACAAACTGCTGGCGTCCAAATTGCCAGCACATTGTGCTGTTAATTTTACGCAACTACTGTATTTTCCATGTTAATATAGCCAGGAAACCAAAGAAAGATACAGCAAATTCACTGTGATCGAGTTTGTGCGCGAGCTGAACAGTACTTTGTTCTGTAAAAATGTCGTTTTTTTTTTTTTTTTTTTTTTTTTTTTTTTTTTTTTTTTTTACAGTGCACTAACAATACTAAAAATCGTATTTATATGGGGCAATATCAATAATGCGTTCAAACAAAGTTTTGAAACATATTAAAAGCGATATTTTTACACTGTAAAAAAGATTTCCCTTACTTTACACCGAAAAGGGTCGGCAACTAAGTTGCGATCCCAAGTGGTGTAGTGAAATTCCACTTGTAAATTCGTCTAATGAGCCACCAGCTATCAAATGGTGTAAACAAACACCATTTTTGGTGTAAAGTCACACTATTGCCTATTTGGATTGCACTTTCAGAGTCCGATCCAAACTGCTTATTTTCTGATTCATTTTAAAATTCCTTTTTGCTCTCAAACGCATCAAACTGGGAAATTCTCTTATTTAGAAACTATATAATGTGCCGTGCTTCTTAATTTTTTGATAAATGCAGGAAATACTGTAAAAAACGCTGTCAAAGTTGGCGTTTTGAACCGAATTTTCCGAAGCGGGCGATCTGGGAATGAAAAAAATGGTCATACTGAGAAAATAATTGTTTAACAATCAAATTCTAATTAATTGAGCTGAAAATGAAATCACACGGCATGTTAAACATGTCTTCAGAAATCACCCCAGCAAGTTTCATGTTTTTACTTTTAAAAATGAGTCTGAAAATGTCTCAGAAAATTTCGAGCTGTTGAGGGTGGAAAAATATTTTTTCGAATACACCCTTAAAGATTACATTTTAAATCTAATGCAACCATAATATACGATAAATAGTTTCACACAAAGAGTGCTAAACATTGTTTTAACTGTATAAATTTCTCAAGTTTTTCAGGAAAAACAGTATGTAACAGGAAAATGTTTTCCATTTTAAGTGGGATATCAATTTTCAAATGTCACTCTTAAAAAACATTTAATGCAAAAGCTAATAAAATAATGAACAAAATTTTCCATATTATCCCATCCCTTACCATATTTATCTCATTATTATGCGTATCTAGTATTGCAACTATATTTATTAATACTGACATTAGAACTTTTGCAGGGGTTTTAATCCATTCCCCCCCACATCTCCTTTTTTTTACTGATCTATTTTAACAAAGTTTTAGACTTAACTTTTATTGATTAAAAAAAATGAGAGAAAAAGAACCCGAATTTATCAGCGTTATATGTCACAAATTGATTTCCCACCTATTATTACACGTATACTTCAAATTTTAAACCCTCCCCATTGCAATGTGTTCTAGCGAAAATGTTCTTGTTTATGATAAAGTAAAACAGATTTTCCATTCAAATAGAAAATTTTCGGCACTCTCAGAAAGGAAACCTTGACTACGCGACTGATTGTTATTGCAAGCAGTATTATTATTATTGCCAAATAGTACACGAAAATACAATTAATTAGCATTAATTATCCTTACAGCATAAGTACTGAATTTAAAAAAAAAATTACACATTTACGATGATATTTTTTTTACCTTTCAAATTTAAAACAATTTTAGTGTTTTACATATTATTAAAATACGTATCTTAAAGCGTTACTTACAAAACCTCAGATAAACTTTAAAAAAAAAATACAAATATGAATTGAAAGAATGTATTGTTAACACATGAACTTATAACACCATGTTTATTTGTAATACTACTTTAAAGCAGTTCAAGCTAATGGGATTCAGGCTCGGACTGGCCCGCCGGCCCATCGGCCCGAGGGCCGGTGCGCCCTGGTCGAGAGAAAACTTCGCGCCCCTAAGTACCTAAGTCGTTCCAATATTTTTTCCCCGGTTATGCACATACATTCTGACTAGTATACTAAATTTTGAGGATTCGTTTAGGTATAATCATCCATTAACAGACAGAAAGCCCAAGAGAGTTATTTGCTATCTCAAAGAAATTTCAGGATCGGAAATCCAAAGTGGGCATCTTTGCATGCGATTGAGAGAGAAAACATTTACCGGGGGACAGTTTTAGTAGTCCCGGTGCCCTAGGCAAAATTTTTTCATAACTTCTTTGAATGATATCTTTTAGATTTTTCCCAAATATTTTGTATATTTTCAGTCTTTTCGTTCTCAATATTTTGCCCATCCCTCACCCTTTAAAGTCGGCCCTGAATGCACCTATAATTGAAACCGTGCTTTTTGAAAAGAACTCGAGAAAAGAAAAAGGGGAATCGAGACAAACCGGAAAAGGCATTGTCCTACATTATCTTAAAACTTCATAGAAGAGTTTAAATTTGAGGATGCTAACGTTAAACTTATTTCAGAAACATTAATTTACATCTTCATAAAAGCCATCTGATGGATTTTTTATTAATTTATCAGAGAGGTCACTATATAGAACCAAACATGTTACAGACTTTTTTACTCTATTCAAAAACATTTTTTTAATTATGAAAGCTATTAATAAATTCATATTAAAAAATTATGAACCTACATAAATTTTTGCATACAACAAACCTCAATCATTAAAAATACGAGTTGGAACCCGTCGAAATTCGACGAACTAAAATGTTAGAAACGAACTGTCAGATCGAATTTATAATAAACCAACAAAAATAATTACAATAAAAAATTCATCTAACGTTGGTTGTCTCACTCTTAAAACAAATAATATTTTTAACCTAAAATTACCAAATTATTATTTCCACAAACTTCAATTGCTTAAATTATTGAAAAATTAAACTCTATTAGAATACGTAATCAAGATGAGTAATTATGATGAAGTTATCGATTGAGACTTTTATGTTTGTTTTTATGGGATGAAAAATCAGTGAAAAGGATTTCGCTTTGTCACATCATAAAATTTTCCCCCATGAAATCTAAATTTTACGTTATTATCACATTCGCTTAATTTACATACGCACCACTCAAACTCACAATTTGAAAGTATTTTAACGCGCAATAGATTGTTAATGAATGCAATAGATTGTTAATGAATGTATTTCCAAACTTAAAGTCACGTTTGTCCGATTCAACTTTTCATGTGAACATTCGCACAACTTTAAGTTCTAATATCAATACCCGCGAAAAAAAATATTCAGAAATTTGCCTTTAATTGTCATAGTATTGGCCATTTAGTAATGGTCAAATATTTAATTTTATCAAAATAAATGATCATTTTGTTTTAAATATGACATAATTTTTACACACTGAATAATTTTGCCTAGCATCTCAAACTCAGTATCAGCGTAATGTAAAAATATTGAAATGTAACTGATTTATGAAGAAGAATGTATGTTTTTTTTTAATGTCTGACATCATTTTCTGTTCAAAAATTATAAAAAAGTTACTTTTATTTGCATTGTGAAAATGGCATCAATAAGGATATAATCAATAAAAATAATAAACCATGACTATTTTCCCTTTACTTTCAATATAAATGGAGTACTTCAGTTGCCACGATTACAAAATTTGTATAAAAAACTACAAAAAAATTAATATCTCAAAAATAAATTGAGATGCAGCTTTCAAACAAATTGCATTTAAAAGAGCATTTTTTCCCTTATACGACGGTGTTAAAATTTAAAATGTGCGATGTTTAGAAGTTTAAAAATTTGCCTTAGATATAATTGCAAAACCGAAATTTATTTCAAATTTCAAATTGTTGCCATTCGCAAAATGACGTATGCGTTACGCACAGATATGCTTGTCCTTTATAATATAGATAGATGTGTGTTTACAGCCTATTTGAATAATTAGTTTTCGAGGTACAGAAAAATTTTGCCTTTCGATAATTTAAGGGGACCACCATCTTTTATCAAAAGAACCACATAAAACAAAATCGTAGAAAGTTACCAGAAACACTTTTATAGGATTTTCTTTAACATAAAGTAAGCTTCTCATTTAAAATTCTTGTATAATTTTACTAATGACTAACTGAGTGTTTTCGGAACTTTTTCTTGTACGATCTTCGTTTTATTTTCCGAAATTTATAGATAAACCCCTAACACTTTCTGTTATAACTGTGTTAAGACTTAAGAAAGTTATATAAACTATATCTCTTTCCTGACAGGCAAGGAATTCAAATAGGGTGTCAAAAGTGGATGTTAAAAATTGAACAATCAACGTTCCTATGTAGACAATCCCCAAAGCAAAATTTATGAATAGCATTGAATAGTAGATATTATTCCCAATCATTTGGTAGCTGTATTTTTTTTTTATGCTGTCGTTTGCAGGAGAATTGGTAGGGGGTGATCACATTGTTTTTGTAACACCATAAAGTTTAGAAATGCATGCAAAAATGTGTTTAAATGAATGAAAATGTAGAAATGTAAAATTTAGGAATGTGTTTATCATGCTTTCAAAGTAGAAGCGCGTATCTTTTGCGCTTGATGAAAGAATACAAAGTTCTTTTGTAAGGCCTTGCGCGTTCCTAAATTTTATGGTGTTCTAAGAAGTTATTTTTGATCTTATCGTTTCACAACACCTTCCTTCATCATGAATTGTGATTTCTTTTCCATACACTATCTATTGATAGAAGAATAAAATTAGAAAGACCAGTCTTAATATCAGTCATCTACTACAAGGTAATCGATGTTCAACTTGCTAGAACTTTTAGATATTACATTATTCGTTTTAGAAAATTACGTAGCATTGTGTAGATTTCATGGAACTTTAAACATGCATGGGGAACATAGCGAAGCCTTTTATCTAGACTAAGTGATGTAATATCAAGCTATTTTCATACTTGGTGCTATACGAATGTGTTAAACCGTGTCAAGCCAGATATAACACAAGCAAAGTTAGTTAAAACTTTTGCACCCTCTGAAAATCCAAGGTCTGCGCCCTTCTCCCTAGCCCAGTCCGACCCTGATGGGATTTAAATCATGTAAAACACTTATAAAATCAAAACTAATAGTATTTCAAAGCTCTATACGAAAGTGACATTTTTACATGTTTACATTATATTTCAAAGTAATAGTGGCATTTCAAAGGTCTATACGAAAGTGACATTTTTACATGTTTACATTATAAGTAATTTTGATTTTTAAAATATCGAAATAACTAGTCTACTAAGTCATATTTTACAAGTATTATGTATCAGTTTAATATATATATATATGTAAAGCAAATATATGTATATATCACAAAATCAAGAGTTTAAAAAGAGTTTCAAGACCAAGGAAAGCATATTTGGTTACTCAGACATTCCGGTGTATTATATCAAACGAACAATAAGTACGATCAAGTGAAAGGCTATATTGTTAAAACTTGGACAATATGGCACAACAGATACGCATAACATATACTTTAACCCGTTCAGGACCGGCATCTTTTACACGAATTCTATTCGTTTGTCACCACTTTTTGTTAGTCATTTGACTTAACTTTATAAATCACGAAAATGTCGTAATTAAATAAAATCAATTTTACTTTAATTTTTTACTGGTATCAAACTAAAGCGTTTTGAGCACTTTTTGAGGGTTCATATATGCAACCATGGTCCCGAACGGGTTAAAGCTGTTTTTAACTTTAAAATTGTTAAACACGATTAAAAGTGCTAAAACCAAAACTAATTATTCACAGTTAGATATTTATTTTAGAGTTTGTAACAAAATAAACGATAAGTAACTTACTACTTCCTGAGTTTTCTTAACAGTTATAAAATTTATTCCAAGGAAATACAGGGTAGCAGATTTTTCCTTTCACAAATCTTTCGTTCAGTACATCTGGACTTACGTCACGTATACTTGACTCTCTTATTTTGTAAATTCAGCGCCAGCCTGGCTGGTTTCGACTAATTAGACCAAGCATATTAAAATAAACACAGCTGCAGCTCGGGTAAAACTGCAACAGGGACTATGTTAACTGTTTTTTAATCAGTAATCATTACTCAAAAATATATCGGAAATCGGACAAACTCCTTACCCGGGAACATCACTATAAATGAATTTCAAAATGGCGCTCTGAGCCATATGTCGTTTAAAATTTTTACTCTTGAATTGGTGTAAGGCTTCCATAATTTCTTTAGAGGAGTAAAATGACACCATTTTTAATCTATTATAACACTTAAAAGTGTGTTGACACCAGAAATAGCGTATATTTAAACTTCATTCGGCATTTTATAAACCCAAATTAAATGTAATAATACTCCTTTTTTTTTACAGTGTATATTTGCCTCATTCCAGGAGTTAACATTGAAAGAAATCTCCAAAAATCGCTATTTACAATCAAACTTTTTGATTCTGTGCATTTTGTTATCTATTCAACCGATTTTACTTGTCACTTATGGCTAATTTGGGTTTAAAACTTTACGTAAACTTATATTGATTTAATAGCTTTCCTTTCTACATTTTAATGCTTATAGAACTTCTTTATTTTAAAAGCAATACCTTCATTACCTGGAATATAATGTTAATTGTTTCCTATAACGTAAATTAATTTAAAAGAACTGACATTAAATTTAAGTGTTCCATAGATGGCGTTAGCCGTTCCGTAATCGACTATTCTCAGGCCTACCCTTTTTGTAAAGTGGAATCATCCAGTTTAAAGGTATAAATTGCGTTTCGCTAATCAATTGCCGCGCTTTCTCTTTTCTGTTTGTTTCTTTAAAGTTATCATTATGATTTTTAATATGTTTGAGTTCAAGTTACAGTAATATATTTAGTTTGAGTTTTACGATGTTTTTAGAAAACGGTTTTAGCTATGATTTAAATTTAAGCTGTTTTGAAAAGCTCCAGGTGTATTGAAGTTTTAATCCTGTTTAACCAAAGTTATTTTTAATGATTCACTTAGCTATTTTAAACAAGGTTTTCTCTGAATATTTTTCAAATTAAAGTTGTATTTTTTATAAAGTAATTTAATGAAATAGAATTTAAATAAAGAACTGTCGTCAACAATATCTGACTTTTCTATGGATTCAACACACAGTTTTGTAACAGGTATCTTCCACAGCACATTTACGGTTCCTCTGCTGATAGCAGTATAAGTGTATATCAGACCTGTATTGATACAGGCTAAGACATTTCAGTAGAACGAGAAAAGCTAATTTCGATCACTACGTCTTTTATTTATATTTCACTCTTTTATTTATTGATTGATGAATATTTTAATTATTCCGTTATGGAATTCAAGCTGGAATCAAATCATGAGTTAAAAGAGCAAACGGATTTATCTTTTGTAATCGTCTGCGCGAGATAGAGATTTGAAAAAAAAAATCATGCTTGAAAATTAATTTAAAAACAATGAAAATTTAGTAAATTGCGATACAGTTTTCAAATAAATTGAGATATAGTTTTCAAACAATTTGCATTGGAAAGTACATTTTTTTCTCCAACGATGTAAAAATTGAAAATGCGCGGTATTTAGAAGTAAAAAAAAAAGGCAATAAACGTTAATAAAAGTTAAAGTCAATCGTCTGCTGTTGCCACTGTCAAAATGACGTCAGCGTTTCACACGGAGACGTTTGTCGTATATAATATAGACTAGCTGTTTAACCCGTTCTATGCACGGGAGTTGTTCAATAACTATTCGATTTAGAAAAATATTTTTCTACTACTGGGCATTTTTCAAAATATAATTTAATTTATCATGTTGCTATGGCAGCAGACGATAAAACGATATCTTTGGAATAAAGGAATAAATAGAATAAAAGTTTTGTTGATGTTTGTGATAAAATGTGTTTCTTTATTTTTTTTAAAAAGATAATAAGTAAGCGCAATTAAATAATCTCTAATTATTTGCATGCGAGGTAAAAGAATTATCGTAGTACATGCTACAGCTTCTTAGTATTGCAGCACAGCTTATGTAATATGTATATTTCACATTGCAGTAAACATTTATAAATCGTTAGAACTCGCGCGATTACGGGTTGAACATAAAGGCAAAAATTTGTCAAAAACATAAAAAAAAAAAATCTATTTAAAATGTTCGAATTTTTTGCCCCAATCGTATATGGGCCCTTTACCAGCAACCCGTGTGCCAAATTTCGTAGCCCTGCGCCCTGTGGTTTCTGAGTTTTTGAGGTTACATAGATAAGCGCACGGATTTTAATAGGGTATAGAAGATAGTCTGATGCTATATTTATCAAATTTTTTGTTTTGAGGTACTGAAGATAAATATCCCCATAAAAAGAATTACGTAATACGTAAAAAATATTTTGGAAAATGGTTTTACAACCTTACCGTTAAAACAGCTTTGCAAACTTTCTTTGCCACCAGAGAGAAAAAACAAAAACAGATTGAAATCATTTATTTTAAAATATTTTATTGCTTACTTTGCAAAAAAAATAAAGAGATTTAAGGAAAAAAAAAACAATCGAGGAATATAACGCGTTGTAAGTAGCGAGGAATTCCCTATGCAATTTTTCTCTTCGTCGTATGACATCCGACGCCGACCGTATAGGGACACAAAAAAGGCAAATGTATGACATCGGACGCAAACAAAAAAGATAAAGTTTTTTTAAATATGATTTTATTTTAAAAAGTTTATTTTTCAGGATGACTACACAAATTTCTAGAGCAAATCTGAGTAGACAAAAATAAAATAAGAAATGAATATTAATTTACATGTCAATTAAATTATATATTACTTAATAGTAAAATAAGTACGTTTAACGCATTCTTTGTAATTCATTATATTTTTATTTTGAAACATTATTGTTAAATAAACCAATTATTTCTCACTATTTGAGCTATTTTATTAGGGATACATTCGAAAAATCAGCAAAAACTAATTAAACTTCAACGAAATAATTTTGTCCACCTAGATCAGGGATGGCGAATCTTTTTGAGCATGCTTGCCAAAAAATTAAAAGTTATTATGTACCAGCATTCTAATGTGCCAGAAACATTTTAACCAATAATATAGCCATATCGCACCGAATTCCGTATTAGTAATCTATAAATGAGTTTTTCTTTTATTGTATACTTCCGAATCCGATCATTTTTAGTTCTTCAGGTAGAAGCACGTTCAATATATACATAATTATTTACAAGAAGAGTTAAAGTTCAATTTTCAAAATTAAAACCTAAATATATCAAACCTAAAATAACTTAAAGCCCTAAACCTAAATAAAATAAAACCTAATCTGAAGTAGAAGCGTGTCAATTAGGTATAACTATCTCTTAAAATTCAATTTTCAAAAATAAAACTTTTGAAATTTGAAGTAAAATGATTTAGAAAACACTATATGTTAAATGGTTTAGCAAGAAAATGACGCTTATAAGGGGCTTTCATTGAAATTTAAAATGCCTTAATTCATTCAACAGTAACGGATTATTTTAAAATAAATTATATAGCTGCTACAGAAAACTATAATTTTTGTAAAAAAAAAAATATATAAAGTGGATTGTTCCTCATAAACTGAATATGATCTGTAAGTTTTTTCGTGCGCCAGAGAAGTTTTCTTACGTGCCAAGTTCGGCACGCGTGCCATAGGTTCGCCATTCCTGACCTAGATCGTCTAAACGTCCCACTGTGCGACGACGGTGTAAAAATTGAATACATGCGATGTTTAAAACTAAAAAAAATTGCAGTAAACGCAAAATTTAATCGTCTGCTGTCTTCAAAATCAAAATGACGCATTATTGACGCATACGTTTGTCCTTTATAATAAAGGATCGGTCAAAACCGAAACCGTTTTTCAGTGATATTCCTATTTTCGGCCGAAAACGAAAACAATTATTGAACAATATTTACATATAACTTGAGAATTATTTATGAAAAAATTTGACTGATTAATAAAAAACAGCGAATTTATATTTTACTCAATTTGAATTTGTTCATACTATAGTTTAAAACAAGTAGGAAATTGCACGTCAAATCGTGGCAAATGAGATGCGTTCGTCCTATAACTAGTTTTATAAATATTCAGATCTTGGTGCAATAGCTGTAGCACTCTTATTCAAAAATGCATAATACAAAATATATTACGATTATACATAGGGATGCACCGAATATTCGGTATCTATTCAGTATTCGGCCTATTCGGCCATGTTACCGAATATTCGGTTTGGCCGAATACTTAAAAAGAACTTTTTAAACATATTTTTAAATTACCTTATACAGCTTCTATATTTAAGTGTCAACTTGTAAAGATATTCGGAATAATTAAAAACAAAATCATATTTAAATAAAAGAGAATGTTTTTACATTATTTATTTGCTGTTTGTTAAGTATTATTTAAGAAAATTATTCAATCACGAGGATTTTCATAGGAATTAATTATGTACAAAAGCAAGTTCCTGAACATTGTCCAGTAAATAATCTGTTTCTTGTTAAGATTTTCAGAACAACATTTACAATCTCTTGAAAACGATTGCCCCAGACACCGATCTAGGATGTATTTAAAAACTTCCTTGCTTAATCAAAGGGAGTAGAACAGTTATTCTTGCAAAGTTGCCACCATATAAAATTTGAATAGATTGTATTATTTATTTACTTTTACTTTAGTCTCTTCCTGACAAACAAATAATATATGATCCTGTACAATTTTTCTTCCAATTTTTTCACAATTTCTCTTTGATTTTAAAATGTTTCTTTTAGAATTTAAGAAAATTTTATTCATCTGTTTTAATTCTCAGAAGAAGACATAAAATTAAAAATTTTATTAATTAAAAAAGTTTTATAACTGTCCTCTGCTTAAATAACTCAAAGCAGGTTTTTTTCAGCATAAAGTTTACTTGAAAAAGTTCTTGTTTATTAGAATAAAAGTTTCTATTTTAAATATTATGTAAAAGTCGTTTTAATATGTAATTTTTTAGCGCCCTTAAACTTTGAAATATAAAAGTGTTCGACAAGCCGAATATTCGGTATTCGGCCAAATAGTTACGATTCGGCGTGCCGAATATTCGGTATTCGGCCGAGCAATTACTATTCGGCTAGCCGAATATTCGGTATTCGGTTCACCTGTGGGCCGAATATTCAGTATTTGATATTCGGCCAAAATCACGATTCGGTGCATCCCTAATTATATATATTAAATTCAGTAATACGGAAATAATAGGAATCTGTCTTAAATAGGACGTCATCACCACGGCAACCTAGAATCATTACCTATCATGGGATATCATTGAATTCATCGCTGATGATAGGATTTAATAGAATGCAGAAAACTTTTATTAATATCTTTTTAAGCTTTGATTCGATTTTAATGAAATTTGAAATGACTCGAGTAAATTCTGCAACGATTATATACTACATTAAATTCAAACCATTCTGTTGTGTAGTTTTTGCGCTATTATAGGCGGACAGACAGACAGGCGTCCGGACTAGACGACGACTATAGGTGCTATAGTATATTTATATAATTATGAACGCACCTAAAAATTACCGCTAACAAATAAATAAATAAATGAAATAAAATACTATAAACCATGCACTGTAAAAAAAATCCGACGAGTTTTCCTGTAGGAATCGGGAAAATACTTGCCCTTATCGTACCGGAACATTTTCCGACCCAGCTCGGAATAAAATCCGTAAAAAAAAAAAGGAAATAGTCAATAAAACGGTATTTTACAGATTTTATTCCGATTTTACGGAATTTATTCCGAGCTGGGTCGGAAATTTTTCCGGTACGATAAGGGCAACTATTTTTCCGATTCCTACAGGAAAATTGGTCGTATTTTTTTTACAGTGTGGTTTAATACATACCTACAAATGAATGGTTTTAAACAATACGCAAAACATGGTTGAAGCTAAAATTGAAAGAAAAAAATAAGGTGGCGGTTAGAGAGTATTGTCGTGTAAAAAATTATCTCTAAATTATCTTCTAAATCTAAATTTTAACCACAGAGAGAACTCTTTAAAATTATAGAAATTGAATGAATATAAATTACTTTCAAATTAATGATTCATAAATTCATTCTACTAACTTCAACAAGAAAATGTAAAATACTACAGCAATTCATACTAGTGCGTTGTTTATTCCTCTAAATCAACATTTTTAGAGTATTTCAATCAAGTTTTACAACATTACACATGCATAACTTTGTGAAGGTCTCTTCTGATCTTTTAATCTGATCACTAGACATAATGAGATTGAAAACAATTTCAGGTAGAATAAAAATAACCTATTTTATTTAACTTAAAATTTGCTTTGTATGAACTAAAAAAATTTTGCTGTTTTGCTATTTCAGAAACAAAGAAAATCTTGAAATGACCATATGTATAAATTTGGAGATCTCCTACCCCCAATTACTTACAGTCCTTTCAAAAGATGGCAGCACCAGAGCTCAGTGGCACACAGCGGGACACACAGTGGCTCACAGCAGTTACATGGAATGTAGTCCAGGCAATAGGGAATTTTACCTAGCAAAATTAATGGTAGTTCTGGAAATCTGGTTACTTTATGTTTTTTGGGTCGCTGAATCCGAATTTGTAACTTCCCACCAAAATTTCCCCCGGCAACCCCCCCCCCCCCACCCAAATTTTGGTAAATTTTTATTAAAAAAATCATTTTTTTTATTGTTTTAGGGGAAAAGTATCTAGAAATTCGGTAAGTAGACAAAATTTGCAACAAATTAGATATATGACATTATGACTTAGGATGAAGGGAAAGGGAAATCAATTTTTTGGGGGGGTTGTCGGGTGAAATTTTGGTGGGAAGTTACAAATTCGGATTCAGCGACCCAAAAAACATAAAGTGAGTCGAAATCCAGAACTAGTATTAATTTTTCCAGGTAAAATCCCCTATTGCCTGGACTTCATAACTTAGAGCACGTAGCGCCGAAGTGCATGTTCAGAGGTAGCACTGCCCCCCCCCCCCCCGTTCATCCTACGTCATAATGTCATATATCCTATTTGTTGCAAATTTTGTCTATTTTCTGAATTTCGTAATGCTTTTCGCCTAAAACAATAAGAAATTTAAGTTAAAAATAACTATTGGGGGCGGGGGGTTCGGGGGGGATTTTTGGGGGGAAGTTAAAAATTCGGATTCATCGACCTAAAAAACTTAAAGTAAACCTTATAGAGAAAGTTCGGAGGGGAGATGGAAGGGCGAATGTAAACCTGTGAGTGGTTAAGTGGAATTGCACAACTTAGTTCACGCAGCACCGCGCGCATGTTCCGAGGCAGATTCCCCCCTTTCCCTTCATCCTAAGTCATAATGTCATATATCTAATTTGCTGCAAATTTTGTCTACTTTCCGAATTTCTAGATACTTTTCCCCTAAAACAATAATTTTTTTAATAAAAACCTTTTTTGGGGGGCATTTTACCAAAATTCGGGGGTTTGCGGGGGGAAATTTTGGTGGGAAGTTAAAAATTCGGATTCAGCGACCCAAAGAACATATAGTAAGCTTTTTTCCAGAACTACCATGAATTTTGCTAGGTAGAGCCCCTATACGGTCTCTATTGCCTGGACTAATGTATTCCAAAAAGATGGAGAGAGGATGGGATGGAATGATTTTGCGAAGACGTGTGAGGTGTCGCTGCCTAACAAAGCTGCTTTTAGAATGTACCGGGTATCCCAAAAATAACTAATGGATTTTAAAATTCCATAACTTGCAAATGGTGACAGATATTTATTAAAAAAATTTTTGAAGGAGGGTTATGTAAGATGTCAGGAATTTTTATGCTACGATTCCCAGTTTTAGTTACAAATAGCAGCAACAGATGGCGATGCAAGCAGTAGGCGCTAATCCCAGGCTCGATTTTTCGGCCTCTCTCTTCTACCATGCGAAAAAAGGAGATTAAACTGTTTGGAATGGATCCCGAAGTACCAAAAATCGGGTCTGGAATTAGCACCTACTTGTCGCAGCGCCATCTATTGTTTGAAATTCGAACTAAAATCAAGAATCACAGTAAAAAAAAAACCCTGACATCATACATAACCCTCCTGCAAGAATTTTTTTTAACCCATTTGTGCCTGAATCTTTGTTTTCTCAATTTTTTTGGTAAAATTACTTTAAAATGTTGCAAAATGAACTAGAAAAATATTTAAAAAAATTAAGCTTAAATTTTTTTGTATTTATTTGATAAAATGTAAAAGAACTAAATATGAGTATTTCTAGTAGAATAATATGCATAATTATATATTTTACCTACATTTATATTTAAAATGTTTTTAAATTGTGTATTATGTACTATAATTAGTATTTTTATGAACTAAAAAAAATATATATATATTTCTTTGTAGAGACTAATAACGTTATAACTATTATTAATAATAAAATAAGGATGATCGTATTGCAGACTTAAAAACAATTTATTTCATAAATATCTTCGAAAGGAGATTACATAAATAACTGTCTCCTAAATTTCTAATAAAAATATATGCCCATTTGTGCCTAGAACCGTCTATTTTGGACATTACAAAAATGCATAAAACATAGGCTTGAACATTTAATTTCGCAATTTAAAAAAATACGTATTTCAAAAACGTCTACAAGCTAAGATTATAACTTGCGATTTTGCATCCTAGATAGAAAAAATACAAATAAACTTACTTTTTACATTTTGCCATCTTCAAAAATTAAAAATCTCATAAACACCGAAAAAGCCTTAATTTAAGCAAATAAATACCCACCTTATGCTGTCATCTCTCGGTTACAGATAAAGACATTAATAAATAATGATTTCATACAATTTTCATGTTATAAAGGAGAAGAAAATTATACAAATTCATTAAAATTTGAAACGTCCCAAAAATGGGACGCTAGGCATAAATGGGTTAATATCTGTCACCGTTTGCAAGTTATTGAATTTTAAAATCCATCAGTCCTTTTTGAGACACCCGGTAGAAGATGCTGCTTATTTTTCATGTAAATACAAAATAATCAGTTTGTAAACAGTTTCTTGTAATACAGTTTCCATTAAATAAAGGCTGTGCATAAAAGAATGTCCCAGTTTCAATGGTATATTATAACACATTAATTTAGACTACTTACAACAAATCAGATGCTACTTAGAACTTATACAGATACGGCACACATCCAACATGAAGTCCAATTCTTCTCACACTTTGATTAACAAGTCCGGAGTCATGCAAGCAATACCCTCTTTCATTGTGTATCTCAACTCTGGCAAATCATGAGGTAGCGGCGGGACGTAGACACGATCTTTTATAAATCGCGAAAGGAAAAAAATCGCATGGTTCTAACGGCTTTAAAGAGGGTCCGGGACACATTTTAAAATAATTTTTATTTATTGAGTTAAAATTTTGACTTTTTTGTGTTGGTTAACCATATCATTTGTAAACAAAATCACATACTAAAACTTCTCACAATTAAAAAAAAAATTTATTTAAAATTTATTAAAAAAGTGGGGTAATTTAAAATCGTTATAACTCGAAATATTATTTGTAGAATTTCAATTTTTTTCATTTAAATAAACAGAAATATATAAGTTTCAATTTTGATTCAGCATTTTTAAAAATATTAAATAAAAAAAATGTTTAAAGTAAAAAAAAAAAAAAAAAAAAAAAAAAAAAAAAAAGATGAACTTAAAAAAAAAAAAAACATATTTTCAAAAGTAAATATTTTTTTTCAAATTTGCTGAATCAAAATTAAAGTAAAACAATTGAAAAAGACATGTTCCAAGTTTGAGCTAGTTATCTTAAACCAGGGGCGAAGCTACAGCCCCCCCCCTTTTTTTTGCGTGTTTCATAGAGGACCTGGGAGAGAAAAAATGCAAAATGCTTCAGGTGAGAGTGGTGTAAACAAAGGACACAAAATGAAGAGCTTAAGGAAAAGAAAAGAACAGAAAGTTAGCACAACATTTCTCTCCCAACTCCCACCAAATTTGCTGTTTCCTATTTTGTCAGTTCCTGATGACGCATAATCACTTACAGATTATTCTGGAACAGATTATTCCGCAAACAGATTATTCTGGAAGAGCAACAGCAACATCTTGCATTCAGCACAGAAATTATAGCAATCTTAATGGACATTACGTAAATGCTGAGTGGACAAGGTCTGGTTTGTGGAAGTGACAAAGGCGAAAATGGAAACTTTTGAAAACTTGTGAAATTAATTTCCAGACATAACCCGCAACTGAAGAAATGTTTTAAGACACACGTTTCAGTCCCATACCATATAATTTACCTTTCCGCTTCATCCCAAAACGAGATGATTGAATTTTTTGCCACAGCAGTGCGCAAAACGATAGCAATATTCAAGAAGCATAATTTTATGGAATTATGGCAGATACGACACCAGATGCTTCGCATCATGATTGATCAGCTGTTGGGTTGAAATATGTCGACAAAGATGGAAAAACTCCGACCGGCTTTTGGAAGTTTTAAAAGAAGTCGTCAAAACGAATGTGGACCTTGCATGCTAGATATCGCAATTTCTTACAAAGAATGACCTCGAAATAGAACAGGTAGTTTTCCAGTCATACGATTTTACAAGCAGCATGTCTGGGGAATTCAACTGCACTTAGGAGACGTTTTCAGAAATCGTTGGTCGAATTGTGCCCTATATTCCTTGTCAATGTCACAGACTCAACACTTTCGTTTCGCATACCTGAAATGCCAGCAATATTATAGGTGATGTGTTTCACGTGCTGGAAGATGTTTGTGTTTTTCTCAGCAAGTATTAAGCGAAAGAAGACAATAGTAGACAAGCTCAAAAAAATAGAAAATGCTCTTCCGCTTCGGAATTTTTGTAAGGCGAGATGGTCTGTTCGAGCGGAATCATTGAAAGCGGTCTGGATCTCATATGAATGTATCCTACATATTTTGAAAAAGTTAATTCCTCTACTTCTGTTAACAAAACATGATCAAGCCACGAGGTTTAAGAAAGAAAATGTTATAGATCGACTTCATTGCTTCACTACGATGTTTCTCAAGAACGTTCAGTACAAGTGCAAGCTAGTTACTGAAAAAATGAAATCGAAGACTCTTAAAATAGACGCTACGAAAATACTGAAGACTTGCATCAAATCATTGGAAACAATCAACAATGACAATGAAAATGTGAATAGGGAAATATAGAATGCAGTTCTCTTTTAAATCAAGTAAGGTGTTGATCCGTTAAATGAATATGCTATGCAGGCAGTATCGACGAAAATTGGCACCAAAGAAGTTAGACGGTAATTGAAACAATCACTTTGCTCCCGAACTTCTAATGTTCTAACGCATAAAGTTTCAGAACGTACTGGATACTCTACTCTTACAGTGGTGATAACTGAAAGTCTTAATTCTTGCATCAGCATAATCTCACCACTGGATAAAATAATGTATCTTCCCATTACAAAAAGTAAATAGACACTAAATCTGGTTAAGAAAGCGTCTTTCGTGAAACATTGGCAATTCCAGATATGGAAGCATTATACACAGAGCTGAAAGTTTTGTCAGACTTCTCCGCAGAGGCTGAAAGAATGGACGATATTTACATGAAAACAGAACCTTTGATATACATTCTGCCACTTGCGAACAATGTCAGTCGTCTGGCTCTAATTTCTCCAGCCACAGTTGCCTCGAATGAAAGAACATTGTAAATTAAAAATTGTGAAAAAAATATCCAAGAACAACAATGACCAATCCATGTTTGAATACGCTCATGATGCTTACATTTGAGGAGGATATTTTGAAATACCTAGATTTGAGCGCTGTCGTGAATAGATGGGCTCGTCTAAAAAAATGGTAGGTTAAAATGCATGTTATGTAAAGAATGAACAAAGATGTAATTAAAATAAGTTTAGATTTAATCCTTTTTAATATAAATATAAATAAGCTGATTCTGTATAAGTTCTAAGTAGCATCTTACTAAAAACTTCAACTTGTTTAATTAATCCGAATTGCAGATTTTCATCTGCACATTCAGCAAAAAATATCAAAATACTTTACTTGAACATTTACAACAATGTAACGTAAGTGAAGGGGTGGTGTATCCATCTTTAAATCTACCTTATATTCTCCTCAATATTCTAAAGTGTAAAGTATTCGACGTTCTAAAGTGAAAAATTTGATTTCGATAGGTTAATATTGTTGAATTTTATATAGAACATACCAGGTGTCCCAAAATGGACTGACTGATTTTAAAATTCAATAACTTGAAAATGGTGGCAGATATTAAAAAAAATTCTTGCAGGGGTATTATGTAAGATGTCAGGAGTTTTTTTACATCTATTCTCGACTTTAGTTTAAAATAGCAGCGATACGTGGCACTGCTAGTAATAGCTACTAGTAGCTGCTATAATAGCTACTAGTGATAGGTGCTAAATCGGGGCCTGATTTTTCGTTTCTCTTCTTTCTCAGTATTGATGCGAAAGAAGGAGATTAAATATATGGAATGGTTCTCAGTCGCCAATGGAATTTTGTTCTTAGGGGCCCAATGCATATATTTAATCTCCTTCTTTCGCATCAATACTAAGAAAGAAGAGAAACAAAAAATCAGGCCCCGATTTAGCACCTATTGCAAACAGCGCCATCTACCGCCACTACTTTAAACTAAAATAGAGAATCGCAGTAAAACATTTCCGGACATCTTACATAACACTCCTGCAAAAATTTAATTTTATAGCTGTATATATATATATATATATATATATATATATATATATATATTAAGTTAGTCAGCAAAATCGTCATATACGCCACCCTAATGAATTCTGCTTAAGTCTCCTCTCCCTGCCGGTGAAGACACTCACGAGCTAATGCTAATCCTATGGGGAGGGATTTTTCTAATATCTCGCTTGAATTTCGACATTTTTAAATACTTTTTTTTGCATTGGATAGCCGAGATTCGTCTCGACATCGCACCTTTTTTACTTTTTCGATTTTGGTGGCAGATATTTTTTATAAAGTTACTTTCACTTTCAAAACCGGCTCTGAAAATGAAAGTGTCATTCTAAAAAATATCTGCAACCAAAATCGAAAAAGTAAAAAAGATACGATGTAGAGACGGATCTCGGCTATCCAATTAATTTTTTTTTTTTTTTTTTTTAATGTCGAAATGCAAACGAAATATTAGAAAAATCCCTTCCCATAGGATTAGTATTAGTATTAGCTCGTGAGTGTCTTCTCCGGCAGGGACAGGAGCCTTAAATACGCTCCTGTCTTTAACGGTTCTTGACTTATAACAATTTAAATACCAGAAATGGTGAAAAAACGCATCATGAAAAAAAAAACGCAATTTTACAAGAAGTCGTTTCCATGACAACCATTTCTTGAAAGCTAGATTCTGAAAACAAAACCTAAACGAAAAAATTAAAATTTCCTGTTCTAATTAAGATAGAAGCATGATTTAAGCGTCATTTTAAACAGAAAAATAGAGAAATTTTTTAAGCCAATACATTTTTTTTTAGAAAACTAGGGTGCTCCGCCCCCTACGAGCTACGCTAGTCAACTCCTGATTAGACACCGCATACTCTAACAGCACGCAAATTTGATCGGCTTTAAAAAGATTTCGGAAGATTGAATTATAATTTGAATCTGACAATTATAATCTGACGTAATTTTCACCAAACTTTTCTTTCTCTTTTTAATATTCACGTAAAAGTACTTATGTTAGAAATGAAATATTATGATCATCTTAAAATATCAAACAAATGTCTCGCGCAATTTTTAAATTTAAACTGTTTTGCAATATACTTTTTGTTCATTTTACGTAATAAGTGTAACGTGACGTAAATTCTCCTATTTAAGACCTCTAACGCATGTTAATGAATTTATTATTTTACAATATTCTTTCTATTTTAAAATTCACGTGTCAATATAGTTCTTATGACGTAATTTTCAATGAGTTCCTGCTTTTTATATTTTCTGTTTATAACAGTCACGTGTAAAATACATTTTTAATTTGAAACAAATATTATTGTTTGCGCTGTTTATACAGTTGGCAACAGTTTAAATTAATACAATTTTCTAAACTATGAAAAAAATATCTCTCGAAATGCTGAAAATTTGAATTTAAAATAGAAATAAAACCTCAAAAAATGAGTCAAATTTAAAAAAACTAAATGCAGTATGCACACTGGGAAATTCTGATGCATAAAATGATCTAAAAATGATTAAATTCCTATGTACAGTTTTTGCTCCTATAAAACTTTTTTAATGGAACGATTTTGTCCAACTTTGGCATTAAATATCTCTTAAAATAATTCTTCGATTTGAAAACTGTCTGCATCAGCGTGTTTATCAAACATTTCTCTATAATACTACCGATTTTCATATTTTTGTATGCAAAAGTTTTTTTAATATTAACGAAGAAAAGCCATGCTTAAGCATTCAAATTGGATGCCGATCTGCCGGGAATAGCTACGCAGATTTTCATTGGTCCATTTTCAAATCAAAACTTTTTTTTTTATATAGAAGGATTTGAAGATTTTGTGTCCCGGACCCCCTTAAATCTTCAGCCCAGCAGTAATGTTTTACGCTCAGCAGTCGCCATTTTGTGTATGTAGCGCTGCAAGAGAGTTCATAACAAAGCAGTACTCGCGCATGGACTTATCTAAAACTATTTGAGTTACTTTTTATTTCTGAGCTTGAACCAATACTCTACAAAGATTACCGTTGATAATATTAAAATTTATATCTAGGACATTTTTTTTTATGGACACCCTATAGTATCCTGACTTGTATTTTTTTAGTCGAGTTGTACTGTCAATATCCATCTTCAATTTCCCATCACTAGAATTCAGACAATCTTATCTTATCTGAATTCGTGTATTTTCTGTAACTTCCCTGTATTTTTTATTTAGATCGTCAATTAGCACAGAGCTCGAAATGAAAAAATCCACGAACCCGAACGCTATTTCAAAAGTATTGTTGACTAAAAATTACTTTTGAAAGTATAGACAAATTCAAATCTAACCATACAAAAACAATTTTAAAAATGCATTCTAGATCTAAAAAAGAAATATTACAGAGACCACAATAAACTATATATATAAGACTGTAATAATATGTTTTTATAATTGTACGAACACGAACGATATTTACAATAATTTCACGAACCGAAACAATGTTTGTCATAATTTCACGAACCGGAACAATATTTGTCATAATTTCACGAACCGGAATATCGTTCGGTTTTCTCTGATTCATTTCGAGCCCTGCTATAGCGTACCGAAAACATTCAGTCGCATACCACCCTTGGCACGCGTTGGTTCGACGTCCCTTTCCTATAATATCCTTATATGTCAGTGTAGTATCGTATAACTGCTATCGACTTAAAACGATATCGAAACTGATATTCATTGAAACTACCATCTCACAGCATACATGTAATGTATCTCACGAAGCGTTCCGGACTTGTATAGGGAGTCGCGACCCATTCACTTCGCAGCAGTCGTACGTACAGGCTTTAAGATGGAAGGACTTCTTGAGGTGACATTACTTGTGGAATAATTGGACTCGGGAACCTTTTGGTGGATCGAACTCGTTTATTCTGTGCTCCATCGTACAGTCCGATCGCGAGTCCGGTCTGAGGTCCTCGAGCCCTTTATGTGATGATTTCAGGAGCTACATTGGCATGGGTATTGCAGGCTTCTCAAAATTGCAAGTTCCCTCGTTTTTGGCGCGGGTTTTAGCTAATATCTTGAAGTTTATCAAATTTTCCAGCAGAGGGCATAGTAGTAAATTTGGGAGGAACATTTCTTTAATTGGTTGATTTGCTTTTGATTGACTGCCCAGGCTCAGATGCCAGACCTGGACTTGGCCGGCCCGGGAATCAGCTAACCTCAACTGAATGAGAATATTCCGAACGTCAGCATTTTTACTCTTAAAGATCGCCCGAAAATGATATCTGAAAGTAATAAGATGTATTTCTGGGAAACAAAGTTACAAGGGGTAAAACTATTTTTAGAATGAGATTTAAAGTTAGCTGAAAGAAACTTCGGATTTAAATTTAAATTTATGAAATTTAATTTGGAGCTTGGAGTTTTAAAGGGTTTTTATCCTTTCATACATACCTCACAATATTTTGCTTTATGATGTTTTGAGTTAAAAAATGCAAAATGTGAAAAATCTGATATTGAGAAAAAGCTAAAAATAAGTATAAAATAAAAACAGTTTTTAATAACACCTTTTTTTTATAAATATTCAATGCTCGTCTTGGAAATCAGGTCTTATTTTTTAAATATAATTAAATGTTTTTTTACAAAAATTTTCGTTACAATATATTCATTTAGCCTTGGGCACCGAAATCAATTATGAAAATATCGCTGTTGTTTTTGCGCTTGGGAGAAGGCGCAAGCAAGCGAATTTATTAGCCCCCGGGACGGTATGCTATTTCTTTCTTCCAGCTTATTTTGTCTCCAAAAAATAACGTTACCTTACAGACGCTAGCAATAAACAAAGCAGATGTATTATTGTGCGATTAAATGCTCTACAGCATTTTTTAAAACTTCTAAGCATCCTACATTTTCAATGTTTATACCGTCGTATTGGAAAAAAAAAGTACTTTTTAATGCAATTTGTTTGAAAACTGCATCTCCATTTTTTTTTGAAATATTAATTTTTTAGTAGTTTTTTGCGACATTTGTTTCATTTTGGCAACTCAAGTACGCCATTTCTGTAGAAAGTAAAGAGAAAATTGTTGAAAAATAGCAATTATATCTTCTTGTTGCCATTTTCTCATGAAAATTGAAAAAAAAATAATTAAAATACGTGCTATTTTGAGAAAAATATAAATGAATGATTTGTGATAAAACATGGAGCTATTATAAACTATATTTAATTTTAAGAATCTATATTAATGCAAATGCCGTCATTTTACATAAAATAAAAGGGTGTGCTTTAAGTCATAAAATTGAAATATGTTTTGCAGCAGAGTCCCGATTATCCGAGTCCCGCTTAACCGAGTTATTTCCTTCTGGTGGACTGGTGGTTTCTATTATTATGAAACAGCCATTATAAATGAAGCGTTAGGTGAAGATGAAAGAGCAGTCGTAAAAAGTTAGAACTCTGATTTTCTGGTCAGAAATGGAAAAAAATGGCCATAATTTTTTTAAAAAAAGTTATGGCCATTTTTTTTTTCCATTTCTGACCAGAAAATCAGAGTTCTAACTTTTTACGACTGCTCTTTCATCTTCACCTAACGCTTCATTTATAATAGCTGTTTCATAATAATAGAAACCACCAGTCCACCAGAAGAAAATGAAGTAATGGAAATGCCGGGGGCGACACTAAATTCTGAAAAAGCAGAATTCCTGTTCTCTAGTATATTTTTCTTTTTTCAAATAGGGCAACAGGAAAGTAAAATGAAACACTATTTAAACTGTTTTAATACAATTTCTGAATTGATTTTTCAACATATAATCGTAAATTAATTAATATTAAACCATTAATTGATAAAAGCGTATTTATTTTAAATATTACACTTTTTATTTATGGTTTATTTCTACTTTTAGCCTTTAAAATGTTTAATGCTTCATTGTTGCATTTTTATAGCCATTTGACCTATTTTGGCGAGGTTTATGGGCGCCAGGGGTGCAGAAAATGTTTCTACTCTCAAAATTTCCCCCAATCCACATGAAAATTTCCCTAAAATTTTACGGTATGTTATAGGTAAATGCTGTATTAGTGTAGATATAGAAAATTTATTTTTCCAATATCTATCACCTTATGCGCGAGTATATATGACAGAGGTGATTCTGAGTGAAAAAAAAAAAATCTGAAATTCACAGAAAATTTTCGGAAAAGTTACAGCAGAGTGGGGTAAGAGGGGAAAATCCACTCCCAGCACTAACTATGTTTTTTTCGCGGTCCTTTGACTAAATTAGCGTTTTTTCGCGATCTTTTGACGAAATTTGCGATCTTCTAACGAGTTTTGTGGTTATTTAGCCTTCCTTTTAACGAAATTCGCGGTTATTTCGCTTTCTTTTGACGAAATTCGCGGTTGTTTTGAGATCTTTTGACAAAATTTGCGGTTCTTTCGCGATCTTTTGACAAAATTTGCGTTCATTTCGCAATATTTTGATGAAAATTGTGGTTCTTTCGCGATCTTTTGACGAAACTTGCGGTTCTTTCGCGATATTTTGACAAAATTTGCGGTTATTTTGCGATTTTTTAACAAAATTTGCGGGTTTTCTCGCGTTCCTTTTACGAAATTTGCGGTTATTTCGCCCCTTTTGACGAAATTCGGGGTTATTTAGAGATTTTGACAAAATTTACGGTTGTTTTGAGATCTTTTGACGAAACTTGCGGTTCTTTCGTGATCTTTTGACAAAATTTGCAATTATTTTGCGATCTTGTGACGATAAATTCGCGTTTTTTCCGTAATTCTTGGACAAAATTCGCGATATTTTTATGTCCAAATTTTCAGATTGGTGACCGATTTTTTTTTTTTAATTTTCGGAACCGAATGCCTTAAATTTTCGGAAAATTCGAAACAGAATCACCCCTGATATACGGTACATATTAGCGAAATTTTTATGGTATTCGTTGTTAAAATCGAAATCAATTGTATATGTTTCTGCAAAATTTCTACAGGTGGTTAAAATTTCCCCCGATCCTAGATCGCCGGATCGGACATATTCTGCACCCTTGACGGGCGCATTATTAAATCCATTATTGTTTCAACTCGTATACAATTGCACGAGTTACGGAGATTGGGTGATTTATCACCTGTGGTTGACTGACGGCAAAATGCCTTTAAATTAATATATTCATGTATATAAGTAAGTTCTAAAAATATTAAAATGTTGTATTGTCATGAGAAACACAGATGTGAACCACATTTTTAGGCGAGTTCGTAATTATATAATTACGTGGCACCTATAGTCGTTGTCTGGTTCGTCCGTCTGTCTGCCTCTAAGAGTGCAAAAACTAATCAACCGAATGGTTTGAAATTTAATACACAGAATCGCTGCAGAATTGGGTCGAGTCCTTTCAAATTTTATGAAAATCGAATCAAAACTTAAAAAGATATTGATAAAAGTTTTCTTCATTCTATTCAATCCTATCACGTGTAATTAATTCAATGCCATCTCATGATAGGTAATGATTCTAGGTTGCTATGCTAATGACATCCTATTTAAGATAGAATTGTACTATTTTCGTATTACTGAATTTTATCTATAGAATCGTAATAAATTGTGTATTCATGCAAGAGTGCAACAGCTATTGCACCAAGATCTGAATATTTATAAAACTAGTTATAGTACGAACGTACCTCATTTGCCATGTTTGACGTACAATTTCCGACTTGTTATAAGTCTAGCATATCAGGAAGTGTGTTAAAAGTCTATTACAAAAGTCCATCTTTATATACAACAACCAACAACAGAAGTCCCTTGAAAATGAACACGGGTGCGTTCGAAAGATCTCGAGATATACTAACATCTTTATAAATGTTAGCACCTTTTATGTAATTTTATGCTTGTTTTTAACTTTTTATATTTATACAACAAATCAAGTTAAGTAAAAAAAAAAGAGTTTAATATAACTTAAGGCTGTTCTCAAATCCAAAGGGTAAACTTTCTGACATAAGTTTTAATTCATTTTTGTTCGGAAACGCATGAAACTAGAAGGTGTTGTTATTCAGAAACTATGTCATCGAACTGTTTTTTCCGTTTTGTTGTACACGAAATATATTATATCTTTCAGAAAATACTGTCAAAGATGGCATTTTGAACCGAACTTTCGAACTAAAGAAAAAAAAAATCCAGTCAGTAAGGGGAGAAAAATGCCGTGTCACGTCATCAAAATCGCTTATAAATCAATAGGTAATTTATTGATCAAAAAATGGAAAAAACAATTCGATTTCAAATCGCTTCCATGATAGCTTCTAAATCGCTTCCATGAATCCTTTCGCATTCGCTTTCCAATTTTATATCTTTCCGTTAAAAAATGAATTTGTAAATGTGCCAAAGCGTTTTGCGCTTGTTGAGCAGAGCAGTTAAGAACAGCCTTAACCCCGTATTCAGGCCCCCGGTGGTCTGAACTGAAAACGTCTACAATAGACGATGTTGTCCAGCAACAATTTGCAAAATACCGCAAAAGATGCCGAAGCGGAATCTGTCTATGACAAAATCCTGTCTTAAGCGGAAAATTTTCATGGACCCGACAGAATCAATTACACTTGCTAATATGAAACAATCACACTTGCTAATATGAGTTCTAAATTTCCAACTGGGCAAAAAATGTCCAGGCCAGATTTCGAACCAGGGATCTCTTGGCTGAAGCCGCCAATGCTTTACCGACTGAGCCATCCCGGACGAATCTGGAGGACATAATTCACTCATTTAACCTTATTGATCATAGCATCGGGTATGATATAGGAATTAGCTCAACAGAATAAATCGCAGGTATTGGAACGCCAGAAAACGCTCGATACATAAGTGCACTACATTAATTTTAACACAATTATTCTAATTGGTAAATAAGTCACATGGGTTGTAAATTTCCAACTGTGCGAAAAATGTTCAGTACAGGATTCCAATACCTGCGATTTATTCTGTTGAGCTGATCCATATATCAGACCACAGATGCTATGATCAATAAGGTTAGGTGGCTGAATTAGCCCCCCCCCACCCCCAGATTCGTCCAGAATAGCCCGGTTGGTAGAGCATCCGCACTACAGCCAAGAGTCTCTGGTTCGAATCCTGGTCTGGAAATTTTTCCACCAGTTGGAAATTTACTACTCACGTGATTTATTTACCAATTAGAATAATTGTGTTAAAATTAATGTAGTATATTTGCTAAGACTGAAACGTGTCTATAGCAGAATTTTTTTTTTCGGTCCCCAACGATTCTATCTTTGCAGATTTTATGTACCAATATGTTTTCCCTTTGACTTAAAAGCCTTTTCATGCTTTTTAAAAGAAAAAAATATATATTCAAATAATATTACGTGATAAAAAAATCTTTTTATCCTGACATATTTTTCTTCCATCATCGCCTTGAATGACATTTTGAAAAGATTTCGGCGTCAATCTGTTATACCATTTCTTTAAAAGTTCTTTCTGCGAAAATCCGCCAGATCTGAAGCAATAATACGTTTCTGTCGAAGATTTTTACCTGAAAAATGGCCCGAAGAAATTTCCGAACCTATTGGGCATGAATCATTCGAAGACAAATTTTCACTCCTTGAGCTGTCAAAAATCACAAAATACCAAAGTGATGAGAGGTATTAAGTGATATTTACTGAAATTCGTCCGTAATAAATCTTTACGGCAGCCATATTTTGTGGGTTGTATTGTAAAATATTAGCAAAATAGTATTAACCCTTGAATGCGCGATTTTTTATTTTGTTTCGAAAAAATTATATAAGATTCTCTGAAAGATTTATTACACAGGAAAAATAACGAAAAAAAAAATCAGAGATATATTTTTCATATAATACGTCAATCTTTTCTTCTGTTCCACATCTTAAGTAAAAACTACTGTTGTATGGCTGTTTTACGCTAAAATATTGCAAAATAGTAAATATTTCAATAAGTATGTCTCCAAATACCTTATTTTATATAATTATTTATTTTATAAAACTTAACCTTTAACCCTTTTATTCCCATGATAGAATACGTTCTAGAAATTATGTAGCTCAGAGAATCTGACTTTACACCAGAAAGTTCCAATGGTTCATTTCGCTTTATTTAAATGCGGAACGTCTGTTATTAATTAAAGCAAATATTGCTTTCTTACTTTTCTGGTGTGAATTAGGTATATACGAATAAAAAAAATCTTTTAAATTCAAAACACTGTTGTTTGCATATATACAAAGCTGCGCGCTAAAGTGTTAATGTGAAATTACATTTCACTGACTTAAATTATTTCAAGATTTTGTGGCGAAAAGTATGGGAAATATTTTCTTTTCTGAAAATCTTTTACAAAAGAACAAAATCGAACGATGTCTTTATGAAAAATGTGCGAGTAAATAAGGTAATAAAGTCAGTATAACTGCCAAGTCTTTCAATTTTTTAGTACAACTAATCCCGAATTAGGGTTGTCAGATTTATCTCAGTAAAAAACGGAAGATCTTGATAACACTTTTGGTTTTATCACGCTACCCTCATTTGTTATACCACACTAAACGTTGCCAAACTTTGTGCAAATACGGGTTAGGTTCCCTTAGAAAGACCCCCACGGAGGACACTCCCCTAGGGCCTATATCCCTCGTGCAGATAATCGGCCGTCATAAATAACACCAACACCACACTAAACTATGTTGAATGAGCCAGTATTGTTTTCGGTAACAAATTTGTTTACAACAAGTTGGAAATTGCTCGTCAAACGTGGCAAATGAGGTGCGTTCGTACTATAACTAGTTTTATAATTATTTTTTGCACCCCATATTGTACTGAATGTATATTTTTTTGCGCTTCATAAGTGCATAGTCTGTAACATCATTAAAATGCACTTACAATAATATTTTCCCCATTCCCCGTAATGTAACGGAAAACTTTTGACTGTCCCTGTAATTAAACTATACATTCGATTTTCATAAAATTTGAAATGGCTCGACAAAAATTTGCAGCAATTATATATTTAAAATTTCAGACCATTCGGAAGGCTGTAAAATCATTAAAATGCATTTGCAATAATTTTTTCCCATTGGCCATAATGTAACGGAAAACTTTTGGGTGTCCCTGTAATTAAACTATGCATCCGATTTTCATAAAATTGGAAATGGCTCAACAAAATTTTGCAGCAATTATATATTAAAAATTTCAGACCATTCGGAAGGCTGTAAAATCATTAAAATGCATTTGCTATAATTTTTTCCCTTTGGCCGTAATGTAACGGAAAACTTTTGGGTGTCCCTGTAATTAAACTATACATCCGATTTTCATACAATTGGAAATGGCTCGATAAAATTTTGCAGCAATTATATATTAAAAATTTCAGACCATTCGGAAGTCTGTAACATCATTAAAATTCACTTGCAATAATTTTTCCCATTGGCCGTAATGTAAAGAAAAACTTTTGACTGTCCCTGTAATTAAACTATACATCCGATTTTCATAAAATTGGAAATGGCTCGACAAAATTTTGCAGCAATTATATATTAAAAATTTCAGATCATTCGGTCGGGTAGTTTTTGCTCTGTTATATGCGGACGGACAGACAGACGGACAGACGGACAGATAGACGGACTGAACGACGACTATAGGTGCTACGTATTTATATAATTACGAACGCACCTAAAAAGGGTATTAATAAATTGATTTAATCGTTATTTTTAAACTGTATTTTAAATACATCATTCTATCAACATTGGTTAATTAATTTGGCAGCTATACGTCCCATTATGAATAAAAAATTAATTGCATAGTGAGAATAAAAACAAATAAAAACATCCTAAAATTCAATGATGATCATGAAAATTTTAGACATGGACATCCTGCAAAGATAATTGTTTGTATTTAATCATAAAGGGAGATCTAATATATAAAAATGAAAATCTGTCTGTCTGTAATTCTATACAAATCCACAGTTTGGAAGCCAGAATTGTGAAACGTTACACACATGTGTATTAAAACACGGTCGAGGCAACTAAAGTAATCCAGAATCGAAATAATTTATAGTTAAATTATTATTAATAAAAAACCACCCCTTTAAGAGCAATTTTCTATCAAATTTACACATTTTTCGGTACAGCAGTTGCCAACAGTAATAATAGATCCACAGTAAAATTCTTACCACAACAATCACTTTTAAATTGCAAGATTTCCACGTGAAAAATGGAAATGAAATAAATAGCTTGCCGATTTTAAAAAAAGGTGAATATTACGTCATAACTTTTCTATTGCAAGATTTTCACGTGAAAAGTGAAGATGAAATAAATAGTTTGCAGAATTAAAAAAAAAAAAGAAGGTGAATAGTACGTCATAACTTTTCCATTGCAAGATTTCCACGTGAAAAATGAAAATGAAATAAATAGTTTGGCGAATTTAAAAAGTGAATATTACGTCATATTGGAAATATAATGGATGTTAGCAGGTGACTATATAACGTCATATGAGTTTGAAAAAACGTATTGAAACATGATAAAAACCCGATTATGGAAATATTGGTATATTTTTTAACTGCTCCTTTAATTGTTTGTTTTGTACTGTATGTTTAATTTTGAAAAAGATTTTTCAAAACAAACTTACTTAAAATTCCGGGCAACGCCGGGCACTTTAGCTAGTAATGAATAAAACAAAATATTAAAAATTTATATACCAAATCAAATTTTTTTATAATGTAGATACTTGTAGTCTATAATAATGTCAACTTCAGATGATCTAATGCTACAAAGTTTCATACTGTGGCGGACAGCTAACTGAAAGATATTGCGCATATTTTTTAACTGCTTTTTTTAATTGTTTGTTTTGTACTGTATGTTTAATTTTGAAAAGGATTTTTCAAAACAAACTTACTTAAAATTCCGGGCAACGCCGGGCACTTTAGCTAGTAATGAATAAAACAAAATATTAAAAATTTATATACCAAATCAAATTTTTTTATAATGTAGATACTTGTAGTCTATAATAATGTCAACTTCAGATGATCTAATGCTACAAAGTTTCATACTGTGGCGGACAGCTAACTGAAAGATATTGCGCATATTTTTTAACTGCTTTTTTTAATTGTTTGTTTTGTACTGTATGTTTAATTTTGAAAAGGATTTTTCAAAACAAACTTACTTAAAATTCCGGGCAACGCCGGGCACTTTAGCTAGTAATGAATAAAACAAAATATTAAAAATTTATATACCAAATCAAATTTTTTTATAATGTAGATACTTGTAGTCTATAATAATGTCAACTTCAGATGATCTAATGCTACAAAGTTTCATACTGTGGCGGACAGCTAACTGAAAGATATTGCGCATATTTTTTAACTGCTTTTTTTAATTGTTTGTTTTGTACTGTATGTTTAATTTTGAAAAAGATTTTTCAAAACAAACTTACTTAAAATTCCGGGCAACGCCGGGCACTTTAGCTAGTAATGAATAAAACAAAATATTAAAAATTTATATACCAAATCAAATTTTTTTATAATGTAGATACTTGTAGTCTATAATAATGTCAACTTCAGATGATCTAATGCTACAAAGTTTCATACTGTGGCGGACAGCTAACTGAAAGATATTGCGCATATTTTTTAACTGCTTTTTTTAATTGTTTGTTTTGTACTGTATGTTTAATTTTGAAAAGGATTTTTCAAAACAAACTTACTTAAAATTCCGGGCAACGCCGGGCACTTTAGCTAGTAATGAATAAAACAAAATATTAAAAATTTATATACCAAATCAAATTTTTTTATAATGTAGATACTTGTAGTCTATAATAATGTCAACTTCAGATGATCTAATGCTACAAAGTTTCATACTGTGGCGGACAGCTAACTGAAAGATATTGCGCATATTTTTTAACTGCTTTTTTTAATTGTTTGTTTTGTACTGTATGTTTAATTTTGAAAAGGATTTTTCAAAACAAACTTACTTAAAATTCCGGGCAACGCCGGGCACTTTAGCTAGTAATGAATAAAACAAAATATTAAAAATTTATATACCAAATCAAATTTTTTTATAATGTAGATACTTGTAGTCTATAATAATGTCAACTTCAGATGATCTAATGCTACAAAGTTTCATACTGTGGCGGACAGCTAACTGAAAGATATTGCGCATATTTTTTAACTGCTTTTTTTAATTGTTTGTTTTGTACTGTATGTTTAATTTTGAAAAGGATTTTTCAAAACAAACTTACTTAAAATTCCGGGCAACGCCGGGCACTTTAGCTAGTAATGAATAAAACAAAATATTAAAAATTTATATACCAAATCAAATTTTTTTATAATGTAGATACTTGTAGTCTATAATAATGTCAACTTCAGATGATCTAATGCTACAAAGTTTCATACTGTGGCGGACAGCTAACTGAAAGATATTGCGCATATTTTTTAACTGCTTTTTTTAATTGTTTGTTTTGTACTGTATGTTTAATTTTGAAAAGGATTTTTCAAAACAAACTTACTTAAAATTCCGGGCAACGCCGGGCACTTTAGCTAGTAATGAATAAAACAAAATATTAAAAATTTATATACCAAATCAAATTTTTTTATAATGTAGATACTTGTAGTCTATAATAATGTCAACTTCAGATGATCTAATGCTACAAAGTTTCATACTGTGGCGGACAGCTAACTGAAAGATATTGCGCATATTTTTTAACTGCTTTTTTTAATTGTTTGTTTTGTACTGTATGTTTAATTTTGAAAAGGATTTTTCAAAACAAACTTACTTAAAATTCCGGGCAACGCCGGGCACTTTAGCTAGTAATGAATAAAACAAAATATTAAAAATTTATATACCAAATCAAATTTTTTTATAATGTAGATACTTGTAGTCTATAATAATGTCAACTTCAGATGATCTAATGCTACAAAGTTTCATACTGTGGCGGACAGCTAACTGAAAGATATTGCGCATATTCAATTAACATTGCACCACTCTCCTAAGATTTTGTCATCTTCATCGGAAACAAGCCGTTTTTAGCGTTCGTAATTATATAAATACATAGCACCTATAGTTGTCGTTCAGTCCGTCTGTCTGTCCGTCCGTCTGTCCGCATATAACAGAGAAAAAACTACCCAACTGAATGGTCTGAAATTTTAAATATATAATTGTTGCAAATTTTATCGAGTCTCTTCGAATTTTATGAAAATCGGATGTATAGTTTAATGACAGGGATAGTCAAAAGTTTTCCATTACATGACGGCCAATGGGAAAAACATATTTCAAGTGCATTTTAATGATGTTACAACCTTTCGAACAGAATGAAATGGATATGCACTTATGAAGTGCACTAAAATATACATTCAGTACAATATATAGTGCAAAAAATATTTATAGAACTAGTTATAGTACAAACGCACCTCATTTGCCACGTTTGACGAGCAATTACAATTCGTTAATTAGCATTCGACGAGAAATTACAATTCGCAATTACAATTCGTAAACAGGTTACAATTCGTTAATTTTCGTCTTATTTAATCTCAAATTTCTGTCAGTAAGTAAAGCAAATTCATTAGTATTCATTAGTTTATATCAACACAATGATATAATTAATTTCCAACTTGTTACATTTGATGCGCGTGTATATAACTTTTTTTCGACAAAAAATGAAATTTTAAAGCAAACGGAAAAAGGAAGAAATCCTGGAAATTATCAAAAATGAGATGTGGTAGAAAAATGGAAGAAATCGTCGCACGGGTACATTGTAAAACGTACAACTCTCGGGGAAAACTTACAATCTGGACACCCTATCCCGAATAGACATTTTCGTCTTATTTAATCGCAAATTTCTGTCAATAAGTAAAGCAAATTCATTAGTATTCATTAGTTTATATCAACACAATGATATCATCAAACTGCAGTCTCTTGTACATAATCAATTTTCATCCCTTCGATTTATTCATACATTCCATTTAACGAAGTCTCATCGTTACACTTAAACATTTCGTTATGAAGAAAATTCGTTAAGTAGAAATCAACTCAAATTCATGACATTTGTATAATAAAATACACATGCATAGAATGAAAAATACACATAAAATGGAAATATTGGAAAAATGTATTTTCATTCGGAGCTGTAACTTTTTACTTTCTTCTATCTTTACAAGAAGAAAGTATTGGATTCGTGAAAATTTTCGACTTTCGGTTTTCGACTGATTTACACGTTTTAGGGGTCAGAAATTCCGAAAAACATGTCTTTACAAAATGTCTGTCTGTGAGTCTGTCTTTCTGTATGTGACACAAATTTTGTGAGCGCTCTATCTCAAGAACTAATGCACGGAATTTAATAAAAATTTATATTCAGTTAGTACCTGATATAAATTGGTGCTGGTTAGTTTTAGTGTAAATCGCTCTACAGGTGGCGCTGCTATGCAGCATTTTTCACGATTTTCACAATAGCTCAATCTCTAGAACTAATGAAGGGATTATCATCAAACTTCAGATTCAGTTATTCCATGACAGGAATTGACGTTTTATACATTTTTTTGTAAATCGCTCAACAGGTGGCGCTGCTATGCTACATTTTTTGAGAATTTGGCAATAGCTCTATCTCAAGAACTAATGCTTGGATTTTCAAAAAACTTCAGATTCAGGTATATCTTGATATGAATTAGTGCTGTTTATGTTTTGGTGCAAATCACTCAACAGGTGGCGCTGCTATGCTGCATTTTTCAGAATTTCCACTATAGCTCTATCTCAAGAACTAATGCAGGAATTTTCATCAAACTTTAGATTCAGGTATACCTTGATATCAATTAGTGCTGTTTATGTGATTTATATAGAAGAACTTTTTGTGAGGGCCACAACGTACTAGTTTTTTTTATGCAATGAAGACATATGAGCAAAATTTAATTAGAATAATGCCTATAAAACACATAATAAAGATAGGTAAACAAAAGCTGATGTGTGGCACACATTTTTTTCCTCAGTATTCCAATTCCTCAATTTAAAAAAAGTCTGTAATATAACTTTGTAAATGTTTCTTCCAGAAAATACATTGTTCAGAAACTTTTTCGTATTTTTGTAAATACCCGAACAAATCATCTATAACATTCTCGTGAAACTGGAATCTCCTTCTTATTGGTTGGTTGATTTTTGACGGCCGATTATCTACACTAGGGATATAGGCCGACGGGCGCGATTGGGATCGAACCCAGCACCTCCCGTCTACCAGCTTCGAGAGCAGAACCTCCTTCTTATTGGATCGAAGGCTTTTAGCATTTCTTCTTTTGAATCGAAATGGTTTAATAAATAAATAATTTCATTTTCCTACAATCCGCTGAAATAAATTCATAGATGCATCGCAAGCAACCTCTCCGTTTGAATGCTGCACACGCACGAAAGTGGAATAGACTTCGTTATATAGAACATATTTTTTCGTAATATGAAGATTAGTTTACATATTAATGGTTCTGAAAGTCAAGGTTCAGCAGAAAATTTCGTTAAGTAGAAAACTTCCTTAAATAGGGACGTGCGACTGCATATTTAAATACGCATGGTTTAAATGTGGATATCTTTAAGAAATTCCCGCGACTTTCCCGAAAACAGTTGATTTTTGTTTCGCAAGTATTGGAAACGGATGCTGTGAATGTGAAAAAAGTCATTTTATAATTTGGGGATGGTGTAAAAATTCATTCCGTTTAACTCATTTCTATACCAATTATCATTTCTGCGACGATTGCGTTGTTTGAAATTATTGGAGGACAGTAAAACCTCCCTAAAACGACCACGTTCCGTTCCAATAAAAATGGGTCGTTCCGAAAGGTGGTCTCTTAATGGAGGTGAGAGGTTCTGCTCTCGAAGCTGGTAGACGGGAGGTGCTGGGTTCGATCCCAATCGCGCCCGTCGGCCTAATCGTTCGGAGTTTTCGTGGTTTTCTTCGAACCTTGGTTCTCCAAGCATTAATACGGGTTAGGTTCCCTTAGAAAGACCTCCACGGAAGGCACTCCCCCCCTTAGGGCCTATATCTCACGTGCAGATAATTGGCCGACATAAATACAACCATACAACCAACCTTAATGGAGGTGATGTTTAAATCTAGATTTTAATTGTTAAAAAAAGGTAACAATTAATGTTGATAAAATTTATTTTTCAGATTAGGAAAAAATAAAATTTAAGTATCAAAATAAAAGATAATTACATAAGTTAATTATTGCAGAGTTTTAAAGCAGAGTAAAAAATGAATATATTGACGTTTGCTTTGAATTTACGGTTTTATCTTTTAAAACTTTTATTTCCCAGACCTTTCGAAGTTCAGTCAATAAATGCAATTTTTTTTTGGACGGGAACAATTAATGACGATTTCATTCATTTATCCACTTCTTTGATAGTTTCCCGACAGAATAGGGATTTTATTGACTGTCATTCCTAATTTGTAATCAGAGTTAAATTCATTGCCTGAAAAGGTGCAAAGGGTTAACTTTTAAGTGTTTACACTTAAAAGTTACCGCGATAAAAAAAAATCTAAACTTAGTTTAGAAGTTTGATGAATAATTCGCTGTCCGGAATTATTATTCTAATAAAACCTTCTTCAAACGACCAGGAAAAAGCGTAATTTTCCTCAAAGAAATGGATCGCTCATGGAGGAAGTTCAACTGGATGGTCTATGAATGGAGGTAAAATTAGTATTGAGTCTATGGGAATAAATTTCGTTCCATGAAAAAATGGTCGTTCCGGGAGGTGGTCGCACAGGGAGGTTTCACTGTATTTTTGAATAAAACAATTTAGCAATTTGCATTAGTTGCACCATATATATATTTTACAAATGCTTAAAAAAATACAAAGCCTTGACGATGGCCGATAAAATTGGGATTATTCTTCGTCCTATCACGAGTACTCTCTATGCTGAAGGTTTCGTCGAAATCGGAGCCCCATCAGTGGATGAGAGGTTCTGCTCTCGAAGCTGGTAGACGGGAGGTGCTGGGTTCGAACCCAATCGCGCTCGTCGGCCTAACTGTTTCGGTTGGTTGGTTGGTTTTATTTATGACGGCCAATTATCAGAACGAGGAATATAGGCCCTAGGGTGGGGAGTGCCCTCCGTGGGGGTCTTTCTAAGGGAACCTAACCGGTATTTACGCTTGGAACACCAAGGTTCGAAGAAAACCACGAAAACTCCGAACGATTAGGCCGACGAGCGAACCCAGCACCTCCCGTCTACCAGCTTCAAAAGCAGAACCTCTCGGTCACTGGCGGGGCTCCTAACCGTTTCGGAATTTTCGTGGGTTTTTTTCGAAACCTTGGATTTCCATGCGTAAATACGGGTTAGGTTCCCTTAGAAAGACTCCCACGGAGGAGGGCACTCCCCCTAGGGCCTATATCCCTTGAGTTGATAATCGGCCGTCAAAAATCAACCCAACGCAACTCGTCGAAATTGGAGTGCACCTTTTGGGTAGCGTCCCTTGCCAGTATAAAAAAAAAAAAAAAAAAAAAAAAAAATTAAAGAGGTCCGGGACACATTTTCAAATATTTTTTATTTATTGAGTTAAAATTCTGAATTTTTTTGTGACGGCTAACCATATCATTTGTAAACAAAATCACATGATAAAACTTCTTATATTTTTTAAAAATCATTTAAAATTTAAAATTTATTAAAAAAGGGGGGGGGGGGTAATTTAAAATCATTATAACTCAAAATATTACTAATAGAATTTCATTTTTTTTTCATTTAAATAAACAGAAATATACAAGTTTTAATTTGGATTCAGCATTTTTAAAAATATTAATTTAAAAAAAAATACTTAACGAGAAAAAAAAAAAAGGTGCAACTTAAAAAAAAAAATCCTATTTTCAAAAGTTAATATTTTTTTTCAAATATGCTAAATCAAAATTAAAGTAAAACAATTGAAAAGGACATGTTCCAAGTTAGAACGATTTATCTTTTACGGTTCTTGACTTATAAGAATTTAAATACGGGAAATGTTGAAAAAACCCATCATGAAGCAAAACGTATTTTTACAAGAAGTCGTTTCATTGCTTGAAAGCTAGATTTTGAAAACAAACCAAAATGAAAAAAAATAATATTTCTAGTTCTAATTAAGATAGAAACATGATTTAAAAGTGATTTTAAGCAGAAAAAAACAGAGAAATTTTTAATAGAATAAAATGTTTTTACAAAATTGGAAGATTTTTGTAAAAACATTTAACGCTTTTTTAATGTGATCCAACGAATTGAATATTTTCAAGTGAGTGAAAAAAATGCCCAACCCGGGAATCGAACACAGAACCTTAGCTTACGGGGCCAATGCTCTACCGTTTAAGCTACCTGTGCTGACAACCAGCGCGCAAATTTTGCTCAGATAACCTTATTGGTAATAACATCTGGTCTGCCAGGTAGACAGATCATCAGAATAAACCGCAGGTAAAGGAACTCTATATAAACGATGGGTACGTAGATACACTATTACTTTTAACCCAATCATCATATGATAGGTAAAGCTATACGAATGGAATATTTCCAACTGAGCAGAAAAATGCCCAAGCCGGGAACCGAACCCAGAACCTTGGCTTACGGGGCCAATGCTCTACCGTTTAAGTTACCTGTGCATATTTTGCTCAGATAACCTTATAGTCCAAGAGCCGACGGCACAAAAACCTATGTTATCAAGCACAAGAAAAAAACCCTTTATTTTATGGAAGAGTAGAAGTAGGGGAATCTAATGATCCATGTCTGCCGGAAGTGAAGTGTTGCATAAGCCATAAATTAATGCCACCAGTGGTTGACTCGTAGGTTTATCATTGGTTGGTTGTATTTATGACGGCCAATTATCTGCACGAGGGATATAGGCCCAGGGGGGGAGTGCCCTTCGTGGGGGTCTTTCTAAGGGAACCTAACCCGTATTAACGCTTGGAAATCTAAGGTTCGAAGAAAACCACGAAAACTCCGAACGATTAGGCCGACGGGCGCGATTGGGATCGAACCCAGCACCTCCCGTCTACCAGCTTCGAGAGCAGAACCTCTCGGCCACTGGTGGGGCCAGGTTTATCATTGTGTTTGTCCTACAATTATTCTCCATGTTTTCATATGTTTGTTTGTAGTTAGGACAAACACAATGATAAACCTACGAGTCAACCACTGGTTGTATTAATTTTTGGCTTATACACCACTTCACTTCCGGCAGACATGGATCATTAGATCCCCCTACTTCTACTTTTCCATAAAATAAAGGGTTTTTTTCTTGTGCTTGATAACATAGGTTTTTGTGCTGTTGGCTCTTGGATTTGTAATAACATCTGGTCTGCTATGTAGACAACTCAACAGAGCATGGTAACCGCAGGTAAAGGAACTTCGTATAAAATATGGGTACACTATTATTTTTAACCCAATCATATGATTGGTAAAGTTATACGAATTGAATATATCTAACTGAGCAGAAAAATGGCCAAGCCTGGAATCGAACCCAGATCGTTCGATTCCCGGCTTGGGCATTTTCCCGCTCAGTTGGAAATATTCAATTCGTAGGATAACTTTACCAATCATATAATTGGGTTAAAAATAATAGTAAATTAATGTGGTGCAGAAGTTTTCACACCAGACCAGACGTGGTGGAAAAAGTCGTATTTGAAGGTGAAGGTCCCTAGCCAAGCTGCAAATAATGCAACCTAGTGCTAAATTTCTTGGAGCTGATTTCAGCCCGGGAACGGGGTAGAGGGTGTAGATCGTTGTCGTGGCGAAGACAAGTCTCTGCGCCATTAATTCTATACGCCATTTTTATTGAATAATTGGGGCGTTGTTCTTTTAATTTTTTGGCTGATTGCCTTTAATTATAACTGTTTAATTGATATCAGCTGTAAGTTTCCAAGTGGCGAAAAATGTCCGGACCAGGATTCGAACCAGCGATCTCTTGGCTGAAGCCGCCAGTGCTCTACCATCTGAGCTATCCAGGACGAATCTTGTGGAACTTTTTCACCCAGCTAACCTTATTGATTATAGCAACTGGTCTGAAATTTTGGTTCAGTTCCACAGAGTAAATTGCAGGTAATGGAACTCCAGAAATCGCTGGATACGTAATTACACTAGATTAATTTTAACACAATTATTGTAATTGGTAAATAAATCACATCAGATGTAAATTTCCAACTGGGCGAAAAATGTCCGGACCAGGATTCGAACCAGGGATCTCTTGGCTGAAGCCGCCAAATGTTATTCCGCCAATTGGCGGCTTCAGCCAAGAGACCCCAGGTTCGAATCCTGGTCCAACATTTTTCGCCTAGTTGGAAATTTACATCTGATATGATTTACTTACCAATTAGAATAATTGTGTTAAAATTAATCTAGTGTTTAATTGATGTTTATTGAAAGTTTATCACCATAAATATTCATGTTAGTGTCATTAATCAAGAAGATTTCATTAAATTTCATCAAAGAATAAAGTTGGAAATTTACATATGATGTGATTTACTTACCAATTAGAATAATTGTGTTAAAATTAATCTAGTGTTTAATTGATGTTTATTGAAAGTTTATCACCATAAATATTCATGTTAGTATCATTAATCAAGAAGATTTCATTAAATTTCATCAAAGAAAAAAGTTAAACTGAACTTTTTATTACGCCTTTGTCTCCTTCCGCAATTCCTACATTAATAACTAACTAAAAATTATAACAACGTAAATTACCTACATCTTCACAAGACTGATACGAAACTATCTATAGAAACGATGTCACGCAGCAACTAGTGGTATATCAGATGAATTGATAAAAATATTTGACAATTATATTTATCGATCATTTTTCAATGTTGCTATTTTCAAACCTTGCTTTTGTACAGCAGATTATGACGCATTTTGTTGAACCGTATTGGTATTAGACCGGGAACTGGCAGCACAAATAATCACCTCATCGAGTTCACGGATGGAATTCTAGGATTAGTTAAATCTTGATTCGCATATTAAAATACAATCGGTCTGCCAAGTCCTATCTTGGTGGAAAACACCTGAAAACCCGATTTTAGTGGCTGACTCTTAGGTTTACCATTATGTTTTCCTGCTCCCAGTCCTCCATGTTTTCATACCTTTTGGTGCAGGAAAACACAATGGTAAACCTAAGAGTCAGCCACTAAAATCGGGTTTTCAGGTGTTTTCCACCAAGATAGGACTTGGCAGACCGATTGCATTTTAATATGCGAATCAAGATTTAACTAATCCTAGAATTTCATCCGTGAACTCGATGAGGTGATTATCTGTGCTGCCGGCTTCCGGTCTACAAACATTTTGTTTTGTTTTTTTTTGTTTTGTTTTTTTCTTTCCTTTTATATATACCCTAAAAGACTACATCTACGATATGATTTCTTGCTATTATTTAAGTAAAATGGATTTCAAAATAACCAGAGTTCATGGGGAATGACATTGATATATATATAAGAAATTTTTGAAAAAAAAAGAAAAAAAGTATATGTATGCATCAAAATATTCGTGCATTTCAAAATTTAGACTTCTGAGCATATATCAGCAGAGGCTGTGGACAATTGATGAGAAGATATACAGCACATCTATACGAATAAAATATTTAAGAATCAGGATTCAGTTTTTTGACATTATATGGTTATTTTTCTTTAAATTCTTATTTTAACTTTTATCCATCTAAAACAACAATCTACTAAAGTATGAAATGAGTACTTTTTTCTTTATATTTGGTCTGAATTTTGCCTTAAGGTGGCATAGGACTTCTAAATCTTCAAAAAATCGGATAAAACAATATAATAAGAAAGATAAATCATGCATCAAGCATTGATTATGAAACTCTTTTCAACACTTTCAGAATACTTTAACAATACTTTTCGGTGTAATAAAGTAAATAACACACTTAGAAAACAAGGTAACGTATTTGAGAAACAGGATTCAGCAATTATACCGTCCATAGCCGGAAAAGTACTTCAATTCTTTTGTGAAAAAATACTGGTATATTTGTACAGCCCTGTATATTACATGCAGACATGCAGATTTTATACGCGCCACGTGTTAAGCTAAAAAATAATTCAGGCAAAAAAAAAAAAAAAAAAAAAAACATTTAAAACTACTGAAATCACACTTTTAGAAATTATCATCCATAAGCGGTCATTTATCCAGTTCTTTGTGTGACCCTGTATATGATTTTGTTTCTATTCTACGAATATTCTTAATATGCTAAGTATAGTTCAGCCTAAAAATGCACATAACTCAATTAAAAACCACCTTTAAGCAATTCATGTTCATATTCAGTAATGCTTATGATTTCTTTTGTGTCTGTATATGATCTTTGTCATTTATACATCCCCTATAATATGCAAAAAATTGTTAAATTTAAAAGCGCATACCATAACTGAAAACGCATTTCCAACAATTATCGCTAATAAACAGTACTTCGGATACAGTAACTGTATCTGAAATCTTTTGTATATCCTTGTAAAGGAAGGATATATGATATGCACATCGTATTCTGGCTATCCATCTACAGGAACTATAAATGCTACAGTCTTCATTTTCAATAGCTATAATTCTATAGCAAATGACATTAACATATTAAAATTACAGAGAAATCCGAGGATATTTACTTGATTTAGAGCACGGTCGGACGTCCAGACGTCCAGATACAAGGCCGTAGCCAATGTGGGGGGGGGGGGATCACCAGGGTTTGATCCCCCTCCGAAATGTCTGTCAAGAAGACTATAAATATGAAATTAACTATCACTAAACACATTCAAAATTCAAAAATTAAATACACTAGAGTTTCGATTGTACGAGTTTCTATGGACCAAGCTCTCCTCGGATAAGCAAAAAACTGGGATAAACCGGATTTACACAAATCGTCACCAACTAAGAAGCTGAAATACAATTTTTTACCTAATACATTCATTTTTATGGTACTAGCAACGTTTCTTTGATGTACATTTCCGTTACATTTAAGAAAAACGGGGAGTGAAATTGTTTATTTGAAAAAAAAAAAAAAAAAAACGCTTGATAGTTTTTTGTTTGTTGAATGTCAATTTTGCTGCAGTTTATTTATTTTTTTTTTCTGCCGTATTACGCTACTTGCATAGCTATCAATTTCTAAGATTTTTCCTTACCACTAAAACCTACCAGTAAATTTTGCCTAATTCAATCGCCGAAATCTAACATCTGTCAACGATTAAACAGGGCAAAAATTTGTATTCAATTTTAGAGGAACCAAAATCGTACAAATTGGCAACTATGTGATTCGATTAGTGTCATGAAAATTGCAGGTATAGCCTCTTCTTTCTGCTCAAAGTATTAAATAGTTTTTTGAAATCGAACTTATACCTTTGGAATGGATCATTTTCTTCTGATGGACTGATGGCTTCCATTATTATGAAACAGCCATTGTAAATGAAGTGTTAGGTGAAGATGGAAGAGCAGTCGTAAAAACATAGAAGTCTGATTTTCTGGTCAGAATAGGAAAAAAAAAATGGGCATAATTTTTTTTTTTTTGAAAAAAGAAAAAAATATGGCCATCCCCCCCCCCCCCCCCATTTTGATCAGAAAATAAGAGTTGTAACTTTTTAAGGCTGCTCTTTCATCTCCACCCAGCACTTCATTTATAATGGCTGTTTCATAACAATGGAAGCCATCAATCCATCAGAAGAAAATAACTCGGTTAAAGATATAAAATCCAAAATGAGATACTGATGAAATCATGATCAAATCCCCCTACAAAATATTTTTCTGGTTACAGCTTGTCCAAATAGGTAGACAAACCGACGTCATAAGCTCTTTTCAACTCTGCTGGAGATGTTCTTATTAATAAACTGTGTAGTAGAACAGTTTTTTCGGTTTTCTGGTAAAGGCGGGTGATTTTTTAGGAAAGGCTGGATAGGAAAAAAAAAAACTGCCTTTCTGAGACAACAACCGCTTATAACTCAAGATGTAATTTAACGAATAATGAAAAAAAAAAAAAACTGTTCGATTCCAAATTACTTCAATAATTATGCCAGCAAGTATCGTGCTTTTATGATTAAAAATTAGTCAGAAAATGGGCCAGAAAGTTTCACGTTGTTGATCGAGGAAAATATTATTTCGTGAACCGCTTTCTCAAATCCTCTGCTCAACAATTTGAAACTTTCTGACACATTTTCAGACTCATATTTAAACGTAAAGGCATAAGCATGGCAGGCTTGACTATTGAATATCTTTGATATCGAATAGCGTTTTCCATTTTTTGGTAAATAAATTATCGATTTATAAGCGTTTCTTCTCAAGCAACGACCAGTTTTTCCCCTTTCTCAGACTGCTGCGTCGGGAATTTGGTTCAAAATGCCACTTTTGACAGCATTTTCTGAAAGATGTTCTACCTTTACCAAGAAATGGAAAACGTATTCGATGAGATAGTTTCTGAATGAGAGCACCTGGGTGATTTTCAAAAAGTTTCGTGTTTTACTGTCCTTTCACATTTGCACAAAAAAATAGTTAAATATCATAATTTTAATTATTGCATTTTAGCTAACATGTTTTTTTTTATAATAATTTGCAGATATATTATTATTTATAAAACAATTTAAAATAAGAAATATATTCTTTTGTAGTCAAAATGTTTACCGTAGGTTGTCCCAATACGCAATTTATTAGGTAAAAATTTGACCAAGTTCTATTTAAAACAGATGGTTATAATTTTTTAATACATTTATATTTATTAAGATGCTACTAATTAAAAAAATATTTATTTTCATTAATTAAACTTATCTATAATTCTTAATAATTATTTTAAACCGTGTCCCAAGAAAGAGTGTTATTGCCATGCTTCTGACAAAAAGTTCCTCCGGATTTTTTTAGAGGGCAGCACAGCACATGCCCTTTTATCAAGGCAAAAGTACTCCTTAAAAGTCAACTTATTATCAGGTTTAGGTGAATAGAGTAAATAGTTTCACAGTTTCAATAAAACAAGCAAAGACTTTGAATGTTTTGGTGAGTATTCTTTTGTAAGTCATTACCGTACCCAATTCTAATTGATAATTAAATGAACTTTTATTTCTTAATCTGCTTTCATTATATGAGAAATAGAAAATCATTGTATGGGCCAGAAGATATAATGGCTGTCATTTATGCCTGGGGAAAAATAAAAATATTTTGCCTAATTTGTCATTACCGTGCTCATTTATGTCATTATACCAAGTGCATTAAAATTTAAAAATTATTTAAAAAATGTTAAATTAGTAATTTGGTCTCTGCTGATGCTTGTATATTAATGTTTATGAGGTAAGGTAATTATTTACAAATAATTAAAACTTTCTGATTATTTCTAAAAATTTGATTTTGTTATTCCAAAACATGGGCAGATTTTGAAAATGACCAACCTATTCCATTGATATACCTGGAAAAATATATATGCATTATACAAGTTATTAAAATTATAAAATTTATTAAAATTAAGCAAGAAATCTTTTTTAATTGAAACTATCGTGCCAATAAGTTACTATAGATTGAAAAATTCTTTTAAACAATGCTTTGAAGTTAACATTGTGTACACTTAAAGTTACTGTCTTAAATATGAAAATTGTCTCATTCATCTACACTCTGCTCTACTTTTAAAATTATATAAATTTATTGCATATAAAATGTCGGTTGAGATGAAAATAAAGACGTGAGTGTGAAAATAATAAATTTACTGCTACCAATTTTTAGAAGTCGACATACACAATTAAATCTGCGGGGAACATTTGAATAATCGCGGCAATACTACGTTTTTCACGGTTTTTAAGAAGATTGAAAAAAGTGTCCCATTTTTGAAATAGCGTATTGCGCTTGCTATTGAGTGTATAAAAAAGTTATAAATATGAAAGTTGTAGATAATTTTATCCTCTTTAATATTGTAATGGAAAAATAATATACTACGGCAATAAGTCTCGAGATATTTCCAAAAAATCAAAAAATGTCCCAAAATTTCTTTGTTTTTCGGCCACAGAAAAGTTAGCCTTAAGAAATTTTGTTATAAAACTTGGTTTTTCCATGTTGGCATCATTATAAAGAATTCAGAAAAAAAATCTTTTACCCGACCTTTTGCAAGGTAAAATGTACATTTCCCCTGGACTAATACACACTTTCTCAAGATATCATGCGTGCAATGACTTATGGAGTTAAAAAAAAAAAAAAAAAAAGAGCCATTTCGATTTTAACAATACACAAATTCTGTAAAAGGGTAATAAATTGCTAATGACAGCCTATTATAAAGCACAATCTGTTTAATCAATAGCCAAAATTTCATGTTTATACATAAAAAGGTTTTGAAGATAGACTAATTCAAACATTTAATTTTTTCGTTAAATTTCGTCGCGTTAAAAGATACAAGACCCCTTAATACGATAAATATTTAAAAGTAACAATATTTTTCTATATTATTTTTTGCATCTTTATTAAGCAAAAATGTTATTTTATGTTTTGTATTGTTTATGTTTTGGCGCATTTTAATTTTTGAAATGTAAATTCAGCCAAATAACTAAGAATTTCCTCGGATTTTTTTATTAATGATACAATGAATTTAACATTTAATTTTATTTGTTTACAATTCTTTTGTTGCCATTTAAAAAAAAAAACAAAAAAAATATCATAATATAAGTCTTTTAAAATGCGCAAACATTGCCTTCGTAAATGATTTCACATAATAAGAATAAATTGTGTATTTGAATTCTTAACACTGAAAAATAGTTTTATAATTGAATGTCAATAATTGAATTTTCACAAATTTTAATTCATTAAAAATATGCTATAATTTTCATAAAAAAGAGTATTTTAAAAATTTCATAAAAGAAATCGTGAAACTATTTAATTAATCATGATTCTATCTATAATGACTAACTCCATGATTTATTTTTTCTTCTGAAAATATATGTGTTTCATTTTTTATTTGTAAAAATGCGTCCGTAATGGAAAAACATGTAAAATAAATTAATTAAAATAATACATTTTTTAAGGTTATTCTGTTAAAAAAAATAATATTGTGCAAATCTACAGATCATAATTTATTTTTATGTTTAATTTCAAGTCAAAATACTGAATAGCCTTTTTGTAAAGTATACGACAAAATGTAATTTGTGTAGCCTAGTAGAGGATTCGCTTCGCTCATCCTAACAAGAAAGATAATCAAGCATCAAGCATAGATTATGAAACACTTCCAACACTTCCAGAATACTTTAACAAAATTCCTCGGTGTAATAAAATAAATAACACACTTAGGAAACGCATAACGTATTTGAAAAACAGGATTCAGCAAGCATAACTTATTTGAAAAACAGGATTCAGCAATTATCGTCCATAGCCTGAAAAGTACTTCAGTTCTTTTGTGAAAAAATACTGGTATTGTTTTGTACAGACCTGTATATTACATGCAGATTTTATACTCGTGTTAAGCTAAAAAATAATTCAGGCAAAAAAAAAAAAAAAAAAAACACTTAAAACTACTGAAATCACACTTTTAGAAATTATCATCCATAAGCGGTCATTTATCCAGTTCTTTGTGTGGTCCTATATATGATTTTGTTTATATTCTACAAATATCTCTTAGTATGCTAAGTATAGTTCAGCCTAAAAATACATAACTTAATTAAAAACCACCTTTAAGCAATTCATGTTCATATTCAGTAATGTCTACTATTTGTTTTTGTGTGGCTCTGTATATGATCTTTGGCATTTATACACACCCTGTAACATGCAAAAATTAGTTAAACTTAAAAGCGCATACTATAACTGAAAATGAATTTCCAGCAATTATCGCTAATATACAGAACTTCGGATTCAGTACTGTATCCAAAATTTTTGTATAGCCTTGTAAATGAAGGATAAATGATATGCATATCGTATTCTACGGCAAGTGTCTTGCTGTAATAAACCTCAGTAATATATATCAATTTGATTATTTGAAACAGTGTAGAATAATTAAAATACATTGCAAACAGTTTAACTCCGTAGTTCATTATGTATTGAAATTCTTTTGTATGTCCCTGTAAATAAATGATAAGTGCTTTGCACCCCATATTCCACAGAATATATGTGTTAGTTCACTTCATAAATGCATATCAATTTCATTCTGTTTGAAAAGGTGGAACATCATTAAAATGCATTTGAAACGATTTTTTTCCATTGAACGTAATGTAACGGAATATTTCTGGCTGTCCATGTAAATGATACAGTCTTCATTTTCAATAGAGATAATTCTATAGCAAATGGCATTAACATATTAAAATTACAGAGCGAGCAATCCTAGTATATTTACGCAAGTCAGAGCATGGACGGACAGACAGACAAACCGAAGCCATAAGCTCTTTTCAGCTCTGTTGGAGATGCTCTTATTAAGAAAATGTGCAATAGAACAGTTTTTTTCTGTTTTCTGGTAAAGGTGGGCGATGTTTTAGGAAATCGAGGATAGGAAAAAAAAAAAATCTGCCTTTCTGAGACAGCAACCGTTTCTAACTCAAGATGTAATTTAACGAAAAATGAAAAAAAAAATTATCCGATTCCAAATTACTTCAATAATTATACCAGCATGCATCGTGCTTTTACGTTTAAAAATTAGTCATAAAATGTGTCATAAAGTTTCGCGTTTCTCACGATCAGGGAAAATATTTTTTTGCGAACCGCTTTCTCAAATTCTCTGCTCAACAACTTGAAACTTTCTGGTACATTTTCAGATTCATATTTAAACGTAAAGCCATAAACATGGCAAATCCGACTGGTGTAGCTCTTTGGAATCGAATAGCTTTTTCCATTTTTGATAAATAAATTATCGAGTTATAAGCGTTTCTTGTCAAGCAACGACCAGCCCCCTTTCTCAGACTGCCGCGTCGGGAATTCGGTTCAAAATGACCCAATTTGACAGCATTTTCTGAAAGATCTTCTGCCTTTACCAAGAAACGGAAAACGCCATTCGATGAATAGTTTCTGAATAAGATAAACTGCCAATTTCACGAGTTTCCGAACAAAAATGAATTCAGAAAAGGGTCAAAAAGTAGATCCCTTGGATTATCATGTAATTACTTCACACTCCAAGAAGGGGGCCGGCACACTTCAAACCAACCTTGACTCGAATCTTGAAATGAGAGAAAATTAATGCATATTTTAATACAATTGTGGACAAATAGTCCATAATAATATCTCTAATATCAATTAAATATTTTTTTTGTATAAATATGAACGCATATATACTCATTAATATTCAAATATATAGTCTTTTCATTTAAAAAATATACAGACCTTATTTATTTTTAATTCATTCAACCCGAACCCGATTTGAATGAGCCAAAACCTAACTCAAAACCGACTCCAACTCGATCCCCAACGAAAAAAAACAGTTTCAACCCGAATTAACCTGAAATACGGGTCGGGTCGGGTTAGGGGACAATCGGGTTACTAGACCCGATGCAAGACTCTTGTGCGACAGACGGAGATAATAGCATTTAATAAATGTTTAGAATGATTGAAGGATTTAGAAGGATTCATTAAATTTTAATTTATAGGGATTTTGCGCAATATTTATAACCCCATTCAAATCTTTTATTTTAAATATTTTCTGACTAATTTATAGAATTAGGAAATGTACAAATATAATGTTCTTACAATAGAAATACAGAAATATTTCCGAATTAAAAAATCCTCGCCCCCAAAGCCAAGAAAGCTGAAAAGATGGTAACCTTATTATTCTGTTAAAATATAAAAGTGAATTATGATGTCACGAGTGCATGCTTTTTATTTAATTTTCGACAAATACTAGATGGGTCATTTCTTTTTAGTTGAGAATAATATAAGTTAATTCACATATGACCTCATTTTTAAAACGAATATAGGGTTAATGCATGGTTTTTACAAGAGAAAGTGATATCATGAAGGTCCATGAATTTACATCTCTTTTTCAATTTTTTTTTTTTTCAAGAAGCAGGACTATATTTATTTAGGCTTAGGAAACTTTTTTTTGAAATACTGGTATAGAAGCAAAATTTCTCAAGGCTTTCAGTATATTAAAAAAGAGAGAGCATATTTGCGCGAGATTCGTACTTCGTACGTTGTTTAATTTTGATTTTTCTAATCAAACATGTTTAAAACCCCGGGCAAAGCCAGGTATTTCAGCTAGTCTATTATAAGAGAAACCATAGAGAATGTAACCTGCAAAAATTCAATATGCAACGATGCAGCATCCTTTAACCCTTTATCTACTGAATTATGAATTCATGAAAATTTTATCTTCTAAAGCAATTTTCGTGAATTGTTTAAACTACATTAGAAAATTTACATAATCATTTAATAAATTTTAGAAGGATTGAAGGATTTAAAAGGACTCATTAAATTTGAATTTATAGGTATTTTGTGCAATATTTATAACCCCACTCAAATCTTTTGTTTTAAATATTTTTCTTAATATTTTGTAGAATTAGGAAATGTAGAAATATAATGTTCTTACAATAGAAATATTTCCGAATTGAAAAATCCGCCCCCCCCCTCCCCCAACGTCAAGAAAGCTGAAAAGATGCAAAGGCAAAAGAAATCATCCTTTTAAAAATATTTTTGTTTTGTGTAACCCATAATGCTTTTGGAACAAGATAAAGTAATGTATCTATAACTCATTCTAAACTGTATTACGACTAATCGATGTATTAAATGAATTTTATAACAAGTTATTTTAATGGTACTTATAAGTACAGTCAGCAGATGAAGGTTTAAACTCGACAAAAATGAACAAAAGCATTCAAAGTTTGAATTAGTGTATTTTCAAAAACTTTTTCGTATAAACATGAAATTTTGACTATTGATTAATCTCATTGCACTTTTTTAATATACTACCCTTAAAAATTGAATAGTTTTTTACAGAATTTGTATAATTTTTTTTTATATTAAATTAGCTTCTTTTTTTTTACATCGTAAGTCATTGCGCGCCCGATATCTCGAGAGGACATGTATGGATTATTATGAAATTTGCTGAAGATAATAAGTAAATATGTATTTTCAAAATGATCTACACTTGGGTCATAATTCTTTCATTAACCGTTTTAAAAAAATATTTTTGTAAAAAAAAAGTCAAAGTTTTACATCTTTTAATGCATAAAAATTGTCATAACTAATTCTATTTTCGTTCCTGATTAAAGTATATTTTTGTAGATATAGAAACATCTGTCATTTTTTGCAGAGCATTTTTTAACGCTTTCGCTACAGGCGTCCTTAAGTCAAGAACATACTTTTTAGAATATTTTAGATGTCTTTTAGCTTATTGGGAATATAACAGCGTGTTAAAAATTTCATAATTTTTATTTCATTTTTCAAATGTTGGTAGTGAAATGGTTAAGGAAAGGGTCTTAAAGCTTCAAAATTTTCGAAATTTTAATTTTTTTAAATGTTAAACTCGTATATTTTCTGAACATTTTGGTATGATTGTTTCCTTGAAATTATTATTAGAACAGAAGTTATGGCTATTAGAATTAAACCCGCTTAATAGCTGAAGCGGCGTTTCCGAAACTTTGAAGCCATTTTTCTCCAAATGACGTTTTTTGGCATAACGCGCAGGATATCTCAAAATCTTAATATTTTTCATGAAATTTTCAAAACATATGTTTTATGTTAGTCTGTGTAAACTGAACCTAATAGTTCATTTTTATTGTTAAAAAAATATTTTTTAGGTGATTTTACAGTTGAATTTTTCAAAATTGTGTATTAACTAAATCCAACTTTGCATAAAAAATATAAAAATGCTTTAAATACAAATGTATTTAGGTTCAGGATAATTATCATAATCTGAAGTATAATTAGGCACAGAAAATTGCGTTCTAGTTGCAAAATTTATTTTCAAATCCTGCACGTAAGTTGTTATACTAATTTTCTGCTCGACAAATATCTGACAATTTGGAGCACCCTATAAATACTAAATCTGTATCTTGCAATTTTTTAAATACATGAAATGAAAGAACATACTTATATCTTTCATCTTAGTAAAAAATGTGTTTTTAAATCATATACATTTTTTGTATTAAATGTTGAAAATTGTCTTTTTTTTTTCATTTTTACCCAATTTTAAGAGTCTGAGACTCCTTAAGCCAAAAATGAAAAAATATGATTTTTTTTTTTTCTCCTGACAACCTGAAATATTTCTATTCAAATTAGTAATCTTTTACGTATAATTAATAGTTAATTATTTTCACAGTTTCATACTCAAAGGAAAAGTTATTCAGACAAAGTCCTTTATTCAAATCTTCGCAAAATTTATTCAAAATCATATGAAAAACATATCCTTTCTAAAAATAAAAATAAAATAAAGTGAAATCGATGCAGCAGTCACATATTTAAGCGGCAAGATACATTTTATAAAACAGTTACTTCCTTATATACTTTCTTTCTCTTTTCTTAAAAGTCTTTTAAAAATGAATTCTTCCGCTGTCACTGAAATTGCTACGAATATTGCGCTTTGGCGCAGAGCAGCACAAAGAATAATTATACAGGCTAATGCCTTAGCCAGTTTTTCTTTTGGGGGTGGCGGTGGTTAGTGTGTGTGTGTTGGGGGGGGGGGGGGGGGGAGGTGTCCAAAACTTTTCATTTGAATGAAAATAACTTTCATTTTACAACAAAAAGAGATATTAACGAAAAAAGGATCAGCTGCGGTGTAAAAAAAAGACAATTTTTTTTCTTAAACCAGGGAAATGTAATGTAACTACAAACGGAGATACAATAAAATTTTGTTACAACGAATCTCTAGGGAGCACTGATTGAATTCGCTATACTGAAAAATTTGTTAAAGTGAATATTTTTATAATGAAGTAGGATAGTAGGATTTATTTTAACAATCCAAATAATATTTGTTAAACTGATAAATTCGTTAAAGTGACATTCGTTATAAAAAGATTCTACTGTACAGTAAAATCTAGCTACAACGAATCTCTAGGGACCACTGATTGAATTCGCTACACTAAAATATTCGTTAAAGGGAATATTTTTATAAAGAAGTGTGATAGTAGGATTTATTTTAACAATCCAAATAATATTTGTTAAACTGAAAAATTCGTTAAAGTGACATTCGTTATAAAAAGATTCTACTGTACAGTAAAATCTCGCTACAACGAATCTCTAGGGACCACTGATTGAATTCGCTACACTAAAATATTCGTTAAAGGGAATATTTTTATAAAGAAGTGTGATAGTAGGATTTATTTTAACAATCCAAATAATATTTGTTAAACTGAAAAATTAGTTAAAGTGACATTCGTTTTAAAATCTTGCAATCTATCAAGACAATTTTAAACCACTTTCAGTTATCTAATTGAGCTAAAACTTTGCCTACATGTGTTTTTTGACAATTCTATTAAATTATAATTTTGACGAACGTATAAATTATGCATTTTTACAGGGCCACACAAAAGATCGCGGAAAGATTGTTGCTAAAAAGCAGAATTTTAACAAAAATTTCAAATTAATTAAATTTCGACAAATTATTTAATTAATTAAAAAAAATACTATAGGTTATTGAGATACTCAATAGCATTTTTTAAATTGAAAACAAAGTGCGTAGCAGTTATATTTCTTTTACAGGGACACACAAAAATTTCGGATACATTACCGTTTATATGTAGACATTTTATTTCAAATTTAATAAAATTTATATAGGTTATTTATTCACACGACAACATTTTTTCAACAAAAAATAATTTAAGTAGCATTTATGTTTACAGGGTAGCACAAAACATTAAAGTTTTTTTTTTTAAATATGATTTTATTTAAATAAAATTATTTTTCAGGATAACTACACAAATTTCTAGAGCAAATCTGAGTAGACGAAAATAAAATAAGAAATGATTGCTAACTTACATGTGAATTAAATTATATTTTACTTAATAGTAAAATAAGTACGTTTAACTCATTCTTTGTACTTCATTATATTTTTATTTTGAAACATTATTGTTAAATAAACCAATTATTTCTCACTATTTGAGCTATTTTATTAGGGACACATTCGAAAAATCAGCAAAAACTAATTTAACTTCAACGAAATAATTTTGCCCACCTAGGTGGGTGATCTAGATCGTCAAAACGTCCCACTGTGCGACGACGGTGTAAAAATTGAATATATGCGATGTTTAAAACTTAAAAAAATTGCAGTAAAAGCAAAATTTAATCGTCTGCCGTTTCCAAAATCAAAATGACGCACTATTGACGCATCCGTTTGTCCTTTATAATAAAGGATTGGCCAAAACCGAAACCGAATTTCGGTGATCTTCCTATTTTCGGCCGAAAACGAAAACAAAAACGAAAATGTCCAATTTTTTAAAAATAATTAAATTGTATGTATTAAAGTAATTAATGCATACATAAATATACATAATTATTATTAATTGTACGTATTTATTAAATAGGTATAATTATTTTTTAATTATGCATATTTATTAAATATACATAATTATTAATTAATTATACGTGTGGCCCAAATTAGTTCTCTGTGATTTAGACCCAAAACTTTTTGTTTTCAAATAAAATTAAACGTAATTAATTAATCAACGACAGCGAAAGATTTTCTAATTATACGAATTTCATTTAATTAAAAATATTTTAGTTTTATGTATGCACACCTCGATTTATCTTTTATAATGATTTCTGTAAATGATCCACTGTTATATACTAGAACTTTCTCAAAGAGTATTCGAAACGCGTCTGCGGTTTCAAACTGAAAATTTTCTATTACTGTTATGTCTTCAGCTTTTAATGCGCACGTGAAAAAGTTTAGTTATACATGCATTGCTTGCTTTATTTAAGTTTGAGGACTTTTAAGAATCTTGCTACAATTTCTGTACTATTATTTTTCAAAGTTGTACCTTTCTATTCAGCAATGTTTTTCTCACTACAATCTAATGTTACATTGATTTAGTTTTTAGTTAGCAGTGACATTGGCCATTTTTAGATTGACAGTAAGTAACATTGGCCTCGACAAAGTATTTTTTTTTTTAATAATCTAATATTGGGAGGACTTTGGTCTTTTTAACAATTACTTTATATCGCATCCTGAATTCATTCGTGCATTTAACCCAAATTTCTCAATTTTGGACATTGGCCTTTTTTGTTCCGAGGTACAGATATATTTTCTGATGATAATATCCTTTTTTCTCTGCACATACCATAAAAGCACAGCGATGAATGAGGTACTTTTCGAAAGGTGCCTCCAGCGGCTTTTGACGTAGTATACTTTTATATCGTTAAAATACGTTGTTTGATTAAAAAAAAAAATCAGTTAATCAAAAATTAACGAAAATCGTTTCAGCAAATAATCTCAAAAATTGCGGCGAGAAATCTTCGCACGGTTTTCTATTTCCTCAGTTCAAATGCATATTTTATTCAACATGGATTTGTTCATGATGTAGATAAAAAAAAAAAAAAAATACCGCTAACAAATAAATAAATAAACTAGAAAACAGGAATTCTGCTTTTTGAGAATTTAGTGTCTCCCCCAACGGGAAAAAAATATATGTATCTATATAGATAGTACAAAACATATTTCAGGTTTAGGACCTAAAACACACGCTTTTATTTTATATAAAATGACGTCAGCCGCATCCGCTGAAGAATTCCACATTTGCGATCCTGTAATAAACAACATCTACAGTAAAGTACGCATAGGACGTCACTATCGCTGAATAATACACAAATCCAAAAAAAGAGATATCGTTATTCGAGAAAAAAAAAAAAATCGGCTTTCTAATGATTTATATGCTGTCATTTGTTTGTAATATTAATATAGATACTTAAAATTAAATTTACTTTATAACAGCTCCACGTTTTATCAGAAATCATTCGTTTATACTTTTTCAAAATAACTCGTATTTTAATTACATTTTTTGTTTCAGTTTTTATGGGAAAATGGCAACAAAAAGTTATAATTGCTATTTTCCAACTATATTTCCTTTACTTTCTACAGAAATGGAGTACTGGAGTTGCCAAAATTAAACAAATGACGCTAAAAACTACAAAAAATTATAAATGGAGATGCAATTTTCAAATAAATTGCATTTAAAAGTATCCCCCCCCCCCCCCCCCAATACGACGGTATAAAAATTGAAAATTATCCAAGTTTAGAAGTTAAAAAAATTTCAGTAAAGTATTTAACAGTACAATGATACATCTGCTTTGTTTTACGGCAGGCTTATACAACGGAACGTTATTTTTTTGGAGGCGACACTTTACTTGTTCAGAGAAAGAAATAGCATGCCGGGTGCTAATAAATGAAATAAAATAAAATAAATCATAGTTTAATATTTACATGTGCATGGATTTAAAAAATACTCAAAACATGGAAAATTTTGAAGCTAAAATTGCAAGGAAAAAAAGTAAGGTAGCGGTTAGAACAGTGGTTCTAACCTGTGTGCCGCGCCACAGTAGTGCACCGAGAAAAGATCTTAGGTGTGCAGCGAAGCTTTTATCAAAGTTGCTTCATTTTTTTTTTTTTTTTTTTTTTTTTTTTTTTTTTTTTTAAATTCTTATATGTAATGTTCGACATTTCAAATTATACGATTTACTTTGAAATAAGGTTTAGTGTCACAAATTGGTTTTATTTGGGAGATTTTTTTTCTGTTACTCATTATAAGAGTATACGAGGAAACCGAGGCTAACGAAAAAGATAGGCTACCGTGGTGGGTCCGATTCTTCTTTTTTTATAGACCACAGGAGTCACGTGAGGCTCGAATGCACCAACGAAGGTGTGCGAAAAGTGCATCACGTGACTCCAGCGGTCTGTAAAAAAAAGAAGAATAGGACCCACCGCGCTAGCCTGTCTTTCTCGTTAGCCTCGGAGGAAACCATAAAAATTGTCTTACGTCTTTTGAGATAAATTTTTTCAGAAAAAAAAAAATTGTCTCCCCAAGGAAAAATATTATAATTTGAAATGAAGTAAAAAAAAAATTATTGAAAAATGATTTAAGAGTATGCCTATCCAATGATTTTATCTTACACAGAAAGTATTCTGATTTTTTAAAAGTCAAACTCAGATGTCTCTTTAAATGCTAATGTAACAAATTACTAACAAGTTAAGAAACTTTTCCACATTACCAGTTCCTTTCTCTACACAATTTCTAATTGGCTCTTGGCTGTTGCCTGTAATTTCCTGCGCTGCTATTGATCAATAAACGTATATCTCGGATCCGCTTCTCCTCCATATATATATGGAAAAATTCCATTATTCTTTGCACTGATGACGGTATACTGAATGATTCCGAAACTAGTGTTAAAAAGGTGCTTAAAACGGTGTTTCATCTGCTTATAAATGTTAATGCATATTAAAGAGAAGTATATAACAAAAGGTTATAAGAATTTTATTTAAAATAATTTTCTTTTCCTTTATTCGGCTCGGATAGCCTATTTCGTTCGTGATAGTAAATAAATTAAAAATTATGTGTAATCATTTTTTATGTAATAATAGATAATCCTTCCTTTTTTTTTTTTTTTTTTTTTTTTTTTGCACGAACAGGCAGACAGACAAACCGAATTCATAAACACTTTTGAACTTTGTTGGGAAGTGTTTTTACGGTTTCAGAAAACTGATTAATGCACTATAAAAACAACTCGGAAACGCTTCCAAAAATCAGTGGCAGCAAAATAAATTTTGTTTTTATAAATGCTTCTTTAAATCTCGAAAATAAATGGGTTTCTGAAGTTCCTAAAGATAAAGAATGCTTTTTGTAATCGTGTTTAACAGGGATGAGTTTGTTATATATTTTCGTATGTGGTTATATTATATTTTCTTAGATTAAAAAATATTCTTCTTTTTTTTTACAGTGTACCCGACTAAAGAGAGATTCAGAGAAAATGAAAACCCAAAGAAACCACAATTGTCATATGGACTGCACTGTAAAACAAATCTGTAATTTTTACAGGAAAAAGTTATATTTTTTACAGATATAAACTGTTTTAAAAGAAAAACAGTTTTTTCTGTAAAAAAAATGTGATATTTTGTAATTTTTAAAGAAAACATCTGTATTTTTTACAGAAAAAAACTGTTTTGCTGAAAAATTACAGATATTTTCTGTAAATTAAACGGTTTTCCACTGACGCCAAAATTGGCACAAAATAACAGATTTTTTTTTTTTTTTTTTTTTTTTTTTTTTTTTTTTTTTTAATATGCAGCTGCATAAACTATCACTTCATTGTGTTGGTGGCCGAAATTCTAGGATTAGGCAGAACTCAATTCGCATATTAAAATGCAACTGGTCTGCCAAGTCATATCTTGATGGAAATCACCTTCAGACTTGATTTTAGTGGCTGATCGTCTTGTTTACCATTGTGTTTTCTTGCTCCCAGCCAATGGTGTAGTCGTAAAAAAAAAAAATAATAATAATAATAAAAAATAATAAAAAAAAAAAACAGAGGGTATATGTTCTAAGCAGAGGGTATACGTTCAAGCCAGAGGTATACCCTAGTGTGCATATACTATAGCTTTCTTGAGAAACAGAGGGTATACGGTGGTCCTTAAAAAATCCAGAGGGTATACGACGTATACCCCCGTATACCCTCCACTACTGTTCCCAGCTTTCCATGTTTTCATATCTTTGGGTACAGGAAAGCACAATGAAAACCTACCGATCAATCACAAAAATTGAGTTCGCAGGTGTTTTTCACCAAGATATGACTTGACAGACCAGTTGCATTTTAATATGCGAATCGAGTTCCGTCTAATCCGGGAATTTATGCCGCCAACTGGATGATGTGATATGGTCTGTGCAGCTGCATCCCGGTTTAATAAGAAATGCTTTTGTTATAGAAATGTATTTTTAGGATATGGAAAGTAAGTGAAAAAAAAAATATTTATTATTATTATTATTATTATTATTATTATTATTATTATCCATTGCAAGTCTTTTAATGATCGCTTTAGATGTGACAAATTCGTCGTTACGGAAAATAAAAATAATAAAAACTTATTTATAGAGTTATATAAAAAAGAATTACAAAAATGTTCCTGGCGCTTAAGGGATTTTTATACTGATAAGGGATGTTATAGAAATAAGGTTTAGCTGCACAAGATAAAAAGAAAACCTGAAAAAAAAACTCAGTTCTCATAAGAAACATTTTTGTTATAAAAAATGACATGGAAATAAAGTAATAATAATAATAATAATAATTTAATAATATTATAATAATAATTCTAATAATATTTTAATAATAATAATAACAATATATATATATATATATATATATATATAATAATAATAAAAATCTTTTAGTCTAGTCAGATGTGAAAAATTCGTCGTTACGAAGAATAGAAATAATAAAAACTTTTATATAGAGTTACATAGAAAAATAGTTTTAAAAAATGTTCTTGGTGCTTAAGGGATTATTATAATGATAAGGATAGAAATAAGGTTTAGCCGCACAAATTAAAGAGAGAACCAGAGAAGAAAAAAAAAAACAAACAAACAACAACAAAAAAAAAAACATTAAAAAACTCAGTTGTCATGAGATACATTTTTGTTATTAAAAAAATAACATGGAAATAAAGTAATAGTAATTTTTAATAGTAATAATATTTTAATAATAATAATAATAGTATTTTAAAAATAAAAATATTTTTTTACAATAATAATAACACTATTTTTAAATAATAATAATAATAATTTTTAATAATAGTAATAATTTATTATTATTAATACATTTTAATAATAATAATAATAGTATTTTAAAAATAAAAATATTTTTTTACAATAATAATAACACTATTTTTAAATAATAATAATAATAATTTTTAATAATAATAATAATTTATTATTATTAATACATTTTAATAATAATAATAATAATTTTTAATAATAATAATAATTTATTATTATTAATAATTTTTAATAATAATAATAATAATAATAATAATAATTTATTATTATTAATAAATTTTAATAATAATAATAATAATAATTTTTAATAATAATAATAATAATCTTATAGTCTCTTCAGGTGTGACAAATTCGTCCGTTACGGAAAATAGAATTAATAAAAACTTATAGAGTTACATAAAAAAGTTTTAAAAAAGGTTCCTGGCACTTAAGGACTTTTTATAATGCCAAACGATATTATAGAAATATGGTTTAGCCGCACAAGCTAAAGAGAGAATCAGAGGAGACAAAAACATAAAACATTAAAAAAAAAAAAAAAACTCAGCTACCGTAACAGACACTTTTGTAATACATATATACTATATATTAAAATTATAATAAGAATTTTTTTAATAATAATCTATAATAATAATAATCTCTTAGTTTCTTCAGATGTAACGAATTCGTCTTTGCCGAAAACAGGAATAATCAAACCTTATTTATACGGTTACATTAAACTTTTTTTTTCAATGTTCCTAATAATAGGCATTTTTGGTCCACCTTTTTTTAAAAATTTCGAAATGCATCTAGACCCCGCGCCCCTCTTGCTTACAATACTGATACAGACTAATAGAAAGTGCTTTATTTAAATCTTAACAACATTTTTCAGGATCATCTGAAAAATAAACCCTTTCAAAAATAAAATAAAATAAAATAAAATTCGGTGTATCAGTCCTGTACAAAAGTGTGAAGAGACATTTTATAAAACACCTAAAGCATTTATAAACTTTCTTTCTCTTATTTTCCAAGTCATTTAAAAAGGAATTGTTTCGCCGTCGCTGAAATTCAGCGAGCATCGCTCATTTGGCGCAGAGCAGCGAATCCTTCCGGCAACCCTGGATGCATTCCAGTTGTTAGGGGTTCGCGAAGTTGCCGGGGTTTACCAGATGGAGGGGTGCCGCGGTTCCTGAGTGTAGCTGCCTCCGGAATTGTCGCCCGCTTCCTTTAAGTGCTCCTTGAACCCCCCCTTGAAAGTGCCTGTCCGCTAAAAGAAGTCATGGCTGAAGGAGAAGGGGGATCGGAGCAGGATGATGTTTCGTTCCTTAGAACGGTAGGTGGACAATTTAAAATTTGTTGCCATCAAAAAATTAATTTTTTTGAAATAACCGCTCAAAACAGACCAATGAAATCGGAACGCACTGATTGGATATATAGTTTCAACAGGATACTGTGATGAAGGAATACGGTTTATGCTTGAAACAGTTTTTGGAATATACAGATTTCAATAAAACGTGTTTATTTTCCTTCCATATAAGATTATATCGAATGTGCGCATCTTGTTGTGTTTCTCCATATTGTTAGTCCATGTGCCACAAGCAGATGGGACAACTGTCCCAATTTTCTCAGTCTACTTTAAATATTTACCATATTTATTGGATAATAGAAAAATGATTTTTGACGTTCCAGAGACGTTCATAAAATTACAGTCTCGGGAGAAATAATTTTTCAGTTCTCTTCATCAGGCGTAAAAGTGAGAAAGCAGATATGTTTTCTTTTGCAATTCACTTGATGAAGAGAGCAATAAATATATTTCTTTCGAAACTAGCCACTTTTTATAAACTGTGATATTGTGCATGCTGTAAGAATACGTTATACGCTTAAGAATATTTTGGAATATACATATTTCAGAAAAATGTTTTTTCCTTAGATTACATGGAACGTGAGCATATATTTCTTCACATTGTTAGTCCAAGTGCCAAAACAGAAACTCTTCTTACCTTAAATGTATTAATTGATAATTATTATTCAACTGAATTGGGTTAAAAATAAAATGAAAATCTATCATTTTTAGATACCTCAAATTTATTCTTTGAAATGACCAATCAAAACAGACCAATGAATTTAGAACGCACTGATTGGATATATAGTTTCAAAAGGATACTGTGATGAAAGAATACAGTTTACGTTTGAAACAGTTTTTGGAATATATAGATTTCAGTAAAACGTGTTTATTTTCCTTTCATATGATATTATATCGAATGTGCGCATCTTGTTGTGTTTCTCCATATTGTTTGTCCATGTGCCATAAACCTGTAGGACAACTGTTTTTTCAGCCTTACATTAAATAATTACAACTTTTATTAGGCAATAGAAAAACTAAGGAATTTTTGATGTTCATAAAAAAAAAGCACAGTTTCGAGAGAAATAACTTTTCAGTTCTCTTCATCAAATGTGAAAGTGAGAAAGCAGATAAGCAAACCTGCTTTTTTTTGTAATTCATGTGATGACGAGAGGAATAAATGTATTTCTTTCGAAACTAGCTACTTTTTATAAACAGTGCTATTGTGCATGTTGTAGGAATACATTTTATACTTGAGAATATTTTGGAATATACATATTTCAGAAAAAATTGCTTTTTTCTTACATTTAATATTACATGGAATGTGCGTCATATCTTTCTTCATCTTGTTAGTCCATGTACCAAATTATGAACTCTTGTATGCATTAATTGAAAAATTATTATTCAACTGAATTGATTAAAAATAAAGTGAAAATCTATCATTTTTAGCCACCTCAAATTTATTCTTTGAAATGACCATTCAAAACAGGGCAAATGAATCGGAATGCACTGATTGGACGTGTGTTTTCTATAGGATATTGTGGTGAACCAGTATTGTTTGTGCATGCTGAAGGAATATGTTTTACATTTGAAAATATTTTGGATAAACGTGTTTATTTTCACTCTGTATATGATTATAAGGAATGTGTGCATCTTGTTATCTTTCTCCATATGGTTAGTGCATGTGCCAAATCATGACACAGGAGCAAATGGCACAATTTTCTAGGAACCTTACACTATATAATTGCAGTGTTATGGGATAATAATGCAGCTAGAAGTACAAAAATTGGGGGGAAAAACGAGGACAAAATTTTGAATTTAAAGAGATGTTTATAAAAGAAAATGTCTCGAGAAAAATAATTTTTTAGTTATTTTCATCAAAAGAGTCAAAACCAGTGAGCAGATATGCAGACCAGCGTTACCTGATGAATGGAGTAATAAAGTAATTTCTTTCGAAACTAGTCACTTCTTATAAATACTGTTATTGTGTATGTTGAAGGAATACGTTTTATGTAGAAAATTGTTTTGGAATATTTCAGAAAAACGTGTTTATTTACCTTCTATTTTAAGCCACATGAAATGTGCACATATGTGTTATCTTTCTCCCTACTGCTAGTCATTGCGCCAAATTATGACACTTGAACATTTGGTACTACTGCCCCTGAATTTGCATGCTAGTCTTTTAAAAGGTTTCAGCCCTATATTTTTTGCAAAATTCAGCATTGGCAAAATTTTAAAAAGATATTATTGTAACTAGTTTTTAAAATGATATTACTTTAGGCTAAATATGATGCATTACCTGAAATAATTTTAGAAAATCTATTAGTTTTATAGTTATAACGAAAAAAATCTATCTGTATTAAAAGACATACTGTTTAAAAAAATATTTTTTTTCTTTATAACAAAGAAAATTTTCCAAAAAAAATAATTTTATTAAATGAAACAATATTTGAAAAAAAATACATATCTAAAATTATTATTTAATTGAACTAAATTTAAAAATAATTAAAAATCTATGATTTTTACAGTCATAACGATAAAAATCTGCCTTTATGAAAACATACGATTTAAAATATGCTTTTCTGTACATCGAAGTAAATAATAATCGAATCCCACAGTCTAAAAATAATTCTTCAAAATGATGCACCGATAAAATAAGAGTATGTGGTACAACTGTCCCAGTCAAACGTGGTTATTTTCCTTCTATTTAACATCACATTTAATGTGCGCATCATGTTACGTTTCTCCATATTATTAGCCCATGTGCCAAATGAAAACATAGGAGCATGTAGGGCAACTGTCCCGATTAAAAGTGGTTATTTTCTTTATATTTACAATCATATTTATTGTTGCCATCATGTTAGTTTGTCCATATTATTAGCCCTTGTGCTAAATGAAAACATAGAGCCAAGTGGGGAAACTGTTTCAGATAAATGTGGTTATTATTTTCCTTCTATTTAAAATCACATTTAATCTGCACATCATATTATGTTTCTTCATATTATTAGTCCATGTGCCAAATGAAAATATAGAAACATGTGGGACAACTGTCCCACTTAAACGTGGTTATTTTCTTTCTATTTAAAATCACATTTAATGGACACATTATGTTATGCTTCTCCATATTATTAGCCTATGTGCCAAATGAAAACACAGGAGTATGTGGGACAACTGTCCCAATTAAACGTGGTTATTTTCCTTTTATTTAAGATCACATTTAATGGGCATATGATGTTATGTTTTTCCAAGTTATAAGTCGATGTGGCAAATCATGACACAGAAGCATGTGAGACAACTGTCCCAGTTTTCAATTTCATGGAGTTTTACATTAAATAATTACAGCGTTTTTCGGCAATAATATCGCTAGGGTACAAAATTATAATAATAAGTATCTAAATACGTATTAAACATAATAATACTATATAAGTATGATAATAGTTACATTAGATAAAATAAAAAGTATTTAATAAAAAAAAATATTTTGAAGTTGAAGAGGTGATTATGAAAAATGCATAGTCGAGACAGAAATATTTTTTTTAGTTTTCTTCATTAAGCGAGGTATTGATGTGAAAGCTAGAAAACAGATATGCAGACTTGTTTTTGTCTGTCTCCTGATGCCTGATGAAGAGAACAATAAAGCTATTTCTTTCAAAACTAGTCGCTTCTTATAAGCATTTCTGGGATTTTTAAAACGTTGTTGACTTAACTGCAGCATTATAAAAAATTATGAAGCACGAACGTTTAAGGAATCTGCTGTGAGTTCAGTAAAATATATATATATATATATATATGCCCTAATACATAAAAAAAAAAAAAAAAAAAAAAAAATTGTTACTTTTACAAGCATTTACATATCATCCATTACTTTTCTTCCCTTTTTTTTTCTTTTTCTTTCTTCATATTTTCTTTTATATATTTTCTTTATTTTTCTTCCTACTTTCCTTTCCTTTTAATTCTACTTATAATTAAGTAACCACGCATTAATAAATTTTAATAATATTTTTCCCTTTACCTTCATTTAGTATTCTTAAATAAATGATTTAACTACCAAAAAAAATCTGACTGCCTTCTTCTAAATAAAAAAAAAAAAAAAAAAAAAAAAAAAAGGGAGAGAGAGAAAAAAGTATAGTATATGGCAAAAAATGGCATGCATATTAGTTGAATTTTTATTCAAGTATTATTTCTTTTTAAAGTAAAAAAAAAAAAATAAAATAAAATAAAATAAAATAAAAATAAAAATTGTACAAGAGACAATGTTTGAAATCTATTTTTCCAGTGAATTCCATCATAATAAAAATATAATATTTATTCATTAATTCATTTTTGCTTTAATTTCTACGCTTTTTTTTTAGAAGATTAATGGCAGATTTTGACATTCATTTTTTTTTACATGTAAGCAACACAATAATTAAAATGATAACACTTTGTAAAAATCACCATAAAATCAAAACAAAGCATAGGACGCGCTTCGAGCTTGAAAAATTAACAGTACAGTAACATTATTACTAACGACTTTTTAAAGAACGCAAGTTTCTGCTGATCTTTATTTTTTATCCTAAACATTTTTCACGCCAAACTCAGAGTCAATAGTTTTTGTAGAAAACTTTTAATAAGATTTAAATAGTAAAATTTCAGATAGTTTCTAACACATCAAAGAAAGAACATTTTGTTTTTTTTCTACCTATATGTATTTTTTTTTTTTCGTGTGGAGTAAAATAAACTTGGAATTGAAAAGAACGAAGGGGGAGTGGGGTGGGGGGCGGGGGGAGGGGTAGCAAAAAATAAACATAGTCTATCGTAAATTCTTAATTTTTGATAATATTTCTATAGCTGAAATTTTTTAAATGTTTCCTTGGTACCAGTAATTTATAATAGTAATTTTTTGCCTTATTTAACTGCAGATTTTCGGCGATTTAATGAGGCAAAAATTACTATTAAAAATTAGTGGCAAAAAAGCGTAAAAGTTGGCCTCTATGTATTTCTAGGCTTCTCTCATACACATTTTTATTTCATTATCGTAAATAAAAAGTACTTTGATTAATTTCAAAATCCGCAAAATGCTAATCCTCTAAGACCCGTGTTAACAATTAAATTATGACAACTTTCGAAGAGGTCTTAAACAAAAACCAAAAATAAATTAATAGCTAAATATAAAGAACCGTGAATAATTTCAAAGAAGTATTAATCAATTAAATAATGAATATTTTTGACGTGTTATATAATTTTAACGACGGATAAAAATTTATATTTCTACTTTTATATGTTTACCAAAGGATTCAACCCATACTTCTCGGGTTATAGAAACTAAAACTTCCTACAGAACATACTCGGGTAAAATCGGGTTACACGAAAACGCAAATTTTTGCCTTTATATATTTACCAGAGGATTCATCCCATGTTTTTCAGGTTACAGAAAATACTCGGGTGAAATCGGGTTACATGAGAATACATATTTTTATCCATTTTCTGTAATTTTAACGTTGTATGAAAGTTTAAATTTCTACTTTTATATGTGACCAGAGGATTTAACCCATGCTTCCCGGGTTACAAAACATACTAAAACTTCCCACAGAACATACTCGGGTAAAATCAGGTTACATGAAAACGCATATTTGTTTTTAATATTTTTTTTTTACAGAGTATGAAAATTTTAATTTCTATGTCTATATGTTACCAGAGGATACAACTCATGCCTCACCGGGTTACAGAGCATACTAAAACTTCTTACTGAAATTATTCGGGCAAAATAGGGTTCCATGAAAGCGCACATTTTTTCCATTTTTACTTTCTTCTATCTTTACAAGAAGAAAGTATTGGATTCGTGAAAAATTTCGACTTCCGGTTTTCGATGGATTTATACGTTTTAAAAGGTCCTGAACACGATTTGGTGGTTTTTAGAAAATGTCTGTCTGTCACTCTGTGAATCTGTATGTGACAAAAATGTTGTGGGCACTCTATCTCAAGAGCTAGTGCACGAAATTTCACAGAATTTTAGATTCAGTTAGACCTTGATATAAACTGGTGGTGATTAGTTTTTGGTGTAAATCTTCCGATAGGTGGCGCTGCTATGCTGCATTTCTCACGATTTCTGCAATAGCTATATCTCAAGAACTATTGCATGGATTTTTCTGAAACTTCAGATTCAGTTAGTCCATAATATAATTTGATGCTGATAACCTATTGGTGAAAATCGTCCAACAGATGGCGCTGCTGTGTTGCATTATTCATGATTATCGAAATAGCTCTATCTCAAGAACAAATGCACGAATTTTCATCAAACTTCAGATTCAGTTAGTCCCTGATATAAATTAGTGCTGTTTAATTTATGGCGTAAATCGCCCAACACTATGCTGTATTTTTCAAGATTTCCGCAATAGCTGTATCTCAAGAACTAATGCATGAATTTTAATCAAGCTTCAGATTCAGTTACTCCCTGGTATAAATTGATCCTAATTAATTTTTGGTGTAAATCGCCCAACAGGTGGCGCTGCTATGCGGAATTCTTTACAATTTCCGTAATAGCTCTATCTTAAAATCTAATGCACGGATTTTCATCAAACTTCAGATTCAGTTAAAGGTTGACATACGTTGTTGATGATTAGATTTTGGTGTAAATCATCTAACCGGTGGCGCTGATATGCTGCATTTTTCAGGAAGTATTAACATGTATGAGATAGAAGAAGGTTTTGGGATTGCCACATCCGACTAGTTTATAATGTTAACGATGTATGAAAATTTAAATTTCTACTTTTATATATTTACCAGAGAATTCATTGCTGCTTCCTGGGTTACAGAACTCGGGTAGAATCGGGTTACATGAAAATGCATATTTTTATACATTTTCTGTCATTTTAACGTTGTATGAAAGTTTAAATTTTTACTTTTATATGTGATCAGAGGATCCAATCCATGCTTCCCAGTTTACAGAACATATTAAAATTTCCTACCAATTATACTCGGGTAAAATCGGGTTACACGAGAATGCAAATTTTTGGAGAAAAATAAAGAATTTCCTGAATATTTTAAGGCATTATGAAGAACTTACAAAATACCCTAACATTATTCCATATCAATTAAAAACCTCCATACTTTTTTTATGCCAGTTTGGTTTACATATACAAATAAAACCATGCATCGAATTTTATATATTTGAATATAAAGGTTAGAAACAAAAAAATATTTTTTTTCTAAATTTTATGAAATGTTCAGCATTTTTGTATCCTATTTCTGCACTTAACTATCTTTAACTTTTCCAATTATACTTAGTTAAAAAAAAATATGCATAGTTTTAAAAACATGTATAACATGTAAACAGATTATGCAGCGAAGAACCTTTACAGATTGAATTTAAAAATAGCAAGTTAATTTATCCATCAAGATTTTATTTACCATCCATAGTCCGAGAATCAGTAGAAATATTTTTACGCAACGAGAATATTTGCAATGATTCTGTGTCCCTTGATTTACCTAGAATTTGGAAAGAGATACCAAGTAATTGTAGAAACAATAATAAAAATTAATCCACACTCGCAAATAGCCAAGTTAATTTTATTTTATTTTATGTTTTGCCATGTTTTTCAGTATGCTTAATGTCTCGTGACATTGTTTACCATGTTGTTTTTAAATTATGTGAAAATTAATCCACGCTCGCAAATAGCTAATTTAATTTTTATTTTATTTTATGGTTGCAATATTTTCATTATGCTTCATGTCTCGTGACATTGTTTACTATATTATTGTTTTTAAGTTATGTGAAAATATTTTCTATTATGATTGATTTTGAAAATGTCACCGATTGTGCGATGAAACGATCGTAAGTCTTAATAAAGATATTCTATCGCTTTTTATAGCATTATTTAACTTAATTTAATATGCATAGTTTTATTTGTATATGTAAACCAAACTGGCATAAAAAAAAGTTGGAAATTTCAATTGATATGGAATAAGGTTGGGCATTTCGTAAGTTCTTCACAACGCTTAAAATATTCAAGAAAAATTCCTTATTTTTTATTTTTTTTGTGCGATAAATATATCCCATAATTCATATAGTGTACCCTTGAATAATATTTAAAGTGCAATTTTGAAAATGAAAAAAAAAAAGAGTTGTGCCCTTGTCCCCTTAACGAAATATGAAATTTTAAATGTTTACTTTTATGTGTTACCAGAGTATACAACCCATGCTTCACGGGTAACAGAGCATACTAAAAATTCTTTCCAAATATACTCGTGTAAAATTGGGTTACTCCAAATGATGCAGGACAGTAATACAGTAGTTATTGTCAGTAATACAATTTAGGTTGAGTTAAAGGTACTTTACAAATACGAGGGTATATCAATTAGATTTTGCCCTCACATAGAAGTAATTGAGTGAAATTTATGAAATTGCTACATCGTATGAGTCCTTTTCTATACAGTCAACGTGCACAGTAACACATTTCGGCAAACGGTATTTCAAAGAGAGGGGGGGGGGAGGAGGATGTATTCCAGCAGGCGCGATAGTAGACTCAAAGGCGGGCATTTTTCTAACTTTTACCTAACCCCACATGTGACATATTGTTGGAAAGACCTGTGACCACTTATTCATGTTATGCACCTCCCAAGCCTCTTCCCCAAAATTTGCCCTCCAGGGGGCATTTTTCTAAATTTTGCGGACATCATTCATGCCCCCCGGGCGGCAAATTTTGGGGAAGGGGCTTGGGAGGTGTATAATATAAATAAGTGGTCACAGGTCTTTTCAACACTATGTCACATGTGGGGGGTCGGCAAAAGTTAGAAAAATGCCCCCCTTTGGGTCTATTATCGGGCCTCCTGGAATAGATCCTTCCCCCTCTCTTTGAAATACCATTTGAAGAAATGTCTTACCGTGCACGGTGACTATATAGAAAAGGACTCATACAATGTAGCAATTTCATAAATTTCACTCAATTATTTCTATGTGAGGGCAAAAATTTATTGATACACCCTCATACTTTATCATGCTCCAAAAGCGTTATTGACACACAAGTGTAAAGCAAACGTATTTTTAGATAGATAATTTCTTTTGAAATTATAAACTTTCAGCTTTTTTTTATGTTGAAATATATGGAGTGGAAATTTTCAGTTGTGAAAATTTCATAATTTACATTGTAAAGCTATTATATTTTGTATAGTTTCTAATTTTATATTTTAGCAGTTTACAAAAATAACAGGAAAAGAATTTTGTATTAGCTTTACAAATTCGGTTCCATTTTTTATGCACAATCTAAGTATAAAAGAAAATACAATTATTAATTTAAAATTATAACTAAAAATTTCTCTGTCATACATCATACAAAAAAGATCAAACGAAATAATAATAATAAAATAGCCTTTATATAAATACAAATTCAGCTAAATTTGAATTTTGATTTAAAAATAAAAGAATCTTAATTCATTTCTGTTTCATTTCGAATTGATTTAAATTTTTCTTACTTTAATGGAAATAAATTCAGAATAATTTTGTTTTTACAAAATGGTAAATTATTACGGCAAATATTGCTTTAACAATACATTGATTTATTATGTTTTAATTTTTTTTTCATTTCGAGATTAGGGGCTTTTAAATATAATTCCTTTTTGAAATAAAAAAATACATTCTTGGATATTTTTGTATTTATAATCATATTCTTTTTACGACATTCTGTTTTGACAAGTCCATTTATCATTGAATATTTTCACAAAGGATTTAAAATTTTCCGTAGTTTCAGAATGTTCTCTTCCTTTTCTTCTGTTTTAAATTTTCGTTTTTTCTTTTTGGTAATTATGACGGGAAAAAGGGAAATAAGTTTTAATGACAGCATTTTACAATTCTTAAATGTTGCTACAGGCAATAAAAGAGTTATAGAAATAAAATTTATTAATTTGTTTACATTGTATATATATTTTTTTGTCTATAACAGTTAAAAATGTTAAAATTTTGTCTATAACAGTTAAACTAATACTTAAAAAGTACTAGTAATAATTTGTGTTAATATTTATGATTCTTAAGTAATATTTAAATATTATTTTAGATTTGAATACAAAAAACCATTTAAAAAACGTAAAAGGGTCATTCCATGGTAATTTACGTTACATTTAGAACAATTTACTTCAGTAATTTTAGTAATATAACAACAACAACAAAAATATGTTAAAAATGTAAAGTTGATATAATTTGTTACTGTAAAAGCACTTATTTTCGCGAGCCCGTCGTAATCGCGAAAATTTAAGCCTCGCGATTTTTTTTTTCCGCCTCAAAAATTAATAAATTTTTCTCTTATCCAAAATTTAATGATTACAGTTCCTTAAATAAGAAATAAGTACAAAAAATTCTTGAATACTTACAACTATTTCTTGAATACTATACAACTATTTCTTGAATAAAAACAATAATAGAATAGAACGAACGTTTCGGACAAAAGGAAGTTTCTTAAAATGCCTTATGCAAAACGTGTTCTATTTAGGTACTTTCGGGATTTTTCAACTTTCGGTTTTGTTCATGTAAAATTCGCGAAATTTTCAGCTCGCGAAATCACCGATATCTTCATTTTCGCGAAAATTACGGCTCGCGAAAATAAGTGCTTTTACAGTAATTAATCCTATTCAAAGCTCAATTTAGATGAAAATTACATAATTTTAGTGTAATTTATTGAACTCTGACAGTTATATTTATTGTGGTAACTGAAATTACTGAAAAAGAAATATAAGTCACCATAAAAAATGTAATTTTCATTATAATGTTTTAGGTAATTTTCATCCAAATTGACCTTTGGATAGGTTTAAATAGCGAATCGTGTCAACTTTACATTTGAATATTTTTTGGTGCTATATTACAAAAATTACTGCAGTAAATTGTCCTAAATGTAACGTAAGTTATACCATGGAATGACCCAAAACGTGTTATGCTAAACTGAGAGATTTCTTACGTTTTTTAAATGCACTTTGTTATATTAGTTACTTTGATGATCCTACTAAAAAAATGTTACTGAAATTTATTCATACAATGTAAATTTAAATACAGTTTTTTTAAATTTTTTTTAATATTTAAGCTATACAATTTTTATTATTAATTATGCCTTCTTACATTTTTCTTTTCTTTTTTGTATCAGTCAGTATTAAGAGTTGGGTTGATTTTTGACAGCCGATTATCTACTCGAGGGATATAGGCCCAAAGGGGGAAGTGCCCTCCGTGGGGGTTTCTTTCTAAAGGAACCTAACCCGTATTTACGCATAGAAATACAAGGTTCGAAGAAAACCACGAAAACTTCGAACGGTTAGGCCGACGGGCGCGATTGGGTTCGAATCCAGGACCGCCCGTCTACCAGCTTCGATAGCAGAACCTCCCGGCCACTGGTGGGGCGTCAATGCTAAGATATTTTGTCCGATAGTATTTTTTAAATAATTTAGTTAATTTATATAAAAAATGCATTGCTAAAAAATGTCCAAAACTTCTGTAATATTAATATACTAAATATAATGAAAACAAACTAAACATACTACCTAAATAAGAATTTTTAAATTAAACAAGTATTTAAAATGGACTTTTAATAAAACTGAATAAACAGCATTAATATCAAATTATTTATTTTATTATTTGATATTAATGTATTGTTTTTAGCTTTATTAAATGGCTCATTTTAACCTTTTATGTACTGAATTATGAATTCATGAAAATTTTATCTTCTAAAGCAATTTTCGTGAATAATTTAAACTACATTAGAAGATTTACGTAATTATTTAATAAATTTTAGAAGGATTGAAGGATTTAGGATTAATTAAATTTGAATGTATAAGGGAAAGGGATTTTGTTCAATATTTATAACCTCACTCAAATCTTTCATTTCAAATATTTTTCTTAGTATTTTGTAGAATTAGGAAATGTACAAATATAATGTTCTTACAATAGAAATATAGAAATATTTCGGAACTGAAAAATACCCCCCCCCCCCCCTCCTCCGACAACGCCAAGAACGCTGAAAAGATGCAAAGGCAAAAGAATCCTTATAAAAATATTTTTGTTTTGTGTAACCAATGATGCTTTTGGAACAAGATAAAGTAGTGTATCTATAACTCCTTCTAAACTGAATTACAACTATATTAAATGAATTTTATAACAAGTTATTTCAATGGTACTTATAAGTACCGTCAATAGGTAAAGGGTTAAACATTTTTTTTTTAATGTAATAAAAATATTTTCCTGATTTAATTGCATTTGGAAACATAGAATACTTAACTTTTAAGATAGTTAACGTTAGTTATAATTATTTCAATCATTTAAAATTTTTTATGAAAATATTTTTGTTTTCTTTCTTTTTTATTTTCTAAAGGATAAAATTAAATTTTTTAATACAACAAAAGCGTTCAATTAATTCAATACATTTCCAGGGTTGGCGCAGGCAATTGTTATTTTTTTTTTAAATTCTATTCCAAAAGAAATACATACCACTTTTTCCAAACAGTAATCCTTGCCATATACTTCTATACCATCAGCAAAGGAAATCTACTACAAAGAATAATTAAATAATAATAATAAATAGTTGTACGACTAGAATATAAAAATGGTTGCCTTTGGCAATCCTGCATTTTCTACGTCGATATATTTTCACTGGATATTTCTACCGGGCACTTTAGTTTGCTTATTAATGAAAGAAAAGTTTATTGTCCTTCTATATAATAAGATGCATTTTAATAAATGATAAAAGCGTTAAAATATCGACTATAGAATAATTTTTGAATTAAAAAAGCAAACAATAAAATTACATTTGTAGCACATATATGCGATGATATTCCAAAATTATGTAATATATTGATATTCCTGTAATAGGTTGTCAGCAAGTTATTTTTGTAAGGCTCAATCAAGTATTGGAAGATTTTAAAGAGGTACTAATGTACAAGTTTTTAAAATTAGTATTGTGTAGTACACTGTATAATACTTTTAGACAACCTATGATTTTCATAATTACAACGAAAAACAGTGGTTATTTTTAAAGATGAAATAAATTTTTTAAAACATTAATTGATTAATATGAAAAATTAACTGAAAACAATTTATTAAATTGAAAATTATTATTTAGGTACAACAGTTGCGCAATCACATGTTATCTTGATATAACTTTTTTCGCGAACTACTACAGCAATTTCATTTTGGTGATTTTTTTTTAAAGATTTGGCAGTAGGTAACTATAAGTTGATCCTTTAGCAAAAAATAAAATTAAAAATGTAATAATTTATTTAAAAACAAAACCATTTTTTTTTTTCAAAATTGTTTCAATATTTCTTATATTTTTTATTTTATTTCTTGTCGAGCGACCAATTTATAAAATATTTGAAGAAAATTTATAAATTTAAATAGTTGTATCATTATAATTTTCAAATATTATAATTTTCTAAATCTCTTTTATTTAACTGTTTATATTATTATATTTTTTATATTATTATAATTTTTTAAAAGCATATAAATATATTTATGAAACTATTTTTTAAAAAAGTTATCTTTTGTAGTTTTCGAGAAAAAGGTACATCATTGTTACATGTTCTACATGTGATTTTCTTTTTATTTTCAAAATCGCGTAACTATTATATTTCTATTTTTGTCTTGCCGAACGAACGATTTGCAGTTTAGCTACTGCCAAAACTTCTTGATTTGTTTGAAAATCGCTTTAATGATTTCCCAGAAATAGATACAACAGTGTCAGCTATTTCAAATGTTGTTGGCCCCTAAATTAAAAGTGAATTGAAATTTTATAACCTTGCAGAATTTTGTCGCGTCATTTCAAATTTTATGAAAATCGAATAAAAACTTAAAAAGATATTAATAAAAGTTTTCTTCATTTTATTAAAGTCTATCATACGCCATTAATTCAATGATATCCATTGTAGGTAATGATTCTAGGTTGCTATGGTGATGATGTGCTATTTAAGATGGAGTCTTATTCTTTCCGCATGACTGAATTTAATATATAGAATCGTAATAAATTTTGTATTCATGCATTTTTGCTTAAGAGTGCAACAGCTATTGCACCAAGATCTGAATATTTATAAAACTAGTTATGGCACGAACTTACCTCATTTGCCACATTTGAAGCACAATTTCAGGCTTTTTAATAACTGGCATTAACATTTTATGTATGCTTATATGTATGCATGTACGTATATACAATCATACTGAAGTGTCAAGTCATGGAAATTATCGTGTTATCGTGCTAACACTATTGTATATCGTGCTAGAGTAATGGGTTATTAAAGAAATATTTAAATAATATTTATTATAGTTATTCCGATAACGAATAATAATTATTCCAAATACAAAATCATCTGGCAATGTTATCTTATTACCATTAAAGGGCATAATAATTAATTGGCATCATTGGCTGAGAAGCAGCATTTTATCAATATTATTTTATTATCCAAATTTGTTTTTTAAATCAAACATATAATCATTATCCGGTATCATCGGCTGAAAGAATGCATTTTAAATTTTAATACCTAAGCATTTTTTTTTTATCCAATATGCAATAATTATCTTGCATCCATGGCTGTGAAAAAGTATTTTGTCAATTTTACTAAGTATTTTTTTGATCCAATATACAATAATAATCTAACATCCATGGCTGAGAGAAAGTATTTCGTCAATTTTACTATATAAGTATTTTTTAAATCAAACTTACAATAGTTATCTGACATCATTGACTGAGAGAAAGTATTTTGTCAATTTTACTAAGTATTTTTTGATCCAATATACAATAATCATATAACATCCATGGCTGAGAGAAAGTGTTTCGTCAATTTTACTATATAATTTTTTTAAATCAAACTTACAATAGTTATCTGACATCATTGACTGAGAGAAAGCATTTTGTAAATTTTACAATCAAAATATTTTTTAATCGAATATATAATAACTATCTGGCGTTATTGGCTTAGAGAAAGCAGTTTGTAAATTTTACTGTATATTTTAAATCAAATATATAATAATTATTTGGCATCATTGGCTGAGAGAAAATATTTCGTAAATTTTATTACCTAATTATTTCTTATCAAACTTACAATAATCGTACACCATGATTTTGTAAATTTTGCTGTATACGCATTTTTTAAAAAAACCAAATATACAATAATTATCCGCAATTGGCTGAAAGAAAGCATTTCATAAATTTTGCTTTCTAAGTATTTTTTAAAAATCAAATGTACAATAATTATCTGGCATCATTGGCTGAGAGAAAATATTTCGTAAATTTTACTACCTAATTATTTCTTACAAACTTACAATAATCATATAACATCATTGGCTGAGAAGAAGTATTTTATAAATTTTACTAAGTAATTTTGTAATCAAATATACGATAATTATCTGGCATCATTAGTTGACAGACAGTATTTTATGAATGCTATTTTATTATCTAAATATTTCTTTTTGTAGCATATTGCATAAGCAGAATAAACTCATGTTGCTTACTTTCAGCAACTTCATGAATGTTTATCTAAAGAAAGAGAGAAAAAAAAAGCCGCCGTTTTTCGATGTTTTAAAAGCTGTGTTAACTTTAACATCATGGTAATTGAGCATCTTATCTTAGAAACTGTAGGTAGTTTGCTTGTATTTTTAGTTAGTTTTCTGATTGGATAATTGAATCACCTTAACCCAATTGTGTCTCTCGATTTGGCTTTGTTACAGTTAACAGTTTCTATCTTAAAATTTCTGAATCAAGAAGTGTGACTTGCTTCGGTCTCGTGCAAGCGGTTACTATATAAATGATCAAAGTCTTTATTTCTTTTTCGTTCCCTCTTGTTTTTTCTTCTCTTATGCTAAAACTAAACAGATGCAAGTAAACTAATTTTGAACTGAATTTAGAAAAAGTAAAGTTTCCGAAGCAAAATTGTCTGTTCTATTTGTATTTAAAGCAATTAGCTTAAATTAGTAACGGAAGTATCATTCCCTATTTTTTTTCTGAACACATAAGTGTAAGGCACTGGCTCTCAAGCGGTGTGTCGGGACCAACGGTGTGTCGTAAAAGAAGCTGAAGTGTATCGCGAAAATTTTAATTTCAGTAGTGTCCAGATTTTAATATTTAGCAGAAATTTATCCACAGGGCTGCGGAGTCGGTGGGAAAAAATGGACCACTCTGACTCCGACTCTTTCGCTTAAAAATGGGCCTGACTCCGACTCCGACAACGCAGCTTTGCTTGTAAAATGGACGACTTCGACTCGGGAAATTTTAACAGATCCGATTCTGATTCCGACTCCGATTCTTTCGCTCAAAAATGGGCCTGACTCAGACTCCGACAACGCAGCTTTGCTTGTAAAATGGACGACTCCGACTCGGGAAATTTTAACAGATCCGATTCTGATTCCGACTCCGATTCTTTCGCTCAAAAATGGGCCTGACTCAGACTCCGACAACGCAGCTTTGCTTGTAAAATGGACGACTTCGACTCGGGAAATTTTAACAGATCCGATTCTGATTCCGACTCCGATTCTTTCGCTCAAAAATGGGCCTGACTCAGACTCCGACAACGCAGCTTTGCTTGTAAAATGGACGACTCCGACTCGGGAAATTTTAACAGATCCGATTCTGATTCCGACTCCGATTCTTTCGCTCAAAAATGGGCCTGACTCAGACTCCGACAACGCAGCTTTGCTTGTAAAATGGACGACTCCGACTCGGGAAATTTTAACAGATCCGATTCTGACTCCGACTCCGATTCTTTCGCTCAAAAATGGGCCTGATTCAGACTCCGACTCTGAATCCGCAGCCCTGCTTATCCAACGATACGATACGCAACATTTCATATTATGCGACTTACTTCGAAATGAAATTTAGTGTCAAAGAGTTGCATTATTTGGAAGTTTATTCATCACCCCCTGAATACTGGGTGGATTTTTTTCAGCTGGGTGGATTTTTTTCAGCTTTTCTTTACTGGGGGCGGATTTTTTTCAGCGTGTGTATGGTCCCTTGAATTTTGGTACCAATAATTTTTAAAGGTCATTTCAGCTTTATTTTATAAGATTTATGCATAAGTGGAGTAAGATCACAAGATCACTAGGATCCGGTGTAGACCCTATTTGCTCCACCCGGTAAGTTCCCCGGAATGCGGGGATTCATTACAAAAACAAGTCAAAGAAATATTTTATAAAATACTGGTGTCTAAATTTAAAGGACTTACATGTGTAAAAAAAAAAAAAAACATTGTATATATAACATTGTATATAAACATATACTATAACATAGTTAAAAATGTTAAATATATATTAAAAAAATAGAATAAATAAATTATAATAAATAAATAACAAAAAACTATAAACTATTAATTATAATACAAAAATAAATTAAAATAAATAAACTACAAACTGTAATAAAAAAAACTATGAACTGTAATAAATAAATTAACAATAACTAAATTATATTATTGTAAAAAAAGGGTTAAACTAACTTAATATTTGCTTAAATCGATAAAAATAGATTTACAAGGCAGAATACCTTTATTTATTCAAATCGAGATGTTTCATTGCTCTGGCGGCGACATTCTAGAGATCTATATTATAGATTATAGATCTTGATAATGTTGCCGTCAAAGTGATGAAACATGTCAATAATTATAGATCTTGAGAATGTCGCCATCAGATCGATGAAACATGTCGATAATTATAGATCTTGATTAATGTCGCCGTTAGAGCGATGAACCATGTCGATAATTATAGATATTGATTAATGTGGCCTTCAGATCGATGAAACATGTCGATAATTATAGATTTTGAGAATGTCGCCGTCAGAGCGATAAACCATGTCGATAATTATAGATCTTGATTAATGTCGCCGTTAGAGTGATGAAACATGTCGATAATTATAGACCTTGAGAATGTCGCCGTCAGAGCGATGAAACATGTCGATAATTATAGACCTTACGAATGTCGCCGTCAGAGCGATGAAACATGTCGATAATTATAGATCTTGAGAATGTCGCCGTCAAAGCGATGAAACATGTCGATAATTATAGATCTTGAGAATGTCGCCGTCATGTCAGAGCGAAGAAACATGACGATAATTATAGATCTTGAGAATATCGCCGTCAGACCGATGAAACACATTGATCTGAATAAATAAAGGTATATTGCCTAGTAAATGTATTTTTATCACTTTAAGCGTATATTAAGTTTGTTTGATGTTTCAAGTGATTTTCACATATAATTTTATAATAAAGGTTAATTCAATTAGTATTAAAGGCGCCATTGTTGGCACAGTTGTATCTTTAGGCCTCGAGTAATGCGTGAGTAGAGTATCGTTTATTTCTCCGGCTGTATACTCTTTATAAGGATTTGCAAGTGAATCGTGAAAATGATCTCACACCATGAGACAAATTTAATTCTTTCAGGGAAAATGATACCTCCTGAAAGAAAAGTGTTACAATATAAAATGGATTTAAGGGAGGGCGGGTAAGGTTAATTTGAGAGAAAAAAGCATATTTAAAAAAAAAAAAAAACATTTAGACGATACAGGTAATGCTGGTTTATTTAATTAATTTCCATATAATAATACAACATCCGAAGGATATTTTCCTAAATTTTTATTGCAAAATATTAGTAAATAAGCCGTTGGCAGCAAATCTCCACAGGCGCTACGAAAAAGAGTTGTTTTGCGGTGTACGTTATAACTCGTCACTCGATTATCTGAAACAAAAAAATAAAAAAGTGTTTATTAGGTGAGATGTTTCTCGAGGTAATGCTGCAGAGTTTTTTTTTCTTTTTTTTAAAATCAATTTTTACATTTTTAGTAGCATTTAAAAGTAAAAAAAAAAAAAAAAAAAAGCGATTTTATCTAAAAAAAATCGGCAAATTTGTTATTGTAAAATAATAAATAATAATTAAAAAAAGAAACTGGACAGCATTACCTCGAGGAACATCTCATCTAATAAACGCATTTTGATTTTTTTTTGTTTCAGATGATCAAGTGACGAGTTATAACGTACACTGCTTTTTTTTTCGAGGCGCCTATGGAGATTTGCTGCCAACGGCTTATTTATCAATATTTTGCAATACACATTTAGCAAAGTTTCGTTTAAATGTTGTATCATTATATGGAAATAAATTAAATAAACCAGCGTTACCTGTATCGTCTAAAGAATTTTTTTTTTTGAAAATATGCTTTTATTTCATCGAATTAACCTTACCCCCCCCCCCCCCTAAGGTATCTGCCTAAGTTAGGAGAGCTTAAAAAATTTGTACAATATTAAATAAATGCACATATTTTTAGTTTAGTTGTAATACAGAATAATTGAAAAACATAAAATCCTAATAATATTTGCATAACATTTTTAAAAATTGGGATTTTTGCCATTTTTAAAGCAAAATTTCATGCTTACGCTAGACACCGTAAACCGAATATATTTCAATTTCTTTTGTATCACATACTACTATGACACTTACTTGAGCACTGAACGAGGAGTTTTACAATATCTTCAAAATTAAGTGAAATATTTAAAAGTATGTTAGAAAATACATATATTTTTTTTAATAAAAAGTACCATTTTTTTATAATATTTGAGTACTTATAAAATAATCACATTATGACGTAGATCTTTGATTCTAGTTCAGAACATAGTGAGTAATATGGAAAGTATTTTGCGAAAATTTCACTGAAATAAGTTTAAAACATTTTATGTAATGGTGTGTGTTCGTGTTATTTATGACGGCCGATTATCTGCACAAGGGATATGGGCCCTGGGGGGAGGGTACCCTCCGTGGGGATCTTTCTAAGGGAGCCTAACCCGTACTTACTCAAGATTCGAAGAAAACTCCGAACGGTTGGGCCAACGGGCACGATTGGGTTCGAATCCAGCACTTCCCGTCTACCAGCTTCAAGAGCAGAACCCCTCAGCCACTGGTAGTAATTGGTATGTTTTTATGTAATGGAGTTTATCGAACTTCAATACAGCAGAAAAAAATATTTTCCTTAAATCGCATTTAAATATTTCTTGTCTATATTGTTTCTTATCTATAAAATTAATCTGGAAGTGTCAATGAAGGTTTATGAAAGTTTTTATGTAAAAAACGTAAGAAAATCATGCATAGAAACATTCTTTATATTTTCCCTGGCCTTCCTACGCCCTCATCATGTATTTGACACATTACTCCCTGTTTATTAAATTGGCCATAACCCCTCTTCTAGCAATCGTAGAAATAAAATTAAAATTGATTTATAATCGTAAAAGATTGCTCTTTCAAATACGGAAAATGTTTTCAAAATAAGGAAATGTTTTCAAAATTGATGTAGGCAAAATACCTGAAGAGTACAGACTATTTTTATTTTCTGAGCAAAAAATTCTTATAAAAAACAAACACAAATTGAAAAAAATACAAAATTTCCAGTTGAACAGCTATTTTCGTTTTTTTTCTGTGACTATTTGGGGATTTAAATGTAATGGGGATGGAAATGAATGAAATTAGAATAAATTACCACTTCTGAAACATTGGGACGTACACCTCAATAATATCAATGTGGAATTTTTCATTTTTGGCCACATAAAAATTAAATGCCAAATAATAACTAAAAAAAAATTGACTTTAAAATGAGAAGATATTTAAAATGTCCATGTTGGATAACAGAAAAATAAACATAAGGCTATAATTAGTATTCTAGAGCTATTTACTTAGTGCGGTTCTCATAAATAAAAGGTTTGGCAGCACGATGTAATTAAATTGAAAAACTATCTAGATTTCATTGCAAATTTTGCACTATTTTTACTGTTTTGAAAATACAATATTTGATCTTTATGTAATGAAAAAAAAAATATGCTACATTACTGATTCTTTATATTCGTATTGATTTTTATATTCATATTCATATTCTTATTCTTATTCTTATTCTTATTATTTTACAGTTAAAGATAATTTTTCTTCTGACAGTCTTATTCTATAATGCGTTGCCTTCATCAGTGTTATATTTACATTATATTTAACTTATTGTTACAACACTATATACTTTATAATGCATTACTCTTTTTCTTTCATTGTTTTACGTTTTTGCCAAACTTGAAACTATTTTTACATTACAGTAGAGCGCCGATTATCCGAACTTCAATTAACCGAACTTCAAATTTTCCGAACAGCCAATTTCTCTCAAAAAATATTTTTTAACCGAACTTCCAATTATCCGAACAACCTGTTTCTCTCAAAAATTTTTTTTAAACGGACTTCCAATTATCCAAACACCTTATTAGACGAATATCATATTTTAAATGATGATGAGATTGTTGATGATATTCAAGACGAAACAGAAACTGAAAACGAATGCTCTGAAAATGATCATGGTCCATCACATAAGGAAGCCTTTGAATGTTTGGAAACAGCTATGAAATGGCTCGAACGGCAGAAGAATGTTGATCCTATTCAACTAACGTATTTAAGAAGAATTGGAGATATGGCAGCATGGAAAAGAATGTCTTCTTTGAAGCAAGCAACAATTGAAAGCTTTTTTGCTTAAATTATAATCTCTGGCGTTCAGAAAATCATAATAAAATGTTTTTTAAAAAATTAAAAAGATAAAAATCAATTTTTAAACATGCCAGCATTAACTATTGCTGTCAGTCTAATGCGTGGATAAAGTGTGAAGATTTTACTATAGTCAGGTACATCCGTTAAATTGTCTGTCCATTTATCCGAACTTTTGCTTATCCGAACTAGGGTCGGTCCCGACTTGTTCGGATAATCGGCCCTCTACTGTATTTAGATTAAAAAAAACTATAAGAAAAAATTATCATTATTAAATATATACAAAGTATGTTGCTTGACCAAAATAATTGTTTACATTTTTCATTACATTGTTTTGATTCATTATAAATTGATTAAATGATGAAAATAACTAAAGCGAATGATTAAATGTTGCTGTCGGAACAAGGTACTTAATTGCTTTAATATAAAAACAACGTAACATAGTAATTAGCCAAGTTCAAGAAAGTGTTTGTGCTTTAATTATCTGACGCCAGTTTCTGGGAGATTTTTTACTTCTAAATATTTTCTAGTACCGGTAAATGCGCAGGTGGGCAAAAGATTTTTTGTTTAGTATCAGACTAGTGTTGCTTTTAGCTATTTTATATATTTTTTTGAAGTGTATGTTGCTGTTGTTGATGAAATATTTTATTATTATATGTTTAGATATGGTCGCTACCTTCCCGTTAAAAAGTTTAAATATTTAATCGTCTCTGTTTCTATATCAAACTGAAAACTACAAGACAAACTGTAAAAACTGAAAAAAGCAGCGAACTCTGAGACCACTAATAGCACTTAAGGGGACAAAGACTTTCAAACTCATTTTTTTATTTTTTAAAAATTGCTTTATATACTATTCAGGGACACACTATATGAATTATGGCATATATTTATCACACAAGAAATTAACCCTTTATCTACTGAATTATGAATTCATGAAAATTTTATCTTCAAAAGTATTTTTCGGGAATTGTTTAAACTACATTAGAGGATTTACATAATCAGTTAATAAATTTTAGAATGATTTTAGAAGGATTGAAGGATTTAGAAAGATTAATTAAATTTGAATTTATAAGGATTTTGTGCAATATTTATAGCCCCACTCAAATCCTTTATTTTAAATATTTTTCTTGGTATTTTGTAGAATTATAGGAAATGTACAAATATAATGTTCTTACAATAGAAGTATAGAAATATTTCCGAATTGAAAAATCCCCACCTCCAACCCCAACGCAAAGAAAGCTGAAAAGATGCAAAGGCAAAAGAAAACATCCTTTTAAATTTCGTTTTGTTTTTGTGTAACCAAGAATGCTTTTGGAAAAAAGATCAATTAATTTACCTATAAGTCATTCTAAACTGTATTACAACTAACCGATGTATTAAATGAATTTTATTACAAAATATTTTAATGCTACTTATAAGCACGGTCAGTTGATAAAGGGTTAAAAAAACATTTTTTTTCAGGAATAAGGAATTTTTCTGAATATTTTAAGCGCTATGAAGAGCTTTTCAAAATGCTCCATGCGCATTCTATAACAATTAAAATCCCCAATATTTTTTATGCCAGTTTGGTTTGGTTTACATATACAAATAAAACTATGCGTATTTTTTTAAATTAAACATAATTGGAAAAGTTAAAGGTAATTAAGTGCAGAAATAGGATGCAAAAACGCTGAAAATTTCATAAAATTTAGAAAATACTTTTTTCTTACCTTTATATTCAAATATTTTATTTGCACATTTTATTTGTATATGTAAACCAAACCGCCATAAAAATATTGGTGATTTTAATTGATATGGAATGCGCATAGGGCATTTTGAAAAGTTCTTCATAACGCTTAAAATATTCAGGAAAATTCCTCATCCCCCGCCTCTCCCCCCCCCCCAAAAAAAAAAAAAAAAAAATTCTTGTGTGAGAAATATATGACATAATTCATATACCCCCCAATGATATTGAAAGTTCAATAATAATAATAAAAAAATGAGTTTAAAGGTTTAACTTTCACTCTTGCTTTTAAATTTTATCTGTTAGTTACATTATATAAAATATAAAACAACCAAATATATGTTTTACAATAACATTGATCATAGTATGAAGAATGGAAAGTTATATCTCCTGAGTTATGACTCTGTCTATTTATATATAACCCTAATTCATTGCAGAATAGATAAATATATGTACTAAATTTACTAAGTCTTTTGTAATATATTTAATTTGTTATATTTTTTCTACTAGATTTTCCATTCTGCCAATCTCAAATTTCCACTTTCAATTTTTCACACTTAATTTCCATTCTCATTCTTTTTTAATTTTTTCAATTTTTCCATTTTAAATTTCTTACTCTTAATTTTGCCCTATATACGCTAACTACGCTTTCCACTTTCAATTTCCACTCTCAATTTTCTGAATTTTTCCAATTTTCTCAAATTGAGAAAAAGTTTCTCAATTTTTCCAAGTTTTTCAATTTTCTCAAATTGACAGAAAATTTTCTTAATCTTCAGAAATTGTTCTCATTGTTTTTCAATTTCCTCAGCTTTTCTATTTAAAATTGTCCACTCTTAATTTCCCACTATCAAATCTATACGCTGACTACGCTTTCCACTTTCAATTTTACACACTTAATTTCCATTCTCAATTTTCTTAATTTTTCCAATTTTCTCAAATTGACAGAAAATTTTCTCAATTTATAAATTTAGAAAAATTTTCTCACTGTTTTTCAATTTTCTCAGTTTTTCTATTTAAAATTGTCCACTCTTATTTGTCCACTATCAAATCTCTACTCTCACTACGCTTTTCATTTTCAATTTCCACGCTTAATTTCTATTCCCAATTTTCTCAATTTTTCCAATTTTCTCAAATTAAGAAAAAGTTTCTTAGATTTCTCAATTTTTCAAAGGTTTTCAATTTTTCCAAAATGAGAAAAATGTTTTCAAATTTTTCATTTAAAATTTCCCACTCTTAATTTTCTACTATCAAATCTCTATGCTCGTTTTCCCACTCTCAAATTTTCCAATCTCCAAACTCAAATCTTAAGTTTCTTCCGCATTTTTCCTTTTCTAAAACTTTTACGGACATTTTAATTCGGGATTTTTTTAAGCACACTGATTAAAAATCGATTATCTAGCGATTAATTAAAGTCATTAAGTATAAAAACTAAGAAATTTTGCTGGTAATTAATGGCAGATATATACAGAATTTTTAGTCACCACTTTCATTTGAAATTAATTTTAATGTTCTTAATGTTACCAAATTTGTTGAATGTTTAATCAAGAGTAATCAAGAAAGAAAATTATAGTAAGGAGAAGTGTTGTCAGTTTCGATGTAACAAACAGCAGAATTGGGTGACAGAAAAAAAAAAGAGAGCCAAAAAATGTATATTACTATTGGGCGTAAAACTAGATGTATTGCATTGGCATTGCATGAGATCTTTTGAGTCTTTGGGGGGAAAAAATAAATATAATTTAATGCTACATTTATAAAAGATTTTTAATATTAATTTTATTAATTTTCTTATTATAAGCAAGAAATCATGTTTGTAATGTAAATAAACTGAAAAATACGAATATTGCATTTCGAAAGTTTCATGATTTTAATGGTATTATAGTAGAATGCAGATGCAAATGTAAGAAATGGCAACATACGCGCAATAAAATTCTGTTGGTCTAGATAATTTCGGATAAAAATTTGGAGAGCTTACCATTATTCCCAACTAAATGTTCGTTTAATTGTCTAGTCTAAAAAAATTTGTCCAGATGAGTATCGTCAAGTTCTGTAGCGTTGATTGCTATAGTTCAGCCAAAAACTTTTAATCTGAGCACATGTCCTGTTCATTTTTTCAGTCTTTTCTCAAAATTCCCTGATCTATCGCCGCCCGTTTTTTTATATTTTAAAGAAATTCGAAAAATGTTATTTAATACGAACCAATAATATTAAATCTTTCAGGTATTTGTAATAATTTCATTAAATGTGGAAGGAAGTCATTCTCCTTATATTACTTTGTTTTAAAGAATTTGAACTAAAAATAATTAAATGATGGATTTATTCAAACGAAACAAAAATAAAGATATTTGTTCATCATTTTCAATAGCAGACGATATCCCATTATTTACCTCTCCTTTTTTCACGAAAAGGGAGTTATTTAGTTGCCATCTTTAGACACATTTCCTTAAAATTTAGAAAAAAAATATCTCGGAAAGTAATTCAAATTAAAAAAATTCTGAAACAAAAATAAAGATATTTGTTCACAGTTTCGAATAGCAGACGATATCCCATTATTTAACTGTCCTTTTTTTGGGAAAAGGGAGTAACTTAGTTGCCATCTTTAGACAAATTTCATTAAAATTTAGAAAAATATATTTCGGAAACTAATCCAAATTAAAAAAATTCTGAAACAAAAATAAGGATATTTGTTCACCGTTTGGAGTAGCAGACGATATCCCATTATTTAACTCTCCTTTTTTCACGAAAAAGGAGTAACTTAGTTGCCATATTTAGCAAATGTCCTTAAAATTTAGAAAAAAAAATATCTCGGAAACTAATTCATATTAAAAAAATTCTGAAACAAAAATAAAGATATTTGTTCACCGTTTTGAATAGAAAACGATATCACATTATTTAAATCTTCCTTTTTCTTGAAAAGGGAGTAATTTCATGGAGGAAAGAGATAAATGGAGATGCAGTAAGGTGGCTGAGGGGGGGGGGGGTGACGCCAAAAAAAGTAATCCTAAAATCCGCTACAGTCGGCCCAAACACAAGCACGTTCTTTCACGAAAAAATAAGAAAACTTTTAGTAATACAGTTTTTAAATCATAATGCAATGGAATGCTGCTTTACATACATACATTACACAATGGTGCTACAATCCATGTAGGATTTTGACCTCCCTCAATATACCTCTCCAGACTTAGAATGCTTTAAAATAAGCAGATCATTTTCATTAAGAGAAAAAAAATGCACGGGTGATGTCAAAAGATTCGGTCCCTGTTCCAGGTGCTTGTTTTGTTTAGACCAGTGAGAGCATTTAAATTTGAGCGATAACGCGCATCATATTGCAAACCATTTTTACGGCATACTGCATCTCCATCTATCCATTTCCTCCATGGAGTAATTTAGTTGCTCTCTTTAGACAAATTTAATTAAAATTTAGAAAAAAAAAATATCTCGGAAACTAATTAAAATTAAAAAAATTCTGAGAGCTCACATAACATCCTAAGATCCATGCGGATAACTGTTGTTAATTTTATGGCGTTCTGTTCCGTATTCTAGGAGGAAGAGTTGTGAACTACAAAAAGAAAGTCACATTTTAATATAAGAATTTCATCTGAAAATTGTCTCTGTAAACGTTTCTGTTCTCAACGCATCCAGAAACTAGTTTGCACGAATTTGTGTCTAAGCGAAACCTGGCTGACTGTCAAAATTTCTCCTGACGCTGCAGCATTCAGGTCTTTTCCCATGGAAGCAAATAGTTGTAAAAACGGGTCCGTTCCTTTTCTAAAAATACCACTGCATTTGAGGAGTGAATGTCATGTTGACGGTTTTTTTACCTATGAAATTTTAAAAACATACGTTTTTATTCTGACTTTCTTCCAATTTTCATTCTAAGTCGGGATTAATTGAGTTGTGTTTTAGCTCAATTATAAGACATTTAAATTGCTTGAATAGCTTGTTCAATTGTCCAAAAATTATGCAATCTAGCGCCGAAGGAGGTATTTTAAAGAACTCACAGAGTAAGGAAGCTTTATGCAACAGTAGGTTTGGGTATAAAAACAATTAATACGAAGGAAGTTGTTAAAGAATGAATTGTAATGAATTTTAAGCATAAGAAATTATTGTATTTAATCTCATAATTTCGTAATTTACTAACATGATTTCTGAAGCTTTTTAAAGAGGAACCTAAGATATCTTAATAATCCGAGAAACAGCGTCACATTTTGGCGACCAATTTTAGCGTCGATAATTTTGCTATGTATGATAGAACAGATGGTACAGATAACGAGATTGCCACTCAGCTGGCCCATTAGAAGGGAAGAGAGGAAGGGGAAGGTTCAGTAGCAACATCGCACAGCTTGCTATAATGTGAAAGAATGGCAACCCTATTATTGATGTTACTCCGATTCGGAAGGAAACATAAACAGTTTCTCATGCATTTTACATTGCATCTGGATGTGTGATGTTGCTATGACAACATTCCCCGCTGATGCGTTAGCTAACGGGGAATTTAGTTATTTGAACCATTTATTTCATCAAATATAGCAAAATAATCGATGCTAAAATTGGTTGCCAAAATATGGCGCGGTCTCCCGGACTGTAGGAACTTCAAACAGAAACTGTAATTTCTCAAACACAACTTTAAAGAAATATGAAAGGTTTGAAGTTATTAAACATATTTTAATTTAACTAACTGGCAATTTGAAAACTATTAAACATGGTCTTATTGGATACCTTCCACAGTTATGAATTAGAAACTAAACCATTATAGTATATTATGACTTCAAAGTGTCACCATTTAGAAATAAATACGGGGTTCTAAAAGCAGTTCCATTCCTTTTCTAAAAATCAGTGGCGTGGCGTCCGGTCATCGCTGGATGCGGCGATGACCAAGCAATATTTTAAAACTCTTAATAAGCTTTTAAAACTCTACGATCCAGTTTTAGCAGAAAATTTGGAGTTCATGTATAAGTGAAGGTAAGATTTAAAGTTTCTTTTTTGAACATTCAACCATTGAATTTTAGAGTTAATAATTTTTCACCACAAACTTAAATAATTGCGATGACCACCGAAAATTTTCACGCCACGCCACTGCTAAAAATAGTTAGCATTAGCGAGCATGAACGACTGAATGCCAAGCAGATAGATTTTTTTAAATGTGAGGTTTTAAAAACATGCGCCTGCGTTTTTAATTTTTTCCAATTTTCATTCCAAGTCGGCATTTATTAAGATGTAATGTGGCTCAATTATATAAAATTTATTTTGCTTGAATTGCTTGTTTAATTGTTCGAAGTTATGCAATCTGGTTTCGAAATAGATTAAAAGGGGAAGGAATGTTCTTGACACAGTATAAAACACGAAAGAAGGTGTAAAATAATTATTTGTAATAAATTTGAAGCATAAACAGTTGCCGTATTTAATCACACGATTTCGGAGGTTTTTAAAAAGGAACTTGTGAGATAGCTGTGTCTGAAGAATTTCAAAAAGAAACTGTAAATTCTCATAAATAACATTAAAGAAATATAAAAAGCTTTAATTTTTCTGTTATGTCTAAAGTGCAATTCCTTAAAAAACGCACTCTGTTGGCGAAGTTTTGTGTTTTCTTTTTCGATTAAACGAATTCCCTCCCTTTATTATGTGTCTCATATAATTTCGCAACTTTATGAACAATAGTTTTGTCTATAGACAGTTTAAAGTAGGGTCGCTTAATTATGGACACCCTGTATATATATATATATATATAATAGGTTGGATCGTAGAATTTTTTTTTTTAAATTCAAATTCGGCCCGGTGTGCGAAAGTTGTGTATTGTATTGCTTATTATGTAAAAAGAAAATTCGCCCTCTGAATTGATATCTTCATGCGCCCCAAGGGGCGCGAAATCCTCGAATTTACGCTAATTTTCCTGAGTTTTAATAGCTATTAAAAATTATTTTGTTATTGGCCCATTGTGGATACAATGCTATTATGCCCCCTTACCATATGTAAAAAGTTTCAAATCCCTTAAACATCATCTTCATGCTCCCCAAGGGGGGCGAAATTCCAGAATTTTAGCTAAATTATGCTAATTTTCCTGAATTTTAATAGCTATTTAAAAAAAACTAATTTGCTATTGGCTCATTGTGGATACAATGCTATTATGCCCCCTTACCATATGTAAAATGTTTCAAATCCTTACATCATCATCTTCACGTGCCCCAGCAGGTTTAAAACAGTATGAAGTCTGACAAAATTTGACATATTTTAGGTTTGTATGAAGATACTGTTACATAATAAAAATCAAGATTTACACAAATTTTTATTAATTTCGGCTATATATGTTCCGTTTCCATATTTACATTTAACTTCTCAGTTTTAATAAGCATCAAATAATTATAATAGGTAAGAGCGCCCCTTGGGGCGCATGAAGATGATGTTCAAGGGATTTGAAACTATTTACATATGATGAGGGGATATAATAGAATTGTATCCACAATGGGCCAATAACAAATTAAATTTTTTAATAGCTATTAAAATTCAGGAAAATTAGCGTAATTTAGCTAAAATTCGGGGATTTCGCACCACTTGGGGCACATGAAGACATAAATTCAGGGGGCGGAAATTTTTTTTACATAATAAGCAACACAATACACAACTTTCGCACACCGGGCTGATTTTGAATTCAAAAATTTTTATTCTACGATCCACCCTAATATATAACCATTAAAAAAACCATCACAATTCATCAACAAAAACGTGAAATCACAAATGGAAAGAAATTCACTCATTTACAAATAAACTGTTTTTCTTAATATATTCAACATACACTGGTGTCCAAAATTATGGACCAATCACAAAATGCTAATTTTCAAGTATGCGAATACTCAAAAGGAAATAATATAATTCGAATAATTACTATCTCTACAGCACAGCTAGTCCATATAACATCTCATTCATGTCACATATGGTCACAAGTGTCACAGTCACTACGGTAAAGCAAATAATAGGAAATTCCATACATCTCAATATGAGTCTCAACTGATCACTATATGTGACTCTACTGAGACGTCACCGTGACTGCTGCTTTGTGACGGGTCACAATGTGACTTTACAATGTAGTTACATTGTGACTCTCATGTGACTGTCATCTCTACACTCAATTTCAAAGTCATCTTGAACGCTGCATTGTGATAAGTTGCAAAATATTGTCACATTAAAGTCACATGATGACTCTCAGGTGACACAGAGACTACTGTGAAGTCACATTGTGCTCTTTTGTGAAAAGTCACCTGAGATAAAGTGGGCCAAAATTTGCATCTTTAATTGTTAAAAAAAAAAAAAAAAATTGTGTGTGATACATCGCTAAAATTTTGAACATTTTATATATGCAAGATACGGTTTTGTTTTTTAAACATAAAAATGCTATAAATAAGCAATTTTTTAGGTTCAGTGTAAGCATAACACTCTCAAGTATAATTTCATATAAAAAAGTTTCTTTACATGCAGAAATTCTTTTATAATCATGTGCGCAACATGCGATTCCAATTTTCTGCTCTAAAAGTTAAAAAAAATCCTATAAAGCTAGTTTTTCCCATTATGAACTAAACAATTTTACGTCAAACGCGGCAAATGAAGTGCGTTAGTACTATAACTAGTTTTATAAATATTCAGATCTTAGTACAATAGCTATTGAATTCTTATGCAAAAATTCATGAATACAAAATTTATTACGATTCTATATATTAAATGGAGTAATACGGAAATAATAGGATTCTATTTTAAATAGGACGTCATGACCATGGCAACCTAGAATCATTACCTATTATGGGATATCATTGAATTAATGACGTAGGATAGGATTTAATAGAATAAAATAAACTTTTATTAATATATTTTTAAGTTTTGATTCGATTTTCATAAAATTTGAAACGGCTCAACAAAATTCTGCAACGATTATATATATTAAATTTTAAATCATTCTATTGGGTAGTTTTTGCGCTGCTCTATGCGGAGAGACGGACAGACAGATATACGGACTGACCAGACGCCGACTATAGGTGCTACGTATTTATATGATTGCAAACGCAACTAAAAAAGGAAATGGAAACAGAAACGTTTATTAATTACTGCCTTTAAAAATTGTGTTGTATAAATATAATGTGTACTTTTTAAGATATAAAATAACAAAAATGGTCATTTTTGTTTCACTTAACCTAAGTCCCCTTAACTCACGTTTTTTTTAAAGCCAATTGGAAAAAACTATACAGATATCTGCCCCATTCGTCATAAAAAATAAAAATAATAAAAAAATAATAATAATCCCTTAACGGCTAAAAACTTTTTTTCATACTTTTTCAAAGAATAAGAAATGAAAAAAGGATTTTCGGTGTAAAATAATACATTATTTCGAAAAGTTTATTGATTATGAATGGTGTACAAGCATTTTGGATTTTATCCAAATGTAATGAGATATAAGACACGTTTGAAAATGTAACCCTTTATTGTCAAATTAATGCCTAAGCAGACGGTCTAAGATATTAAATTTATAAATAGAGAGAATTTAAATGAATATTTACTACGTGAATGCTTATTGGCAAAAATTTACAAATAATTGATATTAACAAGTATAATATCGACTTCAAAAAATGTCCCAATATCGATAAAAAAAAAAAAAATGCTACCCAAAAACCACTTTAGTGAGTTTATAATACCAACATTCGAAAAAATAAAAAGCAATTACTTTATATACACGTTGCAAAATGCGAAAAAAGATTTATAAAACTTAGATGAATGAAAAACTAATGCAACAATTCAAAATTTAAAAAACTAGCAAATCCGAAATTTCTTCGAGTATTTTATAATATTTAGCGTTTCTTACGTTTTTAAAATCAGTATGGATTGTCGAATCTGAAATAATTAATTTATTTTATAAACAAATAGCCTTTATATACTTTAAGTTTTTCTTCTCTAGATTATCACATCTTAGTATTTTGAAGTATGCACCTAAGAGGAAAAACACCTTTGCAATTTTCACATACAGATAAGGAAAACGTACTAGCAGTTGAAGTAACCCGATGTGCTTTATTTGCATAGAACGAGATCTTACGATTCTCTTATTCTTTTTTTTTTTTTTTTTTTTTTTTGGTTGGGGTGGGGCCTAAATTAATTCTACATTTAGAAGAGATTCTAAATGTCAATTTTATTAAATGTTCTATCATGAGCAAGAACTAAGGCTTTCAATATAAATTAACTGAAAATTATGAAAATTATATTTTGCAAGTTACGCGATTTTGTTGTAATTATAGTAGAATACCCTTATAAGAACATTGAGACACATGGTCAGTAAAATTCCATTGGTCTAGATGATTTTGGATAAAAATTTAGAGAGCTTGCCATTACTGCTAAGTGAATGTTTGTTTACTTGTCTAAATCGTCTAAACGAGTTCGTCCAGGCAAAAATCTTTAAGTTCTGTATGGTATGGCTTGCTATGGTTTGGACAAAAACTTTTTATCTGAGGATATACCCTGCACGTATGTTCAGACTCAGTGCTCAAAACTCCATGTTCTATCGCAGGCTATTTATTAAAATTTTAAACGAATTCCAAAAATATTAATTCATACGGATCAATAATATTAAAATGTTTCAGCCTTTTAGAATAATTTTAGTAAATGTCATTTGAAGTAAGTCATATGAATATCCTTTACATTATATTTCAAAGAGAATGTAAACGAAAAATAATTAAACCGATTAATTCAAACAAAACAATAACAAAGATATTTGTTTATCAAGTCGGGTAGCAGACGATATCCATTATTTACATTTTCTTTCCGATTTTTTTCACAAAAATGGAATATTAGTGTTGCCATCTACAAAAAAACTAAGTTAAAAGTTAAAAAAAATATATATCTTAGAAAGTAATTCAAATTTTATAGTTATGAGAGATATGATATTGGATCCATGCAAATAGCGGGATTAATTTCATAGCGATGTGTTCCAAATTCGAGGAAGAAGATGAGTGAAATGCAAACAGTCAGATTTCAATATAATGGATTCTTTCCTCATTTATTGATACTTTTTATACACTGTAAAAAAAAAAAAAAAAACGAAAATACTACTGGCAATCTAGACGCTAGTACTATTTCCGTTTTTTACGGGAATTTTTACCCATAAATTACAGAAAAATTTCAGTTTTTAATCAGAAAAACGGAAAATTTTCTGTAATTTATGGGTAAAAATTCCCGTAAAAAAACGGAAATAGTACTGGCGTCTAGATTGCCAGTTGTATTTCCGTTTATTAGTCCGTTTTTTTTACAGTCTAGATGGTCCACTCAAAAGTATTTCAGAAAGGATTCTCAAGTTTCCAACTATATTTTCATTTCTATTTACGATCAAGAAGTAAATCCAATAGCTCCAAATCCAATAAAACACCCCAAGAGTACTAATGATTGTGCTATATGGGAAAATTGAAGCTATTTATTAAATATGCATATATCCGCTCTAGAGTGGCGACACTTTGAAATGATATTATCTTATAATTGCTAGTGTTTAATGTGTAGTTATAAAAGGGATAAAATTAATCCGATTTAAATTGATTTCAAAATTTCAATTATGGTATCAATTACTGAATTCGAAATACATTTAATAGCTTCAACATTTTATGTTAGTTTAATACTATTCGTGAAAAATTGTAATTTATCTTTGAAATTCTTATCTTCCTTCATTTAAAAATCAAGCTTCAGAAACCATTGTTCAAAAAAGTACGAATTAATGTGATTAAATGTAGCAGTTGTTTATGCTGAAAATTCATTATCATCACTGTACAACTGATGTTAAAATGATGATAATGAATGAACTGTGATGATGTCTTTCACATTTGTTATTTTTATATCCAAACCTATTGTCGTATTCCTTTACTAAGAAGTTTCTTAAATTTTTTTTCGTAGCTACATAGCAGAAATTAGGACAATTAACTAAGCAGTTCCAGCATTTAAATGGCATATAATTGAGCCATAACATTTCACAGTAATTGCCGACTTAGAATAAAAATTCAAGAAAGTCAGAATGCAGACGCAAGTTATCAAAATTTTAATAGGTAAAAAACTATTAACGTGACATTCTGTAATTGACAATATCCATGTGACGTCACAGTGCGAATCACATGGTGCAAAAGTATCGTTTAGCGTGTTTGTTTACCTTATTGCATCATTTGATGCAGCATAAATACAGGTAAATCCATGCTTAAAGTACGACATATTTATTTTGTACGAATTATTTTCGATAAATCTATATATAAATATTAATTAAAATCCATATATACTTATTACTTAAAATTTTCGTTGTATAAATAAAATGAAAAATATGTATGGAATTGTAGTAAAAACAGAGAAAAGAATTCATGCATAACTTATATCTGTCATCATTGTCCATACTGTGACATAGTGAATATTTTTAGAAAAGGAACGGACTTGCTTTTACAACCCCATGTGTCCACCAACCGCTGAGAAGTCCTGTTTTCAAAGCTGATAGACACGAAGTGCAGAGTTCGAACTAGAATCCTGCATCGGTTCCGTTAATCCGAATTTATCCGACACATTGTTCGGATCGGGTTTGGTTGATGCTAATTTTTTTCGTTGCGGGTCGGGTTGACTTTAAACGTTTCAGGTAGGTATCGGTTTCGGGTTGGGTGTTGACTCTTTTGGGTCGGGTATGGATTATGTGTCATTCTCAAATTTATTATAGCTGAAATGCATACTTAATAATTTAAATTTGCTGAATGAATTATAAAAAGGTTTGGGATTATTTTCAAAATAAGTATAGCATAAGCTTTCATTTCTTATAGTTTTGCACTAAAACAGGCTTAACGTTAAAAATGTCATTACTAAGGAGTTTTGGAATTCAGGTAACGACGCTTCAGGGACATATTAATGAAAATATTAGACATTTTTAAAAGTTTATTACTATATCTTAGCTAAAATTAACATCATTTTTATTATATGGAATCACATGAGCTAGCAATCGGGGATTAAAATAATAAAATTTAATTTTTTATAGCCAAAATTTATTATTATCTGAGATAGTCTACTTAAAATGTTACATTTTCGCCCCACGCTCTTAAGCGATAACATTTCACTTACGAACAATAACAACAAAACAATAAAAATATATTGCATCAAACACAGTTTATAGCACAATACCTGTTTTATATACATGTATTGAAATGTACATAAATATTTTATAATTAAATTTGTTAAGTTCAAAAACAATTATTTTGAATACGCATATAACCATCGAGCTGTAACTATTCAAATTTTATGCTTAGGTTTACACGACTGAAAGAATATAGATAATAATTTTCATTTGTAAGCCATTAATATTACATAATTTACCATGAATGAATTACGTTTAATCTACTTCTCAACTCAATGAAAAAAAATCTCGTAGTAGATTTTTTTTCATTTTTATCTTTCTTGCAAAAAGTAAGAAATATTCTTCCAATGTTTGCCTAACTGCTTAATTTCTGTCAGTACTGCAATCATCATAAACGCAAAAGTTCAAGAAAATCCAAAATTAATAAGAAGCCCTTCGTATTAAGAAGACTTAATTTGATGTCAATGAATTCTAGAGTAAGTAATTTGAAAATCCAAGCAGTAACGTAATTTACATCCGTGTATAACGAATGAAATTAAGAACTACATATGCAATTATAATATGTTAGGAGTTTTTCAGATTTATATGGGGCATTCTCACAATCTTTTGACTTTCAGGAAAAAAAAAATCTGGTGAAATTAAACTTGCTAAAAGGACATTTTAAACTTATAAACTAACTCCTTAATGATTCAAAATAAAGAAAAATGGTCAGCAGCGAAAATTTTTTTATTTAACTGAGGTTTAAGTTAAACTTGCGAGTTTAATTTTCCTTACCATTTTACCCCTATAACTTTTTATTTTCTTCTAAATTTTTACTTATAATGAATTTGCATAGTACCCTCAGGGCATTCAAATAAGAAATAATAACAATGTAGTATTTTTAGTACAAAATTTTGGTATAACATTGTCTTAAAGTGGTGTTAAAGAAGGGACGGTAGGGAAAAACAAGTAAGAAAAAATCATGCTTCAAGCATAGATTATAAAACACTTTAACACATTCAGAATAATGTAGCAGAACTGCACTGTTTAAAAAATTAAAATATTACGTCTAATTCAACCATATGGAAACGCATGATACATTTCAGAACCCAATTTCAGCTGTTCCCATCCACAATCGGAAAATTCTGCGAATTGCAGCCCTGTATAGGATTTATAGATTTGAATCTATTAGCTACATGCAAGCCAAAATTTAGTTCACTTAAGAGCTACATATACTTCAGTTGAAAATTTACCTTCAGCAATTTCCTCTAATAATGAGAACGGTGCGTGAATACTTTTGTGCAGCCCTGTATTTGAGGTATAGAATTTATATATAACGGGTAAGATGCAAAAAATTAATTAAATTTAAAAGCGCATACCGGATTTTATTTTCCCCCATATACCATAATGTAATGGAATACTTTTTAGTGCCCCTCTAAATGAACGATTAATCCTACATACTTCATAAACAAAACCAAACATGCTTTGGTGACCCTAAATAAATTTTATCAATTTCATGAAAATCCGAGTATATTTACGGGAGTTATTCCTCATATACCATAATGTAATAGAATACTTTTGAGTGCTCCTGTAAATGAACGATTAATCCTACATACTTCATATACAATACCAAACATGCTTTGGTGACCGTAAATAACCCTTATCAATTTCATGAAATTCCGAGTATATTTACGGGAGTTACAGCGTGGACAGACGGCTAGACAAACCGAATGCATAAACACTTTTCAACTTTGTTGGAAAGTGTTAAAAAGGGGACGATTTAGGAAAAAGGCACGGTGAGGGAAAAAAATGAATAGTAAGGATGGGACGGTAAGGAAAATTACCACCTATTTTTAGGCAAATCATGTTAAGACTAAGTGATAGCCAGAATGTTCATTCATTTTTAGAAACAGTTATTTACATTGGATTAAATTTGAAAAAAAAAAAAAAATTAATTTACCTCGAAAAGTGCAGGAATAAACTTTGGGGATTCAAAAAAGACTACCAATAAAAACACGATGCTTGAAATTGATATTTAAATGCTGATTTAAATTCTGCAGTAAATTTCCTGTCCAAGAATTTTAGCCATTCTTTCTCTAGCATACTTCTGCATGGAAAAAAAGTTAAAAAAATTTGTGACTGCATCTGAAGTGATTTTCTGTATAATTTTAGCAAGAGGGACGGTAAGGAGTCTAAAACCCAGGGACAGGGTTAAAAAAATAATAACAACCGTAAAAATGTGTGCGGGTTAATTTTTTGTTACATATTTATATAAAACAATCGTCTTAGTTTCGGAAAAATTGACATCGAATTACTTTTATTGAAACAATTTTATACAGACAGCTCCAAACTTCAAAATCAGCATCAGGGACACGGGACGGTATAGGAATTTCGTGGTATATTTGGACCCCCCAACATCGTCCAAAACTGATTTACCTCGTACAGTCATGAAATGGGATGTTCCCCAGTATATGAAAAAAAAAAAAAAAAACACAGGAATATGTACTAAAATAAAAATTATTATTCAGGGACTTAAAAGTCAAAAGATTGTGAGAATGCCCCATATACTGGGTGATTGCAAAAGTTTGTGCCCTGTTTCATAGATGGCAGAAACTTGCAATTTTCACTGTGTTGATGTTTCTTTAACAACCTTATTATTAACTGACAGTTATCTACATGTGTTGTCAGTGAACATAACGTTAAAACAAAGATTTTCAAATTAATTTGTGTACAAGGTTAATGTTCAAAATGGAAAATGAAAAGTTACATTTTCGTCCTGTTATGTTATATGAGTTTAAAACAGGAGAGAGTGTTAGACGTGCTACAAAAAACATTCAAGACGTGTCTTTGGATCGTGCTCCCGCTCTCAGGACCTTTAAAAACGGGTTTTGTCGATTTCGAAAGGGTTATTTCAATCTAAGCAATAAAATTTGCTCTGGGCGACCTTCTGGCATTGATAGTGGCTTAATTCGTGATAGACCGGTAGGCGCCAGCACAGATAATCACCTCATCAAGTTCACGGCTGCAATTCCAGAATTAGTTAAAACTCAATTCGCCTATTAAGGGGGTCCGGGACACATTTTCAGAAAAAATTTTATTTATTGAGTTAAAATTTTGAAAATTTTTGTGATGGTTAACCATATCATTTGTAAACAAAATCGCATGATAAAACTTCTCATAATTTTTTTTTTAAAAATTAAATTTTAAATTTTGTTAAAAAGGTGGGGTAGTTTAAAATCGTTATAACTCGAAATATTATTTATAGAATTTCAATTTTTTTTCATTTAAATAAACAGAAACATATAAATTTTAATTTAGAGCCAGCATTTTAAAAAATATTAATTTAAAAAAAAATTAAAAATATTTAACGAAAAAATTACAAAAAAAGTGGTGCAACTTATTTTAAAAAACTTATATTTTCAAAAGTAAATATTATTTTCAAATATGCTGGCTCAAAAGTAAAGTAAAATAATTGAAAAAGATATGTTGCGAGTTTCAACCCTGTATCTTTAACGGTTCTCGAGTTATAAGAATTTAAATATGAGAAATGGTGCAAAAACCTATCATGAAGAAAAACGCAATTTCACAAGAACTCGTTTCCTTGACAACCATAGCTTGAAAGGCAGATTTTGAAAACAAACCAAAACGAAAAAATTAAGATAGAAACATGATTTAAACATCATTTTAAGCAGAAAACGGCAGAGAAATTTTTAATCCTATATTTAAAAAAAAAATTGAAAAATTGAAGATTTTTGTGTCCCGGACCCCCTTAAAACGCAATCGGTCTGCCAAGTCGTATCTTGGTGGAAGATACCTGAAAACCCAATTTTAGCTGTTGACTCGTAGGTTTACCATTGTGCTTTCCTGCACCCCAAAAGTATGAAAACATGGAGGACTGGGAGCAGGAAAACACAACGGTAAACCTACGAGTTAACAACAGCTAAAATCGGGTTTTCAGGTGTTTCCCACCAAGATAGGATTTGGCAGACCGATTGCGTTTTAATATGCGAATCGAGTTTTGATTAATTCTGGAATTTCAGCCGTGAACTCGATGAAGTGATTGTCTGTGTTGCCGTCTCCTTGTAGATGATTTAGTGAATAACAATACACGGATGACTACTGAAGAGATTGCTGAGAGACTAAATGTAACCGCATTTCGCCGTTTAACCCTTTATGTACGGAATTATGAATTCATGAAAAATTTATCTTCTAAAGCATTTTTCGTGAATTGCTTAAACTACATTAGAAGGTTTACATGATCATTTAATAAATTTTTGAAGGATTTAGAAGGATTCATTAAATATGAATTGATAGGGATGTTGTGCAATATTTATTACCCCACTCAAATCTTTATTTTAAATATTTTTCTTTGTATTTTGTAGAATTGGGAAATGTACAAATATAATCTTCTTACAATAGAAATATATAAATATCTCCGAATTGAAAAATCTCCCCCCCCCCCCCCCCCCCACACACACACACACAACGCCAAGAAAGCTCAAAAGATGCAAAGGCAAAAGAAATCATCCTTTTAAAAATAATTTTGTTTTCTGTAACCCATAATACTTTTGGAACAAGATAAATTAATGCCTCTATAACTCATTCTAAACTATATTACAACTAATCGATGAATTAAATGAATTTTATAACAAGTTATTTTAATGGTACAGTACAACCCCGCTAATCCGAACCTCACTGATCCGAAATTCTGGTTAATCCGACCCGATTTTATTTTTGAAAATTATACTTGAAAAGATTAAGAAATGGAATAAAAAAACCTCAATAATGTAAAAGTAGAACATTTGTACACGAATATAAAATGAAAACACGCACAGTAGGCCTACTCGCAGAAACCATCTTAAAAAATCTCGAATATCTGTTTGTTTGCCAGTCACTTTAAAATTATTTTCTAAAATGCAAAAAGTATTTAATTCAGATGCTAAAAATTTATTTTTCCTTTCAACAGTTTTATTTCGCTAATTATCTACAGAAATATTTTTTCTTCACCCCTCATCGACATGGTGATTGAGCTATTTACAGATTCACGATTTTGAACCGTTTGTAATGGGTTGTTTCATAATTCCTCATTCTGGAGTTCATTGAATTATTATAAACACCGGGAATGATTAAACAGGAATAGTATTATTTCCCGAAAGTCATGCCGGATTACAGGATGTTTACTGTACTACTGAGTACTTATAACTTACATTTTTTATAGCACGCGTCTTTTCCTTTTCTATTTTTATCAAAATTTCGGGTAATCCGAATTTTTGATAATCCGAACTGGCATCGGTTCCAGTTAGTTCTGATTAACGGGGTTCTACTGTACTTATAAATACCGACAGTAGATAAAGGGTTAAAACAACTTGGGTGCACTTCGAAACTCGATGCATCGGAAATCGTGCACGAACTTTTGCAATCCCTCCAAATTATGCAAATGCTCTTGATGGCTTCTACAAAAAGAAGTTAAAGAAGTAAAATTATTAATTTGTTTACAGAAATGCAAATATTTATAGTTTTGCTTAATGAGTTCGAATTAGATTATTTACGCTACATTTATAACCTCTTCAGACCTGAGATGTACAAATCTTGACCCCTATTCTTATAAAAGCTAAACTGTTTGATTTTTTCACAATTTTACTTTAATTTTATATAGCTGAATGTTTTTTGTTTTGGAACAAAAGCAATAAATGGAAGAACTGATGATTATTTTCTCATAAAATAAATATGCAAAAACAAATATATACGAGGGTGTATCAGTAAGTTTTTGCCCTCTCATAGAAATAATTGAGTGAAATTTATGAAATTTCTACATTGTATTAGTCCTTTTCTATATAGTCACCGTTCACTGTAACACATTTGTGCAACCGGTATTTCAAAGAGAGGGAGGGATGTATTTCAGGAGGCGCGATAGTAGACCCAAAGGAGGGCATTTTTCTGACCCTCACATGCCACATATTGTTGGAAAGGCCTGTGACCGCTTATTCATGCTATGCACCTCCCGAGACCCCCCCCCCCCAAATTTGCCGTACGGGGGGGCATTTTTCTAAATTTTGCGGACTTTTTTCATGGCCCCGTGGAGGAAATTTAGGGGAGGGGTTCGGGAGTGCATAACATGAATGAGTGGTCACAGGCCTTTCCAACAATATGTCACAAACGAGGGTCGCAAAAATTAGAAAAATTCCCCCCTTTGGGTCTACTATCGCGTCTCCTGGAATAAATCCTCCCCCATCTCTTTGAAATACAGTTTGCAGAAATGTGTCACTGTGCGCGGTGACTATATAGAAAAGGACTAATACAATGTAGCAATTTCATAAATTTTACTCAATTATTTCTATGTGAGGGCAAAAACTTATTGATAAGCCCTCGTATTTCTAAATTCTCCCGTAAATGCATAACAGAAGTTAGAGGCTCTGCTAATATACAAGTATAATTAGAAAACTTTCATTTCGTTCCTCATATTGTTAAATATGTTTATTTAAATATTTCAGCAGAAATTTATATATCTAATTTTTTTTTTTTTTTTTTTTTTTTTTTATGTTTCCAACTTTAAGCATTTTTTCCCAGCGTGTAACAGTTTGAACCTTGTGATAGTTATACATTTTCTGCATTTCCTGTACCTGTTCAAAAGTTGACAGTTGATATACAACACCTTAGTTAACTATTCCATTATTGAAATATTAATAGTATTATATTTCCTTAAAAAAGTTTATTTGAAATTGATATTCTGATACAGATTTCTTGAAAATTACTATCACAATTATTAAATTTCTTATTCTCTCTTTGGAATAAAATAAAACATTTTAGCCTGATTTGCATAAATAACCTGTTGTTGCCAAAATAATTTCTCTAAATATTATTGAAAACAATTTTCTCTACCAACAGAGAAAAAATAAATTGAGACCCAAAATACATTTATCTATAGCTAAACACAAACAGAAAAGCGGAATCAATAACCAATAAAAACATATCAACACATACGAAAAAGGTAGAGCATTTTCTTCCTAAAACATATCGCTTACCGCCGTCGACGTGGCGGCATGTCAGATTTATGGTGCCGAAAGCATTTTCATGTAATTGACCGGAATAGAAAAATACAGCTTTGCGAAGTTAATCCAGGAAATATTTTGCTCCCAATTCCATCCAATGATAAAAGACTTTGTATTTCGGATTTATAGCAACAGGTGTTAGAAGTTCGCTTTCGATGAAAACTGGAAATGCAATCTCCCTTTTTAAAATCCTTCATTCTTTTTTTTTAAATGCCAAAATGGAAAACTGGGAACTGTAACAAATAATTAAGAATATGAAATAGAAACTTTCCATGTAATAATTTACTTTTAACATTTGATTTTTTGGTCTTGGATCGTAGACAAAGTGCTTAAACTATTAGAACGATTTATTTCGCGTGTACATTTCTGCATTGCAGCTGAAGATAGTCACTTCGAGCAAGTTTTAAGAAAACTTAAATTTTTATTAAGGGGTCTCAGGACTCTTAAAGCTTCAAAATTTTCGAAATTTTATTATTATTTTTTTTTTTATGTTAAACTCCTATCTTTTCTGAACATTTTTATATAATTATTTCCTTGACATTCCCATTAGAACAGATGTTATGGCTTTTAGAATTATGCCCGCTCAATAGCTGAAGCGGCCTTTCCGAAACTTTGAAGTCATTTTCCTCCAAATGACGTTTTCGGATATAACGCGAAGGATGTCTCAAAAACTTCTGACTATTTTTCAATGAAATTTTTACAATATGTGTTTCATGTTAGGCTGTATAAACTCAACCCAAAATTTTCTTTTTTTTTGTTAAAAGAAATATTTATTTTAGGTGATTATACTGTCGAAATTTTGAAATTTTTGTATTAGCTAAATACAACTTCGCATTAAAAATATAAAAATGCTTTAAATATAAATTTATTTAGGTTCAGGGTAATTCTTACAATCTGAAGTATAATTAGACACAACACATTTCATTCTAGTTGCAAAATGTAATTTGTAAATGTCTGACAGTTTGGAGCACTCTATAAATACTAATTCTGTATTTTGCAATAGTTTAAATAATGAAATAAAAGAAAATACTTATATATTTTAATCCCAATAAAAAATGTTTTTAAATCATATACCTTTTAAAATATTAAATGTTAAAAATAGCCTTTTTCCCCCCCCCCTTTTCCAATTTTAAGAGTCCTGAGACCCCTTAACAAAAATTTTGCTATTTTTTAACTTAGATTTTTAGTACAAGTTGTATATATCTTTCTTTAATATGTCAGAAGGAAAATAGATTTCAAATTTACATTTCAATGTTAATTTCACTCTTAACTATTATTTTTTTATATCTGAAAATTATTTATATTTCTAGTAAATTTGTGAATGACCCCTATTTCACAGCAAAAGCTATGCTTCAACTTTAAACAGCTATTACTCGGTCAGTTTTAATCGCAGAGGAATGGGAATTTTTTTGTCTTACATCTTAGTCTAATAGGATATTTTTACTAAATACAACTTATAAAACCGGGGAACCTTATAAAAATTTTAATTTCGTAATTTTTTAAGAAATGCTTTTATTGACCCAAATAGCTTTTAAAATAATTCTTTACCCCATTTAAAATATTTTTGTAATTGGAACTATATGTCTATAACTAACGATTTAGGAATTAACCATCGGTTGGTTCGTTGTGTTTATGACGACCAATTATCAACACGAGGGATATAGGCCCGAACGGGAGGGGGGGGGGGTGCCCTCCGTGGGGATTTTTCTAAGGGAACCTAACCCGTATTTACGGAAGGAAATCCAAGGTTCAAAGAAAACAACGGAAAACTCCGAAAGATTAGGCCAACGGACGCGATTGGATACCCAGCACCTCCCGTCTAACAGCTTCGATAGCAAAATCTCTCGGCCACTGGTGGGGTGAATTACCCATTGGACATCGTTGAGAGTTGACACCCTGTATTTAATAAGTATTCTAGAAAGAGAGGGCGTTGATTGGAGAATTCGGATAAACGAATTTTAAAGTGCAAACAAACAAAACTGTTGAACTACATAAATAATTAAGAAAAGAGGATATGTAAACTGATTCGACTGGAGTAATAAATAGTTTATTATTATTAGAATGAAAATAACATATATTTAAAGATTGTAAGCCTTTCAATACAACTGATGAACTTACTCAGGCATGAATTCGAGGCTCTGTGACGTAGGAAGGTGACCGAGGCATAAAATGACCTCCCGGAAGGTTTATAATTTTGAGCTTACTAATGGTCAATAAGTACAAATCCCCCCATCCCAGCCCTCTGATACTGCATAATGTTTCCCTTGGAGCTTTAAAAAACCTCTTCCAAAGAAAAATACTTGATTTCAACGTTGGCTTCATTTAGTTCAATCGTTAGCATGTTCTTAAAATATCAGAGACATATATTACGCATGGACAAACTAAGTACAGAAGACATTGAATTTTGGGGTTCGTCTAATCTAGATACCACGAGCTGATAGCCGATCTTGATACCAAGGTCTGATACTCAATATTGACAGTGATACCATGGGAGGATACGCAATGTTGATATCGTGGGCTGATACTCAATCTTGATACCATGGGCTGATACCCAATTTTGATGCCATGGAATGATACTCAATCTTGATACCATGGAATAATACCCAATATTGATAGCATGGAATGATATCCAATCTTGATACCATGGAATGATACCCAATATTGATAGCATGGGCTGGATACCCTATATTCATTGTCTTAAGTATGCATTAATCAAGCTTACGATGGGGGTGAGGATTGGATTTTCTGACATTTGCCCGGAGTTCCAGGTTATCATAAAGGAGCTCGCTGAACATACGAAGTTTATATGATGAGCCGTGAGAGGTTTTTTAAAGGTTTTCAGAATATGTCTTAATTTAATAAAAATTGGAGTCACTCCTCTTCGGAAAGTCTTTCCGGGAGATATGGATTATATAGATAACTACTGCACATTTCCATTTATAACTCTTCTTGCACTTAACCCCTTTAAGATTTTTCATTTTTACTATTTCCAAATAGGAATCTTCGTCTTCTTTAATGCGGAAAATTTTGTAATTAGGCAAATCTATTCGGAAATACTTCTACTGAAAAATACTGACCGTACGCACCCTATATATCTGTATGTCTCTATACTCTATATATCTGACGCTTGTCCCGAAGTTGCAAAATCAACTTACCCCGTTACAACACATCATTGCTTATTTTGTATTAAAGACAACCCTGGGAATCTTTTAATTACTGGTTGGTTTTATTCCTTTCTCATTATAACTTAATCTCCAGTCTCGTAACGTAAGAAACATTCCCTCCTAAAGGTCATGTTTGAAAACATCTGGGAAAACGATGCGCCATCTGCGCCACTTTTATCCCTTTCAAATATTGCGGGATCTCCACCCAACAGCGCCTTGGCTTAATTTTTAATAGTGCTGCAAACTGCGCCGCGATCAACAAACAATTCTTGTATCTAAAAGCATTCCTGGTGTCCAGGCGTAGATGCTGGCCCACAGCCAAAAGCATCGATCCAGAGTCCCATCCCATCTCCGAGCAGAGCACCCCCGTCTCCCGAGAACATTTTCCGGAGATCGGGCTCGACTTCTTGCGCCGAGAAGCAGCAGCAACTTTGTTTTAACGCTGCCAGCAGGAATTTAATACGATTGCGGGAAAAACACACGTACACCAGAATTTCATTTGGAACGGGGCACAAACGGAATTTCGAAGCGATATCACTTGACAGTCGCGTATACATTTTCTTTTTGCAAGGACACTTTATTTAATGTGAGGAGATTATCTTAAAGCGTCTTCAGATAGGAAAAAAAATCCACTTTATAGAAAGTGGAAAAGATAACTTTTTAAGCATTTTCTTAGCGTCTGACTTTTTTTAGTGAACTGATTAAAAATCTGAATGTTAAGCGGGAATGATGATTAGTTATTCATATTTCCAGTTTTGCACAAAATAAAAATGCGTTTAAGACTATTAAACATTTAACAAGAAGGTTGATTTAGTTTTTCATGGTTCCAGTTTTGCACAAAATAAAAATGCGTTTAACAATATTAAACATTTAACAAGAACGATGATTAGTTATTCATATTTCCAGTTTCGCACAAAATACAAATGTGTTTAAAAATATTAAACGTTTAACAAGAATGGCGGTTAGTTATTCATATTTCCAGTTTGCATAAAATAAAAATGCGTTTAAAAATATTAAACATTCAACAAGAATGGCGGTTAGTTATTCATATTTCCAGTTTTGCATAAAACTAAAATGTGTTTAAAAATATTAAACATTTAACAAGAATGGCGGTCAGTTACTCATACTTCCAATTTTTTCATAAAATAAAAATGAGTTTAACAATATTAAATATTTGACAAGAATGGCTGTTAGTTATTCATATTTCCGCAGTTTTGCACAAAATAAAAATATATTTAATAATATTAAACATTTAACAAAAATGACGATTAGTTAGTTGTATTTCCTGTTTTGCACAAAACGTGCATTTAGTAATATTAAACATTTAACACGAATGACGGTAAGATAATCATATTTCCAGTTTTGCACAAAATGAAGATGTGTTTAGCAATATTAAACGTTTAACAATAATGACGATTAGTCATTCATATTTCCAGTTTTGCACAAAATAAAAATGTGTTTAACAAATATTAAACATTTAACAAGAATGACGATTAGTTGTTCATATTTCTAGTTTTGTACAACTTAAAAATCAGTTTAATATTGTTAGACATTTAAAAGTAATCACGATTAGTCATTCATATTTCCAGTTTTGTGCAAAATAAAAATGTATTTATACTAAATATTTAACAATATTAAGCCATTGACAATAATGACGATCTTTTTTTTTTGTTATTCTGCCACTCGAGAGTGTTTATTTTAGCAGTAAACTAGCGTTATTAATACTTTTTTTGCAGGTAAACTTAAGTTTCTAAGTCTTTAGAGTTTAAGTTTTGAACTGATTAAAAAATTTTTTGACTATTCAACAAAAATGACGATAAGGTTTTTTATATTTCAAATTTTGCACAAATCAAAAATGTGTTTAAAAATATTAAACATTTAACAATAATGATGATCAGTTCTTTATTGTACCACTTGATAGCATTTATTTTTTCAGTTAGTCCCGCTTATTCGTACTTTTTGTTCCTGGCAAACTTTAGTGACTTAGTTTTGAAGTACTAATTAAAATTTTCTTTGAATATTTGACAAGAATTACGATTAGTTCTTCATATCTTTAGTTTTCCCCAAATTAAAAATGTGTTCAACATTATTAAACATTTAACAATAAATTCTTTATTCTACCAGTTGACATTATTTATTTTTGCAGTTAGTCGCATATTTATACTTTCTGTTGCAGTCAAACTTTAGTATAGTAAAGCTCTATTCTTGAAAGCTTCTTTAGATGGGGGGGAAAAATTCATTTTCTAGAAAGTGGAAAAATTCATTTTTTTGGCCAGATCTTTATATTTCTTGTTGTGCATTAATTAATTTTTTTTTAACAGCATCTTAAATATTCAATAAAATATTTTTTTCAACTAATCTAAAAAAAAAGTTAATAGAAAAAATTCTAACGGATATATTTTGAGATTTATTACGATGTTATATTATGTCGCTAATACATTTAATGCTCGACTTTTAGCTCCGGAAAATATATTTTTCTATATTCCCAGCTTTGCCCCTAGATAGATATTTATTTTTCAAGGAGAAGAAAATATCCTGTTTCTTTTTTTCTTTGTTTATTTGATTAGATTTTTCTAGTTATAAAAATAGTATCTTATGTGAATTATTATTTAGGAAAAGTTTCTATTTATCACAAACTGGATGTACAATGTTAAAGATACACTGTAAATAAAATGTCCGTTAAAATATGGAAATTGTACGGGCAATTGGGACGCCAGTACTATTTTCGCATTTTAACGAAAATAATTTTCCTTAAATTTTATAAAAAATTCCGTTTTTTCACAAATGTTTTCCGTTTTTTTTTTCATATATAAAAATTTCTATTTAAAAGAGAAAACATAATTTTTCAAGGACAAACTCACATCTATATGAACTTCACTCTTCATTTTTCAAGGACACGTTTACACCAAAGTTGTAATTTCTCTATTTAATTCAAACAACAGTAAACAAGCAACACTTGCTCGCCACCGTATTTGAACTAGGTAACTGTCCGCTTCCAGCCTTTACCACTCGGTTACATAAATACCGTTACTTATTTCTGATACCTTTTATGAAACACGGGCAAGGTGGATACGGACAAGGAACTTATTTTAGTAGAGATAAGTTTTTCCGAATTGAGTACAATTCTGAATGTTTTACACATTTTCTTTCCATAATTTTGAATTTTTTTTTTTTTTTTTTTTTTTTTTTAAATCTCATGTTTTACAAAAGATAAATTTTAGCTTTTAAAATATTACATGCATGAAAGAATGAATTAAGAATAATGATTACTTCTTTTTTTGCAAGATTTTAAAACTTTTATTGCTATATTATTTTTATTTAAAAACTTTTGCAAGAATTTTTTTTTTTCAAACCTGCACTTTTTCGAATTTTTCAAATTATTTGTGAGATGATCTACTGTCAACTCAAATAAAGATAATTACTACATTGTATTAAAATAAATTGTCTTTATTGCTTATTATAACTTAGAACGAACTTTGGTCAATTTTAGAATAATTTTCGTTATTATATGTCACATATGTTAAAAGCTTAGAAATTTGTGTAAAATATGGAAAGGTGGCCGCCAAACCCATCATGCATAATTTAAAAAAAAATTAATTTTCAGAAACATGTTATGATGTATTTAGTAAAGGAGAAAAGGCATTCTATGCAACGCATACTTAGGTACTCGACTTATATATGGTAAATTTTTAATGGAGATGTTAAATAAGTACCATAATATAAGCTTGGAAATTTTTCAATGATGCGATAATTATTTATGTATGTGATTCTGTTAAAAAAAATTAAAATTAAAAAGAGATTTTTTTTAAACATCCTACAGAGACTTAAAAAAAAAAAATAATAGTTCTATAAATAAGTCAAACATTTTAAAATCATACTGGAAAATAAACTGTAACATTTCCTTTACAACTGTCTCAAACTTGAAAAGAAGTAATAAGATTTAAATTTTATTAAATATCGTAAAAATATGTTAGTTTTTCATTAAAAAAAGAAAAATATATAGCGAGTTGTTTAAATATACATACTGAAGATAGCGCCATAAATGTTATCGGTTTTACTTGAAAACCCATGTAAAACCAACATTTTTGCCAATATTGGGGAATCATTGGATACATTTTCATTATAGAGCCACATTTAGCCCATATTGGCGTTTCATCGAAAATAACTCCACGGCAAGACAAATATATACAACAATTAATTACTTCGCTTTCCAAACACAGAAACTATATTTCTAAACATCATTTACGGAGTGTTTATTTTTTTTCAAAGCAATACAGAAATATTCCGTAAAATTTATGTCAGACTTACTGGATTTAAACGGATTTGTAATCTCAAAATGTCAATTGTAGTGCTTTCTTAGAAAAATGAAACTATTCCGTAAAATTTTACGGAACAATTTGTGTATATTGGCGTTTTTTTTTTTTTTTTTACGGTGTATATTTTAAATAGTATAATTTTAATTTTCGTGCGTTTTTCTGCAAATCATATTTATCAACGTGCTTTCGAAAAGTAAGCTGACTTTAAGATTAAAACACAGTTAACGAGAAAGACAGGCTGTGCTATTTGAATGCTATGCGAACACGATAGGCTGAAAAGCAGTTGTACAATCGGCGGAAAACAGCCTATGTTTATCACGTGACAGCCGAAGTGGGTGGAACTGTCGTGGCCTGTGTCTTTTTCTAGCTGTGATTTAAACACTATTTATCTTCGCTCATAAAATCCTTATAACATTTTTGCTACAATTTCAAAGAATATTTACTTATTAATTTGAACGTTTTTATTATTTAATTTATTTATTTGTGAATTTTTAACGGATTTAAATGAGCTTTTGATGGACGTGTAGATTTTTTGGAGGTCGTGATTCGTTAGTCTGCCTGTATGTTACTCAAGTTTTGTGGACATGCGTAAATAAATTAATAAGGTCCTATTTGGTTGTATGTAATTTAAGAACTAATGCATGGATTTCTACGAAACTTAATATTTTGTTTGACATGTATTGGCGCTCATAAACGTTTGGCGTACATCGCCTAACAGATGTTGTAACATATGTTATGACGCGCTTTTCACGATATGCAAGAAAACTATATCATCATATTTATGAAATGGAACTGTGCCAATCATATTATATAAGGTGCATATTATGAAAAACTACGTTGATTCAATTTTAGGGTTCATCGTGCAACAGGTGGCGCTGCAATGCCATGCTGTTTTCGATGAACCTTATACATCTCAGTTTTTTGGAAGTTGAGTAAAAATGAATGAAATTTTATATTTGAGTTTATTGATTAAAACATATGTGCTGATCAAATTTTGAACACCCAACAATAGGCGTTTTCATTCTGTTTTTTATAATTTACTGACCACAGTAACTTTATGATGTTAAATTCAAGTTAAAACTTTATAATTATGGTACAGCAATGCAATAAGAATAGTATTAAATATATTTATTATTATAAATAAATCTTTCATCATCAAATAATTTCATTAATATGATAACCATTACTTTGCTTTTCATTTCACTGTCTTTTTATTTAATTGTTAAATTTCTTAAAAAGAAAAAAAAATACAAATTTCTATACGAAGAGGTTTCAACTTACTTTTTATCTCTAGGAAAAAGAAATTGATTGTATGGAATAATAGCAGCTGTTCGAAGGAAGGTTTTATATTATTTCTTTCTATATTATATTGATTACACCAGTATACTCTTACATACATTCTCGCAGATGTTTAAATCTATTGTTTATTTCCTTTTAATATCTGCTTTGGATCCAGAGAATAATAGTATAGTATTATAAAAATTAAAGAAATGATTTTTAGCATTCCCTAAAAGTACGTAATTAAGCGAGGGATGGGGGGCGGCAATGGACCCCAGGCCTGGAGCTGTGATTTAATAACATGGATTTGGGTTTATGATATATTTTTATTTTAACTTTAATATATATATAGGATGTACCCTGTGTTAACATTGTTCGCATTCAAAAATTGTGTTCATAATGTTGGCATTAAAAAATTGTGTCTATTTACTATTATTCAAAAATTGTGTCTATACTTGTAAAGATTGAAACCAAATATTAAAATTAATTTATTGTATTAATATTTAGTATATTGATGGACCCAAAAATTGTGTATATTACATCTATTGACATTCAAAAGTATTTATAACAAAATTAAAATATCAATTTGTTGCTAATTAATTTACTGGCAAATTGTTTGTGTACAGAAATTGAAAATTCTATTGACACTAAGAATATTAATTGTAAGCAATTGAATTTAACTTGTTATCGTTGAACTCAGAATATAACTGTAAATATTTTCGATTGGTGCCCTAAAATTGTTTGCAACTTTCCAGAACTACTGATGATGCTGCCCCTTGTCGGACTATTTATTTTCAACCTGGCTTCGACCACAATTTGTAAATTAATTTTAACTTGAATAAGTTTTTCTTTTTTTCTTTGTGTGTGTGGATGTTTCGTAAAAGATAGGTGCCTTCCCCTTCTAGCTGGGCTGGGTTTCTGCCTGCAAGCCCCTGTGTGCTGGGGAGACCCCCGGGTGGAGTGTAAATAAGTCTAAACTGGATCTCTGATCAAGCGATCTTGTTCCACCCATGCCTTCAGGATGTACCTTCTTATCCAACAACTAAATCCTAAACCGTCAGCTTTAAAGGTATGATTGCAGCTCTATGTGGTCCCAAAAATGTTCAAATGCAGTTTCTTCATTATATAAAAAGCTGTTAACGTCTATTGCATCATATTTTTAAAAATTAATATTTTAAGTTACGGGATATACATTTTTATAAGCTCCCTGGGTTCTATAAGCTAAATATAGAAAAAAAAATTCTTCATGCTCTAACAAGTAAAATACTAAAAATTTTATATTTGTGCAAAGAAAACTTACCGAATTATGCTACTTCTTTCAATTTTATGAATTTTCAGCCTTTTCTGCCCCTAAAAAGACGTGTTTTTTTTTGTCGAGTTTTAACTTTGTAATAATTCTTTGCCCAAAGATATTACTACAAAAATATTTACAAAATTCCTCTTCTTCCCCATAAATATTTTTTCAAGTATTCAAATTGCCCAAAGATCTTACTATAAAAATATTTACAAAATTACCACTAAGGACCTGACCTGCAGAACCCAACTCTGCTTTCTTGACTATGGACCCTGAGGTACTATACTGTATATCTATTGTACATCTACTGTATATCTATACTGGAAAAATAACGTGGGACCCTCAATGTTTTGTTCCCCAACCCTGCTTGGTGCTCATTCTATCGAACCCGAACGGATGAAAGATTGAGCTAACCTCGCCAAATTAAGGAATCGAACACTAGATCTGCAGCATAGCAGCGCGATGGGTCGACCACTATGCCGCAAGATTTTTCAAATATCTTATTACAAATATATTTTCAAAATTCTTCTTCTTCTTCGGAAGTACTTTTTCAAGTATTCAAATTGTCCAAAGAACTTACAGTAAAAATATTTACAAAATTCCTCTTCGTCTTCGGACGTACTTTTTCAAGTATACAAATTGTCCAAAGATCCTATTGCAAAAATATATATAAATTCTTATTTTCTTCGGAAGTATTTTTTCGAGTATTCTACTTGTCCGAAGATCTTACTAAAAATACATTTAAAATTCATCTTCATCTTCGGAAGTATTTTTTCAAGCATTCAAATTATCCAAAGATCTTGCTGCAAAAATATTTACAAAATTCCTCTTTTTCTTCGGAAGTATTTTTTCAAGTATTTAAATTATCCAAAGATATTACTGCAAAAATATTTACAAAATCAGTCTTCTTTTTCGGAAGAATTTTTTCAAGTTTTCAAATAGTCCAAAAATCTTACTACAAAAATATTTACAAAATTTCTCTTCTTCTTCGGAAGTACTTTTTCAAATATACAAATTGCCCAAAGATCTTGCTGCAAAAAATATATATAAAATTCTTATTCTTCTTCGAAAGTATTTTTTCGAGTATTCAACTTGTCCGAAGATCTAACTACAAACACATTTAAAATTCCTCTTCATCTTCGGAAGTATTTTTTCAAGCATTCAAATTATCCAAAGATCTTACTGCAAAAATATTTACAAAATTCCTCTTTTTCTTCGGAAGTATTTTTTTCAAGTATTTAAATTATCCAAATATCTTGCTGCAAAAGCATTTACAAAATTCCTCTTCTTCTTCAGAAGTATTTTTTCAAGTCTTCAAATTATCCAAAGATGTTACTGCAAAAGTATTTACAAAATTACTCTTCTTTTTCGGAAGTATTTTTTCAAGTCTTCAAATTATCCAAAGATCTTACTGCAAAACTATTTACAAAATTCCTCTTCTTATTCGGAAGTATTTCTTCATGTATTCAAATTATCCAAAGATCTTATTACAAAAAAAAAGTGCTCTCGAAGCTGGTAGACGGGAGGTGCTGGGTTCGATCCCAATCGCGCCCGTCGGCCTAATCGTTCGGAGTTTTCGTGGTTTTCTTCGAACCTTGGTTCTCCAAGCGTTAATACGGGTTAGGTTCCCTTAGAAAGACCTCCACGGAAGGCACTCCCCCCTTAGGGCCTATATCCCACGTGCAGATAATTGGCCGACATAAATACAACCAACCAACCAACCTTATTACAAAAATATTAATAAAATTACTGTTCTTCTTGGAAGTATTTTTTCAAGTTTCAAATTGTCCAAAGATTTTACTAAAAAAATATTTACGGAATCCCACTTCTTCATGGGCATTTTTTTTTCATATATACAAACTTTGAATTTTCCTGTTCGTTTAAATTAATAATGTTACTTATACTTTTAGTTATTGAAATAACTATAGCTTTTACAACGTTCTTAATTTTTTCATTAAACATGATTTTTTTTTAAAGGAAACAATGCAAAATATAATTTTTCATCGATTTCTTGTTTAAAAATTGCAGTTTTGAAAGTAGACAAATCAAACTAGTGACAACTGTGACAGTATAACAATAAATATTAAGTTATACTGTCACAGTTTTACTACCGTAAAAATAAAATTATGATATAGCATACGGTTATTTTACAAATTCTCCAAACCAGGCAACGATGTAGATATTTACAAAAATTTGTTACAAAATATAATAATTTTTGGAACTAATTCATACGTGAAAATAGTTTTAAATAAGGAAATCTTATAGATTTTTTCATTTAAGGGTGTCCGGGACACAATTTAAAATAATTTGTATTTGTTGAGTTAAAATTTTGAAATGTTTTGTGATGGCTAACCATGCTATTTGTAAACAAAACCAACTTCTCATATATTTATAACAAAAAATTTTAAATTTAAAATTCATTAAAAAAGTGGTGTAAATTAAAATCGTTATAACTCGAAATATTATTTGTAGAATTTCAATTATTTTTCATTTAAATAAACAAAAATACATAAGTTTTAATTTAGATTCCGCATTTTTAAAAATATTAATTAAAAAATATTTAAAGTAAAAATTAAAAAAAAATCATATTTTCAAAAGTAAATGTTTTTTTTTCTAATTTGCTGAATCAAAATTAAAGTAAAACAATTTAAAAAGACATGTTCCAAGTTTCAAATATTTATCTTTAACGGTTCTTGACTTATAACGATTTAAATACGGGAAACGGTGAAAAAAGCTATCACGAAGAAAAACGCATTTTCACAAGAAATCGTTTTCATGACAACCATTGCTTGAAAGCTAGATTTTGAAAACAAACCAAAACAAAAAAATTAATATTTCTTGTTCTAATTAAGATAGAAACATGATTGAAACGTCACTTTAAGCAGAAAATAACAGAGAAATTTTTAATGCAATAAACGTTTTTTGAAAATTTTGGAGATTTTTTGGTCCCGGACCCCCTTAATATATTTTCTTAGATTGTCCACCCACTATACCAAAAAACATTTTGGGGAATTTCGTATTAGCCGCATTTGCCAGCGGTCAATAGCGAAAAATGTTGCTATTTATAGCAATCTTTGTCATTCGGTATATTCCTGACTTTAAGGGCGTAGTTCGATTACATATTTGTTAATTTTGTGTTTTATTTATTTATCTGTGATGTTTTAATTTCGTTTGGTAATTTAGTTATGAACATTATACGTAAACAAACAAATTCTGTATTATTTATTTTGTGTTTAAGTGCAAACGGGTTAATCTTACTGAATTGGGTTCCCACTTTAAAAATATTCATGCCTGAATTTTTTTCTTTTTTAAACCATAAAAAAATGAATGAATTGAGATAACGTTTCAAAGAAATTGCATTGAAGGTACACTATTTTTCTATTCGACAGCGTGAAAACTGAAATTGTACGATACATAGAAGTTTTATAAAAATGTCGTAAAAACAAAAATTATTGGGCAGGTCGTTGCCACCTTCAATATAGCATCAGTCTTTGTTAAGGATGTGTTTTTGATTTGCTTTATAAGTCAGATTGTTCAAAAAATGTGTTAATCCGATTGTCCAAAAAATGCCCGAGAGGTCCGCCTAAAGATCTCATTTTTCCTGAACTCCGGCAGAGTGTTTTCTTTAATGTAATTTTTAAAAAAATATCTATTACCAACAGAGAACGATACTGTGCTGCTTGAGAACAGGGGGTGGAGCGTATTACAATTTATAGTTTTAACCATCTCGCTGCGCAACCCGAGATTTCACGCGCAACGTAAAAGTAGCAAAATTTGTGCAACCCGAGATTTCCTCGGGGATTCATTTTTTCCACTAGTGACTATTTTTTAATTCAATCTCGGACCACTTTTTAAATACAAAAAATTTCATATAGACTTTAACAACGTCTACAAGAGAAAAAAAATGCTGTATTCTCACTATATTGGTATATAGGAGGGAAAAAAATGTATGGCCCTGAAAAGTCCCTTTTTTGGTTAATGTGGCTTTGCTACCCCCTTTCAACTTTTCCTGCCCAAGCTTGGCGAGAGTAACTCTGAACAGTGCTAACTCTTAACCTTTTCTCTCTTTTTAATCCTTATATAGTACTTTTATAACTACAGTTAGACCATTTTAAATATTCTTTTAAAATATTTTTTTTTTTATTTATCTTAAGTCTTAGCTTAATATTAAACTTATTTCTTTTAAATTCTTAACTTTTTAATTTCACTTTTAATTTTTTAATTTAATTCTCAAGTAGTTCTAAACTACAATTAAATTTTTCCCAATGGCTCACAAAACATAAGATACTTCAATTCCTAGTCTGGGTGTTAAACTGTTATCAGCTAGGAAACCCCTCAACGCTGCTCATCTGTTCAGCACCTGTAAGAGAAATATATTATATAATACCACTTTTCTTTAAAAGTATTTTTTCATTTTTTAAAATCTTCATTTTTATTAAAATTTTATAGTAATATTATACTACATTTAGATTTTTTTTTTATCCTAATAGCTCATTCATTATTAGACAATCATCAATAGATTGGGCGTAAAGTTGTCGTAGACAACTCGGAAGCCCCTCAAAGTGCAAACACTGTTAAACCACTGTTAAAGAGAAATATACTGCAAAATTGATCTTCTTAAAATAGTGGTGCGAGAATATAAAAATAGTCTTGACAGCCCTGATTTAGCCTGATTTAAATGTAATGTGTGCAATTTTTGAACCTATTTTGATTAAAAAAAAAAAATTACACACAGAGAGGGTTAACTAACTTTAGAAAGGAAAAATTAAAGTTCTCCTGCTTTTCCTTTTTTCCCTTATTACTAATCTCACGGCGTTTTAATTGCAAACGTATTTCATTTACCATCTCAAAAGCTTACCTAACGAACAAATTTTAATTGCTATTCACTCTTCCAACGTAATTAACAAAGAAAAACATCGACAAGTTCTTTCTTTTTGCATATCAAATAGATGAAACAAGATTTTTTAAAAATCAGTTGTTGAAAATTTAATTTTTGAAAGGTAAATATTAAACAAGATAGAAGTAGTAATAAATTGAAATTCAATTACTCAAAGTTTAAAACTAGCAGAATGTAATTAAGTTAAAACTTCCGTGGTATTCAATTCTCAACCCCCATCCCCTCCCTCCTTTTACTAATTATCTGAAGAAATCAGAAAGCGAAAAAAACTTATCCTATAAAACTCCGTGCAATTTTGTAATTGGAACTTTTAAGGATACATTATTTATCTTTAAACTGTTACTCTTGAAATATGCAAAAGTGGATAGTCTACAATGTTATATATTATTAAAGCAAAGAAAAGTTCGAGAATATAGGGGAAAATACTACCAAACCTTTTTTTTTATGAAATAAATAATTGTGATTTATATGAATGGAGATTCAACATATAGGTCGAAGATAGGAACATAAAAAATAATATGAAAAATTATTTTATACCTCTGCAATGCACTCTGTTTAAGTGATTTTGTATCCATTCGATTTGTTTTGCAATATTTATTTGGGATAAATTTTAAATAATTTTCAAGATTTCCCTTTTTGAAAACAAATTATTTTGCTTAGTTTATAAAGAAGTTTAAAATAGGGAACATATGCGCTTAAGATGGATAAATAAATAAAATAATAATGCTTTTTGAATGAAGATTTATATGAATTTTTTATGAATGAAAATTCAACATAAAGGTTAAAGACAGGAGCATAAAAAAAATAATATGGAAAATTATTTTATATCACTACAATGCACTCTGTTTACGTGATTTTGTACTCGTTCAATTTGTTTTGCTGTATTTATTTGGGATAAAATTTAAATAATTTCCAAGATGTCCAACGTTTTCAAAATAAATAAATAAATAAATAAATTACATCATTTAGTTTGTAAAGAAGTTTAAAATAGGGAACTTACTTTTAAGATGGATAAATAAATAACTCTTTTTGAATGAAGATTTATATATGAATTTTATATGAACGAAGATTTAACGTATAGATAATATATATTTATAATATATTTTTTCTTCAGAAAGGGAGACATAAAAATAGATGAAAAAATATTTTATATTACTGCAATGCAATTTGTTTACGTGATTTTGTACTCGTTCGATTGATATAGAAATATTTGTTAGGGGTAAAATTTAAATAATGTGCAAAATTTCCAACTTTTTGAAAACAAATTATTTCACTTTGTTTATAAAGAAGTTTAAAATAGGGAACTTACGCTTAAAATGGGTAAATAAATAAAATAATAACGCTTTTTGAATGAAGATTTATGGGAATTTTATATGAATGAAGATTCAACACATAGGTTGAAGTAAGGGAGACATTAAAAATGTATGAGAAAATATTTTATATCACTGCAGTGTGTTAACAGTATCACTACTGTTTAAGTGCTTTTGTAGTCATTTGATTTATTTTGCAATATTTGTTTGGAGTAAAATTTAAATAATTTACAAGATTTCCAACTTTTTGAAAACAAATTATTTCACTTAGTTTATAAATAAGTTTAAAATAGAGAGCTTATTCTTAAGATGGATAAATAAATAAAATAATAACACTTTTTGAATGAAGATTTATATGAATTATATGTGAATGAAGATTCAACATATAGTTTGAAGAAAGGGGTGTAAAAAAATATGAAAATTTTGTTTTATATCATTGCAATGCACTCTGTTTAAGTGTATTTGTAGTATTTGTTATATTTCATATCAATAAAATATGGTATGGAATTCTTCATATATTGATTAAATTGATTAATCAGAATCATATCAATTTGTATAATTCAACATTATTAACAAAAGGATTATAACCATTGGTTTTCGGCCCCCCTGTGTAGTCAAACTTTGTTTTTAAATTTTCTAAGATTTTTTACTATAATTTTATGATTTAGGCTATAAACTGTGTGGTCCAAAAGTCCATGACACATTTTAAAATTTAATATAAATTCAAGTAATTGTCGAACTCGACTACGGTTTGGACAAGATTGCTTCTGACGAAAGTTTTCTTGAGGGGAATAAAAAAGTTAATTACAAACTTCACCCATAGATGGCACTGTTCCTTAAATTATCAGAAAGAAGCATCAAAAACTCAAGACAATTAGTTACAGATCATTTACTATGTCACAAGCATTTACAGAGCATTTATTTTTCTCAATTTACAAAGGGCGCACACATTGAAATATGGTAATGGATTGCACAAAATAAATGCTCTGTAACTGTTTGCGGCAAAATAAATGATCTGTAACTGATTATCTTGGGTTTTTGATGGTTCTTTCTGATAATTTAAGGTACAGTGCCAACTACGGACGAAGTTTGGAACTAATTTTTTCATCCGCTTCAAGAAAAATTTTCATCTTGAAAAGTATTTCAGCCCAAATCGCACTCCCATAATACAATTGATTTTATTTTAAATTCAAAATTTGTCAAGGACTTTTGGACCATATATTGCCATATATTGCCTTTCTGGCTACTCTGTTTGAAAACTGTTTAAGCATGTTATAGAAGACCAGAAACATTTTTATTTAGCAATTTTTTTTATGAGTTTCAGTTAGTATATCATTTTTAATTATTTTTCAATATATAACACCATTATAGTTTTTACATATGCTGTACTTTATTTTTTACATTTTAACATATGTTAGCATATGATATTGTTATGAACGCTTCATAAAATCAAATTGATATAACTGAAATATATTAAAATTTTCTAAATAAAGCTATTTTTTTTTTTTTTATCTTTTATAACACACTTTTCAAACATAAAGCAGCCAGAAAGGCAATATATATATATACCCTAAATTATATTTAAAAAAAAACCAATCAAAACACTTTAGCAGAAATAAATTACCCATTTTGGCGTGGGAGGGGGGGAAGAATCAATGTTTATTTTCCCGCCTCTATCTTTGTAGTCAAAATATGTTGCAAAATTTACACTTTTTAAGGAGAAATTCACCTTATGTTTCGAAGATATATCTCCATTAAATTACACTTTAAAATATTAAATATTCTACACTTTGCTTTTTAAGCTCGCACCATATATTAATTTACTCTTATATTTTATTTACCTGATCTTATATACCTGTACATTCATTTGATTTACGTACCTGGCGCGACTCCAAAAACTTGAATCTTGAAAGTGAAATGTTTTCAGAAAATTGGGTGTGAAATTATGCAGTCTATTTAACGATTAAAATTGTATTAACGCTGAATCCAATTAAAATATGGCAACATATTTGTCCCAGTAATTTTGACACAATGCATCTTTGACCGAGATTAACACAATGGAAAGCTATTGCGTTTAAAACTAGTTTATAAATTGTTTTGGGATGATTACCATTTTGAAACAAAGAAGTTGGGTAAATAAGGTTAATTTTTGACCCCATTTAAAACCGATATTGTCATTTTTTTTTTTCTAAGATATTTTCATTGTTTTAATATAATTTAGGATCAAAGTTATTGTGCCTAAATGTTTTAAAAAAAATTTAGGTGTGAAATTATGCAATCTATTTAACGATTAAAATTGAATAAACGCTGAATCTAATTAAAATATGGCAGTGTATTTGTACCAATAATTTTGACATAATGTATGTTTCACCGAGATTACCACAATGAAAGCTATTGCGTTTAAAGCTAGTCTGTAAACTGTTTTGGGATGATTACCCTTTGGAACGAAGAAGTTGGGTAAATAAGGGGTTCCTCCCCCCCCCCCCTCCACTCCACCGAACCGATAGTGTCAGTTTTTTTCGAAGATATTTTCATTGTTTTAATATAATTTAGGATCTAAGTTATTGGGTGTGAAATATGCAATCTATTTAAAGATTAAAATTGAATAAACTCTGGTCCCAATAATTTTGACATAATGTATCTTTGACCGAGATTAACACAATGAAAGCTATTGTGCTTAAAGCTAGTTTTTAAAATGATTTGTGAGGATTACCCTTTGAAACAAAGAAGTAAGAGTAAATAAGGTTAAATTTTTTTATCCCCCACTCCCCCGATACTCTCAATTTTTTCCAAGATATTTTCATTATTTTAATGTAATTTAGAATCTAAGGTTGTGGGGGCTAAATATGCTGTCTATTTAACGATTAAAATTCAGTAAGCACCGAATCCAATTAAAATATGTAAATATGGCAATGTATTTGTCCCAATAATTTTGACATAATGTAGCTTTGACTGAGATTAACAGAATGAAAGCTATTGTGTTTAAAGCTAGTTTGTAAAATGTTTTGGGATGATTACCCTTTGAAACAAAGAATTTGGGCAAATAAGGTTCATTTTTGATCCCCACCCCCACCGTCATTTTTTTCTATGATATTTTCATTGTTTTAGTATAATTTAGGATCTAAGTTATTGTGCCTAAATGCTTTGTGATTTTTTCCCCTACTTTTGTCACATTTAAGGTAAATTTCTTATTTTATTAAGTATAAAATGCCAAACATAACAACAACAACAAAATAAGGAATGGTTATTAACCCTAGAATACAAAGGCGTCGTCTTTCAGACTTTTCGACTATCCCGCTTTCTCCTTTCCCTAGTTTACAGTGTCAAATATCATATTCTCAAAGTAAAGGAGGGGGAGGGGGGCGTTTATTACATATCAAGACGTAAGTTTACAGTGCCAGATATCGTATTCTCAAAGTAAAGGAGGGGGGGGGGTGAGTTTATTACATCTCAAGACGTAAGTACAGTGTCAGATATCGTATTCTCAAAGTAAAGGAAGGTAGTCTGACAGACGACGCCTTTGTATTCTAGGGTTAAGCCGAAACTAATTTGTTTTAAAGAAATTTAATTATTAACTATAACATTGGATTTAATTATGAGCCAAATCCTTCTCGCTAAAATTTGTCAACTCGTTATGAAACTGTAACAACGAAATATTTTAAATACTAAAAGTAGAAAATATAAATACAAAATAAAGAGTGTAATAATTTTTGTAAAAAATACTTTTTTATTTTTATGTTTTATTTTATTATTTAAATATTAACAAATGTAAAATGATGACAGTATTATGAAAGCTCATTAGCACAAAAAATAAATAAATAAATAAATAAAAAATAAACAAATAAATAAATAAAAAAATACACAAATGGCAAAATATATTAAATTTTGTTCAACATACCATGTTTCAAATCCTGTGTAACATGTCTAAAAAATCTTTATACAAAAATCAATGACAGAACCAATAAATATAAAGGGTAATACTGAACTCATGGCACGAACTTTAGCCGTAATTTTTTTCCAAACTTTAATAATAAGGAAGATACACTTTACTATTTTTAACAGAATTATTATGATTCTTAAATATATTGTAATCTTCAAAGATTTCACTACACACAACAGCTTTCTTAATCCTGGTAATTAATTTCAACGAGTTAATCGCGTAGTTCGATTAAATTTGTATTTTATTTATGTTCTTTTATTATTTTATTTATTTACTGATGAAATTTTAATTTCGTTATGGAGTATTATCCAGAAACAAATGCTAAACAATTTCTATTGTTTCAATTGAAAACGAGTTTTGTTTTAAATCTTTCATAATAGGGCTGTGCACGATAAAGACAGATTTTTTAAAAAGATTCATGCTTGAAAAAGATTTTAAAAATCTCTAAAAATATCAGTAATTGAGATACAGTTTTCAAACAAATGCTTTTGAAAGAATATCCCCCCTCCTGTTTTTGATGGTATGAAAATTTAAATTGTGCGTTTAAAAGTTGCTGTAAAGGTGAAATTTACTGGGCAGGTGCTGCCACAGTCAATATGACGTCAGCATTATTCACGGATATGTTTTTTATTTTTAATATAGATAATACCCATAAACATTTAGTACTAGCATGTGTTACAAACACCAAAGGTAAAGGTTGTACGACAAGAAAATATAAATAATAATTGTGATATGATTTATTCTATTCTATTGTTAATATAACAGAATGACAATTGAATAACAAATGAAACTTTTTCAAATGTGAGAGTATCTTTCGAATGTTATTGCTGATACTATGTAAAATATTCGAAGCTTAAATGAATAGGGATGTATTTGAAACATTTCTGTTACAACACTCATTTAAACTAAGCGTTTTCCAATATTTGTAACACTTTTGTAATCACCGTGATGATTTTTAAAGTATAGCTGTAGAGTTTGCGGGACAACGTTTCAGATTTACTTTTATTGATATTGCAGCTATTTAATTTTCAGTTTTCTAGTTTCCTTTTTCTTCCCATTATATTTTAATTCAGAGCACTTATAGATATTGAATAATCATCAACATTTACATCAGTTATATCGTCGTGCCAATGATTTTTATTCTTACATTATTTAAACAACCTTAAGGTATATAAATCTGCGAAAATTTCTAAAATATGAAACATGTATACTATAAGTGCCTTTAAGGAGACTAGTACCTAAACTATTTTTTTTTAAATTATTGTTAAGGCTGTTCCCAAATCCAAAGAAGCTACGTTCTGATACATTTTTAAAATTAATTTTTGTTCGGAAACGCATGAAATTTGCAGGTGTTGTTATTCAAAAACTATGTAATCGAAAGACGTTTGCGTTTTTTTGGGTAAAGACAGAAGATATTTCAGAAAATACTATCAAAGTTGGTGTTTTAAACCGAATTCTTGAACGCGATACAACGAGAAAAGAGAAAAACATGTTGTCACGTGGCCAAAATTGCTTATAACTTAATAAGTAATTTGTTTATAAAAAAAATGGAAAATACATTTCGATTCCAAATCGCTTCATTGGTCAGGCCTGCCAATTTTATTCCTTTTAAACCGAATTCCCGAACACGATACCGCGAGAGAAGAGAAAAACATGTTACCACGTGACCAAAACTGCTTATAACTTAATAAGTAATTTGTTTATATAAAAAAAAAAAATGGAAAACACACTTCGATTCCAAATCGCTTCATTGGTCAGGGCTGCCAATTTTATGCCTTTATGTTTAACAAGGACGAAAAATCATGCTTACGGCATAGATTTTGAAACACTTCCAACGCATTCTAAATACTATAACAAAAACTCCACATTTTACTAGGTAAAAGATTATATCTAAATGAACAATTTAGAAAACAGATTTCTGCTATTACCATGAATGGTCGGGAAAATATACGATTTTTTTTGTGCAGCACTGTATATGATCTATAGATATGCATGTATACTGCATAGTATGTTAAAAGTTAGTTCAGATAAAAGCACAGCACAGTTGAAAATTTCCATTCAGCTATTTCCTCCAGTAAACGGATGTTGTTGAAAATTTTAGTTCAGCCCTGCAGCCTAGAGAGTTTATACACATCAAGTAATATTAAAAAAAATAATAATAATTAAATTTACAAAAAGTATACCACAAGTGAAAACGCACTTCCAGAAATTATTGTTCGAAGGCTTCAATAGTTCAATTATTGTTAACTTTCTTCTGTAGCCAAATTCTTTTGTGCGTCCCTGTAAATGAATGAACTATAAATTCTATGCTCACCACGTTCTATAGTAAGAACCTTGTAGAACACTTCTGTAATATACATCATCTGTAATTCTGTAATACATCAATTTTAATATGTTTAAAATAGTGTAATGTTGTTAACTACATAAACTGCAAAAGATCCGTCTCAAAAGTAACCCAAAAAGAAATGAATTTTCTCCAATTTTATAAATATGGACAATCTTTACACAAATAATATATATCTGTCCTCAATCAGTTAAATATATTTACGATAAAACTTTGAGAAAAATATTGTCTCAAAACTACGTGGAATAACTATATTGATCAATAGTTATTATTATTTTTTTTTAACTGCTTGTTTTTCTATAGAAAACGAAAAAGTTGGATTTAAAATATTTTTCCTTCAAATCTTAGATTCTATCTATCGATATTACGCTGCATCTAAATGTGATTGTTAGCTAAGAATTTGCTTGAAAAAGTATTGCATTTATGTTTCAAAATAATCTTTTTTTTTTTCTTCTGAAAACGTAGTTTGCATTACTCAATTATCGATTTTTTTTCTCATTTACTTAAAAAATACTATAAATAAAAAAAAAAAAACATCCTGATGCGTTTTAGGTGCGTTCGTAATCATATACAGGGGTGTCCATAATTAAACGACCCTACTTTAAAGTTGTCTGCAGGCAAAAATATTGTTCATAAAGTTGTGAATTTTTGTAAAAGACATAATAAACGGATAGGAATTTGTTTAAGCTAAAAAATATCAATAAAAAGAGTTCAAAATTTCGCCACCAGAGGGCGATTTTTAATAAATTACACATTTAGCATTACGATAGTTTAGAAATTTTATTTACAGGATGTTCATAATTAATCGAGCCTATTTTAAAATTGTCTACCAACGAAAGTATTGTTTGGAATGTCGTAACTTTTTTGGATGACATAATAAAAGTATGGAAATTTGTTTGAGCGGAGAAAAAAATTAGGAGGCCGTTTTTTAACGAATTACACATTTAGTATACAATTACGATAGTTTAAGGGGACCGGAAAAGCCCTATCTCCTCCATGTTAAATTCACCAACTTTATGTACCTTTTTCTCAGAATTGGTGAAAGGTCTAGATTTTTTAGAGTAGTTAGAATAACATGATTTACGTATTTTAACACACCATTTTCTTTCTAAATGAAACTCAAAATTAATTATTAATTATTTATTGAAAGTCATTTTTAAATTAACATTTTTGATAAGATTTCACTGCCTAAAATAAATAATTCTCGAAAAATCATTAAATCCCTTTGTTAAAGTATACAATATAACATAATGTAAGTTTAAAAAAAAAAATCTGATTTCTTAAGTTTAATAGATATTGAAAAAAAAGGAACATAAACATGAAAAATCCAAGTTTTGAGAAAAAGTCAATTAAAGATTTAAATGGCCGTTAAGCTGTGAAGTACTCTTAGAAAGAATGAATAATTTCAACACTTATTTTTTATATATATATAAACATGTGTGACACATCGTTGGAAAGATAAAAGTTTATACTATTTACTGATATAAAAAAGTAAAAATCGATTTTTTGGTTGAATTTTGCTTTCCCGGTCCCCTTAACAAATTTTGTTACAACCAGACACGTTCTGCATGACTTTCATCATTTTCAGGTATCATCAGGAATCGTAAGATAGCACTTGACCGCAGTGTATTCTGATAAATGCTAGACACATTTCGTGAAATGCTGTCTTTAGAATAAGGTTAAGTTAATAAATAAAATTTCTAAACTATCATAATTCTAAATGTGTAATTTATTAAAAATTGCCCTCTTGTTGCGAAATTTTCAACTATTTTTATTTATATTTTTTAAGCTTAAACAAATTCCCATTCCTTTATTATGTCTTTCACAAAATTTCACAACTTTAAAGCAGGGTCGTTTAATTTTGGACACCCTGTAAATTCGTAGCACCTAAGTACCTATAGGCGTCGTCTGGCCCGTCCGTCTGTCTGTCCATCTATCCGCATATAACATCGCAAAAACTACCCAACCGAATGGTTTGAAATTTAAGATATAAAATCGTTGCAGAATTTTGTCGAGTCCTTTCAAATTTTATGAAATAAAATCAAAACTTAAAAAGATATTCATAAAAATTTTCTTTATTCTATTAAATCCTATCCTACGTAATTAATTCAATGATATCCCATGATAGGTAATGATTCTAGGTTGCCATGGTGATGATGTCATATTTAAGATGGAGTCCTATTATTTTCATATTACTGAATTTAATATATGTAAACGCAACAAATTTTGTATTCCTGCATTTTTGCATAAAAGTGCAACAGCTATTGCGCCAAGATCTGAATATTTATAAAACCAGTTATAGTACGAACGCACCTCATTTGCTACGTTTGACGTACAATTTCCGTCTAGTTTTATTTGAGAACTAGAATCATTTAAAATTTTGTTACTGTTTAATATTTTGGGAATAGAACTTTTCTTTTTTAATTTATTGTCGTTTAATATTGTCGAATAACTCAAGAAATGTAACTTTTCTATTTTCATTTAAATTGCAGAAATATATAAAGTTCAGCTGAATAAACTTCAAGCTGAAATCATTGAACTAGAATAATATAGAAAATGGCAAATGAATTATTTATAAATGTCTGGTAGACTTTAAAATCTAGTTTTTAAACGTTTATTATACATTATGTATTTTGAAGAGGTTTTTGTTGATTCTTTCCTTCGAAGATTTATGTGCGAATTGAATATAATCAAATTGACTTTCCATAAGAAGTTTTAGGTTAAATATAAAAGTATAAAAAATGTTTGAAATTTAATCGAAGTTTACTTTAGAAATTAAGCATTTCATCATTTAACACTAAATATACCAACAATCGGTCATTTGATTAGTACCAAATGAAAATATTTTGATTCAAACCAGAAATTCCTCATAAAATAACTAAAATATATATCACACAGAAATAAGCTAAATAAAAATGTTAATTAAAATAAGTAGTTTAGTTATAACTTTAGAACGTCTTGTTCATCTTGGGAATACATAACATTTAAATATTCAAAATCAACATTATGATTTTTTATTATTAAAAAGGTGCTTAAAATATATATAAATGTAGGTTTTAAGACATAAAAACCATCGTAGATGCTAAAATGATGTTATGAAGTCAACATCCGATCACTTTTAACCGTTTCACAGATTCATATTCAGGGGAAAAATATTCTTTAAGGTGTCGTTAAAGAATTTTCCCCCTGAAGATGACTGCGTGAATCAGTTGCAAGCGCTCGGGTTGGACTTCGTAACATCATTTTAACATATATGATGGTTTTCATGTTTTAAAACCAAAGTTTTTGTATATTTTTAGTACCTTTTTAGTAATAAAAAAATATAACATTTATTTTGTATGTTACTTAAAAATGCTAAAAAGATTTTAGCTATATTAAATGAAGTACAAGCTGGAAAAATATGCCATACTTAGAAGCAAAAATATGTCATTTTTATTTATTATAATTATTGTTTTTAATATATAGAGAGAGACAGAGCGGTTGGATTTAGAGTATTGTTTTATCTTTCAAATCTTAGATTTCGTGCGTCGATGTTACCCTAAAAATATTGAAATGCGATTGTTACTCCAGAAATCTGCTTGAAAAAATATTGTATTAATGTTTCTAAATACTTTTTCCATAAAAAAAAATCGTTCTTTTAAAAGAAAATAATATTTATAGCTCTAATCTTTTATTTCCTTAAAAAAGAGAGAGAGAGAGATAAATCATTATTCGCCTCATATTTGAGAACTGAAACCATTTTTATTTTATTACCGTTTAATAAAATAACTCAAGATATATTATTTTTTCTATTTTTATTTAAATTTCACAAATAAATCAAATTTAGCTGAATGAACTGCAAGTTGAAACCATCGAATTGCAATAATATGGAAAATGGCAAATAAATTATTTGTAAGTGTCTGTTAAATTTTAAAATCCAGTTTTTAAACATTTACTACGCTAAATATTTTGAATGGGTTCTATTGATTCTTTTCTTCGATGGTTTATAAGCGGATTAAAAATAATCGAGTTGATTTTACATTGAATTACATTGCACAGAATTTTTTTTTTTTTTTTTTTTTTTGAAAAGTTATTTAAGCTGAGTATGCAAGTTAAAATGCATTTTTTTCCCTTAAAAAAAAAAAAAAAATTGTAATAGTTTTCTGTAGGAATTGTGGGATAAAATGTGGAATATTATAAGGTAAAAGCAACATTGAATTAATGAGATTGAAATTATTTTAGGGTCGTAAAAGTATATATAAGCTATGTAAATATATATAACAAACTAACGCCTTGTAATGATTATTCAAGGTTCATATGTATATGTGAAACCTCCCTGTGCGACCACCTCCATTAAACGACCATTTTTTCATGGAACGAAATTTAATCCCATAGGCTCAATACTAATTTTACCTCCATTCAGAGACCATCCCAGAAGAACGCCCTTTATGAGCAATCCATTTCTTTGAAGAAAATTCCGTTTTTTCCTGATCGCTTGAAAAAGGTTTTATTAGAAAAATAATTCCGGAGAGCACATTATTCATCAAACTTCTAAATTAAGTTTAGATTTTTTTTTATCCCCGTAACATTAAAGTTTTTAAACCCCTTTGTGCCTTTTTAGGAAATGAATCTAACTGTAATGAAAAATTAAGAATGACGGTCAATAAACTCACCTGCCCTATTCTGTCGGTAAACTTTCAAAGAAATAGATAAATTAATGAAATCGTCCTTATTTGTTCCTGTCCAAAAAATTGCATTTATTTACTGAACTTCAAAAGGACTGGGAATTAGAAGTTTTAAAAGATAAAACTTTAAAATCAAAGCAAACGTCAATGTATTCATTTTTTTAACTCTGCACTAATTAACTTATGTAATTAACTTTTGTTTTGATGCTTAAATTTTTATATATTTTCCTAATGTGAAAAATAAGTTTTAGTATCATTAATTGTTACCTTTTTTCAACAATTAAAATCTAGATTTAAATATGACCTCCATTAAGAGACCACCTCTCAGAGTGACCCATTTTTATTGGAACGGAATGTGGTCGCTTTAGGGAGGTTTTACTGTATATTAAGATCAAGTCTGTCTTAATATATATATATGAGCCTTAATATATGTATGAACACAATTAATACAATAACCCAACAGGAGTGAAAAATTAGCCAGGGCCAGGACTCGAACTTGGGTCCACAGCGTACCGTGCTCTTGCTTTACCACTGAGTTACCCTTGCCTATATCCTAGCTTGGCAATTTCTCACTGAGACTTTCCGAGCTAAGATATCGGCCAGGGTAGCTTAGTGGTTAAGCAAACAGCGCGGTACGCTGTGGACCCAGGTTCGAGTCCCGGCCCCGGCTAATTTCCCGCTCCTGTTGGGTTATTGTATTAATTGTGTTCATGTCTGTCTTAATATATATGTGTGCAACGCTCGAACAATACGCACTCCATCATATTTGTTCTCCTTTTCTTTTTTTTTCTTTTCCTTCAAAAGAACTGACAAGCTGAGTAAATTAGACTTGACGAGAGGAAAGAATGTTTACAAAGTGGTTGCCGACAAGGCATTTGTGCTATGCCGTATTTTAAATTAACTGAGTTATTTTGTAAATAGTAACATGTAAATATGTTGTAATTATTAAACTTATTAATCTATGATAACTTATCCAGTTTTATTTCGTAACATAAGAATAGTTTCCACCCCGGATTCTGAATAATATGTTACATGTGTACCTTTAATAATTAAATAAATAAATTCAGACGTTAATTTATGCGTGCTTTAACCTTTGTGCTTTAATGAAATTTTAATTGCTAAAAGGTGTAAGATAAAAACAGTAAAAATTGGTTTATTTGACTATTTACATGTTTCGACTCTACCGGAGTCATTTTCTAATCAAATAAATAAAATTTTTCTAAAATTACATTGTCTATGAAACGCCATAATTCAATTTTTCACGTAATCTTTCATAATACGCGGTGTGTGTTCGTGATATTTATGACGGCCGATTATCTGCACGAGGGATATAGGCACTATCGGGAGTGCCTTCCGTGGGGGTTTTTCAAAGAGAACCTAACCCGTATTTACCTTTCATAATACGCACGTTATTGTTACGTATTATTTTTTTTATTTGGATGTTTATTTCTGTTTTCGTAACCATTGAGTAACTCGAGCCATAATTTTGGTAAGCTAACCTTTATCTACTGACGCTACTTATAAGTACCATTAAAATAACTTGTTATAAAATTCATTTAATACATCGATTAGTTGTAATACAGTTTAGAATGAATTAAAGATACATTACTTTATCTTGTTCCAAAAGCATTATTGGTTGCACAAAACAAAAATATTTTTTAAAAGGATGATTTCTTTTGCCTTTGCATCTTTTCAGCTTTCTTGACGTTGGGGGAGGGATTTTTCAATTGGGAAATATTTCTATATTTCTATTGTAAGAAATATTTGTACATTTCCTAATTCTACAAAATATTAAGAAAAATATTTAAAACAAAAGATTTGAGTGAAGTTATAAATATTGCACAAAATCCCTATAAATTCGAATTTAATGAGTCCTTTTAAATCCTTCAATCCTTCTAAAATTTATTAAATGATTATGTAAATCTTCTAATGTAGTTTAAACAATTCACGAAAATTGCTTTAGAAGATAAAATTTTCATGAATTCATAATTCAGTAGATAAAGGGTTAAAGGATGCTGCATCGTTACATATTGAACTTTTGCAGGTTACATTCTCTATGGTTTCTCTTATAACAGACTAGCTGAAATACCTGGCTTTGCGCGGGGTTTTAAACATGTTTAATTAGAAAAATCAAAATTAAACAACGTCCGGAGTACGAATCTCGCGCAAATATGCTCTCTCTTTTTTAATATACTGAAAACCTTGAGAAATTTTGCTTCTATACCAGTATTTCAAAAAAAAAGTTTCCTAAACCTAAATAAATATAGTCCTGCTTCTTGAAAAAAAAAAAAAAAATGAAAAAGAGATGTAAATTCATGGAAGGACCTTCATGATATCACTTTCTCTTGTAAAAGCCATGCATTAACCCTGTATTCGTTTTAAAAATGAGGTCATACGTGAATTAACTTATATTATTCCCAACTAAAAAGAAATGGCCCATCTAGTATTTGTCGAGAATGAAATAAAAAGCATGCACTCGTGACATCATAATTCACTTTTATATTTTAACAGAATAATAAGGCTACCATAATTTGTGACTCGTGCTAATAGCCAGTTTACACGTCAGGAAACATTGCCGTTATCATTATCTTTTTACGCGTGAAGGCTTCTCTATGCTACTCCATTGTAAAATTTGGTAATTTTTGAAATTCAATATTTGGAAAACGGCATAATCATTAGATTTGAAATTTATATCAAGAAAAATAATTTTTTTCCCCTTTCTAACGCAGTTTGCCTAACAATTTTCTGACAAATACTCTTCGAGCTATTAATTTTTTCAGTCACTTCAAATGTTTCATTTTCCGAGATTAATCTGTGGCAACGATTAGCGAAAAAAGCCAGTCGCCAGCAACGCATAGCTTTTTATTAAAGAGGAGGGATATTATAGACAGGAGGGAAAAGTTATCTTACTTTCATTGACACGTATCTGGTTGGTTTCTTCTTGATGTAGTTGTGCCAGGTCTGTGATTATTCATCCATTATAAAGACAAACTATAGAGATTGTAACAAGTAAAAAAATAAATATGTAACGATGTAGCGTCATTTAACTTACCAAAATTATGGCTCAAGTTACTCAATGATTACGAAAATAGTATAAACATCCAAGTAAAATAAAAGAAATAACGTGCGTATTATGAAAAAGTACGTGAAAAATTAAATGATGGCGTTTCATAGGCATGGAATTTCAGAATATTTTATTTATTTGTTTTGAAAATGACTCGAGCAGAGTCGAAACATGCAAACAGTCAAATAAACCTATTTTTACTGTTTTTAAAGTTTTAATCTAACACATTTTAGCAATTAAAATTATGATATATAAGCTTATAAAGCGTTTTAGTTGTTGCTTATTTAAAATTCATTTCGGTATTTTTTTTTCTAATTTTCAATAAATTCTGGTGTTTTGAGATGTATATTCACACAACTTTTGTTATATTATCAGCAATATGCAACTTAAACACATATTCTTTATTTAAGGGGGTCTCAGGACCCTTAAAAATGATAATATAAAAAAAAGTCAATTTTCAGTATTTAGTATTTTAAAAGGTATATGATTTAAACACACAATTTTTATTGGGATTAAAAGATATAAGTATTCTTTCCTTTCATGTGTTTATAAAATTGCAGTATTCAGAATTAGTATTTACAGGGGGTTTCAAACTATCAGACATTTGTCGAGCAGAAAATTGGTGTAACAGCTTACGCGCACGATTACAACATAAATTTTGCAACTAGAATAAAAGTTTTTGTACCTAATTATAGTTCAGATTTTAATAATTACCCTGAACCTAAATAAATTTGTATTTAAAGCATTTTTATATTTTTAATACGAAGTTGTATTTAGCTATTACAAAATTTTTAAAATTTCAACAGTATAATCACCTAAGAAAATATTTTTTTGAACAATAAAAATGAAATTTTAGATTCAGTTTATACAAACTAACATGAAACATATGTTTTGAAAATTTAATGAAAAAATATTCAGAAATTTTTGAGATATCTTGCGCGTTATGCCCAAAAAAACGTCATTTGGAGAAAAACCACTTCAAAGTTTCGGAAACTCCGCTTCAGCTATTGAGCGAGTATAATTCTAAAAGCCATAACTTCTGTTCTAATGGAAATTTCAAGGAAACAATCATATCAAAATGTTCAGAAAAGATAGGATTTTAACAGCTAAAGAAATTAAAATTTCGAAAATTTTGTAGCTCTAGAGTCCCGAGACTCCTTAAAACCATCTTGTACTTTAACCCCTTGAGGGGCAAGCAAAAATGTCTCTAAATATTGAATTCTCACCGGAATAATCGAAGCATTTTATTTTTAAATAAGGAAAAGCAATTTTTCAACGATTTTCCTCCAAAGTTAAAAATATAAAATTTAGTTAAAATTTTCTGGTGAGAATCTTGTTTAAATTAGGTGGGATATATTTTATCCCACCGCCCCTCAAGGGGTTAATATGAAAAAGTACTTTCAGTAACTACTGGCACATTGTTAAGTAAAAAGTTACTTTATATATAATTTGACCACAGATTATTACTTTAGAAATTAAACAACTTTAAACCCTTTTATCATTTGGTATTAAAATCGGGTTACATATATTCTAACGTATAACTCGCACTTTTCGGTACAAGGAAATTGATGAATATTTACTGGTGCGCATTATACGCGGTTATAAAATTGAAATATAAAAAATTAAACAAGTGGGTAGGTGTGATCGAAGGTAGCACAGATGGTTTCGATTGATATTCCTTTCAAAACACTTTATACTTTTATTAATAAATCCAAATCGTTAATTTATAATTATTAAATCCTTAACCTTTTTTCAATAAGAACATAGATGGCAGCACCATTAAATTTAATTTTAAAATTCTTCCAAAGGGAAAATAGATTTCAAATCGAATAATCATATTTTATATTAAATCATAATTTTTATTCAAAAGAAAGTCCTGAATATTTTTTTTACGAAAAAAAAAAAGCTATATATATTTCAAAAATAGTGTATATGTATTTATTTTTATATAAAAACGATAAAATATTACAGATATAATTGTAGGCCTCTTTTCTGATAATAGTATTAAAATATGGACTAATTTTCTTTCACTTTTGGATTCGGGTCGGGTTCGACTCTGAATATTTTGCGTTCAGGTCAGTTTCGGGCTGAAGTGTGTCCAGCTCGGGTTTCGGGTTGAAGATTTTTCTGTCGGGTTTGAGGTTTTCTTTAATCAGAATTTTCAGGCTCAGGCTGGATACAAACTGATCCGAGCAGGGTAGCATTGTACTCCGGAATATACAGCAAGTTAAGTAACTTTCTTCTATTCAATGAAGAACAGTCTGAAAAAAATATGTGATATTTAGAAGCAAAGAAGATGTACCGGTTCGATTTAAAATCTTTTTTTCCCCTTCCAATCAGATTTTTTTTTTCTTTTGTTCATACTATCATTTAAAAATTTTGAGCATGATTGTTTGCCCAGAATCTGCTTGAAAAAAAAAAATGTTACATTTATGTTTCTTGTGATAAAATGTGATAAATTGTGTTCTAAATATGTGATATTTAGAAGCAAAAAAGATGTAGCGGTACGATTTAAAATCATTCCCCCACCCCCTTTCAATCTTTGATTTTATTTCTTTTGTTGACATTATCATTTAAAAATTTTGAGCATGATTGTTAGCCCAGACTTTGCTTGAAAAAAAAGTTATGTTTCTTTTTTTTACTATTTTTAAAAGGATAGTTTTCAAAAGTCATTTGTTTTTCCTTTTCTTCGAATATTTTCTTATTTTTTTTTCCTAATTGAGAATTCAAATACTATTTTTATTATATTACCGATTAATATTGACTAATAACTCATGGGAAATCATTTTTCTATTTTTATTTAAATAAAAAAAAAAATCACCTGAATGAATCTAAACGCAATGAAATGCAATAATATTGAAAATGGCAAATAAATTATTCATGAGTGTCTACTAAATTTTAAAATCCAGTCTTTAAACGTTTACTGTATATGTTAAGTATTTTGAAGTGGTTTCTTTTGAATTCTTTTCTTCGAAGTTTTATAAGCGAATTAAATATAATTTAATTCACTTTACATAAAAATTTTTGGACTAAATATAAAAGACAAGGGAGAAAAAGTAAAAAATAAATACGTTTTTTGGAAATGTTACTCGAATTCAGTTTGCGAGATTAAATGGCAATTTTTATTTGTTTACTTTTTTAAAGAGAAAATAGTTTCTATTTATAAATAAATGTGCAAAATAGTAGGAAGAAAAGTAAGATATAAGAACAAAAGTAACTTCGGATTTAGATTCTTATTAGGGTGATTGAAATAATATTCATTATTATAAATATAGGACTAAATTAACTATTTAGATTATACAAAATTGCATGTATGATTAAACTAAAAAAATTTGTTAAAAATAGAGTACTTTCGACTAATACTTAGCCATCATCAGAATTTAAAGTTTAAATAGCCGATATCAGCCGAAAGTATTCGATTATCAAAATTTTTTTTATTTGTTTAATCATTTTTTAAGTAATGATTCATTTATTGAATTATTTAAATTTTAAGTCCTGATGTATCCCAAGTATTAGCCGAAAGTACTAGATTTTTTAACATGTTTTTACTTTTATAATAATCTTTCAAGTAATGAATTATTTATGTAATTTTATTTAAATTTTAAATCCTGATGATGGCTAAGTAGTAGACGAAAATACTAGATTTCTAACATCTGTTTAATCGTTTAATCATCTTTTAAGTAATGAATTATTTATGTAATCTTATGTTGTATTATTAAGATCAATTTTAGCACTTTCAATTAGTTTATTTTAACTATTTAAAATTAAAATTTTTATTATAAAAAAAAAAAAAACTTATCGCTAGAACATCTGGCTACATGAATGTGCATTAAGCATAATATTATTAAAGTATATGGTTTTTATTCTCAGATAAAAAGTATTTAGGATTGGATTTGCTAGAAAAAAATATTGGAATAACTATAAAAACTCTTAAAACTTGAATAATTTTGAAGTTAAAAACGTGGAACTTGTATATGATCTTTATTTTGTCACACCTGACATATAAAAAAAAGGACCTATTTTGTCAAAAAACAAATGTGGTACTTTTATGTTAACCGGATGCAAGTGAAACACGTGTCTTTTACTCATTTCATTTAAAATACAAAAATAAATAAATAAATATATAAGGCATAATACGATAAAACAAAATATTTTATTTCACAATCAATTATTTAATATTAGAAAATATAAAGAAATTTTTTAATTTGCATACGCGAAAAATAAAAACTGATATTGGCGAGGGGGGAAAAAAAGACTCTTGGCGAAATTTGCTCCCGGTTACAATAAAAGTACCATAAATTTAAAAAAGACCAAAGGAAATGTGATGTGAAATGGGGATAGAAAAATGTACAGTGTTACATTTTAAAAGTTTTAATAGATCCGCAGAAAACTTTTATAAGGTGCGTGGATACTCTTGACAAAAATGTGAACTTTATAGAATTACAATCATACTACCTTCTTCCATTTTTCCAATTAAACGCCATTTCTCACAATCCGTTCAATGTCTTGTCAACAACATGTTCCACATTCCACACTCGAAAATTTTATCGAATTTACATATTTCTGTGTAGCGAAGAATGAATGCACTGTAAAAAATAGAAATGTTCTTAAATCTACGAAAATATAAAATAACCACAAACGAAAATAGAATAAAATCTCTTCCGAGTTACCCAAGATTCCTAAAAGCATTCTTTTAGCTTCAGAAATCTCAGAAACTGATAGATTTTAGCGATTTAAACAATCATTTTTAAAAAACAACGTTTCTTTTGCTGCCTGTCATTTTCAGAAATGTTTGCGAGTCGTGTTCATAGTGTATTAATCAGTTTTCGCAAACCGAAATATCGGTTTGTCGGCAAAAATGCCGCTTCTATTTGCGTAATAGGTTTCGTGCGCTCACATTTAGATAAAAGAAGTATTATATAGTATTCTGGCCAATATAACAATAATAACAAACTGTAAATATTATAGGTAAGTTAAACTTCTTACCTGTTCATGTCCACCGCAGCAATTACTATATTGGATGGCCGATTTATATCCATGTTGGTTTATGGCGTAATCCAGCGTTTTATTTCTGTAGTAAATTGCGAAAAAAAAGATTTTGTTTAAATAATTTCCCACATTAATAACTCACTCGTGAGGCTGCTTTGATATTTTTTAATTATATTAAAACTTTAAGAAATTATATGTATTAAATATTAACTTTTACACTATTTAAGCTTATATATGATTACATGTTACGCTGCACCTTTCGGCAGCGATTTATTTTTACATCTTACTTATTTAATTGTCAGTCAGCATAATGATAAAGAGTTAGTAGTGACGTTTTAGTCCTGTACATTCAATTACGTGATATCACTTGCACTGCACAACATCTGGCGAAAACAGTCATACATGATTTATTGTTAATTACCGTTCATTTTCGTATAAACACAATTTAGTCCTGATGTTGCAACACTGGAAAAATTATGAGTTCGAATTGATTTATAGACTAATTTTATTCGGATGAGAGTTCTGAAATGTTATTGTACGGAATGGCACAATTTACTTATTGCGTGATTTATTTATCATTTGATGTTGGTTATATTTCCAATAGGTTTATCGGATGCTGCAGTAATTTTACGGTATATGACCGTTTTTTCAAGCTAAACGGTCAAATCCCGTACATTGTATACTTTTACGGTCAAAATCCATTTATCAGGGGCAAAGTCTGCTTATCTAAGGGAAACGACCGTTTTTTTTTTTTTTTAAATGGGAATCTCTGTTGCAGTAATTTTACTGGAGCAATTGAATTTATACATGCAGGAGTAGCAAAATAATATTAATTTTAATGTTATTGTTAATACTGTTAGCTTAGCAAGTTTTTCTATTAAACATATTTGTTGATTAAAAGGGAATTGAGAGCATTTGATAAACCTATATTCTGAGATGAAAAAAAAATATTACTACTTTATAAAAAAAAACTATTCGGGAACGTTTCTAAAAATTACGGACAGCAAAAGAAATTCTGCTTTTATAACTCCTTCTTTAATTCTCGAAAATCTATTGATTTTTGACCTTTCTAAAGATTAAGGAACGCTTTTCGAAACAATGCATAACTCAGAAGAAGCTATATTATATTTGTTTCTGATTATATTATATTTTTCTTTAATAAGGAACATTTGTACAGAGTGCCATTAAACTAAGTGATAACTGTAACCTTGAGTTATCAGCATAGTATATTTCATAGGACTCCACATAATAGAATTAACATAAAGTATTTTTTAATAGTTGTTCTTTTATATTTTCCCCGCCAATCTAAAAACTTTCCCATAATTTATTAACTCTTGTTTTGTGCTACTAGGTCAGTATTACATACATTACCATTTGTTTTCCGATCTGCGTTACTTTGAATAATTAAGATTCTATTACTAGTCTAAAATATTACCTGTTTCATAAAAAAAGAGCGTTAGTGCATGTAAAATTTTCATTCCTCCTTTAACGATCACGCCCGCCACGCCCACATACTTTTATTCCCATTCTACTTTGTATGCGACAGCATTATTATTTTTTTTTCTGAGAAAAGTGTTCGAAATTTCTTTTCGTGGATTTATCTTTCATGGCGAAAGTTACTTTAGTACTTATTCTTTGAAGAAATTAATCTCAACTTTAATCAAGGAACATTCAGAATATGAGAGTTTCCATATGTAAATTAAGAAATCCCATCCAGACATTTAAAATTTAGTTTGAAAGATTTCCGTTGGAATATACAATTACTTTCAATTATTTATTTTTTTACTCAACTATAGATTTCAAGTTTCTACAAACAAATTATTAAAGGTTTTACACTAATTTACATCGAAACGAAAACCACATAAAAGAATATTGTGTACTATTATCTAAAGTAGATGGGGATTAAAATTGATTAAAACTATTCTCAACTTTAATGAAGGAAAAATCAGAAGCTGCGAGTCTCCATATGTAAATTAAAGAATCTTCAATACATTCAAAATTAAATCTGAAAAGAAGTCCGTAGACAGATTAAGTTGCTCCTTTTTTGGGGGGGGGGAGGGGGGCTATTTGCTCTAATGATTTCGAGTTTCTTCAAACAAATTATAAAAGGTCTTACACTAACTAATTTCAAAACTAAAACCACAAAGAAAAGATGATTGGGATTAAATTTGATTAAAATTCTTCTTAACTTTGATCAAGGAATTCAGAATCTTCAAGTTTGCATATGTAGATTAAGGAATCCTCAAGATACTCAAAATTAAATTTGGGAAGTTTCTGTTGAAATATTCAATTATTCATTTCCTTTCCTTTTCTTATTCCTCCACTGATAATTTCGAGTATCTGCAAACAATTATAAAAGGTCTTACACTAACTCACTTGAAAACACACACACACAAAAAAAGATAATTGTGATTAAAAATGATTAAAATTATCCACAATTTTAATCAAGGAATTCAGAATCTGCGAGTTTGTACATGTAGATTAAGGAATCCTCAAGATATTCAAAATCGAATTTAGTAAAATGTTTGCTGAAATATTCAATTATTCCTTTTTTTTTTATACTAAACTAATAAGTTTGAATTTCTACAAACAAATTATAAAAACCTTTAGACTAATTTAATTCAAAACGATAATCACACACACACACACACATATATATATAATATATAATATATATATATATATATATATATACAACCATTAATTAAACATTACCGACCATCATCAAAAACCGCATTATTGTGAATGAATTGACAATAAAAATTGATGCCACAGACCTATAATATAGAACTGTATGTATAAAATAAGGTACCTTACACTTAATTACAAGAATTAATAAAGAAGAATAAAAAAAGAAGAATATGGATTCTGAAAAAATTGAAAAACTTATATATTGAATTACGTTTTCAAGAGTACAGAATTCAATGATATAAGTAAATCGGTTATTTTCTGTGAGAAAAAAGCTAAAAGCTGGAAATTTATTTTCTCCTGTACCCGAACAACCAATAGAACCAAAAGAATAGTCTCAAGATGAAAACAGAAAATTATCAAATGGCATGAAATGGAAAAAAAACACTACAACCCATTAAATATTTAATTTATAGCAATAGAAACCTTGCACAACTTGCCGAATAAATTCCCAGTAGATTTTCAAAATATATTCCCGCACATGGAATCCACAAGCATGATAAGTTTCATGTGAATAAAATAGTTAAGTTAACACAGAAATTAAAACCTACGGATTCAGTTAATTCATTTTGAAATACCGTGATAAATACAATAATATAATATAAATAGAAAATAATTACATTATTTAAAATACCTAAAAACAATTTTAAATTGTTTAATATAAATTTTACAATATTGCCAAATTCAGCGTTAAATACCACCTGGTGTAAAAAAATTAAAATTATTACTTTAATAGAAACGTTAAAAAGACAAAATTTTTCGTGCTGCCATCTATTATTTTATTTTAAAACTATTATTATTATTCAAATGTCACAAAAAGAAGAACCTAATAGAAGCTAAAGAAATAAAAACATATCAACTGCATTACTACACAAATCCTAATATAAAAATACCAAACTATTATGTATATATATATATATAAATGTTTGTGACTAAAATTGTTTAAAATTATTCTCAACTTTTTATCAAGAAATATTCAGAATCTGCGAACTTCCATATGTAAATTAAAGGATCATCAAAACATAATTCTGCTCGAAGATTCAATTACTCCCCCGCCTTTTTCCCTCAGTCGTGATTTTGAGTTTCTACAAACAAATTATAAAGTATGTTACACTAATTTATTTCAAAGCGAAAACCACAAAAATGATAATTGTGATTAAAATTAGTTAAAATTATTTCCAACTTTAATCAAGAAATTTTCAGAATCTAAGAGTTTTCATATGTAAATTAAGGAATCTTCAAAACATTCAAAATTAAATTTGAAAACATTTCTGTTGGAGTATTCAATAGCTCCTTTGTAATTTTTTTTTTTTTTTTTTTTTTTTTTTTTTTTTTTTTGCTAAACTAATATTTTCGGGCTACTAAAAAAAAAAAAAAAAAAAAAAAAAAAAAATTATAAAAAGTCTTACACTAATTTTTTTCAAAACGAAACACCACGAAAATGATGATTGTGATTAAAATTGGTAAAAATAATTCTCAAGCTTAATCAGAAATTTTCATTATCTAAGAGTTTTCTTATAGTCCAGGCAATCGGAATTTTACCTAGCAAAATTAATGGTAGTTCTGGAAATTGGCTTACTTTATGTTTTTTGGGTCGCTGAATCCGAATTTGTAACTTACCACCAAAATTTCCCCCGGCAACCCCCCAAATTTTGGTAAAAAGCCCCCCAAAAAAGGTTTTTATTAAAAAAATCAATTTTTTTTATTGTTTTAGGGGAAAAGTATCTAGAAATTCAGCAAGTAGACAAAATTTGCAACAAATTAGATATATGACATTATGACTTAGGATGAAGGGGAAGGGGAGATCTGCTTCGGAACATGCGAGTGATGCTGCGTGAATTAAGTGGCGCAATTCCACTTAACCACTCACATTCGCCCTCCCATCTCTCCTCCGAACTTTCCTTATAAGGTTTACTTTAAGTTTTTTGGGTTGCTGAATCCGAATTTTTAACTTACCCCCAAAATTTTCCCCTCCGAAACCCCCCCAAAATAGTTGTTATTAACTTAAATTTCTTATTGTTTTAGGGGAAAAGCATTACGAAATTCAGAAACAAGACGAAATTTGCAACAAATAGGATATATGACATTATGACGTAGGATAAACGGGGAGAGAGGGGGCTGCCTCGGATCATTCGCCGCGCGCTTTTCTCTAAAACCAAATTTTTTCAAAAAATCAATTTTTTGGGGGGGTTACCGGGTGAAATTTTGGTGGGAAGTTACAAATTCGGATTCAGCGACCCAAAAAAACATAAAGTGAGTCGAAATCCAGAACTAGTATTAATTTTGTCAGGTAAAATCCCCTATTGCCTGGACTTCATAACTTAGTGCACGTAGCGCCGCAGTGCATGTTCAGAGGCAGTCCTCCCCCTCCCCGTTCATCCTAGGTCATAATGTCATATATCCTATTTGTTGCAAATTTTGTCTAGTTTCTGAATTTCGTAATGCTTTTCCCCTGAAAAGTTAAAAACATCTATTGGGGTGGGGGTGGGGGTCGGGGGGAAATTTTGGAGGAAGTTAAAAATTTGGATTCAGCGACCCAAAAAACTTAATGTAAACCTTATAGAGAAAGTTCGGAGGGGAAATGGGAGGGCGAATGTAAACGTGTGAGTGGTTAAGTGGAATTGCGCAACTTAGTTCACGCAGCACCGCGCGCATGCTCCAAGGCAGATCCCCCCCTTCCCCTTCATCCTAAGTCATAATGTCATATATCTAATTTGTTGCAAATTTTGTCTGCTTTCTGAATTTCTAGATACTTTTTCCCTAAAACAATAAAAAAAATTGATTTTTTTAATGAAAACCTTTTTTTTTGGGGGGGGGGGTGCATTTTACCAAAATTTGGGGGGGGGGGGTTGCCGGGGGAAATTTTGGTGAGAAGTTAAAAATTCGGATTCAGCGATCCAAAAAACATATAGTAAGCCTTTTTCCAGAGCTACCATGAATTTTGCTAGGTAGAGCCCCTATACGGTCTCTATTGCCTGGACTATTAGGTAAATTTAGGAATCCTCAAAACATTCAATATTAAATTTGGAAATATTTCTGTCGGAATATTAATCTACTCCTTTTTTATCCTTTTTGCTCAAATAATGATTTCGGGTTTCTGCAAACAAATTATAAAACACCTTACACTAATTTTTTCAAAAGAAGAACCACAAAAATGATAATTGTGATTAAATTTTTTTAAATTATTCTCAACTTTAATTAAGAAATTTTCAGAATCTAAGAGTTTCCATATGTAAATTAAGGAATCCTCAAAACATTCAAAATTAAATTTGGAAACACTTTTGTTGGAATATTCATTTATTCCTTTTTTGTTCTTTTTACTCAACTAATGATTTCGGGTTTCTACAAACAAATTATAAAAAAGTCTTACCTTAATTTATTTCAAAACGCAAACCACAAAAAAATGTTGATTTTTTGATTGTGATTAAATCTGGGTTAAAATTATTCTCAACTGTAATCAAGCATTGTCTAGAATCTAAGAATTACTATATGTAAATTAAGGAATCCTCAAAACATTCAGTATTAAATTTGGAAATACTTCTGTCGGAATATTCATTTAGTCCTTTTTTGTTCTTTTTGCTCAACTAATAATTTTGGATTCTACGTAAAATTATAAAAAAAGTCTTACACTAATTTATTTCAAAACGAAAACCACAAAAAAATGATGATTGTGATTAAAATTGGTTAAAATTATTCTCAACTTTAATCAAGAAATTTTCAGAATCTAAGAGTTTCCATATGTAAATTAAGGAATCCTCAAAACATTCAAAATTAAATTTGGAAACACTTCTGTTGGAATATTCATTTACTCCTTTTAATTCTTTTTGCTCAACTAATGATTTCGGGTTTCCACAAACAAATTATAAAAAAGTCTTACACTTTTTTATTTTGGAACGAAAACCGCAAAATACCTGATGAGTAAGAAATTTAGAAGAAAGAAAGCAAGTGAAAGAATGAAAGAAATGTTTCTAATTCGCAATTATTTGTTGTTAGGAATTTGCCCATTGTTTCGTTATAAATTCCTTTCTGTTTTAGTTTTAAAGTATTTCTATGTAGCATTCGTTTTTAAAAAATATGTCAATGTGTGATAGTGGTTGTGAGAAAATATTTTTCATTAAACTATTTTTTATATGCGTATTTTAAAATACCATTTTTAAAATTTAGTAAAGGGTCTTATGAAGGATTTAATAATATATATATATATATATATAAATATATTATTATTTTGTTAAATTTAAAAAAATGATTAGCAAAATTAAGAACATTTAAATTTTTTGTAATATTTTGCAATAGTTTTTTTCCATGCGTTTCCTATAAGTGCACTGTAAAAAAAATTTTGTAAAGTTACTAAAACTTTTCTAGGAAACTGGGATTCCAGGAACTTTTTATGTAACGGCAACAAGAAAAATTCCTGTAACAGATGCTGTTACAGAAATTTTTGCTGTTGCCGTTACATAAAAAGTTCCTGGAATCCCAGTTTCCTAGAAATATTTTAGTAACTTTACAGATTTTTTTTTACAGTGTGTATTCGATAACTGTAAAGATCAGATTTCCTAAAAATGTTAATTAGCTTTTTAAAAAAGTTACAAAATGTCACGACATATTCAAAAATACAATGAAAATGACTGTTTACTTAATATTTTTATTTAAAAAAAATAATTTATTTATATTACTGAAAATTTATTAATTCTGAATTTATTTAATAATTTATTAATTTATTTAATTCTGAATTCTATGAAATGCAACCCATATAGCATACCTATTAGAAAAATCGAGTTAACTGAAAAATATATAATGTAATTTATGCATTTTTATCACATTGATATATTGCAAAACTACAAATTGAGAAAAATCAGTTTAGGGTGTCCCAGGACTCTTAAGCCTTCAACATTTTTGAATTTTTATTTTTTATTTGTTTAGATGTTAAACTCCTACCTTTTTTGAACATTTTGATATAATTGTTTCCTTGAAATTCTCATTAGAATAGAATTTGTGGCTCTTAGAATTATACCCGCCCAATAGCTGTAGCGGTGTTTCCGAAACTTTGAAATAATTTTTCTCCAAATGACATTTGTGGGCATAACGCGCACGATATCTCAAAAACTTCTGAATATATTTTCATGAAATTTTCAAAAACATATATTTCATGTTAGCGTGTATAAACTGAACCTTTTCTTTTTTAATTGTTCAAAGGAATATATTTTTTAGGAGATTATACTGTTGAAATTTTCAAAATTTTGTATTAGATAAATACAACTTTGTATTATAAATATAAAAAATGCTTTAAATACAAATTTATTTAGGCTCAGGGTAATTACTATAGTCCGAAGTATAGTTAGGAATGAAAATTTTCATTCTAGTTGCAAAATTTATTTTGTAATTCTGTGCGTAACCTGTTATACTAATTTTCTGCTCGACAAATGTCTGACAGTTTGGAGCGCCCATAAATACTAATTCTGCATCTTGCAATTTTTTAAATACATGAAATAAAAGACCATGCTTATATATTTCATCCCAATCGAAATTGTATTTTTAAATCATATACATATTAAGATATTAAATGTTGAAAATGGTCTTTTTATCATTTTTTCCGATTTTAAGAGTCCTGAGACCCCTTAACTCCGAATCATTTAAAGAGAAATAGATATATTAAAACGCCTTTTTCACATATTTTTAATTATCGTATCTTTACGACTATTCGTGAGAATATACAACGGATGTCTAAATTTATTGCAAGCAAAATATTGGAAATTTGATATTTGGGTTATTTTTTAGGAAATGAATGGTGGCCAAGACCTCTTAAAATTAAAAAAAAAAAAAAAAAAAAAAAAAAAAAAAAAGTGTCAGTGAAGCTATTTCTTCGCTGTAGTAATATTGTATTTTAATATCCAACAGCAAAAATAAATTTAGAAATAAACCGTAGTAACCCTTTACTAGAGCCCTGGATGAGTCAGGTTATACCCGACCTGAACGCGAAATTTCTCCTTACAGTCAAGCCGAAACCCGATTCTAATCCAAGTAGAAAAAAAAAAGTTCACCATCCCGATGTATTTCTATCTACCTTTAATATATTTATGGACAGATAGTCTACAATTATATTATTATACAATATTTCTAATAGCACTTTTATCTTTTTGCGTGAAAAGGAACACATATAAACTTATCAATATTCAATTATATAGCTTTTTTTTTTTAAATTTCAAAAATATTCAGGACTTTCTTTTGAAAAATCGGGTCAGTCCGAACCTGACCCGAAAGATTCAAAACCAAAACCGAAACATCAGTCTACCCGACCCGACCCGATCCGACCCATAACGTTGATCTGATCGGATTTGTTAAAATCGGTTTACCCGAAACTTTCTTATAAATTGTTCATTTATTGCAAATAATATTATATTTCACATCTTTGAAAATGAATATAAGGCCACTTTAATGCTAAAAATTACGTACTTTGAGCTCTGCAAACTTTTTACTTTATGTAAAAATATATTCTTATCAAGCGATAATTCATTTATTATAAATAATATTATACGTTACATCTTTAAAAACGAATAGAAGGTCGCTTGAATTCTCAAAAATTACATACTCTACACACTTTTAATTTTATGTAAATATAAATACATTCTTATCAAGCGATAATTCATTTATCATAAATAATATTATACATCTTTAAGAATGAATAGAAGGCAGCTTGAATTCTTAAAACTTACATACTCTACACACTTTTAATGTTATGTAAAAATAAATACATTCTTATTAAGCGATAATTCATTTACTATAAATAATATTATATGTTACATGTTTAAAAATGAATAGAAGGCCGCTTGAATTCTTAAAACTTACATACTCTACACACTTTTTATTTTACGTAAAAGTAAATACATTCTTATTAAGTGATAATTCAATTATTATAAATAATATTATACGTTACATCTTTAAAAATGAATAGAATGCCGCTTGAATTCTTAAAACTTACATACTCTACACACTTTTAATTTTATGTAAAAATAAATACATTCTTATCAAGCGATAATTCTCTTATAAATAACATTATACGTCTCATTTTTAAAAATAAATATAATGCCAGATGAACGCTAAAAATTACATGTTCTACAATTGAAAGTTTTATTTTTAGAAACAATTTCTTCATGTATTCTTTTCAGCAAAGAATTTTAATTTAAATACAGTTTGGAATGTTAAGAAAACTGTTGAGTATAACAACACCGAAGATCAAGTGAGAGAGTTAAAACAAACTATCATTTTTAGAAACTCAAACGGTTTCATAAATTCAGTTACTATATTGAATAAAAAAGAAAATATTGCGCTCTTTAATTTTAAATAAGCGCCACGTTTTTCAGAAATGAGAAATAGTGCAAAGAAAAATGAATGAGAATACTCTCGAGGTTATTCAAAAAGTTATTTGAACTCACTTCAATTTGGATGTTTTCAAATTTCGATTTAGAGCAATACTAGTGAATTTTAACACTGTAGTAGCATGCAAAACAATTTTTAATTTGCTCTTCAATCTTCTTTGTTAAAAATAAATTTTAACCCCTACTCGTCCTTGGCCCCATATGTAAACTTTTTTTTTTTTTTTCAATTACTTAACTACAGTCGTCTTACTTAAATACTGTCGTTTTACATAACGTTGATCGGATCGGGTTTGTTAAAATCGGTTTACACGACACATTCTTATAAAATATTCATTTATTGCAAATAATATTATATTTCACATCTTTGAAAATGAATATAAGGCCACTTTAATGCTAAAAATTACATTCTCTGAGCTCTGCAAACTTTTTATGTTATTTAAAAATGCATTCTTATCAAGCGATAATTCCTTTATTATGCATAATACTATACGTTACGTCTTTAAAAATGATTAGAAGGCCGCTTAAATTCTTAAAACTTACATGCTCTACATACTTTTAATTTTATGTAAAAATAAATACATTCTTATCAAGTGATAATTCGCTTATAAATAATGTTATACGTCTCAGTTAAAAAAAATAAATATAATGCCAGCTGAACGCTAAAAATTACATGCTCTACAATTGAAAATTTTATTTTTAGAAATAATTTCCTTCGTGTATTCTTTTCAGCAAGGAATTTTAATTTAAATACCGTTTGGAATGTTAAGACAATTGTTTAGTATAACAACACCGAAGATCAAGTAAGGGAGATAAAACAAATTGTCCGTTTTAGAAAATAAAATGCTTTTTTTAACTTCAGCTTACGATATGGAATAAAACTACTGCGCTCTTTAATTTGAAATAAGAGCCACGTTTGTCAGAAATGAGAAATGGTGCAAAGAAAAATGAAAGAGGATACTCCTGAGGTTATTCAAAAAGTTATTTGAGCTCACTTCAATTTGGATGTTTTCAAATTTCGATTTTGGGCAGTACTTGTGAATTTTAATAGTGTGGCATGCGAAGCAATTTCAAATTTTTTTTTCGCGCTCTTCAATCTTCTTTGATAAATGAAAACTTTAATTTCGTTGTATGTAGAGTTGCAAATTTAACCCCTTTATTCATGATAACCTCATACTGAAAAACAACCCAGATGATTGGATCAATTTTATTTGCATTCCTTTATCACGTATAAACAGTGCTGTAACCAGCTGGAAATGTTATGGAGGGAGGTTGTTTTGAAATTTTTTGGTGGGGTTAATTCACGTCTAATCTCCTCTCTCCAATTAAATGATAAACAAATACAGACAAAAGTAGGTAGAAAGTCCACTTGTCATAAAATCTTTGATTTCAAACTTTCAAATTCTGATAGGGATGTTATTTATTATTAAAAGATTCTGAAGTCTAGAGGAGGCTGAAGAAGTTGGAAGGGTGTACATGTGCTCAGCTCTCCCTGTATATAAATTTCATATGAAGTTCCGCATTGCTTTTGAAATACAGATATAGGTAGAAGAGCGATTTTAGTTTTCAATAGTCAATTGGAAAATCCGACAAATTTGTTTTCGTTCTGCGAGAGATAAGATTTACTTAAAGAACAACGAAGAAAAATGTACGATAACCTCTTCCGAGTTACCCACGATTCCGAAAACATTCTTTATCTTTAAAAACCACAGAAACTAATGTATTTTCAAGATTTAAAGAAGTATTTATAAAACTTTTATAAAATGATTGGCACATTCGACTGCTTTACCTTCAAATTTTGAAAGAAAATAACAAGTCGGAAAATGTACATCAAACGTGGTAAACCGGGTGGCGGTAGCACAGACACTCACCTCATCGAGTTCACGACTGAAATTCCAGAATAAGTTAAAACTCAGTTCGCATATTAAAACGCAACTGGTCTGCCAAGTCATATCTTGGTTGAAAACACCTGCATACCCGATTATAGTGGTGGATCGGTAGGTTTACCATTGTGTTTTCCTGAACGCAAAGGTGTGAAAACATGGCGGACTAGGAGCAGGAAAACACAATGGTAAACCTACAAGCCAACCACTAAAATCGGGTTTGCAGGTGTTTTCCACCAATGTATGACTTGGCAGACCAGATGCATTTTAATATATAAATCGAGTTTTAATTAATCCTGGAATTTCAACTCGAAGAGGTGATGATTCGTACTGCCGCTTCCCAGTCTAACCCCCCTTTTTTGTATTTTTATTTTATTAAAGAGGACTTTTTAATTATATTGGTATTTATATAATCACAATATTTATCTGCACTAATGAGTATCTACATATATTTTTTAAATGATTGCACCGAAAACCCCCTTTTTTTTGTCCGTTTTGTTTAAAATGTATAAATTTAAATTGTCCCCAGTAAGTTTTATTAAAACATCATAACGTGCTTGCTGATCTGTCTTCTTGTCCATCCGTATTAACTATTATTGTTAAAATGATTAGATAAGAAGTGAGCCCAGCAGGAACATATTTTACTATTTTTCATTAAAGAAAAATGAAAGAGAAATACTTCTTAGGTAATTCAAATATTTGAACTCGCTTTAGTTTGTATGTTTGAAAATTCCGATTTATCAGTTGTAGTGAGTTTTAATACTGTAGCATGAAAAGAAATTTCAGTTTGTAATTGGTGCTCTTCAATCTTCTTTGATAAAAATTTTATTTTCGTTGTGCTTGGAAAGATTCTTGAATGTAGTTGAAGAGTCGTGAATTTAATAGTAACATAAGTTAGTAACGGAACATAAAGATTAAGCTGAAGTGTGCATTTTATTAAAATCGCAATATATTACAAACAAGAAAGAAAAATCATGTGTCTACCACAAATTATGAAGAACTTTCCAACAGATATGATTGTGTGATATACAGTGTTGAATTCAGGGAGTGGCCCGGGGGGTCCATCCTCTCCCCCGGAGCAATGAGATGTTCCCCGGAAGATTTGAGATTTTGTGTTTTCAATGGTCAAAAAGCGCAATTTCCTCCCGCCCCCGGAAATCTATAATGTCCCCCCCCCCACCCGGAGCCACAGAAATCCCCCCAGGAGAAAAATGTCTGAATTCAACACTGTTTTTATGTACTACATAGTATACTAAAATTTAATTTAATCAGGAAACGCAGAACAAGTTGTAAATTCCCTTTTAGCAACTCCCGTCAATAAACGGAAATGTTCTTGAATTTTTTGTGCAGCCCTGTATATGATATATAGAATTTAAATGCAGAAAGTTATGTTCAAAAGTTAATTAAATTTATAAACCCAATTCCTGAAATTATAATTCATACACTGAGGGAAAAAAATACCGCCTTCACCTAGAATGATTAAATAGTCATTTTCTGAATCCCTAAACTAGAAATAGTATAGCTTTCTGAGCTATGCGAATAGTGTAAACAACTAAGGTGAATAGACAAAACGATCTAGAATTTCTAATCTTTTGTTTTCTAGGTGAAAAAACGATAATGAATTGTTTCAATATAGCGAGAAATGATCGCTTAATTTATGGAATGAGTTTCACAAACTAGAATTATAGTTACTAAAAATAACCTCTTGTGTTCGCATCTATTTACAGAGATTTTTAAATAAGTTTGACCAATAGAATATAGGAAAACGCTCTTGAATTCTAGTTGGACACTCTAGAACTCTCTAATACAGTCGAACCTCGTTAACATGAACCTCAAGGGGAATCAAAATTTTGTACATGTTAACAGTAATTCATGTTATCAGTATCAAATCTTTGTATTCTTTTTTATAGGGGACTGTGAAAACAGTTCATGTTAAAAGTAATTCACGTTAAGCGTGTTCATGTTAACGAGGTTTGACTGTATAGATAACTAGAATTTATAGGGATGACATGGAACGATTTTTTCTAGAGCCAAAGTTTAGATTCTAGATGCCAGAACTATATTTTTTTCTCAGTGTAGTCAGTAATATAACCGAATTATTTTATATGTCCCTGTAAATGAACAATAAATACTTTGAACATTCAAACAGTAAGCATCGTGTACACTGTTAAAAATTTGCAGCATTCTGGCAGGTCATTTGACCGTTTATTCCGAAAACGGTTAAAAAACCGTAATTTTAACACTATTTTGACCATCTTATAGGCCATTTTATGATCAAAATATAGTTAAATTATGGTTATGAAACCGTTTTTTCAAAAAACGGTCGAATGACCTGCCAGAATGCTGCAACATTTTTAACAGTGTACAGCAACCTTAGCGATATACACCAATTTCAATATGTTTGAAATAGTGAAACACAATTAAAGCACATTGGAAAGGATTTTCCTATGGGCCACAATGAAACGAAATTCTTTTGAATGTAGCTGTAAACGAACTATAAATGTTAAACGGTTCACGAATATACTACAGTTATATTTTTATATCAATTATATAGTAATTCGAGTATATTTACTCGAATTAGAGCGCGGTCAGACAGACAAAGTGAATTCATAAACACTTTTCAACTATGTTGGAATAATTTTAAGAGGATTCGTTCTCTTCATTTTGAAAAGAATCGAGAAAATATCTGTTTTAAAAATGAATTATTTTAAGAGGATTCGTTCTCTTCATTTTGCAAAGAATCTAGAAAATATCTGTTTTAAAAATGAATTATTTTAAGAGGATTCGTTCTCTTCATTTTCCAAAGAATCGAGAAAATATCTGTTTTAAAAATGAATTATTTTAAGAGGATTCGTTCTCTTCATTTTGCAAAGAATCGAGAAAATATCTGTATTAAAAATGAATTAATTTAGGAGGACTCATTCTCTTCATTTTGCAAAGAATCGAGAAAATATCTGTTTTAAAAATGAATTATTTTAAGAGGATTCGTTCTCTTCATTTTGCAAAGAATCTAGAAAATATCTGTTTTAAAAATGAATAATTTTAAGAGGATTCGTTCTCTTCATTTTGAAAAGAATCGAGAAAATATCTGTTTTAAAAATGAATTATTTTAAGAGGATTCGTTCTCTTCATTTTGCAAAGAATCTAGAAAATATCTGTTTTAAAAATGAATAATTTTAAGAGGATTCGTTCTCTTCATTTTGAAAAGAATCGAGAAAATATCTGTTTTAAAAATGAATTATTTTAAGAGGATTCGTTCTCTTCATTTTGCAAAGAATCTAGAAAATATCTGTTTTAAAAATGAATTATTTTAAGAGGATTCGTTCTCTTCATTTTGAAAAGAATCGAGAAAATATCTGTTTTAAAAATGAATTATTTTAAGAGGATTCGTTCTCTTCATTTTCCAAAGAATCGAGAAAATATCTGTTTTAAAAATGAATTATTTTAAGAGGACCCGTTCTTTTCATTTTGCAAAGAATCGAGAAAATATCTGTATTAAAAATGAATTAATTTAGGAGGACTCATTCTCTTCATTTTGAAAAGAATCGAGAAAATATCTGTTTTAAAAATGAATTATTTTAAGAGGATTCGTTCTCTTCATTTTGCAAAGAATCTAGAAAATATCTGCTTTATAAATGAATTATTTTAGGAGGATTCGTTCTCTTCATTTTGCAGAGAATCGAGAAAATATCTGTTTTAAAAATGAATTATTTTAAGAGGATTCGTTCTCTTCATTTTGCAAAGAATCTAGAAAATATCTGTTTTAAAAATGAATTATTTTAAGAGGATTCGTTCTCTTCATTTTGCAAAGAATCGAGAAAGTATCTGTTTTATAAATGAATTATTTTAGGAGGATTCGTTCTCTTCATTTTGCAAAGAATCGAGAAAATATCTGTTTTAAAAAGGAATTATTTTAAGAGGATTCGTTCTCTTCATTTTGCAAAGAATCGAGAAAATATCTGTTTTAAAAATGAATTGTTTTAAGAGGATTCGTTCTCTTCATTTTGCAAAGAATCGAGAAAATATCTGTTTTAAAAATGAATTATTTAAAGAGGATTCGTTCCCTTCATTTTGCAAAGAATCGAGAAAATATCTGTTTTAAAAATGAATTATTTTAAGAGGATTCGTTCTCTTCATTTTGAGAAGAATCGAGAAAATATCTGTTTTGAAAATAAATTATTTTAAGAGGATTCGTTCTCTTCATTTTGCAAAGAATCGAGAAAGTATCTGTTTTATAAATGAATTATTTTAGGAGGATTCGTTCTCTTCATTTTGCAAAGAATCTAGAAAATATCTGTTTTAAAAATGAATTATTTTAAGAGGACTCGTTCTCTTCATTTTGCAAAGAATCTAGAAAATATCTGTTTTAAAAATGAATTATTTTAAGAGGATTCGTTCTCTTCATTTTGCAAAGAATCGAGAAAATATCTGTTTTAAAAATGAATTATTTTAAGAGGATTCGTTCTCTTCATTTTGCAAATAATCTAGAAAATATATGTTTTAAAAATGAATTATTTTAAGAGGACTCGTTCTCTTCATTTTGCAAAGAATCTAGAAAATATCTGTTTTAAAAATGAATTATTTTAAGAGGATTCGTTCTCTTCATTTTGCAAAGAATCTAGAAAATATCTGTTTTAAAAATGAATTATTTTAAGAGGACTCATTCTCTTCATTTTGCAAAGAATCGAGAAAATATCTGTTTTAAAAATGAATTATTTTAAGAGAACTCGTTCTTTTCATTTTACAGAGAATCAAGAAAATATCTGTTTTTCAAGTTTTTGCTTAAAATGAATTTATGCATCCATAATATATTATCACTGTATCGTAAAGATACGATCTTTTAAAATATCAGAAAAGAACTTTTTACTTAAAATTACACTATGTGCAAACTACTTAAAAGGTGACAAAATATTTATAAAGATGTTAAATTACTTTAATATTTCTTAGTGCTTTCAACTATTTTTGTCAGAGAATACAAAAATGCTGTTATTAGCGTCTTATTTTCAAATTTCACGTAGTTGGTGTCGAAAGGCGTGAAAGTTAATTTTTATATCCGGAAAACATAGGGAAAATAAAAATATGGATATAGGGAAATAGAATTTTACTTGTTGTATGTTGTAGGATAAAACGTCATTACAAACAGTATTTTCTTTAGTAATAATTTCTATTGATTCACGGATAATTAGATCATGATAATTCTTCAAGGGGTTCCGAGACACATTTAAAAAAAAAATTTTATTTATTGAGTTAAAATTTTGAATTTTTTTGTGATGATTAACCATGTCATTTGTAAACAAAATCACATGATAAAACTTCTCATAATGAAAAAAAAAAATAAAATTTTAAATTTATTAAAAAAGTGGGGTAATTTAAAATGGTTATAACTCGAAATATTATTTGTAGAAGTTAATTTTTTTTTCATTTAAATAAACAGAAATATATAAGCTTTAATTTAGATTCAGCATTTTTAAAAATATCAATTAAAAAAAATAAATATATTTAAATTAAAAAAAAAAAGATGTAACTTAAAAAAAAATCATATTCTCAAAAGTAAATATTTTTTTCAAATTTGCTGAATCAAAATTAAAGTAAAACAATTGAAAAAAGACATGTTAGATGTTTGAACCATTTATCTTTAATGGTTCTTGATTTATAACAATTTAAATACGAGAAAATGTGAAAAAACCTATCATGAAGAAAAACGCATTTTCACAAGAAGTCCTTTCCACGACAACCGTTGCTTGAAAGCTAGATTTTGATAACAAACCAAAATGAAAAAAATAATATTTCCTGATCTAATTAAGATAGAAACATGATTGAAACATTATTTTAAGCAGAAAAATACAGAGAAATTTTTAATGCAACAAAAGTTTTTTAGAAAATTTGAAGATTTATGTGTCCCGGACCCCCTTAAGGGGCATATAATTTTTGTATCTTCGAAATTAACTTGTATATTCTGCTTCTAGTTAAGTCTTGACAGGGCTGTTGTTGGCATGTTGCCCATGGCAACCGGTTTAGGAATTAGCCATTGGACATCATTGAGAGTGGACACCCTGTATATACCGGGTTGGGAAAACTGATTAATGCACTAGAAAAACTACTTGGAAACATTTCCGAAGATCAGTGGCAGCAAAAGAAACTTTGTTTTTATAATTTCTTTTTTGAATCTCGGAAATATATGGGTTTCTGAGATTTATAAAGATAAGGACATTTTTTTCAGAATGGTGGTAATTTGAAAAAGGTTATTGCATATATTCTTTTGTGATTACATCACATTTTCTGAGATTAAGAAAATTTTTGTCTTTTTTTATTATTATTTTTTTTTTCTTCATCAAAATGAGTCTTCCTTCTACCTTTTTATTGTTGTTGCTCACATTAATATCATATGTAAAAACATATATATATTCTTTTCAAACTATTTGTTCAAAATGTGTACTATAAATAAAAATTAAAACACCAGAGGTATGAGGGTATGATATTATGCCACCTAAATAGATTTGTACAAAGAGGTCTGTAATACTTATGAGTCTAATTCTTATGTTACGCAACCGAATGGTGAGGACGTTTCTATTTCGATTGCCTTGAAGGCTTTGTTTAGAAGACCCTGAATGCTTCAAGTTGAAGATTTCTAATTTTAACCCTTAAATGCCTGACTTTTCAAAAATCATTGTAATAATGTTTTTTGGCTTTCATTTTTTAAATAAATCATGGGAAAAATACTTTAAAAAAATCATATTTTGTTTTAAGTATGGTTTACGGCTAAAAAACAATTTGTTACTAATCGGCAATACTCTTTAATTGAAAAAATAATTTTCCTTGATAAAATTCTATAATTTTAAACACACAAGAATTTTAGGAACTATAATAAGAAATAAATTTTACTTTCTCAGTGCAGAACAAAATAGGGTATTTCGCAAGCTTCCAATCAAAACAAAAAGAACAAGTAGCAACAAGTGAAAAAAAAAAAAATCTTTCTTTATTCTTAAACAGCACAAGTGTTGTCATCTACATGTTGAAAATCGATTTAATAATATTATCAGAATGTATTTTATTGGCAGCATTAGGCATTATAGCTTCAATATTATTCTAATAGTATTTTAGAGCCTAAATTGGGTATGTTGCCGAAAAGCAACACCCGGCATTTAAGGGTTAACATTATTCCTCAGTCTCCAATCTTCTGTGCTTTTCAATATTTATTAGAATGTACAGCACATGTCAAGAGGGGAAAAAAATATACACCTATCTTTATTCGTAGATCGTTTAAGGAATAGAATACCGCTTTTAAATAAATATAAATACACTAAACCGAAATAGGAAAAAAAAGGATAAATAAAATTAAATGTAATTTCATGTTAAGGTTTTGATTACTTTCATAAAGAACATTATCGCCAAAATAATTTTTCTAGCACCGTTATTTTGAAATTAAATTTAGTCAGAAAATAATATATTTCAGAAAATAAAGGTAAAGAAAATTTTACTTTATTTTTATCATTTCTGTACTTTGTTATATTATTAATACAACTTCTGAGATGCAGAAACTTAAAGATTGAGTGTGAAAGAAAACTTCGGACAATTTTCATGATAAAGGCTTTTAGACGAGAAAGTAATACTACGATGGCAGTTTTTCTTACGCAGTATTTTTATTAACTCGTTTGGAATATAATTTTTTTCTTAAGAAATAGTTTTTAAAATTCAAAAGCACCAAGTGAAAAAAATATGTATGAACAAAAAATTCCCCACTTTACTCTTTTAGAATAATAACCACTTCGTTACTGAACAAAACACATTTGTTGGAATAGGTTTTCCTACTTATTTTGACTTCAAAAATGACAATAACAAAATAATTTTAAAAATTGATGCACCAGGCTACCAGTAAATGGAGGTCCACGTATGTGGACCTTGGGACTCAATTGCGTAAAAAGTTCAAAATTTTAGAAAATCATTGTAAACATTTGTTTCTTTTTAAAACTAGGAAAATAAATAGTTTTTTAAATATAACATAATTAAATATTATATTTATTGCTTTAAATTTTATTACATTATTTTTTACTTAGTGTGAAAAACTTTAAAATAATTGTTTTTCAAAATGCATAAATAAACTTTACACTTTATGCACATGACTCATCTTTTTGATTTACATTCTTCAACAGCATTTAGACGCATTTTTGCTGTCTTTTGTTATTAGTATTTTTAAAGATATTATTATTGTTATTATTTTTATTGTTATTATTATTATTTTAAAGCTATAAATTAAAGTTATCACGTGAACAAAACATTAGCATTCACAAATTTTGACATCTTCTAACTGCATGAAAAAAAAAATGCATAAACTTTTCCAGGCTGGTTTCATCCTTAAAACTCTAATAAAGTGTCAAAAGTGTGTGTTACTATTTGAAAAAACGAAGTTGGTTCAATTTTTAATATTTATATGACTTCTATTTCAAAAACGGCATTCGTATTCTGAAAGAAGATGCTATTTCGAGTGTTCATTGTCAAATATACATTTAAAATTTTATAAACAAAGTTATCATGAATTATGGAGTTGACTTACTTAATTCTATAATTAGAACATTAATACGGTAGGCATTGCATTTAGATTTAGTTATATTTTTTCCCCTCTTTGGATTTGCTGTAATTAGATTTATTTAAAATCTTTTTTTTTTTTTTTTTTTTTTTTTATTGGTTTGCATTTAAATAGCCATAAATTTATCGCAAAGTAGTGGACAATAATTTTTTTTTTTTTTTTTTTTTTTTACCAAACCTACAAATTATAAGAAATAAACAAAATGTAAAAAAAAAAATCACCAAATTTTATTATAGAATATTCATAGCTCTTTTTTATTTATTTATTGATTTTTTCATGCGCAATAAACTGTATTACAAGATAATAGTGTATCATTAACAAAAGATTTCTTTAGGTTATTTTTGGATTAATTGTAACTTAAATAATTAAAACGTTACCTACGTACTTCGCCCCTTTCATTTATATACATATTATCTAGGAATATCTATATTATCTAGGAAATAAAATATGCAATGATTCGAATAAAAAATGTAATTTTTTCTTAAAAAAAGAAAAAAAAAATTCAGTAAAAGTTTAAAAGAAACAGTACCATTATTAGATGCATAAAAAAAAAATCTTGTGTTAACTTCCTCATTTTTTTTCATTTATGTCAGTAATTCCTTTCCATAAAGGAAGACAATTTAAATTTCTTTATTTCAGTAGTCATTCTTTTAAAGTCGCGATAACATCTTTTTCTCGGCACATTAAAGATATTCATTTAATAATGTGACTTTTTTATTCAAAAGTAAAGGGAAAAAATTGCTGATAATACTAATGATTAAATAGCTATCAGACGACTTGGTAATGATAGCACATATAGTGATATCATGTATTTTAAATGATTTTGTGTTATTTTAACCTATTCATTTATTTTGAAAGATTTTGTGTTCTTTTAATTAATTCATTTATTTTAACTGTTTTACTTTTTCTTTGGAAAAAAAAAACTTTTTATCTTGCATTATGAAATAAACAGATTTCACATTCCAAATTTGAATTTTTCTCAATACTCCAATGTTTTTAAATCATTTTAACGATATTTTCCAAAGATTAACTTTGCCTTGTGTGAAATATAAGTATGTAAAGAGAAATGGTGGATGTGGACACCATCCGCATATTAACAGCACTCAACTAGACGCTCTTTATTTCAAAATGCAACTAACATTATTACATACAATGTAACTGACCAAACTACTTTGCAGTTACAACCTTGTCATCGCATTTCGCATAAAAAAAATCTGGTGAAAATTTTGTTAGAGTACCTTCATTATGGATAGTATTCTTGTGACGTCACAGCAGGTAAAATGGCGTCGTGATCATTTGTTTACACTCACGAATGTTTTTTCACTATTTCTTTTAGTTACGTTACTTTATTGTGATACTTATGGTCTCAGAAAACGAATGGATGATAACAACGAATATCCTTTCATTATTTAATTATTAAATAATGAAAAATTCGATAAAAGCATCATTTTCAAAATTTAAATGAAAAAGTTTCTAAATACTAAAAATTATCATTGAAATCACGAAATAAAAGCATATTTAAGTGAAATATGCTTAAGTTACGTAATTTATAAACAAACTTCAATTTAAATGCAGTAATCCCTCAACATTCGCGGATTTAACATTCACGAATTTTGATTATTTGCGATATGTAAAATGAAGAACATTTCAACATTTGCGAATACTTACCTTGGTTATTCGCGAATTTTGAATTTATAAAGAATATTTTTTTCGCTTTGTTTTACTAATTCCATAAACTATTTGACACTGGACAGTTGTATTGCACCGTATAGCCAAGTTCCGAGAACTTCAACGCTTTTATTGAGACAAAATATAAATCAGTAATTCCGAACAACCCGAAAACAATTTTATGCTAAAAATAAAAAATCTTAAATTTTCTAAAATTCAAAATTTTTATAGAAACTGAAAAATTTTCGGCAAAATTTGTATGAAAAATTTTAAAACTTCAACAACAACTTGTTGAGAAAGCAATAGAATGCGATCCTTAACTGGTGAGGAGTCTTAAGGCTGTTCTTAACTGCTCTGCTCTGCTCAACAAGTGCAAAACGTTTTGACACATTTACAAATTCATTTTTTAACGGAAAGGTGTAAAATTGGAAAGCCTGGCCATGGAAGCGATTTGGAATTGAACTGTTTTTTTTCAATTTTTTGATCCACCAATTACTTATTGAGTTATAAGAAATTTCGATTACGTGACCAACACATTTTTCGACCTTTCTTGAGTGCTCTTTCTTCCTTCGCGCGGAAATTGGGTTCAAAACGCCCACTTTGATACTATTTTCTGAAAAATCTATTGCGTTTGCAAAAAAATGGAAAAAAAAACAGCTCAATGACATAGTTTCTGAACAACAACACTAGCTAGTTTCATGCATTTTCGAACAAAAATAAATTGAAACTTATGTCAGGAAGTTGCCCTTTTGGATTTGAGAACAGCCTTAAAAGAGAAATCGAGACCGTAACTTTTCCTTATATGGAAATTCATAAACAAAAGTTCTGTTCTTCCAAACAATCGTAATATGAATAATCTTTTTCATATATCTACTAGCAATTAATCTTTGTGCAACATGTTTATAATTATTCAAATTTATTGACAGCATGTACTTTTTAATGCTTAGTAAATATAGTTTTACGTTTCAATTGGTTTTTGCCATTAAAAAAATTCTTAAAACCTAACCCCCTAATAAAATCATAAGAGGAAACGCAATTTTTCACCTTGATTCAGCATAAAATATATAATGCGAACTTTAACGTCCACAGTTTTACTTGAAAGGCGACTAAAGTAATGAAAAAGATGTTACAAGTTTAAAATGTACATTTTATTTAAAATTTCTTAGTATTTTCTGTTAGCAGTATTTAAACTTTTCTAACAGTAATTGCGTGATGTTCGGTTTTATCCTCAAAAATAAACTATCTATTTTTCAATATAAAACGAAACATAGGTAAGATAAATTGGGCTTACCTTGTATTTATGTATATCCATATATGATCTGGCATCCTGCATCCGGAAGGGTAATTATATGTCTACAACTTCTTCTTGTATTTCTGATTTAATCCATTCATAGCGATCCGATATTCTGTGTCATCTTAAAACACGCGTAAAGAACTTTGACTTGTGAATTGAAATACGTTGAAACTTTTAAATAGAAAGAAAATTAACATGTAATAAAAGCTTTAGAAAATACATCTCTCCTTTAGAGAGTCTAGGTTACAAGTGAAAGTAGAGAAACATGTATAATATATTACTAGCAATAAAAAACAGGAAATTAGTGACATAAATCTTAATAACAAATTATTTGTATCAATATTTATATTTATAGTAATTTAAAAAAAAAAGAAATTTGTTAATGTCTCTAGTTCTCGAGTATCATGAAATGTTTATAATAGAATGTTTGTTTACGATTGTGCAATCACTTTTCACTTCCTTCCTTCAGATCATAATCACTTTTCATAATTGCTTTTATAAATTACATTTGACACATGAAAAACAATATACTTAGCTTGATTATTTTAATGTCCTTGTTTGGAGATTATATTTCACAACAGCTGTCAACATTTTCAAGATTTCCAAGCTTATCATCAGAGAATATTTTTTAATAACTAATTGTTGTTAAGTAAAATAAACAACAATTATTAAAATATTCTCTGATGATGAGCTTGGAAAGCTTGAAAGTACTAAGAAGTTTTAAATAAAATGCATATTTTAAACATGTAACGTCTTTTTCATTACTTTAGTCGTCTTTCAAGTAAAACTGTGGACATTTTAAAGTTCACATTATATATTTTACCTAACCCCCTTTTATGCGCGGGAAGGTAATCTCAACATTCGCGGATGTTTCCGCGAAACTAACCGTCGCGAATGCTAAGGGGTTACTGTACTTCAAATTTCCCTCATTTTTTATAGACATCGGCTACAACCTAATTTATTTTAACGTTATATTTCTGAAAAATTTGATAATTGAGACAAAACTAATCTGAAATTGAATGAATATTTCTTATATAATTCCGATCTATTGCATGCATTTCTACCATTTCCGTAGAAGAATCAAAAATGGGAATTCTTCAAGGGCATACTTTCTAATCTAGCGATTTTTCAAAGTTTTCCAAAACAGCTGGTTTTTTATTAGTTGGAAAATGTTTATGCATTCGGTTCGTCTGTCCGTCTGTCCACGCTCTAACTCCCGTAAATATAGTCGGATTTTCATGAAATTGATAAAGGCTATTTAAGGTCACCAAAGCATTTTTGGTATTGTATATGAAGTATGTAGGCTTAATCGTTCATTTACAGGGGCACTCAAAAGTATTCCATTACATTATGGTATATGGGGGGAAATCGTTTGCAGAGTATTTTAATGATATTACGCTATTTCAAATGTATTGAAACTGATATAAATCACTGAATTTCACTACGATCAGGTTAGAACAGGCCATTCATAGCTTTTTTTTATTCATCTACAGGGACACACAAAAGAAATCGGTTACAGTAAAGTACTGTCTTTGAATAATAATGGCTGGAGTGTACGGTTTAAAATTCGGTATGCGATTTTAAATTTAATTAATTTTTTGCATCTTGTTCGTTTTATATAAATTATATACCTCAAATACAGGGATGCATAAAAGTATTCACGTACCGTTCTCCTTAGTAGAGGAAATTGCTGAAGGTAAATTTTCAACTGGAGTATATGTATCTCTTAAGTGAACTAAATTTTGGCTTCCATGTAGCTAATAGATTCAAATCTATAAATCATATACAGGGCTGCTAAAAAAATTCGCATAATTTTCCGATTGTGGATGGGAACAGCTGAAATTGGGTTTTGAAATGTATTATGCCTTTCCATATGGTTGAATTAGACGCAATATTTTGATTTTTTAAACGGTGCAGTTTTGTTACATTATTCTGAATGTGTTGGAAAGTGTTTCATAATCTATGCTTGACGCATGATTTTTTCTTACTTGTTATAGCCTCGAACAGGGAGGAAGAATACTGTCCATTGTTAAAGTTACGAGCACAAAACATTTTGAATGCTATTTTTTGAATGCTTGAATGAATTGCGACTCTGGTTTCCAATACCAAAATAATTTTTGTTAGTATGATCTAGGACTCTTCATATACATATTAAACTATTCCAATTTTATATATAGCTTTTTGTATGATCTATATTTATGGTATTATAATTGATTTCATTTGTTAAAATGGTTTATTATTACAAAAAGTTTGACTATATATGTATATAATATATATTTTTTAAATACTCAATGTATAAAATTACTATGGAGCCTCGAAAATAACAGATATCTTATTTATTCTGTAGTATTATTTTATGTAAAATGTGTTTGAATTATTGCGACAAATGTAAAACTCGATACTTTTATAACAACCTTTTCAACTCCTTATTTCCACAACATCCATATAAACACGCGCACTTACAAACTTTGCCCTTTTACCATCGTTAAAGTAGGCTAGGACATCGAACATAATTCATAAACAATGCACGATCATTCTTCATCTGGAATCCTTTTCTGGGATTAATTTTCAGTAAGAAACTTCCCTGTTGGAAGATGCGATGTTAGGCTACATAAATAAAGCGGAAAATGTATCTTAAATGCATAAATTATTCACGGTTTTCCTTCGTTTATCTTTTAAATGGGTTTGAATATCATCTATGTTTCATCTTTGTACTGAAATTAAAAACTGAAAACTTACATTTCGATTTTTACGAGTTATTAATCTTAAAATAATGGTGAAGAATTTTCTGATTACAGTATTTTCTAAGTAAAGAAAACAATTGAATTTTGGTGCTAATAAAGTCGACTTAATTCCACAACTTTTTTTTTCCTTACTAAAAGACATAGGACGATAAGAATCGATTTTCAGCCCCGGGATAGTGTCAAGATTTATCCCTATTTAACACTTTCCTACATAGTTAAAAAGTGTTTATGAATTCAGTTTGTCTATCTGTCTGCCCGTGCTCTAATTAGCGTAAATGGAGTCGATATGATAGCTTGAAATTGATATGATTTCACCCACGAAATTGTTATGTGTTATTGATATTCACTATGGCATGTTCGATATTGAATATGATACTTGTAGCAGTTATAGTTCCTTTACAGGGGCATTCAAAAGAATAACGTTACATTACGGTCTATGTGGAAAAAACTTTTGCGGTATATTTTATTCATGTTACACACTGTAAAAAAAATAAAATAAAAATAAAAATCCGCCAAAATACGGAAAGTTTACTGGCAACCGAGGCTTCAGTACTATTTCCGTATTTTAACGGAACTTGTTTCCGTAAATTTTGTGAAAAAACTAAATTTTTTTCTTGAATTTACGGAAAAGAATTCCGTTAAAATACGGAAATAGTACTGGCGTCTCGATTGCCAGTACAATTTCGGTATTTTAACGGATTTTTTTTGTACTGACTATTTCAAACATATTGAAATTGATATATATCTGTGAGGTGCTTTGCAAGATACTACAGAGTATGGTGTTCAGAGCATTCACCGTTCATATACAGGGGCACACAAAAAAATATATTTTTTTTACTAAACAAATGAATTCAAACCCTGGTTTGCCCTACCAAAATAATTTATATATATATATACCGATATCTTACTTATTTTGTTGAATTCCTTTAAATGCTGCGAAAAATGTAAAACTCGATTCCTTTATAACAACCTTTTCAACTCCTTATTTCCTCAATATCCTTATAAACACGCAACTTACAAAGTTTGCCCCTTTACCATCGTTAATGTCGAACATAATTCATAAATAATGCTCGATCATTCTTCATCTGAAATCCTTTTCTAGGATTAATTTTCAGTAAGAAACTTTCCTGCTTGAAGATGCGATGTGATGCTACATAAATAAAGCGGAAAATGCATCCTAAATGCATAAATAATTCACGGTTTTTCTTCCTTTATCTTTTAAATCGGTTTGATTATCATCTATCTTTCATCTTTGTACTGAAATTAAAAACTGAAAACTTGCATTACTATCGTTGCGAGTTATTAATCTTAATATAATGGTGAAGAATTTTCTGATTACAGTATTTTCTAAATAAAGAAAACAATTGTATTCTGGTGCTAATAAAGTCTACTGAATGCAAACACAACTTTTTTTTCCTTACTAAAAGAGATGGAAAGATAAGAATTGATTTTCAGCCCAACGATACTATCAAGATTTTTGCTTTTTACTTTCTTCTGTCTTTACAAGAAGAAGGTATTGGATTCGTGAAAAAAATTCGACTTCCGGTTTTCGACGGATTTACACGTTTTAGTAGGTCCGGAACACGATTAGACTATTTTTTGCAAATGTCTGTCCCTAAGTCTGCATGTTACACAAATTGTGTGGGTGGCTTTGTCTCGAGAACTAATGCACGGAATTTATTAAAACTTTAGATTCAGTTCGTCCCTGATATAGATTGGTACTGATTACTTTTTGGTGTAAATCGTCAAACAGGTAGCGCTGCTATACTGCATTATTCATGATTTCCGAAATAGCTCTATCTCAAGAACTAATGCACCGATTTTCATCAAACTTCAAATTTTGTTTTACCTTGATATAATTTAGTACTGATTACTTTTTCGAAAATTAAAAAAATTAAAACATCTTAGAAATTAGAATTTTTGATACCTTATCGCGAAGGGAAAAAGTGCAAAAAATCGTTTATACACCCATCGCGTTATGGTTTTTTCGAAAAATTATGGCATTGGTTTCACTTTCAATTTATTTTAACCAAGCATTAATTTTCAGCTTTACTTTTTCTTGCAGAAGCTTTAAAAGTAGATAACTTCCTTTTTCACTGTGATAAGTTAATCGATTTTTGAAAGAAATTTTACATTTATAAAAAATCTTTTCCGTGAACAACGATGACATTAGACAGATACTTTTATAGAACATTTGATTAAATGTAAGTCATTTAACAAAAACAAAAAATGATCTTCTAATATGACATTTTGTTAATTTAATTTATCGCCTATTGAAAACCTTATATGACCCTCGTAGTTTTTTACATATATTTTACTTTATTTTTTACATATTAATCCTTTCGTGACAAGCGTCACGTGTAAGTGACGTAAGCGGCGCACAAAATCTTCATTATCTACAATAGTAAATTTTATATTAATACTTCGAATTTTTTTTTTTCCCCCGGAGAGAAACATTCGCCTTGCATACAATATTTCAAATGAAAATCAAATTTCAAATTAATTATTTAAAAGGCGCTAAGGCCAACATAGTAAAAAAGATTTCATGCCGGGACTCGAACCCGGGCCATCAGTATAGCGCACTGACGTACTACCGTTTAAACCACATGGAACGATACCCAGTCTAGAAAATTTTTCACTATTACATGTCGGCAAGGCTACAAACGCAGCACAGCCATCAGTATAGCTCACTGGCGTTCTACCGACTAAACCACATGGAACGATACCCAGCCTTGAAAATTTCTCACTATTACATGTTGGCAAGGCTACAAACGCAGCACACGTTCTACCGACTAAACCACATGGACTAAACCACTGCGTTTGTAGCCTTGCCAACATGTAATAGTGAGAAATTTTCCAGGCTGGATATCGTTCCATGTGATTTAGTCAGTAGACCGTCAGTACGCTATACTGATGGCCCGGATTCGAATCCGGCATGGAATCTTTTTCACTCTGTTGATCTTAGCGCCTTTTAAGCTATTAATTTAAAATTTCATTTTCATTTGAAGTAAATTTTAATAGAAAATTTTCCTTATTTAACACTATACACGCCCTAAACAATGTTGTCAAATCTGGCGATTTGTTTATTCAGAAATTTCGAGTTCATACCAGAAACTGTTTAATACTAATTTTTGTTGAATTTATTCACGAAGTATCTATCCTTATAAAAACCAAACATAACTATTAAAACTTTCTTAGGAAAATTTAGAATTCCTTAACAATAATTTTATAAATGACGCATAAATGCGTGATTTCTCCTATTTCATTAGGCAAAGAATTCTACTTCGAAAAACGGATGCTAAAAAAAAAAAAATCCAACCATCTTAGAATATTTAATACTCTATCCGGAAGGAGAAAGGAGCAAGAATCAACGTTTATACACCCATCGCGTTATGGTTTTTTTGAAAAATTATGGTATTGGCTTTACTTTCAATTTATTTTAACCAAGCATTAATTTTCAGCTTTGCTTTTTCTTGCGAAAGCTTTAAAACTAAGATAACTTCCAAATATTCTTTTTCTCTGTGATAAGTTAATCGATTTTTGAAAGAAATTTTACTTTTATAAAAAATCTTTTCCGCAAAAAATTGTGACATTATGCAGATATTTTTATAGAACTTTTAATTAAATGTAAGTCATTTAACAAAAAAAAAAAAAAAAAATCTTACGATATGATATTTTGTTAATTTAATTTATAGCCTAGTGAAAAATATGTTATATACATATATATTTATTATTTTTTTTAAATAATCTATGTAAAGAGTTATGGGTAATTAATTTTTTCCTAGTGTACTCACTATCTCTAGTTGTGGGATGAAGTGACCTTAATTTTCTGTACTTGAAAGAAAATATAGTAGACCCCCTCATATCCGCACAGCTTGAAACCGCAGGTTCTGCAGATTTTTAGGTAGATTTCGTATGAAATACTACCTATTGCAATCTCCCCTATGTTGAAATTTCTAAAATGTTTTGCAGATCTACGCCGATCATGACCCCTAGAACCCCAAACCACCCCCTTCAAAACATTATATTACCTATCTATCTATCTATGTATATATATATATTCTCATGTTCCATGACAGAAATACTCTCTTCCATGGGTGGTACAATTTGAAGCCATCTGCGATATTTTTTGATGATGTTGTAACGTGAAAAGAATCAAACTATCGAGGACCAGCCTTAGACATCGAACTCATAAGAACTGGCGTTCATTTTTAAACTTTTTTATTCATGTCAGGACATCACAATACGGCACACATACAAATCACACGACATATAAAAACTTAAACTTTAAATTCTGTCGGAGCTTGCTCGCTCCTCGCTGGTCCAAATGAAAACGACCGTCCTCGGTCGCTACAGCAACGCATCTCATCTCCACGAACCCCTCTTCGAGATTTCAGTCCATCTAAATTGGCAACCACGTGGTACTATGATTCATCTTATTAAAATGTTTAGTTCTCCAAGTGCCTGTCAGCAATTCTCACCGAGAATTTATTTACATCATTAAAATCAGTTTACAACTTTACATCTGGATTTCGTGAAGGCATTGACATGAGAATTTATAGTTTAGGCATCTGGAGGACCCAATTAAAAGTGTTTATTACGTTAAGTGGTCATCTGGGTTTTGCATGAGCTCAGATGAAACGTCACAATGTGAAGGAGCCTGAAGTTGAAGATTTAAAAATTCCCAAAGAGAAGGAAATTATTACAGATTTTCTGGACTATGTTAAAGTTCTTTCATGTTCAGAAGCTCAACTATTGGATAAGGAGGCAGCAGAAGATTGCCCAAATGCTGGTAAACATAGTCTTGTAAATCATCAGATCAGGCAGTGAGATTTGTGACATAGACAATGACAAATGATATGCCTAATGAAGGTGATAATGATGACCAACAGAATGAATGAAGTGCGTCAAATAAACTTAAATGAGCAACTGATATTTTTCAACTGAAAAACTAATTTGTGGAATGCAATAAAGAAGCTACTTGAGCAGCAAATTAGCGAATTTTTAATTATCTATTTACACATATTATTAATATTTTATACATTTCACACATTTATTTTGCACATTTCTTAATACTTATAGTGAAGTGTTCCGAATTATGGAAAAAAAATTCTTATCCAGAAAATCTCAGGTCCCAATCATTCTGAATAACAGATCCTATACTGTATAATATATTCACAAACCAAAATGTACAATAACCTCTTTCGAGTAACCAAAGATTCCGATAATCGTTCTTTATCATTAGAAACTTGAGAAACCAATATATTTTCGAGATTTAAAGAAAATTTATAAAAGCAGTTATTTTTTTCTGCCACTGAGTTTCGGAAGCGTTTCCAAGTAGTTTTAATAGTATATTAATCAGTTTCCTCAAACCAGAATATGGGTTTTATCTTTATTACCGCCTCGATTTATTTATTTATTTTTTGTTAATCAATGAACATTTTTATTGAACCATTTTTAAACAGAAAATTTCTTAAGCCAAACAAATTTTCATTTTTTGTCAAACAAATTTTTTGTTAGATAAAAAAAAAAGTAAAAAATATTTTTGATTCATTGAAAATTTGTTTGATTAAAAAATACTGCCAAACAATTGTTTAAACATAGCCAAAGGATGATAAAAAAGTATCGCTGATCTAAAAAACATATTTGGTAACATTATTTTCATTTTAAATATAAATCATTAAAATTTTGCTTTTCTACCAATCTTTCAGATTTTTAAAGTCAAATAAACATACCAACTGAGAAACTGATAAGTACTACTAAGAAATAAGTCACATTTATCAAATCACATTGTTAAATTTAAGTCACATTATATAAGTTTTATAGGACAATTTATGTTTAAAAGGAAAAAAAAAAACATATGATTAAACCATATGATGAAAACCACCTATGATTTTGTTTGGGGCAAGTTGTAAGTTTTGTGTGTGTGTGTGTTTGTATTTTATACCTTATTTATCGCACATTTTTTGCAATTTCTTTAGTACTAAAACCAAAGGGTTAAAAAAAATAACAGATTCTTTAAAGTGTTTTTTTTTATATAAATAATATCATAAGATCAATTTTTCACCTTGATTAAACATAAAATAAATAATGTGAACATTAAAAAGGTCCACAATCTTGCTTAAAAGGCGACTAATGTAATGAAAAAGATGTTACAAGTTTAAAATATACATTTTATTTAATGAGCAAAGACGTATTAAAATGAAAACCTGAGCAAAGAAGTGTATTAAAATTTAAAGTACAGAAGTTAAATATTTTCTTCTACCCATGGAAAGTGACGTATGAGAAAGAAAGTGATGTCATAAAATAAATGGAACTGCAAATAATAATAATAATATATATTTTCTCTAATTAAATTCAATCCAAGAAATTGCTACTGCTGCTTCTACTTTCAACTCTAGTAATTATTGGCTCTCTCATTTTCAAAACAAAGTGACGTATTTGTATAAATAAACCACATTTAGTTATTAAGATATTCTCTGATGATGAGCCTGGAAGGCTTGAAAGTATTAAGAAGTTTTAAATAAAATGTATATTTTAAACTTGTAACATCTTTTTCATTACATTAGTCGCCTTTTAAGTAAGATTGTGGATCTTTTTAGGTGCGTTCGTAATTATATAAATACGTAGCACCTATAGTCGTCGTTCAGTCCGTCTGTCCGTCTGTCCGTCTGTCCGTCCGCATATAACAGAGCAAAAACTACCCAACCGAATGATCTGAAATTTTAAATATATGATTGTTGCAGAATTTTGTCGAGCCATTTCAAATTTTATGAAAATTGGATGTATAGTTTAATTACAGGGACAGTCAAAAGTTTTTCTTTACATTACGGCCAATGGGGAAAATTATTGCAAGTTCATTTTAATGATGTTACAGCCTTCCGAATGGTCTGGAATTTTAAATATATCATTGTTGCAGAATTTTGTCGAGCTATTTAAAATTTTATGAAAATCGGATGTATAGTTTAATAAAAGGGACAATCAAAAGTTTTTCTTTACATTACGGGCAGTAGGAAAAATTATTGCAAGTGCATTTTAATGATGTTACAGCCTTCCGAATGATCTGAAATTTTAAATATATGATTGTTGCAGAATTTTGTCGGGCCATTTCAAATTTTATGAAAATCGGATGTATAGTTTAATTACAGGGACAGTCAAAAATTTTTCTTTACATTACGGCCAATGGGGAAAATTATTCCAAGTTCATTTTAATGATGTTACAGCCTTCCGAATGGTCTGAAATTTTAAATATATCATTGTTGCAGAATTTTGTCGAGCTATTTAAAATTTTATGAAAATCGGATGTATAGTTTAATTACAGGGACAATCAAAAGTTTTTCTTTACATTACGGGCAGTAGGAAAAATGCTTGCAAATGCGTTTTAATGATGTTACAGCCTTCCGAGAGGTCTGAAATTTTAAATATATGATTGTTGCAAAAGTTTGTCGAGCCATTTCAAATTTTATGAAAATCGGATGTATAGCTTAATTACAGGGATAGTCAAATTTTTTCCGTTTCATTACAGGGAATGGGAAAAAATTATTACAGTGTATTTTAATGATGTTACAGACTATGCACTTACGAAGTGCAAAAAACTATACATTCAGTACAATATGGGGTGCAAAAAATAATTATAAAACTAGCTATAGTACGAACGCACCACATTTGCCACGTTTGACGAGCAATTTCCAACTTGTTAATGTTCACATTATTTATTTTAGTGTTTTTTTTAATTCATTTTCACTTAATAAAAAATCGGACTACAAATATAAATGGCAATACCTAAAAGAAAGATAATATTTTAATAAAGAAATATTAAATAAGTTATATTACATTCAGAACAACTTTAAATAGCCTTTTAAAATTATGTGAGGACTCTGATGATATGTGAGATTATGTGAGAAAACTAAGCTTTGTCGTCATTCGGATATAATCTAGATCTAGAACTGATTTTTTCAACCGTTTTTAGGAAACTGCAAATTTCCATTCTGATGGGAGAAAAAAGAAGTAAAAGAAAAATATAGAATTTTTTAAATTTACTTATTGACAGTTACAAAATGCACCATGACTAAAAATAACAAAATTGTTTATTAAAGGTTGTAATAAAAAAAGTTGTGATGAAAAAATTTAAAACCTAACTATATTTATTTTTTATATAATTTGTTACAATTTAACATTTAATGAAATTAATGAGCCTGGCATTTTTTTAATGTCAAGTTTTTAAAGTGTGCTTGACATTTAAAACTTTCTATATAGAGCTACTAATAATTGCAGACATATTCTAAAACCTTCTTACAAAAATTCTAGCCGTCTTTTTTTTTCCGTTGGTAGTCTTTCATTTCAGAAAACACATTATATTTATTTATAACAAGTAGAAATTGAATTTGAAAAATAAAAAACCCGACTGCGTTAAAAGCGAACTAATTAATTATTTCTCATCAATGTGAAACTATTTTTTATATTACTTACCTATTTTTTTTATTTAATTGTATTGATGACTTTTAAGTTGTGTTTAATTGTTAATTCCTATCTATAAACACTGTTTTGATGAGGCCTATAGATGTCTATGAAGGTTAGAGTTGCAGTAAAGCTAGAGATCCTAAATACACAACTTCCAGGTAGTGTAATATATAAACGGAGCTTCTGACTGTAAAATAGTCAATGGAACATCGTCTTCATTTTGAAAGACCAATCCAATGATATGCCACTCAATAGGGTGCGTAAAATTTTTTTCCGTCTCGACCGCCATTTTTCATTTTACGGCCGCCATTTTGAATTTATAAAAACAAAATCTAGCCTATAACCATCGGACAGTAAGACGAATCGACAGAGACCCCATTCATCAAAATCCATCCAGCCGTTGGTATGTTTCGAGGGTATAAAGTAATCCACATACCCAGATACGCGTGAAACTCATAACCCTTCTTGGCAGTCGGGTAAAAATTTGGAAATTCATTTTTGAGAAATAACTAAAAGTTAACAGTAATTTCATTATTATGTTTTTTCTTTCGCGGTTCACTAGTTTGTCACGTCACAGCAATTGAAAATCACTGATCTACAATGAAAGAAAAGGGTTAATTTGAAAACACTAGTAGCATGTTTATTCACTCGTTTTGTAATATTAAAAGTAACTAAAATCTGCCTATCCCTTAACTAAAAATTAAAACACGTTATTATTAAATAAAACAAGTCGGAAATTGTACAGTCGTGGAAAAAAAAAAAAGTAAATACCTCCTCGTAACTCCTCAACAAATTGTCGTAGAAGAAAGTTAACGGTACTGAACGATTGGAAATAAAGTCTATTTTTAAACGATGCATATAAGATTAGCTTATGGGGCAATCTACATATTAAAACGAACCCAGACTTTCTTTTTTTCAATAGCAGTACATAATTCTGACAGCATAAATGAACTCTACACCCTTCAATTAGCCTAAAAACATTTTTTTATGCAATTCGTACGATAAGATCCCGAGAAATTAATTATTTTAAAACAAGCGTATTTTAAGGCTTTATCCAAATTGATGTTCGGTACTGGATTGTTGACCGAGAGAGCACCCTTCTTGATCAAGGAATATTATGCACCACTCAAGCAGTCATTGAAGACTCGAAAGTAGGTAGGTAGTGTGGAAGGGGGGGGGGGGGTCTTTGGGACCTATGAGCAGCTCGGCTGTTATCCCGAATGATCCATGTCATTAAAGACTACTAGATTATAGGATAGCATAAGGAATTTCAAAATATCTAGTCACTTCTATCATAGACGGACCCTGAAACCATCATTTTGCCGTTTTTTAAGCATACAGTAAACTCTGTCTAAGGCGGAATCGATCGGGACTGAGAAAATTTTCCGTGGTAGACAATATTCCGGCTTATACAAAAAAGCCTCCCCCCCCCCCCCTCCAAAAAAAAAAAACCCTCGAATTTTTGATGATTTTTTATTGATTTTCCTGACTCGAAAATCGGTTGAAAACTGAAATTCGAAAAGATCTTTTGTCTTTAGAGATAAATGAGAAACGCTATTCAATTTCTTAGTACTGCAGTAATACATGCAAAATAGAAGTTTACACACACACACACACACACACAAAAAAAAAAAAAAAAAAAAAAAAAAAAAAAAACCTAACAAAACCCTCCTCAATAAACTTCGAGAATGAGACAGAACGCTATAACTTTGAATTTGAGTACATCCTTAAAGTATAATATATTGCACTTTCGAAAATATATATTTTGATAAATGTTCATTCTACTAGAAATGTTAACTTTTAAATATAATTTTGCATATGAAAAAATGGCACAAGCATAAATTCCTTAAAATTTAAACAGTTTCTGTCCTTTTGAATTAACTTTTTCAAAGTGTTACGGAATTTAACTAACATGCACGACATTGAGCATTTGACTTATCAGTTTTAAAATTTAATAAACAAAATGCTTTTCATTTTTAAATTATCCCTTTTTCCGCCTTATGCAAAATTTTGGTTTCGGTGGGACCTTAAAATGTTTTCCGTTTCCGCGTTAGACAGATTCCGCCTTATGCAGCATGAATTAATGTAATTTTCTATGGGTTCGCCGGGACTTGAAAAATTTCCCGCGGTAGACAGATTTCCGGCTTATACAGAGTCCGCCTTAGACAGAATTTACTGTAATTTGAAAACTACTTGAAAGAAAAATGTGAAATTTTGGATTTCCATAAAGCAGGACTTAATAAATCTAAATCTATCAGAAAAATTGTAGGTTGCAATTCATAATTTTTTCGAATATTAATTTCATAATTCATATCATAAAATTATAAAAAGGTAAATTCAACGTATTTATGTTTGGATATTTTAGTATTATTGCGACACAAAAAATTAGCACATTAGGAGTATAATTTCAGGAGATATCAATAAAAATATGGAAATGTAATTTAACATTAGAAGCACTAAATTTTGAATGTTTATAATTCAAAAACTTATCATTCAAATGACCTGAAATTTGGTGTCTAGGCATAGTTTGAACCGAAGATTTGAAATATCTTGTTAAAATTGGGTATTGCCATTGAAAAAAAAATGAAGTTTGATTTCGTTTTATTATGTGGATGCCCCCCTAAGCAAATTTTATATACATCATTTAAAAGTAGACTTTATTTGCAGTCGTTCGGTACCAGTAACTTTCTTCTACAATAATTTGTTGAGGAGTTAGTAGGGGGTGCTTACTTTTTTTTTCCACGACTGTACATATATACATACAAATACAATATAGATAATTTGCATATAATATCGATCGAAAGTACTAGGAAATTTAAATAAAAGACCGAAAGTACAAGAAAATTTAAATAAAATGAGACCAATGTACTAGGAAATTTAAATAAAATCTATACCGTAAAGTACCGAAGGTCCACTCCGAATATAAGCCCTCCCTCATATATGTGAATTTTTCCTTTTCTTATAAAGTTCCATTTATAAGCCCTCTCCTTAAAGTTTTATTTTCTGACTTTCGATCCTTCTGATTTTTCAGGAAATTTCTTAAAATTTTTGTTTCTATATCTCCTAAATGAATTATCTTATGCAATTTATTTTTATCTAATCTCTTTACATATCGTTGTATCAGAATGGCGTATGTTCTCTCTATACAATATTTTCCTTGATTTTTATGCACTAAGAATTAATAGATATTTATTTTAAGTTTAAGTTTTATAATATTTATTCATACTCGTGTTCCTTTTAGATCTAAATTAATTATTTTATGTAAATTTGTTCCATTAATTTATTATTTTTTAACGGAAATTACTTAGCTTTTATGGAAAGAAAATTTTAAAACCAAAAAATATTAATTTGATCGGATTTTATTTTTCAAATTGTATAAATTCTAAGAAATTTCATAAATTCCAATTATATCTCCCCCCTTACAATTTTCTTATCCTTTTCACAAAAGTTTCAATTTTAAGCCCACTTAAAATCATTAGAATTTCCTGTCTTTCTAAGGGGGGGGGGGGGTTACTTTCGGTCCTTTACGATATCTTAAACATGTAACATTTGTATTATTATTATCTGTCACCTTTTAAATAATTAGAGACCTTTTTAAAGTTCATATTGTGTACTTTATTATTATTATTATTATTATTATTATTATTATTATTATTATTAAGTCTGTTACTGTTTGCCGCCGTAAAGCTAACTACTTTAAAATATACTTTTTAAGATCTGCACTAAATTTTACTCTTTTATTATACAATTTAACCAAATTTAAAGTTTAGAATAGATCTCTATTTTCTTTATTGTTTAGAATACACCTTTGATTCTGTTTAATGGTTAATACAATATATATATACATACATACATACATATATATATGGTTATATATATATATATATATATATATATATATACATACATATATATATATATATAGCATGACAAAAATGATATATGATTATCAGTTACAATTGATTTTTGCTTTCATCTCATCATCTCATCATGTCATTATTCAAATTATTTCACACCAGTATGGAACGTGGATGCTTTCGCACTGTAATCGTTGAGATTATTTGCTGATATGTTTTTTCGCTGCTTTTTAATTACAGTAGAACGCCAATTATCCGAACTCCAATTAACCGAACTTTCCAATTACCCGAACAGCCTATTTCTCTCAAAAAAAAAAAAAAAAACTTTAACCAAACTTCCAGTTATCCGAACAGATTATTTCTACAAAAAAATTTTATTAACCGAACTCCCAATTATCCATTGGTTTGGAATTTAATTTTAAATAAAGAAAAAACTGATAGTGGATCAGAAAATAAGGAATGTAAAAGCAATAAAGGAGATGGAAATAATCCTAAGCTATGAACAAAATGAAATTAACGAGTGGTTAAACAGGGAAGTACATGACCCTTGATATCAGATTTCAAATGATGATGAGATTGTGGATGAGATTCATGATGAGATAGAAATTGAAGAAAATGAAAATGAATGCTCTGAAAATAACACAGGTCCATCTCATAACGAAGCCTTTGAATGTTTACAAACAACTGTGAAATGGCTCGAACGGCAGAAGAACGCTGATCCTATTCGACTAACGGTATTTAAGAAGAATTCGAGATATGGCAGCATTGAAAAAATGTCTTCTTTGAACCAAGCGACAATCGAAAGCTTTTTTCCGTAAATTATAATCTCTTTAGTTCAGAAAATCATAAAAAGAGAAAAAAATTAATGATAAAAATGTAAACAACAACAATTTAAAAAAGAAAAAAAGGAAAAAACTATTTTTAAACATGCCAGCACTAACTGGTGCTGCCAGTCCTAAGCTTAGATAACGAGTGAAGGTTTTAGTATAGTCAGAAACATCCCTTAAATTGTCTGTCCATTTATCCGAACTTTTACTTATCCGAACTAGGGTCGGTCCCGACTTGTTCGGATAATCGGCGCTCAACTGTAACTGCAATTGTTAATCGAACAATGCGTTTTAGCGAATTGTGAGTGAGATAAATCAGAAACCTGTTCAGAAACCTTTCGATGATGGTTGAATCGTTGAAAATAAATACCTCATTCATCGTTGTGCATTTTGAATACGCAGAAGTAAATAGATGTTCACATCAGAAGTAATGCAGTGAAACTTTCCTGTGTGACCACCTCCCTGAACGACCATTTTTTTTTTCATGGAACGAAATTTATTCCCATGGGCTCAATACTATTTTTACCTCCATTCAGAGACCATCCCAGTTGAACTCCCTCCATGAGCGACCCATTTCTTTGAAGGAAATAAAACAAATTCCGTTTTTGCCTGGTCGCTTCAAGATTGTTTTATTAGAAAAATAATTCCGGAGAGCGCATTATTCATCAAACTTCTAAACTAAGTTTAGAAATTTTATTTTATTCCGGTAACTTTTAAGTGTTTAAATCTCTTTGTGCCTTTTTAGGTATTGAATTTCACTCTGATGACAAATTAAGAATGACGGTCAATAAACTCCCCTGCCCTATTCTGTCAGGAAACTCTTAAAGAAATAGATAAATTAATGAAATCGTCATTATTTGTTCCTGTCAAAAAAAAAAAAAAAAAAAAAAAAAAGCATTTATTTACTGAAGGACTTGGAAATAAAAGTTCTAAAAAGATAAAACCGTAAAATCAAAGTAAACGTCAATGTATTCATTTTTTAAACTCTCCAGTATTTAACTTATGTAATTAACTTTTGTTTAGATACTTAAATTAAAAAAAAATTTCCTAATGTGAGAAACAAATTTTCGTAACATTAATTGTGACTTTTTTTCAACAATTAAAATCTAGATTTAAACCTGTCCTCCATTAAGAGACCACCTCTCAGAGCGACCCATTTTTACTGGAACGGAACGTGGTCGCTTTAGGGAGGTTTTGCTGTATATGTGATTCCATATAAGAACATTTCGTAAATTTCTGTGACGAAAATACTCAGGAGGATAAATTATGCTTATAAGTACGATATTTTTAGGTGCGTTGTTAATAGATAGTAGTCGTCGTCTTGTCCTTCTGTCTGCATATAACAGCGCAAAAACTGCCCAAACGAATGGTTTGAAATGTAATATATAGAATCGTTTCAGAATTTTGTCGAGACATTTCAAATTTTATGAAAATCGAATCAAAACTTAAAAGATATTAATAAAAGCTTTCTTTATTCTATTAAATCTTATCACACGTCATTAATTCAATGATATCCCATTATAGGTCATGATTTTATGTTGTTATGGTGATGACATCCTATTTAAGAGGGAGTCCTATTATTTCCGTATGACTGAATTTAATACACTGAAACCTCCATGTGCGACCACCTCCATTAAACAGCCACCTCCCTGAACGACCATTTTTTCATAGAACGAAATTTATTCTCATAGGCTCAATACTATTTTTACCTCCATTCAGAGACCATCCCAGTTGAACTCCCTCCATGAGTGACCCATTTCTTTGAAGAAAATGAAACAAATTCTGTTTTTTCCCGAACGCTTGACGAAGGTTTTATTCGAAAAATAATTCCGGAGAACGCGTTATTCATCAAACTTCTAAACTAAGTTTAGATTTTTTTTTTTATTATTCCTGTGACTTTTAAGTGTTTAAACCCCTTTGTGCCTTTTTAGGCAATGAATGTAACTCTGATGACAAATTAAGAATGACGGTCCATAAACTCCCCTGCCCTATTCTGTCAGGAAACTCTCAAAGAAATAGATAAATTAATGAAATCGTCATTATTTGTTTCCGTCCAAAAAATTTTTATTTATTTACTGAACATCGAAAGGAATTGAAAATAAAATTTATAAAAGAAAAAACCGTAAAATCAAAGCAAACGTCAATGTATTCATATTTTAAACTCTGAAGTAATTAACTTATGTAATTAACTTTTGTTTTGACACTTAAATTTTCATATTTTTTCTAATATGAAAAATAAATTTTAGTAACATGAATTATGACCGTTTTTCAACAATTAAAATCTAGATTTAAACATGACCTCCATTAAGAGAACACCTTTCGGAGCGACCAATTTTTACTGGAACGGAACGTGGTCGCTTTAGGGAGGTTTTACTGTATATTTTTTTTTTACTAAAAATTAAAAACTGTTACATGAATTTTTGTTGTTGCCGGCGTTACATAAATAATTTTAGGAATCCCAGTTTCCTAGAAAAATTTTAAAAACTTCACAATTTTTTTTTTTTTTTTTTTCTTTTTTTTTTTTTTTTTTTTTACAGTGTTGCTACTTTAAAATTGACATTTGCAATAAATGTTAGATTTATTATGAAATTTAATCATTTAATCATGATACAACTATTTAACCGCTTCTCAACGAGTGTCTTTTACAGAATTTTTTATCTTTTACAACCAGGTTTTCAAAACAGAAATTTTTGCATAATTGAATCGGGAAAATGCCCTGATTATATAAGGCAAAATTTACAATAAAAAAATAAATAACTGGTGGGAATAATCAAGGATACTGAACACCTTATGCGCTCGTCCTGATGGGGTTAAGGGGTCAAGTAACCTTTAAACCGTCCAAAAATTTATAATTTTGTTAATAGCTTATAATTAAATATGATTCTTTAGTAACATTTAAAAACAAACTCCATACAAAAATTCGCATTATAAGAGAAGTTATGTCTAAAACACTTTGAGCTTTTGCTGTATGATCAAGGGGTAAGTTAATCTTTAATATCAATTTTCTCAAAATAGCGATTTTGATCATTGCGCGCTCGATTTCTGAAAAATGGTTACCTAGAATTTCACGAAATTTTCGGTGAATGTATTAAACATACAGAAGCACAAAATGACCTATTATTATGTTTCTCAAGTAAGAAGTTTAGAATTTACGACTACTTTTGTAATTAAAAAATCCCGATATTTCAAATTTCTTCAAAGATATTTTTTTTCTCGGGATCTACAAGTTTTATTTTTTACATTGTAGTCATTTTGAAGACACTTTATATCTATAGTCATAAAAAAAAATAAATCTTGGCTTGTTTAATCAATTCAAATGGGAAAAATCATCCGCGCAATGCATGCAAGAATAATTCTTTTGTAAAAATTGTATTATCTTTAAAAATAAATAAAAAAATATATATATATATGTCTGTGTATACCTTTTTTAACAACTTAAATTGATAAAATAAATCGTTCCTAACACGTGTTTTCAATTTTATAATTAGAAGTCAATTAGTTAAAGAGTGACTGCAATTCTTACAGAGGTGACTTTTCCATGTACTTTATTGGTTCAAAGGGTACCTGACCCCTTAAGGGTGTATTCCGATCCAAACTGCTTATTTTCTGATTCATTTTAAAATTCATTTTTGCTCTCAAACGCATCAAACTGGGAAATTCTCTTATTTAGAAACTATATAATGTGCCGTGCTTCTTAATTTTTTGATAAATGCTGTAAAAAACGCTGTCAAAGTTGGCGTTTTGAATCGAATTTTCCGAAGCGGGCGATCTGGGAATGAAAAAAATGGTCATACTGAGAAAATAATTGTTTAACAATCAAATTCTAATTAATTGAGCTGAAAATGAAATCACACGGCATGTTAAACATGTCTTCAGAAATCACCCCAGCAAGTTTCATGTTTTTACTTTTAAAAATGAGTCTGAAAATGTCTCAGATAATTTCGAGCTGTTGAGGATGGAAAAATATTTTTTCGAATACACCCTTAAGGAGTGCGTTTTTACCACTGATGCTTTAAAAAAAGGATCCACAGAGCGCGGTGGTTAGCAAGTTAGCTACAAAATGAGGAGTTTGAGTCGATATTCATAGTTTCCATACCAAAACGGCATAGAGATGCGAGAATATTAATTGGCCTCCTTCTGCATTTTAAAATTCCTTCCTGAAGGTATCCCTCCTGTAGAAATATAACAAAAACTGGCTTAACAAAATTCTTTTTTTCCCAAATGTGTTAACATATTTAAAGGAAACTTGAAAAATCTAAGAAAAATTATCCCCTTTTACAACATTTTTCTAAACTACTGTATTTAAATTTACACTGTTTTATTCAGATAATTCCGAATGCAATTTCACTGGCATTTTCTTGTTCTAGTGCTTTTATCCTAACATACTACAAAAGAATTTTCTATCAAAAAGTTCATTAAAATTCATGGTTTCCATACCAAAGCAGTATAGAGATTTCTTAATGCGAGAATGATAATTGGCCTCCTTTCTCATTTCAAAAGTTCTTCCTGAAGGCAACCCTCATATAGAAATATTTCAAAAACTGGTTTTAAAAAATTCTTTTTTCCCAAATGTGTTCCCATATTTAAAGGAAACTTGAAAAATCTAAGAAAAATTATCCCTTTCTACAACATTTTTCCAAACTACTCTATTTAAATTTACACTGTTTTATTCAGATAATTCAGAATGCAATTTCACTGGCATCTTCTAGTTCTAGGGCTTTCAACTCAACAGACTACAAAAGAATTTTCTATCAAAAAGTTCACTGAAATTCATGGTTTCCATACCAAAGCAGTATAGAGATTTCTTAATGCGAGAATGATAATTGGCCTCCTTTCTCATTTCAAAAGTTCTTCCTGAAGGCAACCCTCCTACAGAAATAGTATTTCAAAAACTGGTTTAACAAAATTCTTTTTTTCCAAATGTGTTACATATTTAAAGGAAACTAGAAAAATCTAAGAAAAATTATCCCTTTCTACAATATTTTTTCTAAATTGCTCTATTTAAATCAACACTGTTTTATTCAGATAATTCAGAATACAATTTCACTGGCATCTTCTAGTTCTAGTGCTTTCAACTCAGCAGACTACAAAAGAATTTCCTATCAAAAAGTTCACTGATCTCATTTTTTGATAAATAAAATCCCTCCGAAATTTATTTCTCAGCCTTTCTGTTTGCTCCCATTGTGTAGCGGCGAAAATAAAACTAAAACGAGAAAGGCGACCAAGAAAACGAAAAAATTGTTTGTCGTTGCTTTTGTGTCTGCATGTAAATTCCCGTGATGCTCTATCATCATTTGGCCCGAGTTGCTTAAAACGGATAAAAATAGCCCCCCCATTCAAAGGGGATTGGATATCAAGCAACCATCTTTGGAACGAGGAAGATGAACTGAATTGCGGATGTGGTTTTTCGTATAGGAAATTACCTTCGATTTAGAGGTGTATTCAACTGATTGAAAGACTGGTTCTCAAACTTTTAAGGGAGTTTACCCTTTTTCCACAATTGTTTTTATTTTTTGACCCTTTATGTACTGAATTATGAATTCATGAAAATTTTATCTTCTAAAGAATTTTTCATGAATGGTTTAAATTATATTAGATGATTTACATAATCATTTAATAAATTTTAGAAGGATTGGAGGACTTAGAAGGACTAATTAAATTTGAATTTATAAGGATTTTGTGCAGTATTTATAACCCCACTCAAATCTTTTATTTTATATATTTTTCTTAGTATTTTGTAGAATTAGGAAATGTACAAATATAATGTTCTTACAATAGAAACATAGAAATATTTCCGAATTGAAAATATCCCTCCCCCCGCCCCCAAACGCCAAGAAAGTTGAAAATATGCAAAGGCAAAAGAAATCATCCTTTTAAAAATATTTTTGTTTTGTGTAACCCATAAAGTTTTTGGAACAAGACAAAGTAATGTACCTATAACTCATTCTAAACTGTATTACAACTTATCGATGTATTAAATGGATTTTATAACAAGTTATTTTAATGGTACTTATAAGAACCGTCAGCAGATAAAGGGTTAAAATACGGTTCAAATGGTGAACTCAGTGCATTTCAATGTTAAAAAAAAGTGAATTTTGAAAAAAAAATTAACTGCATATTTAATTAAAATTTTAAAAAAGTAAAAAAAAAAAAATGCATTTTTTAAAATGCCTACAACTTTTTAAATATTAATATTTTTGCCCAATATTTTTTTAAAAAAGATTCTCAAATGTGTATTACACAAGACCGGGTATGGATTTTTAGATACATCTAATATTACATTTAATACAATTTTTTTACTGATATATATAGTAAAAAACGATGAAATCTAACATATCTTCATATTCTTTTATTTAAAAAAATAACAAAAAACCGGAAGGCTAATTCCATACGTACATTTATCACATCTATCTGTACCTTGGAACAAAAAGGGCCAATGTCCATTTTTCTCAAATGGCAGGAAACCCAATTTAAGTTTGAGGAATTTTAAGAATCTTGCTACGATTTCTGTGCTATTATTTTTCAAAGTTGTACCTTTAAATTCACCAATGTTCTTCTCACTACAATCTAATGTTACATTGATTTAGTTTTTAGTTAGCAGTGACACTGGCCATTTTTACATTGGCAGTAAGCAACATTGGCCTCGACAAAATATTTTGTTTTCAATGATCTAATATTGGGAGGACTTTGGCCCTTTTAACAATTAATTTATATCGCATCCTGAATTCATTCGTGCATTTAACTCAATTTAACTCAAATTTCCCAATTTTGGACATTGGCCCTTTTTGTTCCAATAAAGAACAAAAGATATAATAAAGAACATACACAAGAAAAGTTTAAATATCTATCTCAAATGCAAAAAAAAAAAAAAAGGCCTTAGCATTTTTAAAACAGGAAAGTGACAAAAATTTAAATATGGGAGAAAAAGCCATTTTAAGTGTTACGTTGTATGGGTAATTGCGCTGGTTGTATTAACAAAATTTATGCTATCTCGCTATATAATTACCTTATGGGTAAAAATGAGGTTTCAAAATATTTCCAATTAAACAAATTTTCATTTAATATTAAAAAAAGAAAATCGACATTTTAATCAATTTCGGGGTAAACTGTCCCCTTAATGCCAGAATTATTTTCTTCTTTGTACAGTAGCACTTAAAGAACACATTAGCAATCTATTATAATTTTTTTTTCAGTTGAAATTCGGAACAAATCAGATTTTCATGCTTGATACAAAATCAAATTTGTTTTGTATGAAGATCCAGATACCGCATCATTTGCTCGTTATAACAGAGTTAAAAAAAATCAAAGCTCTGGTATTATTAAGTAATACTAATAATAATATGAGTTAAAAAATACAGAATGACCAATGATAGTTTTACATTTCGCTACAATGCTAAATTAGCAGAATGTATTTAGTTCATTGAAACACTGGTTCTCAAACTTTCAATGACAGAATTACTTTCTTCTAGTATATCTAGCAGCAATTAAAATGTATATTAGCAGGCAATTATGTTTTTCCATTAGTTTTATTTTGATATTTAGAAAAATCGGAATTTTTATGCTTGCTACCTTATAAAGTTCGGTTATAATGAATATCAAAATACCACATCATTTGCTCGTTATAACAGAGTTAAGAAAAATCAAATATCGCGTATTATTAAAAGAAAATTGATTAAAAAATACCAAATGACTAATGGTAATTTTACGTTCGTTACGATACTAAATTAGCAGAATGTATTTAATTCATTGAAACGCTGGTTCTCAAACTTTTAATGGCAGAATTACTTTCTTCTATATCTAGTTGCAATTAAAAGTAGGCATTTATGTAATTAGTAGCCAATTATGATTTTTTTACTTAGTTTTATATTGAGATTTAGAAAAAAGTGGAATTTTTATGCTTATTACACATTTAAATTCGGTTATAATGGAGATAAAGATACCGCATCATTTTCTCGTTATAAAAGAGTTCTGAAAAATCAAGCTCTCGTGTTATTAAAAAAAATGAATTAAAAAATACCGAATGGCTAATGGACATTTTGCGTTCGTTACAATACTAAATTAGCAGAATGTACTTAATTAATTGAAAAACTGGTTCTCAAACTTTTAATGACATAATTTCTTTTTTCTATATCTAGTAGCAATTAAAAAGTATATTAGTAGACAATTATGTTGACAATTTTTGCCACTTAATTTTATTTTGAGATTTATAAAAAAGTAGAATTTTTTTGCTTGCTACTCAATAAAATTTAGTTATAAGGAATATCGAGATACCACACCATGTGCTCTCTATAACAGAGTTAAGAAAAATCAAATATCTCGCATTATTAAAAATAATTGGGAAATTAGAGTAATTAAAAAATACCTAATAATTAATTCCAAATATACATTCGTTATGATACTAAGTTAGTGACATGCATTTCCTTTATTATTTCTAATAATATTTATATTTATTATTTTTTGACGTGAAATTTGTAAATAGATATAAGTGCTGCAAAGTAATCAATTAAATCACTATTATCATTTACTTATTAGTTTAGAGAATTTTGTAAAGAAAGTTATTTTTCTTCACTCTTTTTATTATTATTTTTTTTTACATCCACATAATGTGTCTTTGTTTAAATAAACCCATTGAACTCAAAGGGAAAAAATGTCGACAGAGATTAATGGTTGAAGAATTAAAAAAGGAAAAAAAATGAATTTTCATGCTTGATACACAGTCAAATTCGGTTATGATGATAACGAAGTGACAACGGCATTTGCTCGTTATAAAAGAGTTCTCGCAATAAAAAAATTAAATATCGTCTCATAAAATTAAGAAAAAAGTTTCATTATTAAACTAGTAACAATTTATCAGTAATAAAAAAAAACGATTGTGAAAAATGATCCATGATTGTTTTTTACAGTGTATATAAATAGTATTATTGTTTTCCTAATTATAAACACTTTGATTAATGTTTTTATTTCGCTACGGATTAAAATTTACGTCATTAAAATACACTTAAGTTGCCATTAACTGCATCATTAAAATTTACATAATGAAAAGTTCCTTAAAAAAATTTCTTACAATCCTCTTTACACTTACTAGTCCTTATAATGTTTTTCTATTTTTTGCAGTGTCTCTTCTCTCAATATATTTTTTATATCACTTCAAAATTGTTTTAAGCTTTATATCACTTAGATCAATTTCTTTAAACATAAAACAGACAAAAAAGTGAAACCATACTATTTGTTCAAGCCTCTACCTTTTCCGCTATTTTTACTTTTAACGTATAATGGCACCTTCATGTTCATCAGTTAGCTCTTTCAATTTTGGCGGCTATAAAACTCGGCGAAGGAAGTTCAAATAATGGTCTATTTTTATGGTTTGTATTTCAGTCCGCTAGAAAGTAAAATAGACAAAATCCATTAGGTGAGTGGCTAAAATAAAAAAATAAAGAAATAAGACCTAATGTATAAGAAATATATCTTGGCGTCAGATTGTTTGTTTAACAGTATTCTCTGTGACTAGAGCGTTTTTTTATTTTCCGTAAATAGATAAATAAAACAGAGTAAATGTATATAAGTAAAGTTATTTTTACTTGTGCTTTGACTTAACCCATTATGCCCAGACGGTATTTAACCCTTTATGTACTGAATTATGAATTCATCAAAATTTTATCTTCTAAAGCATTTTTCGTGAATTTTTTAAACTACATTAGAAGATTTACCTAATCATTTAATAAATTTTAGAAAGATTTTAGAAGGATTGAAGGATTTAGAATTCATTAAATTTAATTAATAGATCGATTAGTTGTAATATAGTTCAGAATGAGTTATAGATACATTACTTTATCTTGTTCCAAAAGATTTAGGTGCCCCGGTGGTATTTTACCCTTTATGTACTGAATTATGAATTCATGAAAATTTTATCTTCTAAAGCATTGTTCGTGAATTTTTGAAACTACATTAGAAGATTTACATAATCATTAATAAATTTTAGAAGAATTTTAGAAGGATTGAAGGATTTAGAAGGACTCATTAAATTTGAATTTATAGGGATTTTGTACACTATTTATAACCTCACTGAAATCTTTTAGTTTAAATATTTTTCTTAGTATTTTGTAGAATTAGGAAATGTACAAATATAATGTTCTTACAATAGAAATATAGAAATATTTCCGAATTGAAAAATCCCCCCCCCCCCCCCATCGCCAAGAAAGCTGAAAAGATGCAAAGGCAAAAGAAATCATCCTTAAAAATATTTTTGTTTTCTGTAACCTATAACTCTTTTGGAACAAGATAAAGTAATGTATCTATAACTCATTCTGAACTACATTACAAGTAATCGATGTATTAAATGAATTTTATAACAAGCTATTTTAATGGAACTTATAAATACCATCAGTAGATAAAGAGTTAAAGTACCATTAAAGTAACTCGTTATAAAATTAATTTAATACAACGACTAGTAGAAATACAGTTTAGAATGAGTTATAGATACTTTACTTCATCTTGCTCCAAAAGCATTACTGGCTTCACAAAACAAAAATATTTTAAAAGGATGATTTCTTTTTCATTTGCATCTTTTCAGTTTTCTTGACGTTGAAAGATTGTGGGGGAAAAGTTTCAGTTAAGAAATGTTTTTACATTTCTGTTGTAAGAGTTATATTTGTACATTTCATAATTCTACAAAATACTAAAAAAAATATTTTAAATAAAGATTTGAGTGGAGTTATAAATATTGCACAAAATCTCTATAAATTCAAACTTAATTAATTCATTTTAATCGGCAAAATCCTTCTGAAATTTATTAAGCGATTGTGTAAATCTTCTAATGTAGTTTCAAAAATTCACGGAAAACGCTTTAGAAGATGTAATTTTGATGAATTCATAATGATATAAAGGCTTAACTCTGAACAATTCCTTTTGACATGGAGAAAGTTCGGGTATTATAGAATACTATTTACATTTTTATTAGTAAGTCAACATAAAAATATTGAGATTTCTTAACAGATTGTGATACGTTTTAAAGTGGAAGAAAAAAAATACTCATCAATATTTAGCTTTTTTTTTAAAAGTTACACTTTTCGGGTAATGACAATCAGTCGGGTAATATGGGTTATAAGGAATATTAAAATTGCAAGACGAAACACGATTTGCAAGAATAACCAAAATTACTTAATAAGTAAACATTTGTACATCATCTATAAATCACCAGATTCTTTGAAAAATTGTTTTAATTTTTACAAAAACATAAATGTAGCTTATTGTTTCGCCCCCACCACAGTCCGCATGAACCCCCATCAGGCATTATAGCCACTCCTCATAGGCCCCGATCATGACTAAATGGGGAACTGCGCAAAAAAAAGTAGGGGGCCCCATTCGAATCGCTGCAACATTATTCAAATAGAACTAATGGTCAGTCATATGTGTACAGTAAACTCCCGACTATCCGTCTCTCGACTATCCAGTTCTCCGTACTATCCGGCTTGAAAAAAAGTGAGGAATGTTGCAAGCGGCTGAGACAGGCAGGTTCCCGTCCGTAGGAAAGTGCTAACTCACGACAAGAAGGATCAAGAAGGAATTGCAGGATACAATATCAGAGACAGACAGAGAGGGATGGGGGGTTAAGGCTTGATAACCTGTTTTGTTAATTTTTCAACGAATGTTAACTAGTGCGGACGTTATTTTCCGCTTATCCTGGTTGCTTTCGTCTAGTCTTTAGGTGTGCTTCGTGTTTGTTTATTAAAGATTAAGGAAATGGGTGATAAACGAAAAAAGGATGTAGTGACTATGGAGGTGAAACTACGAGTCAGCAAGAGGAAGAGACACCAGCTGATATTATCTGCTTGTGTAAATAGAGGGACATTGCGTCGCGGAAGAGAGCTAACAGGGAAAAGCAGTCATCTATCAACTACTTTGTCAAAAACTAAAAACTAAGTTTTAACTCTTTTATCTTATACATAATTTTTCATATTTGTGCAATCATTTATTAATAAACAGTAAAATAAGATTTATGAATTAGGCGCTAATGTTTTGCTTATTTTGAAACTGTATCTTAAAATGTGTAACATGTGTTTTTAATATAATGGGGGGGGGGGGTGCATGAAGTGAGTAAATATTTATAGAACTCAGGCCAATCCGGCTTTTTTGTTATCTGGCCTACCCTTCCGCCACATTAGGCCGGATAGTCGGGAGTTAACTGTATTCATAAACAATATTTTCGCACCTTGGATTTTAAAAAGAAGAAAATTCTTAGCTCCGCCAATTCTAAATTAAGTACCTGAATTAATAAAAAATACTTCTTAGTACAGAACAAAACTCTTTAATATAACTTTAGCAACATGTTGTATTACTTTAAGATGAATTTAATTACTTTAAATTATTTTAGAGTGTCAAATACACTAACATGTAAATATGTGTTAATCAAGTTACTTTCTTTTATATCTTTTTAAGTTGTACTACATACAACATAATATTAAGTCAAATACAATCTACTTCACAAGTAGAAAGTGTTTTTTTCAATAAATCTTAAAAAAAAAATGGCAATTTTGGTTTGTTTTTCATATTTAACTCTAAGTCAAAAGAAAAAAACTTTGAATACGGAAGAAAATTTATCTGATGACAATTAGAACTGATTATTTTCAATAACTAAAGTTTAGATATGATTTAAATTCATTGCTAATACAATCTATTAAAATCAAAATATTATCTCTTTTTTAATAGTGGTTGATGCTACTTTGCGAAAGCACTGATCTCTGTGAGTTCAAAATGAAATTTGTTTTTCATGAAGTTTAGTAGAATCTTTTAAAGATGAAATTTGTATTTTGAATTTTAAAAAAAATTTAGAGTTGGAATTGGGAAAAAAGTAAATATTTTATAAATTAATATATGTATTTGGGGGCTCCTTGAGGCCCGGGGCCCCTGGGCAATGTTCCGATTTGCCCATGCGATAAAAAGAGCCTGACTCACCCCCTCTTCCATCCTCTCAATATTTTTCATTGCAAAACAGGCACAATGCTTCTTCCTCATCCAGTGTATAACCTGGTAAAAAGTGCATTTCAAATGATACGTCGGAGTGGAATGATTGTTCTTCTTCACTAAACTCGTCTTAAAACAGTTCTCTAGCTGATATTCCTTATTTACCCGACACACTAATTTGAAAAACATAACTTCTTCACTCGTCAACAAGCTTGTATAAAGGAATACTGACTAACACAGCAATAAATATAACTGTTCCACTTTATACTGAACTTCGTTAACATCACTGGCAGTGAGAGTTTATAATTAACGCAAATTTTATAAAATTTACCTGCAAATAACTGCAAAAATTGAGAACAAGATTTTATTTCACCGCGTCGCTCCAACAGCAGGTATCCAAACAAAACTGAGCACAGTGTATCATGAAAGTACTAGGAAGTATTTTGGCAGTTTTATGCTTGGTTGCAACACCGTATGCGCCAGATATTGAAGTATTCCGTATTGCCCGACTATTCTATAATACCCGAACTTCCTCTATACAATAGAGATATGTTCGGGTTCTCTTTTTCGGAGCCCGAGACCGGCGGTTTGAAATTCGAGCCCGAAAATTTTATCTGAGCCTAAGCCCGATACCGAAAGCATGTAATAGGACTTTTTAATAGCATTTTAAAAAACCTCCATGATTAATGTCCTCATTTAAAAAAACTCTTTTTACATAGAAATAAATATTAACCCTAAATGCAACCTCATGACAATTTTCTGTTGTTTTCATATTTCTGAAAATCTATTTAAGTAATCAAATTTGTTATTTATAACCAACCACTAGCAGAAATCTGCAAAACTCACAATTCTTATTCATTTAAAATATCATTGTATAACTATGGCAGAAAGACATAAGTTTTGTTTTCCAATAAGTCTGAAAAAGCACTTCAAACATAAAACAAGGAAAGATAAGGGGTACCTCACGGCTTCTTTATGTAACTAAAACTGCAAATGCTTCAGAATCAGATATAATATTTTTTCTTATGTTTCATAAATAACAATTCAATTCCCCTTTAAATTGATAGTTAAAAGATTGTAAAGTACGTTAAGAAACTTAGACTATATTCTTGTTTCTGAAATAGCATGTTTTTTTTTCTTTTTCAATTTGTGAATAAATAAAATTTTCATTTTAAGCACAAACCTGAAGAAATATAAAAAACGACCCCAGTCCGTTTCTGGCTCATTCTCTTGCTCGGACTGGGCCGCTGCCATCGAAATACTCAAGGCCAGAAAACACGAGTGTGACGTCATCACTAATCGACCGACTTCTCACTGGTGTTGGAATTCGGACCGGAAATTTTTGAATAGCAATTTTCTTTTATATTATTTGTGGAATATCTATGAACTTATAAAACAATAATTATTATTTAAACTTACTGGTGAGAATTCGGAATACCTAAATAAAAATTCATGGCAGATTTTTTATTGGGGGATCCAAATTCTCACCGGTAAGTTTAAATAGTTATTTTTGTTTTATAAGATGATAGATATTCCACAAATAAAATAAAAGGAAATTGCTATTGAAAATTTTCGTTGTGGATTCCAACACTAGTGAGAAGTCGGCCGATTAGTGATGACGTCACATTCGTGTCCTCTGGCGTTGAGTATTTCGATGGCAGCGTCTGAGCCCGTCTTGTTTCTAGTGTACAAGGCTAAATTTAATCTAACGGCAAAAGTTATACTTTCTTTAGTTTTTTCTTTAGTAGTACATGAAGGTAGCCTGGTTGGAAACAAGCTATAATGGGATTTCTAAATAGTAGCCAGCTATGTTTAGGCTTGCGGCACACAGACTTTTTTTGTAATAATTAACCCCAACAAGCGAGCTGTAATTTTATGCACAAGTAAAGACTCGCGGTGTTTTTTTTTTTTTTTTTTTTTTTTTTTTTTTTTTTACTCACAATAGCTACGTTCGTAATAGCTACACCCTTATAAAATCAAGGTATTACATTATAGCAATAAGAAATATTAGAAATTCCATTATAAAAATCAGTAATAAAATTTAATTTTTATTTTGGAGTCACATGGAAAAACTAGTTGAATGTGCCAATCCCAAAACTTTCTTCTATCTCATATATTTTAATATTTCAAGATGTTGTTACAGATGTCAATATTTCATTTTTATTACTTCAATACTACATCAACTTTGGCTTTCATCTTAAATTTCTGCTTCACTCAATTAATAGAAGTAAAAACGAGTTAATCTCGATCATGATATTTATTAAAATCGCGAACAGTCGGCTTATCAGGATGGGAGGTACCCGTCGATTCACGAGCCACTGGTGTACAATAGAAATACGAAAAATTAAGAAGATTACACAATAATCGCTATTACAGCACCCCCTTCTGGCGGAATTTTTCCACGTTCAGGGAGGATCTTCTTATCATGGCCAAAAACATACACAAAAATTTGGTTCAATTCTATGCATAACTTCATACATTTTTCGACGGTACAATATTGAAAATGGCACAAAAATCGCTATTACAGCGCCTCCTTCCGGCGGAATTTTTCCAAATTCAGGGGGATGACCTTCTTACCATCACCAAAAACATACACAAAAAATTTGGTTCAATTCTATTCATAACTTCATACACTTTTCGATACGAGCCGTTAATTCCCAAATTGGATCAGCCGAGCTCAGCAATCTGATTGGCTAAAACTGATATTTATATAGTAGAAAATTATATTTATTTTCTTATGAAGTAGTGTAATGTAAAATAGAATGCAATTATAATGACTTAAATTGATTTATTTTGTTAAATTTGATCAAAATCACAGTAAAGTAATCCAAAATATTAATATTAACGAACAATCAGATTGCTGAGTTCGGCTGAGCCAATTTGGGAATTAACGGCTCGTCTTTTCGATGGTACAATATTCAAAATGGCACAAAAATCGCTATTACAGCGCCCTCTTTCGGCCGATTTTTTCCAAATTAAGGGAGAATCTGTTTGCTATAGCTAAAAACTTAAAAAAAATTGGTTCAATTCTATGCACCATACACTTTTTGATGGTACAATGGTGACAGACATACGGACAGACGGACACACGGACAGACAGACATTTTCTATAAACATGTTTTTTGGGCTCTTTGACCCCTAAAACCTGTAAATTCGTCGAAAACCGGAAGTCGAATAGAAGAAACAATACTTTCTTCTATTGAAGATAGAAGAAAGTAATAAAATGTAAGAAACATCATGTTTGTGGTAAAAATTTATGAATGCTAGCTCACTGAATAGTCAATTTTGTCTTCGAGAAATGAAGCTTTTTTTTTTTTTTTTTTTTTTTTTAAATGTTATAAAATGTATTGATGTTCATTTGATTATACATTTAAATAACGAATTTTTCTATTCATGCTTTCACCAGATCACAAACGCATATAAATTGAAAACTACTGTCCTATAATAATAAAATTAAGAGTTTGTTCATTTGTCTGTCTGCGTATAATCTCATAGACTCGGAGATCTCGTAGTGTGTCCCTACAGACCAGGCAATTACCCAGTATTACGAGTTGTAAAGCACCTGCTGAAGGGTGAGATTTGCAAATTACTGCACCCAAGTAGCACAGATTGTTGGCCAATCGTTTGCAATTTCTGAAAACTGTTGGGAATGATAGGTTACAGAGGTCTCTCTACTTTGGAGCGTATCTGAGAAGCTAAAGTTTGGACCACTCTTGACATTTGTCGGAAACTAATGCATTGGAAAATGGCACTGTAAGGCGAACATTTCTTACTATGTACCAACATGGGCTAACATGGGCCAACAACTAGCCAACAATTAGCCAACGTTGACACAACTATTTTGTGATGTGATATTTAAGAATGACAGCACTTTACTGACAAGCATAGCAGGTATGCCATGAGATACTATGACTATGAACATCATTTTGGAGTACATAAGACCATGAACAGTTCATATTAGTTGGCATTTTTACGTTGCCATGACGATGCACAGGTGTTCGAAGGTCCCATACAGCAGAAATAAACTGGATCCTCATTCTCTGCTAAATGGGCAGTGCAGACTAAGAATGATTCTTTTCCATAGACCATATGTAACGGAATTATTTGAAGTGTCACTGTAAGCGTAATAAGATAATATAATAATAGTAATAAGAGACATATTAGAAATTCCATTATAAGAATCGGCAATAAAAGTTAATTTTTATTTTGGCGTCATATGGTAAAATAAAAAAAAAATGAAACATCACGTTTGTCGTAAAAATTTATGAATGCTAGCTCGCTGAATGGTTAATTTTTTTTTCTGAGAAATGAATTGTATTTAATTTAAAAAAAAAATCTTACAAATTCATTGATGTTCATTTAATAATACATTATTTTTCTATTCGTGCGTACACCTTCTTACGAACACGTATAAATTTAAAAGCTCTGAACTATAATAATAAAATTAAGAGTTTGTTTATTTGCTTGTCTGCGTACAATCTCATAGACTCGGAGAGCTCTCAGGTTATCCCTACAGACCAGGCAATTAATTATCCAGTACTACGAGTTGTAAAGCACCTGTTGAAAGGTGACATTCACCGAATTACTGCACCCAAGTAGCACAGATTGTTGGCCGTTCGTTTGCCATTTGTGGAAACTGTTGGGAATGATAGGTTACAGAGGTCTTTCTACTTTGGAGCGTATCTGAGAAGCTAAAGTTTGTACCACTCTTGACCTTTGTTGGAAATTGATGCATTGGAAAATGGTACGGCAAGGCGAACATTTCTTACTGTGTACCAACATGGGTTAACATGGGCCAACAACTAGCCAACGTTGACACAACTATTTTGTGATGTGATATTTAAGAATGACAGCACTTCACTGACAAGCATAGCCAGGTATTCATGGGATACTATGACTATGAACATCATTTTGGAGTACATAAGACCATGAACAGTTCATATTAGTTGGTATTTTTATATCGCCACGACGATGCAAAGGAGTTCGAAGGTCCCACATAGCAGAAACAAACTGCATCCTCATTCTCTGGTAAATGGGCAGTGCAGTCGCAGCCTAAGAATGATTCTTTTCCATCTACCATATGTAAGGGAATTATTTTAAGTGTCACTGTAAACGAACTATAAATGCTACCACTCACTTACCACTCACTACTAATCACTTCATTTGCAATGCTGAGCATGTCAGAGTAAACCTCAATAACATATAAAAATTACATGTCAATTTTACCGTATTTACGAGAGTTAGAGATGGGCAGGCAAATACGTTTCAACTATGTTAGAAAGTGTTAAAAAAAGAAAAAAAAAGATTAAATTTGTAGCTCTCTCCCAAAAGTAATGTACTGTCATACATAAAAAAAAAACATACAAAGAGATTATATAAGCTCTTTAGTTGGAAGATGATTAAAAACAAATTAACTAGTGAAGAAATAAAGAATATTTGGAAAAATAATTAAAAAAAATCTGTTTTATCAATAGTACATGTATTTTTCCTCAAAATCATAGCTCAAAAGTATTAGGATTATTTCTAAAAAAACTTTATTTGATTTGTAAGAAAAGAGACAAATGTAAAATAAAAATGAGCTTTAATATGATTTAATATGATAACATTTCAGATCTAAGTGGAAAAAAAAAATCTTAAACAGAGAAACGAAAACAGAAGCTTCTGTATCCCAAGTATCATGAAAAGAAATGATTTAAAAAAATAATAATAATCAGAGTTCAGATACACATTTGCTCTGAAAAACTGGAATGTCCTAAGCAAAAAAAAAAAAAAAAAAAAACGACATAAAGAGAATCCAGATCGATGAAAACTTTCCTGAATTTTTTCTTTTTCTTTTCTTTTTCTAAACTATGAATTTCATTTTCCTGTTGTTGAATCAATTGGAAATGTATTGATTTAGTCACGTATCCTTGTTTTTTTCTAGTCTCTTTATGGTATCTGATTCTTTTAGTCTGTATATATTTTAAAATTCTAAAAAGAGATCGTGTTATTAAAAGATGTGTTCGCAAGAAACACGTCCTAGAAAAACACAAAAACATTGAATTCGTATTTTAACGGTTACAGTGGCCTAGAAAATAAAACTTTTTCTTTTGTCCTTTAAATAAGTGATATATTTTTATACTAATTTGGTGTCGCAGAATATGAATTAACTATTAAATTCTTAATGTTAGCTCTCGGTGTAAAAATACAGAATTTTAATACTGATTCTTTTACTCCGTATTTTACAGTCTAAACGTGAAAACACGTTTTAATTACGTGTTTTCACGTAATTAAAACATGTAATTACGTGTTTTAATTACGTAATACAGTTGATTTATTACGTAATTAATTTAATGATATCCCATGATAGGTAATGATTCTAGGTTGCCATGGTGTTGACGTCCTATTTAAGATGGAGAGTTCTATTATTTTCGTATGACTGAATTTAATATATTGGATCGTAATAAATTTTGTATTCGCGCATTTTTGCATAAGAGTGCAACAGCTATTGCACCGAGATCTGAATATTTACAAAACTACTTATAGTACGAACGTACCTCATTTGCCACGTTTGACGTACAATTTCCGACATGTTTTCTGTTTATTGCAGATAAATTTTTAGCCTCTGTATATTTTTATGAACTATTTTATTTCTTACATGCATTAAAGTATTTTAAAATCGGAGTAAATATTTTTCAAATCGGAGTTATTGCGTACCAAAGGGTTAAATAAGTAAATGTGACATTAAAATTAATTTCATTACTCTTTCATGGATACAAATAAAAAAAATTTCAATTTCTAAATAGCACGCAATATCGAAAAGCATATCTGAAATCTTTTCTAATTTTGAAATAAGCGCTTCAATTAACAAGCACTTCCCATCGGATAGCCTGGAGAAATTGGAAACACCGAAGTCAGTCAAAATCACTGCCAACAAAACTGACGGTCCAAGCTCTGTTTGCCGTTAACATCTGGCATTATCCCAGAAGTATATTGATTGTAAATTAGTTCTTGGAGGATGTAGCGGTTTCAGAAAATTTACATCCCCCCCCCCCCCCTTCTCATTCATTAGTTAAAATGCCTAAAGATCATTAATTTCTTTAATATGATTTTCTAAGATTTAAAAATGCGCGCGATCCGTTTTCATCAGCAAATTCGTTTAACTGCATGCATGCACTAAGATAAAGTGCTATTGCAATTATATTTTGATGTATTTATTTTAATGTTAGCGTTTTTAGATGCATTTATTTTAATAGTAGCATTTAGACGCATTTATTTTAATAGTAACATTTAAATGCATTTATTTTAAAACAAGCATTTAAGCATACATAATTTAACATTAGCAGTTAGAAGCATTTAAGTACACTTAACATTTGCAGTTAGAAGCATTTCTTGTAATAGAAGTATTTAAGCATCTTTATTTTAACTTTAACATTTTTAGATGTATTTATTTAAACAGTAGTTTAGTCGCCTTTATTTTAACATTAGCATTTAAACGCATTATTTTAAATTAAGTATTCAAGCATATTTATTTTAACATTAGTATTTAAACGCACCTGTTTTAATAGTATCATTTAAATGCATTTATTTTTAAATAAGCATTTAAGCATTTTTAATTTAACATTAGCACTTAGAAGTATTTATTGTAATAGAAGCAGTTAAGCATATTTATTTTAACTTCAGCATTTTTAGATGCATTTATCTCAACAGTAGCATTTAGACACATTTATTTTAACATTAGCATTTAAACGCATTTGTTTTAACTTAAGCAGTTAAGCATATTTATTTTAACATTAATATTTAAATGCATTTATTTTTATAATAACATTTAAATGCATTTATTTTTAAATAAGAATTTAAGTATATATAATTTAACATTAGCAGTTAGAAGCATTTATTGTAATAGAAGCAGTTAAGCACATTTATTTTAACATTAGCATTTTTAGATGCATTTATTTTAAAACTAGTATTTAAACACATTTGTTTTAACTTAAGCATTTAAGCACATTTATTTTAACATTAGCATTTAAATGGATTTTTCTTTGTCATTAGCATTTTAACACATTTATTTTAATATTATCATTTCAACGCATTTATTTTAGAAATATTTAAACCAATTTATTTGAAAATAAGAATTTAAAAATGCTTAATTTAACATTAGAAATTAGACGCATTTATTCTAACAGAAGCATTTAAGCATATTTATTTTAACGTTTGCATTTTAGATGCATTTCTTTTAATTGTAACATTTATACGCATTTATTTTAACATTAACATTTAAACGCCTTTATTTTAACCTAAGCATTTAAGCATAGCTATTTTAACATCAACATTTAAAAGCATTTATTTTAACCTAAGAATTTAACCCCTTAATTCTCGCTCTCGTGATATTCACGGACTGTGTCTTTTATTCGGATTGTTTGATTCCCACCAGTTTTATAAAATAGTGTAACTGGCTTTATTAAAATATCCTTTTACCTGTCATTAAATAAGGTGAATATTTCTTTTTCAAAATAGTGGTGCCAATAAGCAATTTGAATTTTTAAACCGTAATTCAATGCGGCCGTTAAGGGGTTAAACGCATTTATTTTAATAGAAACATTTAAATGCATTTATTTTAACATTTAAGCGTATTTATTTTATTTTAGAATAAACATTTAAGCCTATTTATTTTAGCATTAGCATTTAGACACATTTATTTTAACATTAGCATTTAAACGCATTTATTTTAAAAGTAACATTCAAATGTATTTATTTCAAAACAACCATTTAAGAAGATTAAATTCAACGTTAGCAATTAGAAACGGGGCATCCTCACAATCTTTTGACCTTTAATTCCCTGAATAATATTTTTTATTTTAGTACGTATTCTTGTGTTTTTTTTTTATTATTATTATTTCCTGTACTAGGGAATATCCCATTGCATGATGTATAACAATATTAACGAGATAAATAAGTTTTATACGATGTTGCCGACACAGCTCAAATGAATCAGTAATGTTGAAAATTTCCGAAAGAAGAAAATATATTTTTGGAATACAGATAGTTTCGGTCTAGTTTCACTCCGGCCGAATTTCACTTAACATTTTCGTCAAAAACGAATTTTCGGCGAAACTCTAATTTTGGGCTGAAACCGAATTTTTTGTCGATGTCTAATTGAGGACATCAGAAGCCAGGGGGTACAAGTGACAAAATTTCGATTTGGAGTAAATTGAGTTCAAAGATAATTGACGTTAAAGTTGAACATCAATAATAATTGACTGAATTGAAATAGGAAACTGCTGCTTGTTTCACAGTGGTGTTTGAACTCTTATTTCAATAAATGTGAAAAAAGTAGAGTGTAATTTTCTTTAAATTTATAATTAATCAATATTGATTCGGCAAAAGGGGTTGATCTCTAAAACACAACACATAATTAGAAAATCACTTATATTTTTTTACCTGAAAATAATAAAGCATATTTCCAGGTCGTCTGTGCACTTAGTTCAATTTTTTCAATTTTGTCACTTATACCCCTTTGGCTTCTGGGGTCCTCAATTATAATATAAAATATTTTACTTCAATATAATGCTAGGCAGTTTGAAATGTAATTTCGCTTTTATTAGTCCTATTTCTACACATATCTTACGAATTTATCTCTTTTGTTCCTACTGTATATCGATTATCTTTAACAATATAGAATAAATGCTTTTTTTACTACCGTTTTTCTTTAACAAATCACTCTTAGTTACAACAGAATTTGTCTCCCTTGAGACGAACTTTATTTCTTCTGGTGAAAGGTATTTTTTATAGCCACGCTATAAACGAGCATAAAAATGTGATTACCTTGGCATTAAATGGTTTGGGGTTACGAGAGAAATAACTAATTAGCATGTTCAACATTTTTTATGACTGTCGTTCTGACTGCTTTTTTTTTATCGAGTCTTTGAAATTTGAATTTATTCGTGGAATTTATTCAAATGTTAAAATAGTGAATTAATAGATATTTCTAAAGAACTTTACAAGATTTTAGATTTTTACTATTTTGTTTGTAAATACAGTAGAACCTCTTTTATCCGAAACTCTCGGTTAACCAAAATCTATTTTTAAAGCTTTTGTTTTTTAATATCACATTCCTCGTGTGCAAAATCCATTTTCAAAGCTTTTTTTTTTTTTTTTTTTTTTTTTTTTTTTTTTTTTTTTTTTAACTATCATATTCCTTGTGTGCAAGAGGTCCATTCCGAACTACGATTCCCTTTCTTAGAGTTCCTTTGAATTTAACTTGAGCTCCCGTAAGTTGCGGAGTACAGCGAAGAAAACGAACAAATTAGCAATTCTGAATCTTTCGAATGTTTTGCAAAAGGTTTGGCATAGCTGAAGCAGCAGAAAGACTGTGATATTCCTGAACTAATAATATTAAAAACTTCGTGATAAAGTTTCAAAGCAAAGGCAATCGAAACTGCGACAGACAAAACATTGTTTCAAACCCTTGTGAAATATGTAAAAGGTACTTAATTTCAAAATTAAAATCCAGGTAATTTATTCTTGTTTCTATTTTGTTATTGCTTTATTTTTATTAAGCACTTGTTACCATAATAAGAAATAGCGCGTATATTTCTCCTTAATCTTACAATTAAAACATCCTCGATCATCCGAAAATTTTGATTTTCCGAAAGAGGGTCAGTCTCAATTACTTCGGATAATCGAGGTTCTACTGTAGTTACTTCCTAAGTCGTTAGAAATAGGTACACACCTTTAGCTTTAAATTACTTAAATGAGGTTTATATTAACTTTAGAAATCTCTCCTTTTTGGCCAGTAGCCCCACCAGTGGCCGAGAGGTTCTGCTCTCGAAGCTGGTAGACGGGAGGTGCTGGGTTCGAACCCAATCGCGACGTCGGCCTAATCGTTCGGAGTTTTCGTGGTTTTCTTCAAACTTTGTTGATCCTTGCGTAAATACGGGTTAGGTTCCCTTAGAAAGAACCCCACGGAGGGCACTCCCCCCCCCCCCCCACTTAGGGCCTATATCCCACGTGTTGATAATTGGCCGTCATAAACACAACCATCCAACTTTTTTGGCCAGTAAATATGCTGAAAACATTTACTGATATTAATTTTTCTCACAGTCTATAAAAAGAAGTTAAAAAAAGTAAACAAAATCTGGAGCGGGTCCATTCGACTGTTCGAACACAGGAAAGTAAAATAATAATAATAAATAAATTTTTGAAACAATGAAATTGGTTGGATTCAAACGAAAGACCTTCCATTTTGAAATTTAAGACGTAACCCTCTGCGCTACTAATGCTGGCTTTTGTCCCTGTCGGCAAAGACATTCACGAACTAATGCTAATCCTATGGGGAGAGATTTATCTAATATCTCGTTTGCATTTCGACATTTATATATATATATATATATATATATATATATATATTATTATTATTTTTTTTTTTTTTCTTTTTTGCATTGGATAGCATTGGTCCGTCTCTACACCGCACCTTTTTTACTTTTTCGATTTTGGTCGCAGATATGTTTTATAAAGTTACTTTCACTTTCAAAACCAGTTCTGAAAATGAAAGTGTCATTCTAAAAAAATATCTGCAGCCAAAATCGAAAAAGTAAAAAAGGTGCGATGTACAGACGGATCTCTGCTATCCAATGCAAAAAAATTTATTTAAAAATGTCGAAATGCAAACGAGATATTAGAAAAATCCCCCTCCATAGGATTAGCATTAGCTCGTGAGTGCCTTCGCCGGCAGGGACAGGAGCCTTAAGTGTGTCACTGCAATTTTTATCACTTATACTGTGTCACATTTTCCCTGTAAAAACGTTTTAGACATTGAGGTGGCTGCGCAGAACGTCACCCCATCGGGCTGACGGTTGAAATTCTAGGATTAGTTAAAACTCGATTCGCATATTAAAATGCAACTGGTCTTCCAAGTCATAGCTTGGTGGAAACACATGCAGACCCAATTTTAGTGGTTGATCGGTACGTTTATCATTGTGTTTTCCTGCATCCAAAGGTATGAAAATATCGAGGACTGGGAGCAAGAAAATGCAATGCTAAACCTACCAGTCAACAACTAAAATAGGGTTTGAAGGTGTTTTCCATCAAGATATGACTAAGCAAACCAGTTGCATTTTAATATGTGAATCGAGTTTTAACTAATACTGGAGTTTCAACAATGAACTCGATAAGGCGATGCGGTGTGCAGCTGCCTCCTTGTCTATTTGCAAAATGGTTTTCAAATGTTGAAACAGCACCAAAAACTGCCTATAAATCACAAATAAAGTAATAAATCACCATAAAATCAAAGCAATTCACAGGACGCATGTGTTTACAGTAGGCTGTTATATTTTCCAGCTCAAAACGCGTCCCGTGAATTGCTTTGATTTTATGGTGATTTATATAAAGTCTTATTATTTTAACTGGCTTTCAAATGGCCAGAAAACATAATCTGTCGGCCGATTTGTCCGAAAATCTATACAGTTCTCACGACGGTGGTTTATAATAAAATCGGAAGCACCATTTGGATGTTACCACGTTCAAACACACACACACAAAAATATGATTACAATAGTTTCCTTGCATTATGTGTTCGAAAAATAGAAATCTATACACTAGCATCTGTTAAATAAATATATATATATATATATATATATATATATATATATGTAACCATTATAAGCCATTTCAAATGATCATCTACAATTTTGAAGACAGAAATTATAAATGAAGTTTTAATTATGGATATATATATATATCATCGGGTTATGAAGCATTGAATTTCATGATATTTAGACATTTTCTGTAGCGTAACAACATCATTTCAGCTTAAGTCATGAAACTATGCGTAACGTAATAACTTACTGCGAGTTCATTTAACTACATAACACCAAAAGATGTATGGCTTAAAGAATTTTAATTAATAGCTCTGGGATGTTTAACACCTTCTCATTTGTGTTTATAAGACGGTTGCATGTATGTATATCGGTTCTAAATATATATATATTTAGAATTAGAGTCAGGGGTGCGTACATTTCTACAGTTACATAACACAGTCTACAAAATCTACAGTTATGTAACACAAGCATCCTATGTTCTAAAATTATTTAGCTGTGTCATAACCAAAATATAATAAGAAGATATAATAATATCAAAAATAATGATAGAAATCCACATTTCCGGATTAACACTAATAACGTTAAAATTATATACAATGTGAAAATACTAAAAGAATCATTATAAGAAAGATGAAGTAAAAACAACGAACTTCAGAATATTGACCAGGAGAAAAATGTTGTCTCGGTATGGACTTTTTTATCGTTATTATTAATTTATCTTCCGAAAATGGAAAACGAAATTTTTTCTGTATCTGGATCAAATGGAAACAAAACTGAGGTTTAAAAATATTAAATTTTGCAAACTGGGGAATTATATATGTTCAAAAACAAAATAAAAATAACAACTTCTCAAAATACGAGTGAAATAACTTGTTTTACCTATTAATTTTGTCAAAAAAAGGGTGCAAAAATGAATTCTAAATAAGAAGTCCAGTCACTCGTTTTGCCTGTTAATCTAGTCGAAAAAAAAAGAGTGAAAATGGCTTATCAAAAAGGAATCAAAATAACCACTCCGCAAGATGGATGAAATCCACTCTTATAGGATAAGTACATTTTCAATACTGGAAAGGAGTGAAAATATATTCAGTCGGAGTTAAAATCGCCGATTTTTTTTTTTTTAAGAGAGAAAGTCAACTTCTAACTAAATGTGAAGTTCCATGAAAATCCGTGCATCAGTTTTTGAGATAGACCTATTGCGAAAATCGTGAAAAATCTAGCATAGTAGTACCACCTATTGGGCGATTAACGCTAAATCCTAATCAGCAACAACTTGTATCAAAGTCTAACTGAATCTGAAGTTAGATGAAAATTCGTGCACTAGTTCTTGAGATAGGGATATTGCGGAAATCGTGAAAAAAGCAGCATAGCAGCGTCACCTGTTAGGTGATTTATACCAAAAACTAATCAGTACCAATTTATATCAGGAACTAACTGAATATGAATTTTTATTAAATTCCATGCATCATTTCTTGAGATAGAGCGGCCACAAAATTTGTGTCACATACAGACAGACTCACAGACAGAGGTTTTGTAAAAACACATTTTTCTGGAACTCTGACGCTTAAAACGTGTAAATCCCTCAAAAAACGGAAGTCGAAAATTTTCACGAACCCCATATTGTTTTCTTGTAAAGATAGAAGAAACTAATAATTACAGTGACTTCCGTTTACTATCCATCTATTTGATTCGTATAAACTGCTCATTCGATTAACCGGTGCCCGCGTTTTGTGTTGTGAAATGTAAACTAATTAATTAATGTGATTTTCCAAAGTGTCATTATTTATTCCCGACGCAGTATCTTCATCTTTAATTGAGCCAGATTAAATCGTCTCGAAAGTTATGATTGATGATTTTTAGGAGGATGATCTTAATCTTTAAAAACTCATCTTCATTTTTGAATTGACATCTCTATTAAAGATCAACCACTATTTTTTTGAAAACCTAGAATTAAAAAAAAATTATTACCAATGCAAAAATTTATGTATTCATATCTAAAATTATCATTAACTCTTTCAAAAACTAATAAATATGTTGGCGTAATGTTGAATTCACACCAGAATTTTCCAAAAATTTTATTTGAAAATAATTTGCCATTTTACACCTTAATCCATCTTATTTTCGTAATAAAAAATTATTGTTTAATAACATACGCATACAATCTTTTTTTTTGTACAAAATTAAACAAAAAATTCCTTGGCATTTCCCTTTTTCAAATATTAAAAATTTAAACATATATTAACTTTATGTGATATGCGCATGCGCCATAAACAATATCCCCCCATCTAGCACATTAACATTAAACTAAAATGTTAACGAAGTATGATCTTTTTTATCCATAATGCCCCACTATTCCCTTGAATATTCAAATTAAGAAAATGTCATTTGTGGCCGCTCAAAATTAAATGAATTCCTCATGAATTTGTACTTGCTTCAGAAAGAGTTACCATTAAAAGGCTTTCTATAATCAAAATGTCATAATCGTTTCTGCTGAGGAAATAAATCATCCAAGAAATTTTAAAAGAGTTTTCTTAAAATGAACTGAAAAAGATTTTCTCACAAACATACGATGTTTTCGACCCCAATAATAGAAAAAGACTGCGTTTTCAACATTGATTAAAGATAATTACTTGATAATTAAATAATTAAAGATAATTAATTTTCTTTTTTACATACGTTTAATTTAAGCTTCTTATTTTTTTTTTATTTAAAATTTTCCATTTAAAATTAGGGAAAGGTCGGGTACCTCCGGACACATAAACTAAACTCATAAAATTTTGGAAATGAACAGAATAAAACTTTTATTTAGAAATTCAATACAACATATTTCTTATAATTCTTGTTAAGCAGAATTAGATAGTTTCTTTATTTTACCTTAAATCAAGTCTTACAATAAGTCTTTAATTTTTGACACATATTTTGTGGGCGGGAAGCGACATACATAATTAACAGTGACCAAGACCCTCTTTGGCCTTACACACGTCCCAATAGTAGTAAGGCTGCGAAGAATCGATATCCACACATGCTTCATGCTAGGGCCGAAACTGAGGGGGGCAGAGGGGGCATGTGCCCGGGCTTCAGAACGAAGGGGAGCCAAATGAAGGATTATACCTTTGGAATGGATCATTTTCTTCTGATGGACTGATGCCTTCCATTATTATGAAACAGCCGTATAAATGAAGTGTTAGGTGAAGATAAAAGAGCAACCGTAAAAAGTTAGGACTCTGATTTTCTGGTCAGAATGGGAAAAAAATGGCCATAATTTTTTTTTTTGAAAAATAAAAATTATGGCCATTTTTTCCCCATTCTGACCAGAAAATCAGAGCTCTAACTCTTTACGATTGCTCTTTCATCTTCACCTAACTCTTCATTTATAGTGGCTGTTTCATAATAATGGAAGACCATCAGAGAAAATAACTCAGTTAAAGCGGAAGCTCGGTTAAGCGGGACTCGGATAAGGACTCTACTGTATATTTCATTTTAAAAATGATCTTTAGAATATTTTTGTTGGTGTTCAGAGGGGAGTCAGGACCCCCGTGACCACCCCCTTGGATCCATCATTGTAGATTACGTAGTTCAGTGTTACATATTTTATGATTACATATTTTAAATTTTAAAATAAGTCGGCTATTATAAAATTAGTAAAATTCTCTTTGTAAATACAATTTGCAGAAGAGGAGAGAGGGGGGGGGGGGGGGCGCGCCAAAATCCATGTTTGCCCCGGGTGCAAAAAAAGGCTAGTTTCGGCCCTGCTTCATGCTCCAAGTCTTTACATTTAGGCATTGTATCCAGTCTTCTTCAAAAGTTTCGCCACAAATGCTGCATTCTGTTTCCTGCTCCTTCGTCAAACTCGAATGTTCTTCTTTGTTTTCTTTTTATCTTGATTGCCGTTGCCGAATCGCTTTTACTGGTTGTAGCTTTAGTAGTTGTTATGTCAGCAGCAAACAAGATATTCTGTCTACCCAAAAATTATCCGAGGGTACCCGACGGAATTGTGTCCGATACCAACCGCCCGTCTCGATTTAATATTTTTATTTATCACAACAATAACTACAAATGCAATGACAATAAATAGCCTGACTTATAATACTACAATAATCACCGGAGAGGATACTTAATAAATGATGGGAAAGTACTTACATTTAATATAGAATAACTGCATTCAAAAAGTAAAAGGCTCACACAAAAATCTTGGCATAGGTAAATAAACTTTCGTCACTTGTTTCCCGCTCGTCCATTTTGTCTATACTGATTCGCATAAGTAATAAGCGAGGCACTGCGGCTTTTTTAAGGTATGCGTTATTTATCTGTGCTTGATTGTTCAAATCTCATGGTGGCCGATGCTACCCGCCGGTCGGGGCTACCCGATCTTTCCATACTTAAAAGTGTTTTAATAAAATACATACATTGTACAACTAAAATATCAAAACCAAGTACTTTCGAGCATCTGACATGCTCATCATCTGTGTTAAAATCGTTAAAACCACAGCTCGAGTACAATCATTAATACTTGATGGGCTGTTCCAAATTTCAAATTGAAAATGGGAAAAGGTTATGTTGCTTGGACTATTCCAAAAATTCAAACTGAAGTGGGTGCGAAATTCATATTATTCTGAGCAAATTATATCAAATTCTTAATAATGTTGGATTCCGTGAGTTAACAAATACATGGTCCAAATACTAAGAGAAAATGATATAAACTATATCAAATTTCTTGAACCCTTAATCCACCTTATTATGACTTAGTATTTGAAAAATATTACCTCATAGAATTTAACATTATTAAGATTTGGTTTAACTTGCTCCCTACTTTCGATTGAATTTTTGGAACAGTTCAAACAACTTAACTCTTCCCCATTTTAAGTTTAAATTTTGGAACAGCCAATCAAGTATAAATGAATGTACTCGAGCTCAGGTTTTTTAACGATTTTAACCAAGATGATGAGCACGTCAGATGCTCGAAAGTACTTGTTTTTTATATTTTAGTTGTACAATGTATGTATTTTAATAAAACACCGTTAAGTAATTTTCAATGGAATTTTTTATTTTTACAAAATAAGTTCTATGATGTCATAATAAGGTGAATTAAGAAATAAAGAAACTTGATATAGTTTATATCATTTTCACTTAGTTTTACTATATCTGTTTTATTCAATTTATTTATCATTTTAAAACTTAACCAAATTCTATTATTTATAATTATATTCACTCTTGTTTAGATTTACTCTAGATTAATTCTATTTATTCTAGACGTAAATCCTGTATCTAGACGTATATTTAGACGTATCCTGTAGTACGTCCTAGCACTATGAACGTAGAAAGTAGATATTCTTCTGCTCTCGTAGTGGTAGAACGTCCTTTTGCGGGTGATGAATAAAGAGTCTCTCTTTCGAAACGCGATGCGTTAACTTAGTTCGTATGGTGTATTTAAAAATTGTCTTTCATTTGTATTATAACAAAAAGTTTTATTATTTTATTTCTTGACTCTCTAAACATCCTCAAAAATGGCCCTTTAGTTCAAACTTTAAAACAATTTGGCAGTTAATGGGTTAACCACAAATTCTGATTCATGAAAAATATTGAGGACTAAATAAAGACACAATCTTGCTTAATGGTGCACAAAACACGAACTTTAATAAGCTAAAAGTTAATTTCTACGTTTCGATCTGTTTCTATAGACGTCTTCAGGAAAATATGATGGTAAAAAGGCTCAAAGTTCAGACACGAAAGCTTCCTGTGCAAGAGATAATTAGTCGAAACTTGGCCAATCTACTATCCACTACAATCGACTAATTATCTCTTGCACGGGAAGCTTTCGTCTCTGAAATTTGAGCTTTTTTACCATCATATTTTCCTGAAGACGGCTGTAGAAACAGATCGAAACGTAGAAGTTAACTTTTATCTTATTAAAGTTCGTGTTTTGTGTACCATTAAGCAAGATCGTGCCTTTATTTATTATATTTTATGGTGCAATTGTCCAATATGTGTTACTGATATCGAGGACTGTTTAAAAGGTTTATTCACCCCATTAAATATATATTTCATGTGACATTGTTTTTAATAAAAGATTAAAGATGTAATACATTCATTATCATATTCAAGGAAGTATCACAATAGTGTGAAGTAGATATAATATATTTGAAGCAGATATAATGTTTTCTTATCAGCTAAGTGCCTTTGTTTGGTATATGTTTCCATTGGTCTGTTTTGAGTATTTTTTAGTTTTATGTAGTTTCATTATGCCGTTTTAAAATCAATTTACTATCGCTGATTCCCTTTGTAAAATGTTATATATATATATAACCATTAAAAATAATTACAAATTAGCAACAAAAATTGTGAAATTATAAATAAAAAGAAATTTATACATTGACAATCAAACTTTTCTCTTTTACATATTCAACATAGATTTTAAAACATAGTAAATATAGGGGAAAAGGAATGATGGAAATTTGTGGAACCTAGACAGGTTCATCAGGTCCCAAATGCCTTGAGTTCCACAAATAAAGTGTGTGGTTTCATCTTCATATTAGCCATAAAAAAGCTAAAGAATATGATTTTGGGACTACTATACACAGTCAATAGAGAATTAAAATATTGGATAAACAGATAAGTTTAAAATGAAACATGATTAAAAAGGATTGAGAAATAAAAAGCACATTATCAATTTGAAAGCCTTTCTTACCAGAAAATGAGACAACATTAAAATCAAGTATAAGATACTATTTGTACATGTTGCCAGAAAAGTTTTATAAAAAGATGATGGACCAAGGAATAATCATGTACAGTGTATTCATGTACATGTACAGCCCTCAATATATGTGACCAGCGTCCTCTATAGATCATTCAAAAATGAATACTACCATGTTATCCATGTAATCTATGAAGTGCTGCCATCTTTAGAATTTATGAGTAAATTATATTGTTTTGGAATAAAAACTAATATATAATACAAAATATTCATATCTATAATTGGATTAAGCTTATATATCTATATTATTTATATATTACATCTATATGGGGACATGAGTTTCAAAATTCGTCTTATCCAGAAAATCAATTTTTAGCGGATTTTTTTACTGTTTAAAAGTCTATGAAGATTTTCTAATAGTAATTTTCGTCTTACGTAAGCTTTCAATAAGGTGAATATCATTATTTGGGAAATTCTGGTTAATATCCGAATACAAAATTAGCTAAATTGGCAACAACCAGAAGTCACCCTAACATCCTAAAGAAATTTACATAAAATCATTTACAGGTACACTCACTCATTAACAAATAAAAATCATTGAAATAATATAATGAATTCATTCATTTTATTTGTTATGAGAATTCATAACAAATAAAAATCATTGAAATTTATACCATCAATCATTTAAAATTTGTGCGTGAAAATGCACTCAAACAAATGTATGTTGACTTTAGAACCTTTTCTGTTCTAAAATCGATTTACAAGTTATTCGCAATGCACATGCGACAACAGCGTAAAACAAGACTGTTTTTCCGTGATTATTTGTCCATGACGTGAGAATACTTGCAAGCAGACCATGATCATAATTTGTGAAATATTTTATTTATGTCGTAGGGATAGCCTGCTTTTCCTTTCGGAATTAAAGGAATAGTGGTAAAAGGATCGATCCCATTTCGTCTTTGTGTATTACATTTTAGATCTAAATTCATTATCTGTTTTCCATTTTCCGGGTTATTAGTTATAAACATTAAGATTACATTATTTCGGCTATTTATTTTATTCAATGTATCTGTGGGTCTATCGACTATTCTTTCCGCCAAAAACAAGGTAGATTTAATACACAGACACACATGCATATATATTTAATTATTAATTTATTATCATATAAGTTTGCTGCACTTCACTAATTCATTAGAAATACATGGTGAAATTCATTTTAAATTATCTACAGAGGGCGCTGGTCACATATATTGAGGAATATGCTTGACCATATTGTACGTTATTACTCCTTGGTCCATCAACATTTAAAAAAAGTTTTTTGGCAACATGTGCTTATAATTTCCTTTACTTGTATTTAATCTTGCCTCTTTCTCAGCCAGCAATGCTTTCAATATATTAATGTGTATTTCATTTCTTAATCCTTTTTAATCATGTTTTATTTTTGACTTATTTGTTTTAAACAACTTATTTCTCTATTTTTTGCATGTAAATTCTTTAGTTTTTTTTTTTTTATGGCTAATATGAAGATGCAACCACATACTTTATTTGTGGAACTTTAGGCATTTGGGACCTGAAGATTCTGTTTAAATTCTACAAATATCCATTTTCTTTTTCTGCTCATTTTATTTATTTATTTATTTTTATGTTTGATGGTAATTTGTAATGTTTTTTTAAAGGTCATATATATATATATGTGTATAATTTGTTTTTGTTCAATTTTCTCGGATTCCTAACTATTTATGGTGCATATATGAGCGTTTGGAATATACATATATATGTGTGTACATGATATGTATACAAGCTTGGCGATGACCTTAGCAAAATCATAATTGCAACCTTGACTTAATCGTAATTTTAGGGACAAAAATTAATACAAAAGTATTCTTTTTAAGATTCCGTATCTCAAAAGGAAAATACGGAACCCTTACATGCTTTGGAAATCTCGACTATGAAAAATCACTTAATAAATCGACATAGAACTATAAATTAATGATTTTAGAATTTTTCCCTTTACATGTGCTTTAAGACCTTCCTTCGTGCTAAATTTTAAGGTTCTAAATCAACCAGAGTACCGTATAAGTTTTGAGAGTAAAAGCTATCGTGTACTTCCAGTTGACCTGTAACCTTGAAATTTAGCACAAATTACATAGCACATGTAATGGTCTTCTAGCACATGTAAAGAGAAAAATCCGAAAATCCTTAATTTATAAATCTATGTAACAAACTTATGAATTTCATAATCAGTGATACGCCAAATTAACACAGTGAAACGCATTTTTTTTTGTAATGGCAATATAACATAACAGCATGGAACCATCACGTTACGAGTCCTACGCGTACATGTCCTGATTTTTTTTTCTCTTATGTTATAATGAAAAAAAAAAAAAAAAACATATATATTAACAATTACAGTAAACTCTGTCTAAGGCGGAATCGATTCGGACCTGGAAATTTTTCTGTGGTAGACAATATTCCGCCTTATGCAAAAGAGCTTCCCCCCCGCCAAATAATAAAAAAATATATATATGTATATATGAAGTCGTAATGAATTGTTCTCCTACCACGACCTTTAAATGATTGCCCTGACTCAAAAATCAGTTGAAAACTAAAATTCTGAAAGATCCTTTGTCTTTATAGATAAATGACAGCCCCACCAGTGGCCGAGAGGTTCTGCTCTCGAAGCTGGTAGACGGGAGGTGCTGGGTTCGAACGCAATCAAACCGTCGGCCTAATCGTTCGGAGTTTTCGTGGTTTTCTTCGAACCGTGGATTTCTATGCGTAACTACGGATTAGGTTACCTTAGAAAGACCCCCCACGGAGCCCCCCCACCTTTGGGCCTATATCTCTCGTGTTGATAATTCGCATAAACACAACCAGCCAATCTAAAGATAAATGGCAAGCGCTATTCAATTTCTTCGTACTCCTGGAATAAAAATGCCTGTAAATATGACACATTTACACAATAAATAAAATAAAATACTTTGAGAATTAGACAGAAAGTTGTCACTTTGAGTTTGAATACTACCTTAATTCATAATATATTGTACTCTAGAAAATACATATATTCGCATAAATGTGTGTGTTATTAATACTAACTTTTAAATGCAAATTTATATAAGAAAGAGTTCCTTAAAATTTAAAGAATTTTTGCTTTTTTGAACAAACTTTATTAATCTTAATTAATAATTTAATTAAAGGAATTCAATTAAGATGCTCGGCATTGAGTATTTGACGCATATATATCAGTTTTAAAGTTTCATAAACCAAAAGCTTTTCATTTTTAAAATATCCTTTTTTCTGCCTACTGCAAAATTTTGGTTTCAATGGGACTTTAAATTTTTTCCGCTTCCGCGTTAGGAAGATTCCGGTTTACGCAGCGTGAATTAATGTTATTTTCTATGGGTTCGCCTGGACTTGAAAAAATTTCCGAGTTAGAGAGATTTCCGTCTTACACAGAGTCCGCCTTAGACAGAATTTACTGAATTTCGAATTTTTACACTGCTGAAGAATAGATTAATGGTCTATCTATTCTTGTAATAAATAAAAACTACGATTAGTAGAATTAAAATTAATTTATTAATTTTTTTTATGAAAGACAGGAATAGGCGTAGAAAATAGTTGATTGTACCACACATATCTCGAACAACTGCTATTCTCAGACAAATTATACAAGCCTGCGATGGTTGTGTTGTTTAACTTTTAATAACTGATTTTTATGTATGTTTTACTGCTGAATCCGAAAATGACCTTTACTTTTAACCATCACATCACGATTTTTCGCAAATCGTAAATTTTAAAGGTAAAAAGTAAAAAAAAAAAATAGTGAAAATCTGATACTGAAAAATAGAGGAGACGGTTGTGCTTTTTAACTTTTGATAATTGATTTTTATGTATTTTATAGCGCTGAATCCGAAAATGACCATAATTTTCAACCATCATGTCAGGATTTTTCGCAAATCGTAAATTTCAAAGTTAAAATAATAGCGAACATCTGATACCATAAAATATATATAAAACTTTTTTATTCAATTTAATTTAATTTAATAATTTATTCAATATTTTGCGTTATACTGGGGACTCTTGCAGCTAAACAGCTCAGGGGTCTGATGAAGGGGAAGGAGGGGGTTCAATTTTAATTTTTAGCTTTTTAACTTTGAAATTTACGATTTGCGAAAAGTCCTGACGTGATGGTTAAAAATGAAGGTCATTTTGGGATGTAGCGCTACGAAACACAAGGACCAATTATCAAAAGCTAAACAATAGATACAAGCCAAATTTTGCGGGCTAGTGTTATTCACTCAAAAAATATGGTTCTTAAAATGTATTAAAATTCACACAATCAATCAAACATTGTGGATGAAAATACTATAAAAAATATGAACAATGAATTTAGAAACCTCTTAAAAAAAAAAGAAACATTTGCAAAAAAATTGTAATACAAATGCAACATACTAAAATTTGGAATATTTCCTCATGCTTACTTGCTCATAAAATGAGAATACTTGCAAGCTAGTCATGATCATTTAGTTGTGCTTAATTTTATTGATGTGGCAGAGCTGGTCTGTTTTTCCTCCCGAAATTAGTGGAATTATGGTTAAAAGAATGTATTTGTTTTCGCGTAAAGCCTTTGCGAATTACATTTTAGCTTCAAATTCCTTGTCTGCAACCGTTATTCTAGTTTATTAGTTGCAAAAAACCAGATTTTATTATTTTAGATATTCATTTTCTTCGTTGTATGTGTAAGCATTTCTTTCTGCATTTTTTAAAAATGAAAGTAAAAATTTGTTCACTTTCTCTGATACAAAATTGTTTATAAAAAAAAAACAACAGTTAGACGCATTTATATTTACGTTAAACTAATTGCAGTTAAACTATAATATATATTTCTGAAGCAATAACTTCCATAGATAATGATATTGTCAAAACAATTAGAGCAGTTTCGTAAAAAAGCGTTGCAATTTAATCACAATTAATTAACATTTTCAGTTCTGAGCTATTTCAACCACATATGAGTATCTACCTCTGGACTGCGGGTATTTGGAACTTTTCATGATTTTTTAAAAAAAATACTTGGGAGATATGTATTTTAATAATTTTTTTATTATAACCTTCAAACTTTTCTTATTCATAATCAAGGAACCATTTAAATGTACTAAAAATTAATATTTAATGACAAATTATTGGAAAAAGCATGTTTTATATAATTTTTTAAAAAGTTCCGCATAAGAAAGCATAATTTTTTAACATAAACTTTTAGATAGACTTGAATAAAAACTTACCCATTACAAATATCTGAAAATAGGTTTTATTTGTATATAAATATTATTTAGTAAAATTTGCTTTTGTGTGGTACATTTGAAAGTACAAAGAGCGACACCACAAGGTTCACGATAACTTCGAATTAAGTTCTCATTCTAGATATTTTCATACACTTACTTCTGTTTACTGCTGCCAGGTATTTTTTTTTTCTTCAAAATAAAAGGCTCGTATATAATATCTGAAAAAACCATAAACGTATATAGTCGGTACTTTTATAGCTCAGAGAGTTAAACGCTAACCCCGAGAGACTCTCGGACTTAGTTCGCTTCACCGAAAACGGTAACCCGAGTGACACTCGGGCTTAGACCTCAAAGTGTTAAAAAGAAATTATATCAGTTCTAGTTTTCCATCAGGGTGAAAAATGTCCGGGCCAGGATTCGAACCAGGGATGTTTCGGCTAAAGTTGCCAATGCCCTGCCAACAGAGATGTCCCGGACGAATCGGCAGGACTTAATTCACCCAGCTAACCTTATTGATTATAGAATCTGGTCTGATATGTGAATCAGCTCAACAGAATAAATCCAGGTAATGGAACTCCACTAAGTGCTGGATACGTAATTACACTAGATTAAGTTTAGCACAATTATCCTAATTTGTAAATAAAATATAAGTCAAGAGATATCTGGTTCGAATCCTACCCTGGTCATTTTCGCTCAGTTGGAAAATTAGAATTCATATGATTTATTTACCAATTAGAGTAACTGTGTTAAAATTAATCAAGTGTAGTAACGTTTACTGGAGTTCCATAACCTGTGATTTATTCTGTTGAGCTGATTCAGATATATGATCACATTCTATGATCAATAAGGTTAGCTGGGTGAATTAAGTCCTCCCGATTCGTCCGGGGAAGCTCAGTCGGGAAAGTATTTCAAGCTTAAGTCCAGAGATCCCTGGATCGAAACCTGGTCAGGACATTTTTCGCCCAGTTGAAAAATTAGATCTCGTATGATTTATTAACCAATTAGAATAATTCTGTTAAAATTAATCTAGAGTAAAAAGAAAGTATAAAATAATACCCCCACCCCTCCAACCAAAAAAAAAAAAAAATTATAATAATAATTAAATTTCATCGGGACTGAATTTTTTAATGAAAGCTATATAATACCGAAGTCATCATCATTTACACAGAAACGTTTAGGCATACAGTTTTACATACAAGAACAACGAATATAAAAAATATTGAAATTTATTCAATCAACTAGTTTAAAGTTGTCTGTGAAAAAATACTAAAACATATGCATGTTGTCTTTAGAATCTTCTTTGTTTTGAAATCGATTTACTAGAAATTTGCAATACATATTCAACAGATTAAAAGCAAGAATACTTTTCTATGATTATTTGTCTGTTACGTGAGAATACTTGCAAGCAGGTCATGATCAATATATGTGCTTAGTTTTATTAACAATAACAACGAATGTAAAATGCATTGAAATTTATGCAATAAATTACTTTAACGTTAAGAGTGAAAAAACACTAAAACATATGCATATTGTATATAAGAACCTTCTCCTTTTTGAAATCGATTTACAAGAAATTTGTAATACACATGCAACAGACTAAAAGCAAGAATGTATTTCCATGATTATTTACCCGTTATGGGATAACAATTACAAGCAGGTCATGATCATTATTTGTATTAAGTTTTATTAACAATAACAACAAATATTAAAAACATTTAAATTTATACAATCAATTATTTTAAAGTTGCGAGTGAAAAAACCTTAAAACATATCTATATTGTCTTAAGAATCTTCTCTATTTTTAAATCTATTTACAAGAAATTTGCAACACACATGCAACAGACTAAAAACAAGAATGTTTTTCCATGATTATTTACCCGTTACGTGAGAATACTTGCAAGCAGGTCATGATCATTATTTGTGCTTAGTTTTATCGATGTCACGGGTTAGTCTGAATTAAGGGAATAGTAGTTAAAAGGATCGATTTGTTTTCGCTCAAAGCTTTTGTGGATTAAATTTTAGCTCAAAATTCATTATCTGTTTTCCATTATCTAGTTCTAGATTATTAGCTGTACAAATTCCATCTATAGTATATTAGATATTATTTTCTTCATTGTATCTGCATGCATTTCTGGTCTTTTTTTTATTTTTTTTTTAATGAGAATGTAAAAAAATGCTGGAGAATTTTAAGGGAGTTAGATTTACGTTAAGGCCTATATTAAAATGGCCGTTTTGGTGAAAAATTTCGAATTTTTATTATTTTATTTGAAAGAGCAATTGTTTACTATTCAAAATCTGTTTTAATTTTATTTCCATGATTGCTAGAAGAGCAGTTATGGACAATTTAATAAACATGAAATTTTGAGTCAAATATAGGAAATGGGCGTAGGAAGGCCAGGAGAATTGTTGAGAATGTTTCTATGTTCGATAAACTTACCCCTCCAGCCGCAGGAAACGCCATTTTCGCGTTCCAGGGGGCTACTTTTTTAAAATTCAGATTGCTTGATTCCCACCACTTTTTTAAAAGCGTATAATTCGGCTTATTCTCGCATTATTTAGTCTGTAATTAAATAAAGTGACTATTTCTACTTCAAAAAAAGTGGTGGGAACCAAACAATCTTAATTTTAAAAAAGTAACCCACTGAAAAAGTCGCCGGCGGCTGGAGGGTTAATTAGATAAAATGTTTTAAACACATTTCAGTGAAATTTTCCCAGAATGCTTGCGATATTACTCACTATTACAATAAAGTTTCTGAAAAACAAAGTCTATCAAATAACAGTGACAACAACAGAAAAAACAAAATTGATGCATTTTTTTTAAAAGTTACATCTGAACAAACAAAAATGGAATTAATCGTTGAACTGAGTACTTTAGAATGAATAATTATCATATGTCATAAATAATTATTTACTATCTGAATTGATTTTATCAATCGACGCAGGTAAAACTAGTTGTGTAAAATATGTTAATAGGCTCTATCCTTTATTAGGAAATGAATAGATCTAACATAAATGCTATAATGTTCTAGCTAAATGTTTTAGCGGCAAATTACTACTAGTCCAAATTTAATTTTGGGTAGTACTTTCGTATAAACTAGTTAAAGAACTCCTTTAGAGAAAACAACATGATAAAAAAAAGAAAAATAATAGCACATCACGCATTCATGTGCTGGTATTCCCAAGGAATTTTGGGTAAGTACCTGCAATTTTCACTTCGACATATACGAGAGTGTATCGCTAAGTTTTTGCCCTCACATAGAAATAATTGGCTGAAATGTATGAAATTTCTACATTTTATGAGTCCTTTTCTATAGAGTAAGTGTGCACAGTAACACATTTGTGCAGCCGTTATTTCAAAGAGGATGTATTCCAGGAGGCGCGATAGTAGATCCAAAGGGGGTCATTTTTCTACCTTTTACCGACCTCCCACCATGTGACATATTGTTGGAAAGCGCTTTGAGCACTTCTTCATGCTATGGACCTCCCGAGCCCGTCCCCTCAAATTTGCCCTCCGGGGGGCACTTTACAAAATTTTGTGAACAGCATTCATGTTTCCCTGGGGGGCAAATTTTGGGGAGGGGCTCGGGAGGGTCATAGCATGAATAAGTGCTCGCAAGCCTTTCCAACAATATGTCACATGTGGGGGTCGGTAAAAATTAGAAAAATGCTCCCTTTTGGGTCTACTATCGCGCCCCTGGAATACATCCTCCCCCCTATCTTTGAAATACAGAAAAATGTGTTACTGTGCCCGGTAACTATATAGAAAAGGACTAATACAATGTAGCAATTTCATAAATTTCAATCAATTATTCCTTTGTAAGGGCAAAAACTTATTGATACAACCACGTATCATTGATGGTAAATCTGTAGTAAAATTAAAATATGAAATCGGTAGCAATTTTTTGCATATCAACAAATAGCTTTTAAAAAGTGTGTGCATTTGTACATCAACATCAAATTTGAATCAACATTCATCGCTTTTTCAAAATTAATTTGCTGTTTTCATGACACTATCAGGGGTCGTACACTTAAGGAATTTTTTCAGGACAAATATCACTATTTGTTTATAGAAAATTAAATCTAAGTTAAACGTGCGAAATTTTGCCTTATTTAAGAAGAAATTTTTCCATAAGAAAATACTGCTACCGAAGAATTTCCCGGGCGTAAAATATCAGGACAAGTATGACTCCTGCGCTATGTATGAACTGAGAAGAGGGCAAGTTTTAAAAATTTCCTAAAATTATTTCTTGATGCTGAAACATGTCTATTAACCGTTTCTGGTAAATTGTTGAACTCAGCTCGTTGACGTCATGCATGTGTAGTTACTTAAAATAACTTTACATCCACGAAATCGTAGTTCTTAATATATATATAAAAATATAAATCATATATATCAATAATAGATAACAATAGATTTATCAACATGTTACAACATGTACAACTCATCATCATGAACATCAACATGTACAGTTATGTTAACAATAGATAACAATAGATAGAATAATAGAACAATAGATAAATCAATAATACACTTTTAATTAGTAAAATGTATGAAATATAAATTTGAACGTTATTTTCGTTTATGAAAAAAAAGGCTTCTTTCATTTAGATTTTTCCAGTATTAAAACTTGCAGAAAATTGTTTAAACCAGACATTCGGAATCTGCAGCCCGCGGGCCACACGTGGCCTGGTGACATTTAATGTGTGGCCCGAAACATATAATCACTAATCCATACTTAAAAAAATTGATAGAGTTGTGCAGAAAAATTATTTACGAGCTTTGCTGTTGTTTTAAATGTTTTTAAATTTAGAATTATGCTAAAGCATCTTAAATGCCTTTTCCTGGTTAAAAGTTCCTTTTACGTATAGTCCTATTTGTGCTACAGTGTTACACTAATAAAAAAATATGCCACATTAATTAAATTCATGCTAAATAACAACAACTAACTACAATTAAAAAATGGATAAAAAGTTTTTGCATTGAACATAATACTGATTCATTAGAGAAAGTCTCCCGATTTTGTCCCTTTAGAAATTGGAAATTATGCATTGTCTTATTATTAGGTTTTATACTTATTATAGAGGTAATACATATTTTTTGGGTTGAACAGTTGTAACGGAAAAAACTGGCACCAAAAGATTTTTACCCGTTACACCCTCTATTTCCAAATAACAAACTTTGTGGCCTATTTCTACAACATTTGCTATTAAAAAAAAAAAAAAAAAAAAAAAAAAAAAAAGCCTTCCACGAAGTTTATTGTTGGGAAATGGTGGTGTAAAACTTTTTGGTAACATTTCTTCTGCGACAAACGTTCATTTTAATTACTCCTCTTTTTACCCTTTTAACGTGTGTTGCGGCCCGCCTAATGAAGAAAACATACGTTTGCGGGCCACGAGAAAAAAAGATTGAGTATGGCTGGTTTAAACCGTCATAAGTAGGATTTTTAAAAATAGCATATTTTTCTCCCTTCGCTTATCAAAAAACTACAAAGCAAAAATAAGTGAATAAACAAACATAAACAAAATAAAAATTGTAAAAATTTTGAAAATAAAATACATATCATTTCATATTTAAAAAAAAAAAATATTTCGGATATCGTCGAAATATTACCAGACTTTTGCAGTCATTTGCTGAGTTCGAACTCTCAACAAAATTTTTTTGCTGTTTTGGGAAATTAGAATGTGATAATCAAAAAGTAAAAAAAAAAATAGTATGTTGTGGCTATCACAAAACTTTCTTCTATATAAATCACGTCAACTAAACCATTTAAACAATACAAGGAATTACATCAATTTAGCACCAATTCATATCAAAGTACATCGGAATTTGAATTTGACGAAAATTTGGGCATTAGTTATTGAGATAGAGCTATAGCGGAAATTCTAAAAAATGTAGCACAGCAGCGTCACTTATTGAGCGATTTGTACCAAAAAGTAAACGGCACTAATTGATATCAAGGTATACCTGAATCTGAAGTTTGATGAAAATTCCTGCATTAGTTATTGAAATAGAGCTATAGTGGAAATTCTGAAAAATACAGCATAGCAGCGCCACTTGTTGAGCGATTTGCACCGAAACATTAACAGCAGTAATTCATATCAAGGTACACCTGAATCTGAAATTTGTTGAAAATCCAAGCATTTGTTCTTGAGATAGGGTTATTGCGGAAATAAAAAAAATGCAGCATAGCAGCGCTACCTGTTAAGCGATTTACGCCAAAAACTAATCAGCACCAATTTATATCAGGGACTAGATAAGAACTGAAGATAATTTTCTATTAAATTCCGTTCAATAGTTCCTGAGATAGCGCGCGCACAAAATTTGTGTCACAGATAGACTCACAGTGTCACAGACAGACATTTTGTAAAAACGTGTTTTTTGGAATCTCTGACCCCTAAAACGTGTAAATCTGTCGGAAACCGGAATTCGAAAATTTTCATGAATCCAATACATTCTTCTTGTAAAGATAAAAGAAAGTAATAATCCTTTATATCCTGGCGGTACTTTCAAGTACTATTAAAGAAAATTCAATGTAAAATTTATTTATTTCGTCTACTAATAAAAATAGTAGATTGTACTTTTCATTACGAAATAATATGCTCAATCCTATTTAGAAAGTCAGACAGTTGAAACTGTCAAAGCTAAATATTAGTGTGTTTATTTTCTTAACCTTTTACCTAGGTGTAGCTTTTATCCTATTAAAATATGTTATACGAAAAATTTGCACCTACAATACACTTCTCTGTTACACATAGGATCACAATACATTTATTTACATTGTTCTTGTAAAAATTGTGAGGTTTTCCTAAAAATATTTTTTGTTAATGAATCTAATTATTCTTGTAAATAGTTTACAAATATATATATATACGTTTTTGTAAGATTTCTATTGCTATTAATTAAATATTTAATGGGTTGTAGTTTTTTTCCATTTCATGCCATTTGATAATGTTCTGTATTCATCTTGAAACTATTATTTTGATTATATTGGTTGTTTGAGTACAGGGGAAATTTTTTTTTTCAGTTTATAGCTTTTTTCCCACAGAAAACAACCGATTTGCTTATATCATTGAATTCTGTACTCTTGAAAACGTAATTCAATATATAAGTTTTTCAATTTTTTCGGAATCCATATTCTTTTTTTCTTCCATGTTAATTCTTGTAATTAGGTATACGGTACTTTATTTTACCCATGCAGTTCTATATTGTTGGTTTATGGCGTGTAGTCAATCATTCACAATATTGCAGTTTTTGATGATGGTCGGTAATATTTAATTAATGGTTATATATATATATGTGTGTGTGTGTGTGTGTATATCTAACTGCAGATTTATTAATAAATCAGTTTTATTTAAAAATCTATCTAAAAATCAAACTGTTGTTATATAAGTTGTTTTTAATATCTTCAGACATTAACGAAGATAGTTATTGAAGAGCAAACTTCTGATTTACAATTCCGGATACAAAGGATTAAACCGTTATAGATAGTTCCCTTTAGCTAATTTTTCTTCCTTTGCTTACCTGAAAAATACAAAACAAAAATAAGTAAATAAACAAATATAAACGAAAGAAAAGTTGGAAAATTTTAAAAGTAAAATAAATATCATTTCATATTTTTTGAAAAATGTTTCGGATATCGCCCAAACATTACTAGATTTTTGCAATTGTTTTCTCAGTTAGAACTCTCAACAAAAGGTTCTTGTTGTTTTTGGAAACTAGAATGTGATAAACAAAAAGAAAAAAAAAATGAAGTAAAAGTAATTTCTTAGGAAATAAGGCAAGAAGGCTTTTTAGGAATATTAAGAAGTTTTATTTCCAGTTTAGAAAGGTTTATTGTTTCTTCCTTGACGTCATTTCTAACAACTCTCCTTTATGTGTAAGATGTAAAAGCAATTTGTAATAAAACAATCCTTTGCGTGTGATACGTTCTTTTGTAAGAAAAACATCCTAAGCCGAGTTATTTTGTTTCTTCCTTAGTTAATTTGTAATGACAGTTTAAACCTTAAAATCCATACAGAATTATAGATCAGATTTGGAAATTTTGTTGATCAGAAAAATAATAGATATAGTTTCTAGGCATTTGTAAATTTGAAAGGGAAATATAAGTTTATTATCTAAAAGCTTACTAAAATATCCTTAGTAAGCCGAGTTATTTTGTTTCTTCCTTAGTTAATTTGTAATAACAGGTTAAATCTTAAAATCAACACAAAATTATAGATCAGCTTTGGAAACTTTGTTTGTCAGAAAAATAATATAGTTTTTAGGCGTTTATAAATTTGAAAGGAAAATGTAAGTTTATCATTTACCGAGCCTGACTTTTTCTTAACAAATTTTACCATTTAATAGAAATCCCACGTATTCAATTTTATTTGAGCCTTTCTACACTTTGGCGATTTTCTACTTTTCCAATTTTTAATACCAATCGATTTTAAACTTTTTGATATACATAGGGCATAGGGGTACCAAATTTTATAAAAGTACTTTATTTAAAACTTTCATAGCTTTAAAATTTATAATCAAACCACGAATTTATCACATTTTTTAATTGTAATAAATATTTAGAACCAAAACTGCGTGAACTACTCAACTTCCGTATCCAAAATTCAAGGGGACGTTTGGTCAGTAGGTATATATTCATAATTTGGTAAACTAGTACATCTGCTAACGAATCGTTCAGCGAACGAAGATTTTTTGGATGATTTTCTAACTCGGCTAACGAATGTTCTATTGAATGCGTGCACTAACATAACGCAGTTACACTGGATTTTAATTCGACGAAATATCACGTTTCAGTTAACGAATGTGAATCTAGAATGAATTATCTTCGTTACTTGGAGTTTTACTGTATTGATATGAATAATTAAACTTACTCGCAGTTTCATTGAGACTTGTCCAGAAAGTTTTTAGTTTCACTTTATCATTTTTAGCCATAGTACTTGTTGTTCGTCCAGTCGCTGGTTCCTTTAATTTATATCGTTCCATGTTTATATATTGCACAAACAATTCGCTTTTGTACAGCAACGGCAACAAAATTGCACACATTGTGGTTTTCCCATTTATTTAATTATGGTTTGAACGAAAATGTTACTCATGATCGAAAGTTTTGTGTAAACAAATTAAAAAAAATATAATAATAATAAATAAATAAACCCATAGCTGCAATAAAAGCATCAAACATTCAAAATAAAGCAGATTAAATTACATAAATCATAGTACATTTAGCATTGCATATTTCTTGAAAGGACAGAGGAACTATCTGAATTTATTGTAGGGAAATCAGCTTGTTGAAACTGATTTTCTTGAAAGCATGCAAACCGAAATGATTTTTAAGAAAAGTATCTTTTAAAATCGATTTTTGTTTTTTTACAGGCTGATAAAATGAAGCATACAGAATATTTAGGGAATAGAAACAAGAGTCGATCTTTGATATTAGGGATTGTTAATGACAGTTGCCAATTGCTTATCCTGAAAGTGACACACTTTGTAATACACATCATTAAAGAAGATGATCACAATTGCTTGGTTTCGATGCATTACACGAAATTAAAACAACAACAGTAAACACACGAGGTAACCTTAAAATAGCGTAGTGGTTCTCAAACGGTGGGTGGGTAGTGGAAAGAATCACGGATGCGCTGCGAATATTTTCAGCAAAGTTTTAAAAAGATTTTAAGAATTAACACAAGTATCCTTACTTTAACGTACAACTTTCCACATTACAACATTTAGTATTTCGTTATGAGATTTAGAGTCATGAAGTTGCATTTTTTGGAGGTTTATTTCATTAACTATTCCGATCAATTCAAGATAGGGTTTATGACGATACCTCTTAAATAGCTGATGATAGAATCTCCTGAATCCCTGATAGTCGATAGAAGGGATTCGGAGGTTAAAATCCCCCCCGACCTCTAAGAAACTGATAAAATAAAAATAGAAATATTTATGCTGTTATGAGTACGTGACGTTTAAAGACCAAAACACCAAGGGAAGCACCAACAACCAGTATAAATTTAGCATATAGATATACAAGCGTCCTTTCTTAAGTGGGAAAAAAAGAAGAGCCAGATAGAGAGAGAGAGAACGATGGAGAAGGAAGCTTTGAAAGTTGTATGCTAACTTTATTCTGGATTTATTCACTTTTTCATGTTACTTTTTAAACTTTACGTATTCATCAAAAAACTATATAAGAATATATGGCAACGAATTTGTTCTTTTTTGTTCTTTACCTTCCGCGAGTTATTATTCATGCTTCAAAAGCTCTGCTGAACAAAACATACTAGCAGTGTACATTGCATTTTTCTAAGTAAAAATAATAATTTGGCAAAAGTATCTAAGATATATTTTTTAACATTTTTCTTTTAGGATGATATGGTATGTCTGCAATGTACGGCTACGGGCGAGAGGGTCTGTTTGGCGGCAGAAGGTTTCGGAAACAGGCATTGTTTCCTGGAGAACATTGCCGACAAGGTAAGAGACAATATTGTATTTTAAAACAATTCTTCCCATCGATCCATTCCAAAACCATTAAATTTCGAGTTATATTTCCAATTGCAAAAGTGTATCGAATGTTATTTTTCTGCATATGAAAATTCATTTACGACAAAATTGTTATTTTTGGTAAAGTAACGAAATTTAATTTTTTATACATCGCCTGGTTTTTATATATTATATTTAGAAAGTTTTTCTCGATGCGCTGATAGATAAAACAGTAAAATTTCTATCTCATATGACCAAAACTCACCGAATTATGATACTTTGAATTTTATGAAATTTCAGAGTTTTTTGGGCTCTAAAAACGGAAAAACGTGTTTTAAGTATATAAAACAATGAAAAAAAACCCTATTTTTATACGATTTCCTACGACAATTTGCCTGTGAAATGTAAATGCTGAACTATTCTATGATCTTAAGTTGAGCGCAATTTCTATGTTTATAAAGATTTTATGCAGCAGAAATATAAACAGAATTTATAAATACCACAGTTATATTTTTGAGAAAAAAAAATTATGGTAGAAACAAAACGAAAAAAAAAAGCATGCAGAATCTAGAAAAAGCATTAAAATTTTAAAACTCAAAAAGAAAAAAGGGAAAGCCCGCATATTTATTTGTCTATCTAGATCTATCTGTCTATATATCAACACAGCATTCTTTTTTTCTCTGTATGTACACACACATTTATATATATTTGAGTGCATATCTAATTAAATTGACGTCACATGTGTGAATATAAGTGAAAAAATATATATATTAAACAAGGGAGAGTGAAAATATAAAAATACAAAACTTATGACTGTGTTATAAAATATTTACTGGAACTTCATAAGCTCTATTTATAATAAAGATGTGTTATTTCTTCGAATATTCTTGTCATATAGCTAAAAGTGACAATATTAAGTCCCTTATAACACATATATATATAAACATAAGATGATTAAAATATTACGAGATTGGTTCAATAATTATTGTCCCTAGTGTATATAAAATATTTGTACTGCGATGGTTGTTGTGGAATATCGAAGCCTAATGTCTTAGATGCGGAAGCAGGACGTTTCGGTCCCGACACTTCGGTCCCGCCATTTCGGTCCCGCCGTTTCGGTCCCAAGACATTTCGGTCCCGAGACATTTCGGTCCCAAGACATTTCGGTCCCGAGACAATTCGGTCCCAAGACATTTCGGTCCCGAGACATTTCGGTCCCAAGACATTTCGGTCCCGAGACAATTCGGTCCCGAGACATTTCGGTCCCGAGACAATTCGGTCCCAAGACATTTCGGTCCCGAGACATTTCGGTCCCAAAACATTTCGGTCCCGAGACAATTCGGTCCCAAGACATTTCGGTCCCGAGACATTTCGGTCCCAAGACATTTCGGTCCCGAGACAATTCAGTCCCAAGACATTTCGGTCCCGAGATATTTCGGTCCCTTCTCCAGCAAGCTGAAATTTTGTGCACTTGAAATAGGTGACAATTTTATAGGGGTCATTGTAGAGTTTTTTAAATAAAGGCCTTAAAATTTTAGTAAACACACACAAATTTCGTATGGTAATCATTTTAAAAAACAAGGGGGGGGGGATTGACATTTTCTATATTTTAGTGTATCATAAGTATAAGGGTCTGATAAATTAAGACATTTATAACTCGATCTATAATTATCGCAAAACACTCATATTTTGTATGGTAAACGTAATCTTTATAAAAGGAGGGACATTATCAAATTTTTTAACTGAACTCCCTAAATTTTAGTATAACTCGAATATAAGGACTCGAAAACGCAAACACTTATAACACAGATCAAAATTGTCGCAGCCCACACAAATTTCCCATGATAATCATAATCGTTTTATAAGGCAGGGGGGGGGGGCTCTGTTGACTTTTTATATATTTTAGTGTATCTTAAGTATAAGGTCCTGATAAATTAAAACATTTATAACTCTCTCTGTAATTATCGTAATCACACTCATATTTTGTACGGTAAACGTAATCTTTAAAAAAGGAGGTACATTATAAGATTTTTTAACTGAACCCTTGAAATTTTAGTATAACCGAATATAAGGGCCCGAAAACCGCAAACACTTATAACTCGCAATCAAATTGTAGCACCCCATGCAAATTTTACATCGTAGAAGTAATCGTTTTCAGGAGTGTGGGAAGGGAGAGTTCTGCGGATTCTTTATAGAAGCTCCTCATATTTTAGTCTATCATAAATATAAAGTCCAGACAATTTAAAAATATTTATAAGTCGAGCTTTAATTTTCATATGCAAATGCCCATGCCAAAATGCACATATTCAATTGTATATAATTTGCACACTATGTGATTAATAATGAAAAAATCTGCAAATATTTTTACAAATCCTTATTTTATCCTTTATTTAACGGCGCATCAATTTTAAATGTATTGCATTTTACATATTTTTTAAAAAGGGGGTTCTTAACATGGAATTGTGATAAAGGCACATTATTTTTTAAATTCTGCACCGGAACAGACTAGAACTTTCTATTTTATTTTAATAATTATTTAATTTACTATTTTTTGAAAAACTATTTAAAAGTTTGCATTAATCTTTTTACATGTAGCAATAATATTACCGCTATTTCTACCGGTGTCGAATGACAAGTTTAAAAATATTTTTAATTTTGAACCACTTCACCGTTTGCCCCGAGATAACTCGGGGATAAAAGCACTTTTTCCCCATACCTGTCGACGGTGAAGTGGTTTGCAACAATTACAAATCCCTTTTAATATATTTAAGACTGTTATATGCTTATTACATTCAAAAACTACGAGCACAATAAACATAAATCAAAATTTTAAAATTTCTATTGTCATAAAATATTCTTTTCGTATTTAAAATTAATTCTGTATTTCAAATATTTCTTTGTTATTTATTTGACTTATATACTTAGAATTAAAGCAGCCTACATGTTTTAATATGACAAATAAAAAATAAAAATGAAAATACAAAAAAATAACATAAAATCTCAAAATAGTAATGTATAGTGAATCCCTTTTACGTAAAATTTCATTTTAAATTAAGAAATTTTATAAATATATCACAATGAAGAAATTTGGAAATTTAGAAAACATATTTGGCTTTTCTTGATATCTATATGTTATTCATTCCAAAGAATATTATACATGTATATATATATGTCAAGTGTAGATGTCCTGGCTTCCCCCATTTGATTATGCTAAATAAAGATCCAGATAGAAGAATTATTCTACTCGCGCTCTCTTTGTTCTAGTCAGCCGGCGCTTTTTTGTGGCCACACGGCATTTTTCATCTTTAATGGCTTAAAAAAAACCCGGACGACATGCAGTGGCGTAGCCAGGATTTCGTTTCGGGGAGTGGGAGGGTCCAGAATTTTCCCTTCATGTTATATATATAGTAAAACCTGTCAAGATGAAATTGTAAATATTGGTGAAAAATTCCGTTTTATACAGGTTTCCGTGTTATTTGGTATATTTGTATAGTATTCTTTTCCGTAGCACTATGGAACATTTATGTTTAAGACAGAATTCCGATATAGGCAGGTCCCATTTTTAAAAGTTTTGTGTATTTATATAAATATACTTATTTATATCATATGAATAGAATAAAAGTTGTCAAAATAGTAATTGTCTATAACAGAATCCTGTTTTTAACGTAAGCGTTACATGGTCTTAATATGAATTGCGATACAATTAAATTTGCTGAAAACCTGTCTGAAAAGGGGATTTTCACCCTTCTTTAGTGAAGCATAGTGAAACCTGTGAAAGCGGAATCTTTCTATAACGGAATCCTGTCTCAAACAGAAGAGTTTCAGAATCCCTGCGAAACGAACAATAGATCTTATTGAGGTAGTGTATCTTAGAAGTATAATTAATTACACTTCTTTACATGGAAGCCTGTCTAAAATGGAGCTTTTTACCAGTCCTTGGAATCTTGTCTTGACTGTGTATATATGATAGAAGTATTTCGAGTAACTTTAAGAATTTAGGTATATCCTTATATAATTTCTTAATTTAAAAAAAAAGCATGGATAAAAAATATAAGGCCAATCTCTATAACTGCAACTAATAATACATTCAAGTTACATTAATATTTACCAGTGAAAAAGATTCACTTATGATGTAAAAAGCTGAGCGCATACTGAAGAGTTAAATTTAATTAACCCATTCGCTGTCATTCACGAGTATACTCGTGGCTTTAATTTATTGATTACTTTGTCACCACTATTTTAGAATTTAAAAAAAATGCCTCATTTATTGTCAGAAATTTCGCTGTATTAGTAAAGCGAAATTTATCTTTCTGAATTTGTGCTGGCAAACGACCTTCAACAAAAAATTTGAAAATTCTTAGTTTTGGCAGCGAATGGGTTAAACCAAGTTTCATATTACATAACATTTGCCTACAATAAAGTTAGGGCCAAGTGGTTAAGTGTAAAACAGCAATTTTCATGTTTAATTTCTTGCCATTGAATTACGAATTTGTGCTGTAATAGATATTGGATAAAGATTTCACATAAGTGTCAATCACATGAGCCGTCCATGCGATCCGCCGCGCTCCCCATGGAAATTTTTGAGGTAACCCAGATAGCATGAACATTAGCAGAAAGTTGATTTTTTCTGATATTATCTTGCCGTGACAAATTTAAATTGAGAAATTCGCAGAAAATCTCTCGCAAGGTATACCATCACCCACTTGCATGAGTAGTTTGTTGTGAAACTGATGGCAAGACTGTCTTTAATTCACGAAAGTGACGCAAGCAAAAAATCTCTCTGTTGAGAGACTCAACAACAATGAGAATCAGCACATACGCAGAAATTGCAGAAATTTTATTCGGTAGGCACCGTTTTTTTTAAACGCTATACTTTTCAAATACCAAAAAATGCTCGGAATGAAAAGTACAAATATTACCTAAACTTGTTTATGGTGATAAAACCAATGCATGCGCCTTCTGACGGCTCTTTCGCATCAATAGACCTGATCAGGTCTATTGACCCCTTCGAAGGGGTTAAACTTATAGTGTGATATGGAAAGATTACTACTTTGCAGTAAGTTTGCAGTATTTTTGATTACTTGTTTGCCGTTAGTTTGCAATAAATTTGATACAGCATGAATTTAACTTGCACGACAAGTTGAAAACACTCATAGTTATATTGTTAAGTAAAAAAAAAAAAAATCAAAAATTAAATTGTTTTTATTAAACGTATTTATCAATTCAAAATTATTTTAATTATTAATTGTTTAGATAACTAATTTATCAATTGCTTGTTTAAAAACTATTACATGAACTATATAATAGTTTTTATAGGGTAAATGCAAATATATATTTTTTTAATTTTCGGTTATTATAACGTTATTAACTTCATTAGGATGTATAAAAGTGATAAGGGTTCTGAAGATAAACATGTTGTTTATTCATTTATTAGTTAGCTTATAATATTATTTTTGCTCTTTAATTATAATTAATTAATAATTTCTTACTTTTTGCGAATTGTAAATTATAACTGTACTTAAAAAATTAAAATCTGCATAATATCACCTAACACTGTTAAAAGGTATTTTTACGTATTTGTACAATGTTGCATTATTATTATTATTATTATTATTATTATTATTATGTTTAATTAATTAATTAATTATTACTTAGACTTTATGTTTTTGACTGATTTTTCAAAAAATTCCTATATTATTTTTTGGAAATTATAAATTAAAATTTTTGAATAAAAACTTTAAGTGCTATTAATAATTGCTACTAACAATTGCTATTAATTAATTCTCAAAAAAGTTAGGAATTTTAGTATAAAAATTAAATTAATATTTTATTAAATATATTTTTTTATTTAATGTATCCTTAATTTATTAAATTAATAACATTATTAATGTACATTAAATTTTTTTTACTTTAAAATAAACTCAATACATAATACATTTTATATTCAATTTGTCATATAGTAGTTATAAACTGAAATTTATCTTTTACATTTTTATTTATTTTATATTTAAAGTCACCGAAATTTAAAACTATTAATATAATTAATAATAAAACTAAAATAAAAAATTAATAATTTTTTTTCTGGGAAAGTGGGAGGAAAAGGGTAATATTAAAAATCAATAAATGAACGACAAATACAAACAAGTTGGAAATTGATCGTCAAACGTGACAAATGAGGTGCGTTCGTACTATAACTAGTTTTATAATTATTTTTTGCACCCCATATTGTACTGAATGTATATTTTTTTGCACTTCATGAGTGCATAACCTGTGACATCATTAAAATGCACTTGCAATAATTTTTTCCCATTCCCCGTAATGTAACGCAAAACTTTTGACTGTCTCTGTAATTAAACTATACACCGATTTTCATAAAATTTCAAATGGCTCGACAAAATTTTGTAAAAATTATATATTTAAAATTTCAGACCACTCGGAAGGCTGTAACATCATTAAAATGCACTTGCAATAATTTTTTCCCATTGGCCGTAATGTAACGGAAATTTTTTGACTGTCCCTGTAATTAAATTATGCATCCGATTTTCATAAAATTTGAAATGGCTCGACAAAATTTTGCAACAATCCTATATTTAAAATTTCAGACCATTCGGTTGGGTTGTTTTTGCTCTGTTATATGCGGACAGACAGACGGGCAGACGGACGGACTGAAGGACGACTATAGGTACTACGTATTTATATAATTACGAACGCACCTAAAAACCTTAGTTTTGTCAGTTAAAAATTGAAAATAAAATTAATTAAAATAATACTTACACTATTACATAGAATAAAAAATAATCATCTTATTACAAAGAAATAGGCCCAGTTTCAATAAAATTAGTTCACAAAAATTGTCTGCAATGGGTGGGAAGACTGTTAAAAATGCAACCAATAATTATTTTTAAAAAAATGAAGCGGTGGGTGGAGTTTTCTGACAACAAAATATTTTTCCTCGCACACCTAATTACCAAATCACTATTGTTTTCCCAATCTATATTATAAAGGACAAACATATCTGTGCGTAACGCATACGTCATTTTGCGAATGGCAACACTTTGAAATTTGAAATGAATTCGGTTTTGCAATTTTCGCTACTGCAAATTTTTAAACTTCTAAACATCGCGCACATTTTCAATTTTTACACCTTCGTACAGGAAAAAAATGAGCTTTTAAATGCAATTTGTTTGAAAGCTGTATCTCAATTTATTTTTGAGATATTAATTTTTTTGTTGTTTTAATTCAAATTTTGTAATCGTGGCAACTGAAGTACTCCATTCATATTGAAAGTAAAGGGAAAATAGTCATGGCTTATTATTTTTATTGATTATATCCTTATTGATGCCATTTTCACATTACAAATAAAAGTAACTTTTTATAATTTTTTAACAAGAAATGACGTCAGACATTAAACAAAACACGCATTCTTCTTCATAAATCAGTTACATTTTAATATTTTTATATTACGCTGATACCGAGTTTGAGTCGCTAGGCAAAATGATTCAGTGAGTAAAAATGATGTCATATTTAAAACAAAACTATCATTTTCTTTTGATAAAACTATGACAACTAAAGGCAAATTTCTGATTTTTTTTTTTTTTTTTTTTTTTCGCGAGTATTGAGATTAGAATTTAAAGTTTGTGCGAATGTTCACATGAAAAGTTGTATCGGTCAAACGTGACTTTAAGTTTTGAAAGACATTCATTAATAATCTATTGCGCGTTAAAATACTTTCAAATTGTGACTTTCAGTGGTGCGTATGTAAATTATGAGAATTTGAAAATAACATGTTTAGACTGTATGGGGTAAAATTTTATGATGTGACAAAGCGAAATCCTTTTTACTGATTTTTCATCCGTAAAAACAAACATATCAATCGATAATCATAGATAACTTCATCATAATTACTCATCTTGATTACGTATTCTAATACAGTTTAATTTTTCAATAATTTCAGTAGTTGAAGTTCAGTTTTAGGTTAAAAATATTATTTGTTTTAAGAATTAGACAACCAATGTAAGATGATTTTTTTATTGTAATTATTTTTGTAGGTTTATTATAAATTCCATCTGACATTTCCTTTCTAACATTTTAGTTCGTCGAATTTCGACCGGTTCCAACTCGTGTTTATAATGGTAAAGTAACTTATGAAAACAAAATTATAACTTTGTATTATAAAAGTAATAAGAAAAATTAAATATTTTTGCTTCAATAAATATATCTCATTTTTGAATTATTAAAGAAGAGGATGTAGAAGAATGATTTGAGGAAATATTTACCTACAATAGCTTATAAGTGTCCAATTGAATTATTGAAGACATTTATTATTAATCTAATTGTAAGAAGGAGTAAAAATAAGAACAGTTTTTTAAATTATTTAATTAATGATGATAATTTAAAGGTTCTAAAAAACGTATGAAAACAATCAAAAAATCATCTATGGCAGTTTATAGTAGATATAAAATACCCAATATTAATAACAAATAATAAAGCTTAAAAAAATCCATTTTGTTAAATAATAATAATAATAAAAAGACAATGTCCCCTGTAAAATTATATCACATTGTTCAAGCAAACAAATTTTCAGCTCGCTGTGATTTCATTATCACGAGTTATAAAAGTTTAAATTTATCGGACTGTTATATTCAGCTTTTTTTTTTATTTGGGGGGTGGGGTTGTTAAAAAAATTTAAAAAGGTCCCAAATAATGTTTAAATTACAGCGTTTGGCGGCCCACGACAATTAGAATACGATTTATAAGGTGGTGGGCACCGAAATGACAAGGGACCGAAATGGCTAAGGACCGGAATGGCCAGGGACCGAAATGGCTGGGGACCGAAATGGCCAGGGACCGAAATGTCTCGGGACCGAAATGGCCAGGGACCGAAATGTCTCGGGAGCGAAATGGCCAGGGACCGAAATGTCTCCGGACCGAAATGTCTCGGGACCGAAATGGCCAGGGACCGAAATGTCTCGAGACCGAAATGGCCAGGGACCGAAATGTCTCCGGACCGAAATGGCCAGGGACCGAAATGTCTCGGGACCGAAATGGCCAGGGACCGAAATGTCTCAGGACCGAAATGTCTCAGGACCGAAATGGCCAGGGACCGAAATGGCCAGGGACCGAAATGTCTCGGGACCGAAACGGCGGGACCGAAATGGCGGGACCGAAGTGTCGGGACCGAAATGTCGTGTACCCCTTAGATGCCTATACTCTCAATTTCAGAACGTAGCTGCTATATTCACATAGTTTTGGAGGGAGGAGTGAAAGGGGGGGGGGGACGGTGTGAAAGGCCAATTTTTAGCTTATGAGGCTAGATTTGTGACAGTGGATGAGATGTAATTACTGCCGTTTGGACTCGAGATCATAGTGATTTAGCCACATCTCACCCATTGTCACAAATGTAGCCTTATAATCTTCAAACCAGCATTTCGCCCTTACCCCATCCTCTTTAAAAACTCCCCCCAAAATAGGTCTTTAAAACTTCACCCCTCCCTCCAAAAATATGTTAATATAGCATCTACGGTTCTGAAATTGAGCCCATAGGCATTTAAGAGATTATTCTTCGATATTCCACATCAACCATCGCAGTACAAATATTTTATATGCATTAGGGACAATAATTATTGAACCAACCACGTATATTCATACATGTTTTTTAGTACAAATAAAATAACTCATATTTTCTCTTATACAGATAAATATTTAGAATTAAATATATATATATATATATATATATATATATAGATGCTAAATTTAAATAAAAAAGGAGAAGAAAAAAAGGGAACGATTGTAAAAAAATGGAGACATTTATGAATTAAAATTAAAACACGTTTCAAATAGAGGTTTATGAAGCGAAATGCTAATTGTTGAAACATAATATTATAAATATATATCTAATAAAATAAAATATGATTTATAATTAAATAAAAAATCATTTGAAATATTTATAATAATTACAGAAATATATGAATCATGTATTTTAGTACAAATAAGACAATTTGTATTTTAGTACAAATAAAACATTTTGTATTTTAATAAAACATAAAATAATTTGTATATCCATAATATTTTGATTTTTTTTCTTTTAAATAAAATACTAATCCAAAGAAATGTCACACAATATTAAAGAAAATTTGTTCAAAAGTCCCTTAATTGCGGTATTTTCCAACTATTTTCCCCTCAGCAAATAAAGCGTGGTTTTAATTAACAGAGTAATCCAAAGCACTTCTTTTCATTTAATTGAAAAAACTGAAGCATGGAGGAGGGGTGGGGACAAATATTTAAAAAGTCACGATTATATTTTTTGTTTAATTACCTTACTGAATAAGAGTGTAACCTTATGAATTAAAAAAAAGAAATGAAATCTCTTAGCATTGTTTGGAGAGTAAGGAAAAAATTCTTGCGATGAGAAAAAACAAATTAAAGATAAACTGTGTAGAAAGAATTTTAAAAGATAAATTTTGAATGTAAAGTGTTTTAGTGGCAATTTTTTTCAATTGTTTTTTTTTTCTTTCGGTTGTAAAGAAAATCTTATTAAACTTTAATCTAGTGTTTAAAAAAGGGTCTTTTTGTTAAATCTATGCAATATGATACGTTTATAAATGATCAAAATAGCTATAAATGTTTTTTACTATAAGATAATTTAATTTTCAAATAAAGATAAAACAAAGAGGTGATATAACACAGAGTGATAAAGAATATTCGAAAAAATAAAAAAATAATAATTCAAAAAGAATGGACAGTATAAAAAGGGCACCGCTGAATGAAATTCAGGGAGGGGCAAGATTTTGGAATAAACATGCCTGTGGTCTGCTGCCTGGGCCATGTTACCTAAAATGAAGTATATATACCAGAATTAAAATACGCTAAATTTTTTTTTATTACAATCCGCTATGCAACGCAATTTTTAAGCAGGTCAATATAAAAAGCAATACAAAAATGTAAAAAAATAAGAAATATTAAAAATTGAAAGATAAGCTTTTACCGACCTTTTTTCAAGTGGAGAATTGAAAAAGCTCATTTTCGCTTAGTGTTTAACTGTTTTAATAATGTTTGAAAATCCATGGAGGGGCATTTGCTCTCACCTCCCTCCCACCACTTTTGAATGCGCTCAAGTAGTAGGAGGACGCGGTTTTCGAAGAAATGCACAAGAAGTCATGCGATTTTTGAAATTGTAAAAATGTCATTACTGAAATTGGTACAGAATAGTTACCACTAACAAGTGGCTCTTCTTTGTGTGAATAGTATGCACAGCAGTTTAGCACTTTTCTCAACTTGGATGAGATTATTATAGCTGAATGTGGCAGCTGTTAATAATGAAATGGCAGTCAAACGGGACACAACACTCTGTCCAACATTAAAGAGGAATTCAGCTGTAATTTCTGTCACATGATGTTTAAATAGCACACACAGCGGTTCCGAGACAACGCTAAATGTATGTGACGAATGTGACAATTCTAGCAATCAGGTTTTTCATTACCCATAATTATATATATATATATATATATATATATATATATAGGTATACGATAACAATAACCGTTTTAAGTACATTGCTGGAAGTAAGGTCTGCACTAGATTTTATCATTGTTTCCTGTTTAACGGTTTGGAAATCCAATCAACACCAACCACTTTTCCGATTTCGTTGCTCCATCTTACCTGAGGTCGTCTTTTTTGCCTTTTTACATCTCTGATATACATAACCATTATAAGACAACATAAGAACATAAGACACATCATTTCATCCTACACAAATAGAAAATATAAATGAAAAATTAAATCATACATGCTATGAAAAATATCTCATTTAATAATAATAATAATAATGATAATCGAGTTAAGAAGTAAAAAATAAGGAAATATTAAAAAATAGTGAAATATTCGTGAAATTAAGGTGCAGAATCATCAGCCCCATCAACTCTAGATTCCACAAAAGCATGTACTATTTCATCCTTTCACAAGCCATACCAAGCTTATACATAAACATGCCTTTCACTGTATCTCTTTGTAAACCACATCATGATATTGTCTATAATTTTCGACTTATAGAATGTTTACTTTTATTTTTACATTACTCAATATATATAAATACACATGAGTTTACAGGGGCTAATTTATGCAGTTTTTAAAATGCTTAGAATGCGTTTTGAAAATCTTTGAGAAAGTAAGTCAAATAAAATATATTGAAAAAAGGAAACAAAGTAGCAAAATTCCAAGCTCACTATTTCGTTTATATCACTGCTACAAAATGTCTTTATCACCACAGAAAGTGTTTTCTGCTTTTGGTCATAGCAGTTAAGTATTCATATTTCACAGGGAAATTGTTGCGGAAAATCGTATAAAACCAGTTTCCTTTGCCGTATGGCTGATTTTATGCCTGCAGTTGCATATTTTTTATTCCAGTATTGAAGTTGTTTGGTAAAATTAGGTGCCATTCAATGTCTCTTGCACTTCTTTGTTTAACCTAATGGATTTTTATTCTTCTACGAAATGTTTTTGTTTCCAAGAAAGTCTTTGTTACAAAAATATTTCTTTTTATAGGAAAAGTTGTAACTTTTTATACATTAATCTTTCAATTATGAATAATTTTTAAATTGATGAAAAAAAATATTAAAATGATCTAAAACAATAAACCTAAAACAAATTTAAAATGAAATGTTAAAACAAATAATGTTGGATTAAAAAAAAAATTGTTTGACATTTATTTTAAAATTACATCACGTTTTACATCACTTACAATCACTAAAGTAATATTATTAAGAGTTTTTAAATAGTTTTAAATAGGTCCTCAATTTTAATATTCGATGATGCATTTACAATAATAAATATAAAGATGGAGTAAACGACACGTTTATAAGGCAGCTAAAATCATTGTATACAATACTTTTGAAATTAGCTCAATTTTTGTTCAAAAGTTGGCATTGCTCAAACTGTACGAATGCTCAAGTTAACTTAAAAAATTCATAATATGAAACCTTTATTTTCGCGTTTCAAAGCCAATAGGAAATGTAGTAAAAAATGCGAGATCTTTGATGCAGTTTTACATGTTACATTTAAGTTTGATAGTTCTTATAGTTGGAAACAACTCAAATCCATTTATTTAAGGAAAATTTAACTACAATCGAAACTCGATTTATAATTATTGCAAAGGGTCTCTTAAAATCCTCGTTAAATCGGCATTAGCCTTAAATCGAGAAACACGACAAATAAATCAAAATTCAATAAAAGTTGGTTATTAAATTTTGAAAAAAGAATCATAATAACCAGTAGTATTTTATGATGTTTAATATTTTCGGTGCATTAAATATATACACATCGCTTAAAAAAATATTTTAGTGATAATTGATTTGCCTTTTTATTTTATGAAACCAGTGTGACATGACTTTTTTATTTGTCTCAAAAGCATTAAATATATACATATATTCTACCATTTTAAATATCCACTAAACAAATTATAATATAATTCTATAAACAACTTATCGAAATTTTCGTCTTTTAATAGATAAAGAATAACGAGAAAAAATTGAGTGAAAAGGGTATTCGATATTCATAAAAGTTATCGTTAAATTGAGGAAAGGTAACGCTAAAGCGAAGGTCATCTAATATAAAAATAAAGTTGAATCCGGACCATGAGAGTTTATCGTTAAATTGAGGTGATCGTTACATCTAGTATCGTTAAATCAAGGTTTTACTGTATTTTTAAAAGTACTCTCTACAAAATTTATGTGATAAAGTTTACACTTATTTCATCTTTACATCTTTTACTGGTTATGTTCTATTGACTTTTAAAGGTAGGGAATACTTTATTAACACATTGGACTCCGACCTCTCTTACACAAATTTTATACGGTCGGCACCACTTTTTCAAAGAAATTTCCTTCAAGTACACAATTTCAAAAATGCTCTGATTAAATAAGGCAAATTTTATTTTCCTTTATTACTGGTGCAAAAAAAAAATTTTACAAAGAAAGAGAAGCGGCGACAAAGGAGGGCAAAGGGTTAAATGCTCTGTATAAATTAATCTTGCGTGAATATTGCATGCTTATATAAGAGATTTATTTCTTAAGTTTTGTATTGCATTTTTATCTTAATAAAACATTTTTTTCTTAATTTCAGAACACGCCCCCCGAGATGTCGTCCTGTGTTTTTGTCATCGAACAGGCTCTGTCAGTTCGAGCTTTACAAGAAATGGTCACAGCCATGTCTTCGGAATCTGTAAGTAGTTCTTATTATAAACCATATGAGCACAAACCGTAAGAATAAAACCATTAAAACGAAACGTACCCATAACCATTAAAATAAAAACGAAATTAATCTTTTTGAAATCTTCAAAATTCAAATGTTAATGTGAATTCTATTGGTCATCGCGGCATTGTTTATTATAATGTGAATTTCCCCAATAGTAATATAATTAAGAATAATATTAATTATATTTTTGTTCATTTTAATACAAAAAACCTATTAATATATTTTAACAACGTTCGCAAACGAATTACGAGGGTTGCCTTTTAAGTTTCTGAAGAAAAATAATTTTTTGGGAACAAACCGTTTTATTGTTTTTCAAAATATTCGCCATTGATATTTATACACTTTTCCATCCGTTCAAACCAATTCTTGAAACAATTTTTCCGCTTTGAAATTTATATCTCAGAAACATAGTTTTGGAAGGTATCAACAGCTTCTTGAGGTGATGAAAATCGCTGCCCACGCATTTTTTGTTTGACATAAGGGAACAAAGAAAAGTCGTTAGGCGACAAATCAGGAGAATATGGGCAATGAGACATTAATTCGATATTTTTATCCTTCCAATAATCAATTGTTCCACATGCTGCGTGGGAGCTGGCGTTGTCGTGATGAAGAATGATGCGGCGTTTTTTGTTTTTTTTTCCTGATTTCGTTGATGACATTTAGCAAACAAATTTCTGTATACCATTTAGCGTTAACAGTTTTTTGATAATCTAAAGTACTGATTGCGATCTGTCCTGTAAAGCCGAAGAAACATGCAATCATTTTCTTGGAAGTGTTTCTTAAACGAGCAACTTTCATAGGATTCGGTTCATCTGTAAACACACAAACAGTGGATTTTTGTCTAGTTTTCGGCTCATACGAATATATCCAAGTTTCTCACCTATAACGATGTTGTATACGAATTTTGCAGTTCCAAATTTGAATTTTTTTAGCATTTCCTTACACCAATTTGCACGAGCCTCTTTTTGAGCTACTGTCAAATTGTGCGGAATCCATCTGGAACAAATCTTTTTAACAGCTAAGTGTTCGTGCAGAATCGAATGTATTTAACTCTGTGATATGCCAGGGGATGCTTCTATCCCTCGATATGTGACATGCCGATCTTCTTCAGTCATCTTGCGCACAGCATTGATGTTGTTTGGAATCACTACCGATTTTGGTCTTCCTTCACGAGATTCATCACTGACTGACGCACGACCACGACGAAATTCTGCAAACCAGTTGTAAACAGTCTTTTCTGAAGGTGCTTCATTACCAAACGTTTCACGAAGCGATACTAAGCATCCTTGTCGAGTGAGGTCTTTCTTAAAATCCTAAAAAATCATCCAACGGAAACCTTCAAGAGTTATTTCCATTTTTTTTCACTTGTTTCTTTAAAACACTCACTGTAAACAAAATACGCAGACGATTTCTAAGATGCCACTGATTCTAAGATAGAAAAAAAAAATGTGAATTTTACGAATATCCTGAAGGCAAATTTCAGTAGCGCCTTCTATTGGTCGTTTGTAAAAACATAAAGGCAACCCTCGTATTAGAAACAGCTATACCTATCAGACACGACTTATTCATGGGGTTTTTTTTATCAACGAAAACCATTCATACCCATAATATTAATATTACTGCCTAATATTATCTTCTTTTTCCTTTTTGCTTTCTTCTATCTTCAATAGAAGAAAGTATTGTTATAGAAAGTTTTTTCGACGTTTTAGGGATCAGAGAGGACCAAAAACACGTTTATACAAAATGTCTGTCTGTGCATGTGTCTGCGGCCATTGTACCATCAAAAATGTATGAAGTTATGTATAGAATTGAACCAAATTTTTTTGTGCTATGCCAGGCAGGTCCTCCTTGAATTTGGAAATATTCCGTCGAAAGGTAGTACTGAAATAGCGATTTCTGTATAATTTTCTTGATTTTTCGTAGTTTTATTGTACACCGTAAGCGGCTCATAAAGCGAACGTAACTTCGCATCATGATAAGCCGTCTATTCGCTAACAGTTGATGTATAACAGAAAAACGGAAAACTATTGATTTTAATAAATATCATGATCGAGATCAACTCGTTTTGATTCCGATTAATTGGCTGAAGCAGAAATGTAAGATGAAATTCAAAGTTGGTATAGTATTGAACTAATAATATTAAAGTATTGACATTTGTAACTACATTTTGAAATATTAAGATGTATTAGACAAAAGAAAGTTTTGGGAATGGCACATACAACTAATTTCATGTAAAATAAGCTACAAAATTTCAGGTGAAAACTGTAATATTTCTTAACTAGATCGTATATGTTTTGTGTTCTCTATATTAACTATAATGGATTTTATTGTTTTACACGGAAAGAACGATTTTGTTAAAACAACAAAATAATAGTTGTGCAAACCAAATTTTGCCCCATCTAAATATTTTTTGTTGGACTGACAAAATCATTTTGTTAGTTCAATAAAATTTTATTGAACGAACAAAATAATTTGATCAGTAGAACCAACATTTGGTCAGTCCAACCAAACATTTTAGCTGGGGCTATATTAACTAAATCTTTTTTTCCGTGTATAAACAATAGTTAGTTTTAATAAATACATAAATGTATTATCAATTAAAATTTTCTGGAATGTTGCAGTCTTTCTTTCTTAAGATACTGATAATAAAGCTACTATCAAGGTATATTAGCGTTGCACGAAAGAAGGGCAATTATGCATTAAAAACAACATTGTTCTTAAGAAAAATTCAAAAGATTGACCTATGAAATTCAAATAAATTTGCGTTGATGAATGCCGCGAATGAAAAATAGATTGAATGTATCTAATAGTGTCATTTCTTTTTAGGGTAAAAGCACTCAATCTGGTCACAGAACCCTGCTATATGGCCACGCAGTTTTACTAAGGCACCAAAACAGTAACATGGTAAGATTATCAGTATTAATAAACAATGTTTAATTGAATAATGCATCAAATGAATTGTTAATAAAATGTCATCAATGCATTTAGAATAAATTATCTTAAATATTTAGTACAATGCGAAATATCTAATATAATGCAAATCACTCCGGTTGAACAATCAATAAAATACAGTCGACTCATTTCGTAACAAGCACGGTTAAAACAAGCAATCTGAATGTCGGGAACGGTTCATCCTTTAAGGAGACTAAACGTTCAAAGCCATTCCTTTCATTTTTCACTCAATTATATGGAAATTTTGCAGACATAATAAATCATACATTTTCTAAGTAAATTATTCAATTTTATTGCAAAATGTAAGGAATTAATTAAGTTATTAATTAAAATATGTTAATCAATCTCTCTAATTAAAACTGCTCCATACGCATTAAATCTGTCTTTACACTAAAAAAAAATCTGCCACTGGCATCTAGAAAATAAATTATGTTCAAGAAAAAACAGTTCCATGTCATCCTTATAAATTCTAGCTCCCTTTGCTAGAGAGTTCTAGTCATCCCTAATAAAATTCAAGGAAGTTTTCCTATAGTATCATGATCAAACTTATTTAAAAATCTCTGCAAATAAATGGGAACACAAGGAGTGAGTTTTAGTAAGTATAATTCTAGTTCATGAATTACTTCTAGAAATCAAGTGATAATTTCTCGCAATTCAAACGATTCATAATATAATGTATCGTTTCATCACCTAGAAAACTATAGACTAGACATTTTAGATCATTTCGTCTATTCAGTTTATTGGTTTACCTTATTCGCATAACTCGGAAATATATATTTCTAGTTTAGGGATTTAGTAAACGATTTCTAGATGAAGGCGGTTATTTTTTCTTTCAGTGCAGGAACCTGGTGCTTTGTTAAATGGTAGATTTATAACATTGCAACAAAATATGAATTTTAAAATTATGCTAATAAATTCAGAAAACATAATATAAAACAATATATAGCCCATTATTTATCACATTGCTAACGATGCTTAGTACCAACAATGCGAAAAATGTGCAAGCCGGGAGGCTGCAACTGCAGCACAAGATGGAAAAGTCTGCATGGGTACGCAATCCTATGACGAAACATGAGAGACAAACAAACCTAGCATCGGTGAACACATTTATATAATTTTATATTAAAATTATATAAGTGTGTTTACAGATGCAGACTTTTCCATCTTGTGCTGCAGTTGCAGCCTTACCAACATATGTGGGAAATGCTAAGCTGGGCATCGTCCCCGTAGCTTAAGCAGTAGAGTACTTGGGGCGCTATTCCAAGAGTTCCGGGTTCCATTCCCGTCTTGGACATTTTTCGCATTGTTGGTTCTACGCCTCGTTAGAAATGTGATAAATCACATTTTACATATTGAATAATTTCGAGCGTAATTTAACTGCTGAAAATGAATTAAGATTATATAATATAAAATTTCATATATTTACATTTTTTCTTAAAATTTCACGGAAAAAAAAGTTATATAACTGCCAAATTTTCCTTTTATGTATACTAATGCATGCGTATTAATACTAAGTTTTGAAATATAGCATATTATGTTATGTAAGATGTCAGGAGTTTGTATGCTGTGATTCTCAATTTTAATTACAAATAGCATGGATAGATGGCGCTGCAAACAATACCGCCAAATCCGGGTTGATTTTTCGGCCTCTCTCTCTCTTCTTCCATGCGAAAAAAGGAGATTAAAATGTATTGAATGGATCCCGAAGTACGAAAAATCGGGTCTGAACTGAGCACCTATTGCTCTCAGTGCCATCTATTATTTGAAATTCGAGCTAAAATCAAGAATCACAGTAAAGAACTCCTGACATCATACATAACCCTCTTGCAAGAATTTTTTTAATATCTGTCACAGTTTGCAAGTTCTTGAATTTTAAAATCATCGGTCATTTTTGGGACATCCGATATTTACAGTCTAAAGAAAGGAGAATTCAGAAAGATAAGGCTTAATCTTATATGCTAACTAAATGACAGAGTGTGAATTTAAATGTCATGATAACATTAACAAATGACATGAGATAATTTGAACAGTTAGTTGTAGTATTTAAATAAATTACTTCTTTCCCTTGAGACATTAAATAAAGCAAAGACTGATTTTAAGGAAAATGGGGTAGATATTTTTAATAAAAATAATAAAAACAAGTTTCTAAATTGACAACATTGGTCAAAACACATTGGCTTCTGCAATAACTATTAAAGTGAACCAACATGTAATCAACCTTTAATGTAATTCGTAATTTGCTTGTAGGGCTTTTATTTACAGTCTAAAGAAAAGAGAATTCAGAAAGATAAGGCTTAATATTATATGTTAACTTTAAGGGGGTCCGGGACACAAAAATCTTCAAAATTTTCTAAAAAACTTTTATTGCATTAAAAATTCCTCTGTTTTTTTCTGCTTAAATTGACGTATAAATCATGTTTCTATCTTAATTAGACTAGGAAATATTAATCTTTTCGTTTTAGTTTGTTTTCAAAATCTAGCTTTCAAGCAATAGTTGTCGTGAAAATGCATTTTTCTTCATGATGGATTTTTTCACCATTTCTCGAATTTAAATTGTTATAACTCCAGAACAGTTAAAGATAAACGGTTCAAACTTGTAACATATCTTTTTCAATTGGTTTACTTTAATTTTGATTCAGCAAATTTGAAAAAAATATTTACTTTTGAAAAAATATATATATATATATTAGTTACATCTTTTTTTTTCTTTTTTTTTTTACTTTAAATATTTTTAATTTTTATTTAAATTAATATTTTAAAAAATACTGAATCAAAATTAAAACTTATATATTTCTGTTTATTTAAATGAAAACAAATTGAAATTCTACAAATAATATTTCGAGTTATAACGATTTTAAATTATCCCACATTTTAATAAATTTTAATTTTTTCGAAAAAAAATATGAGAAGTTTTATCATGTGATTTTGTTTACAAATAATATGGTTAACCATCACAAAAAAATTTCAAAAATTTAACTCAATAAATAAAAATTATTTTAAAATGTGCCCCGGGACCCCCTTAAATGTCAGAGTGTGTCATGATAACATTAACAAATGGCATGAGATAATTTGAACAATTCGTTGCGAAGTATTTAGTTAGATTAATAAATTTCCCTTGAGATTTTTATAACGTTTATGGATATAGTAGGTAGGCATATAATCACGTATTAGTTATGATCACGTATCAAGTTCAAATGTACTTATTTATTAAATGCACTGATGAAAGTAACAAGAAAAAAATGTATTCTTTCATCTTCCATCTTATAATTTTATTCCTCGATTTCTTATTTTACAGTACCTAGCCTGTCTTTCAACCAGTACATCCAATGACAAATTAGCTTTTGATGTAGGTTTGCAAGAGCACAGCCAAGGTAAGACAGTTTATCTTGCTTAAAAAAAAATGATACAGAATAACAACATGACATTTACATTCAAATGAAAAAAAAAATTATCGTAATTTATAATTACCAAAAAAATATAGAAATATAGAAAATATAGATAATATATCTTGGGCAATTTCTCGGGCTCTTAACCTCTGGCATGAAGCGAATATGAAAGTATCGTTTTTAATAAATTAAAAACCTTATTTTCATACACATTTGATATTTTTCATATAGAAGTTTTTTTGTATTGTTTGTGGGTAACTAAAAATTATATTAAATGTAAAAAATCTATTACACTTCGTAATTAAAAATGGTTTTTTAATATATTCTGTAATCTGGGATGCCCAGGTTGCATCTTCTGGCTAGAATAATAATAATGATAATAATAATAATAATAATAATAATAACTATAACAACAATAATAATAATAGCAGCAATAACAATAATAATAATAACAACAACAACAATAATAATAATAATTATTATTATTATTCCAATATCTCTTATGCTACAAGAAAACAACGATAAACTATACTGCGTATACTGAGTTAAATCCTAAAGAGCTAGTTTAAGAGGCTAACAGTACTTTTAAACAAGCCTAAAATCGTTTTTCGCCTTTTAACTTGTTTTCATTCTTTAAACATTTCTAAAAACAGGTATAAAAGGGAACACGAAAAACGAAATTAAAAATTCCAATTTTCCTAATTATAGCCCGTTTAAACAATTATATTACTGCTATTACTGCATTACATTGCTTTCAAATTTTAAGATTTCTCTTTTTTTTTTTTTTTTTTTTTTTCAAAAAAATGAATCATGTGTTTACGTGAACTATTACTCTGTAACCGTTTACAGTAAGTTCATAAAATTATAATCACGTGTGCATTTATGAAAAATATATATCTAGCAATACAACCGAAAATAAGGTACAATTTTGAATTAAAAGCAAAATAATAATTTAAAATAAACCATGCAAAAAAAACCTGAGATTTTTCCTTTTTTTTATGCTATTTTTGAAAGTCAGCGGAACTTAATGCAAATATTTGATTTTAGCATGTAGCCTGTGCACAAATGTGGACATTGTTGTAATATCACGGATTTAAAACATTTCATAGTAGCAGGTCGCGAAAACTCAAAATTGTCCTTTTAAAAAGAAAAAAAGTATTTAAATTGTTAATTAGTAAAGCGGCTTGATACAGCTTTATTTAAATAGGCTATATAACTCAGGTAACAATGCAAATTTTTAAATGAAGTTTTTTTCAGAATGTTTAACCCTTTCAAGGGCGGTGTCCTTAAAAAAGGACACATAATTTTAATTCGAAAACTGACAAACGGTACCAAGAATATTTAATTAAAATTTTCCTTTTATAATGTACGTGAAAATAAGCAAGTTCGTATTTTCTGATAAATTCGCTTATAAATTCTGGTGTCAGTCCATTACATCACCAGCTAATAAACAGAATTACTTCGCGCCGGAAAGGGTTAATAATGTTCAAAGCGAATATTTTAAAAGCAAAAAATGTATTTTATGCATATTTAAAGGTATTTAAAGTCTTTTCCCCTTGAAAGAAAAAGTATTTCAAAATATTGTGATTATTTTTGTAACACGTGTTTTATTTTACATGCTTTTAATTTTTAATAAGAAAACCCTTTTGTTCAATGTTGTACAGGGGAAGCGTGTTGGTGGACAATTCACCCGGCGTCAAAACAGAGATCCGAAGGTGAGAAAGTTAGAGTCGGTGATGATCTCATTCTGGTCAGCGTAGCCACAGAGAGATACCTGGTGAGTAAAAATACACATTTTGAATGGTCCGAGTACGGAACGCATTTAATACAGTGTAAGCAAGGAAGCGTATCTTTAAACATCAGAGTAGCAACTTACGAGCAGTAAAATAATTGTAGATCAGTTTCAACCACGTAATCACAATAGTTCAGTTAGTATTCAGCCAATCAAAATCGTCAATTTGTCAGCCTGTAGTACCGCACAACCAATCACAATCGACAAAAACCGATGGGGAAACAAAGTTCCCACCAAGTTGATAAGGTGATTGCTAAGTTGCGATGTCAGTTGAAACTGATCTATTTGTTTGCTCGATAGGATTTTGTACAAAAAACAGACATATATCGAAACTGCCAGTTTCACCAAAGTACAGTGTCTGAAAGCCGTGATCCAGATAGATTTTTCGCTGTTATCGAAATGAGATTGACCAATCAGAAGCTTGCGTTTTTGCGAAGTTTTCGCTGTTTTAACCCTTTTGACTCCAGCGTCTCTTACACAAATTTTATTCGGTCGCACCACTTTTTTAAAAGAAGTTTCCTTCAAGTACGCAATTTTAAAAATGCTCCGATTAAATAAGGCAAATTTTATTTACCTTTATTACTGGTGCCAAAAACTAATTTTGCAAAGAAAGATGATGCAGAGAAAGAACGGAGTGCAAAGGGTAAGCAAATTTTCTGATTGGTCAATCTCGTTTCGCTAACAGCGCAAAATCTATCTGGATCCCGACCATAGAGTGGCATTAGTGGGAGTGAGTTATTCCAAAAAGTGTTACAAAACTGAAGCCGATAAAAATGTTGAGCAACGTTGAACGATAAATGTCGATCGAATCGACATCTGATAGCTCAAACGTAAACATTGTATAAGTATGGCGTATAGAAGATACTTACTAAATAATGTTTACGTTTGAGCTACCAGATGTCGCTGCGATTGACATTTATCGTTCAGCATTGCTCAACATTTTTATCGGCTTCAACTTTTTAGCACTTTTTGGAATAGCTGGTTACCAAATGAAATTTTCTAGACGCTACAGTCAAGCTGATGTTCGTTTACTTATCAAACTTGTCTAAACCAATTTTTCCCAGTTCTGTAGCGTATGTTGCCCTAATTTGGACAAAAGTTGTTAATCTCAGCGTCCTGTACGTATACAGAAAATCTCTGAAATAATTAACAGGATTCAGTGCGTTATTACTTTATAAAATAATTTATCTATTTTTTTTATATGAATTAGTTATTAAGATACATAAATTATTTATTTAAAAAAAATCGATCCGTCTCCTAGATTTGTTTACATCAACATGAATTTTCTTCCTTTGAAATATTTTATGGTTTACGTGTCTATTTTATAAGGTTAATTAAATTTCTTCTTCATTGATCAACAGCTTGCAGAGGCTCGAAATATCTTGTGGATTGACTGGAATTTAACTCTCGCTTTTCAAATCTATCTTCGTTTGAACATTTTTCCTTTCTTTGTTAAAAATTATTTTTGTACTTAGTTTTGCATTTGATGGACGCCGAACAAACTTGTGTAGCATAACATAACTTACAATTCCTATTTTAAAATTACTTAACTGAATCACGTTTTAAATACGCTTTTTTTTCGTTATTAATTTTTAAATTTAAATAATTAAATTTAAATCGTGACTTATGATTTATTCATTGCAAAATATTCAATATAAACAGAGACACGTGTATCTTAACAAACGAAAATATAACATATAGCCACGAATGAATATATCAAGTAACCTCTTCGAGTTATTTGCGAACGAGGCTAACAAGAAAGACAGGCTTCCGCAGTGCATTCCACGTATGTTTTTTTTTACAGACCGCTGGATTCACGTGATGCTCGAATGCACCAATGAAGGTATGCGAAAAGAACATCACGTCACTCTAGCGGTCTGTAAAAAAAAAGACACGTGGAATGCACCGCGATAGTCTGCCTTTTTCGTTAGCCTCGCTTGCGAAACCGAAATAGGTTTCTTTATCTTTAACCTCAGAAACCAATATAATTTTGAGATTTCAAGAAGCATTTATGAAAAAAAAAAAGTTTTTTTTGCTGCTACTGATTTTTGGAAACGTTTTCGAGTAGTTTTTTTATAGCGTATCAATCAGTTTTCTGAAAACGGAATATCAGTTTCTGGATGCTGGATTATCAGTTATCAAATAAGCATTTTCAGCTGCGAAATTATATGATTGCATGCAAGATTAAAAAATTAATATTCATCTTAATGTTATTGTTAATACTATTGATTTATCATGTTTGTCTGTAAGATATCCTTGTTGAACATGAAAATGTTTACTTAACACTAGAACCACCGGAAATTTTACTGAGGTGTTATAAAAATATTTTACACCGGAAATTTTAATTGAAACTACTTAACTTATTTATTTAACTTATTTCTCCGTGGTACACTTTAAACTTATTTTAGAAAGAAATTTCTGGTGATAATCGACATATTTTCATTTGGTAGCGATCAAAATGACATACGCGGTTCTAGTGTTAAGGAGACTTATCTGGTAGAGAAGAAAAAAGTGGAATCTCATGTTATCCTATGGGAAAAATACTTATACTTCTTGTTCATTCAAATTTGGAAATTTCAATAGTATTTTTTTTCAGCACATAGATAGGAAGGCTCTTTATCACTTTGTAAGCTTAAAACATTTTAAAGATAAGACTAGTCTGCATGATATCAGATGATTAAAAACCAATGACTGCCCTTAATGCATTTTTTATATGCTGATTACAAAATTGTTCTTAGTTTTCTTGTATCACGTATAGTTTGTTTGCAATCGACCCGAGTTGATTGCGCTGAGAACAAGCATTATGTGGTAGTCACACATAACGTAAATTTCCCTTCATCACACAAGAAAAATTAAAAGCTGGAATTTTCGTTGGTCCTCAAATAAAAAAAAAACTGATGAAGGACAAGGATTTTGAAAAAACGATGAATGAGACAGAAAAAGACGCATGGACCGCTTTTAAAGGTGTTATCGGAAACTTTCTAGGAAATAAGAAAGATCCAAATTACAGGAATATTGTTGAAACAGTGCTGGAAATTTTCAAGAAATTGGGCTGTAATATGAATGTAAATATGCACTTCTGCATTCCCATTTCGACTACTTTCCAGAAAATATAGGACATTACAGTGAAGAGTAGAAGAGAAGATGGAATGTAAATATGATGGAAGACTACTGTTGGATGTTGAAGAGGGACATAAACGATGAAGGAGGATCTACAAGAAAGTCAAAAAGAAGAAAGTTTGTTTCATTGAACACTGTTTGCTTGTCGTTTTATTAAAGAAATTTCATGAACTTATAAGGACGTTTTTTACAATATTTTTAACGTGTTTAATGAAATACTTTGTATGAAATTGTTATAAATTTTTGATTGCATTAATTAAAGTATTGAAAACACAACTTCTTATTTTTTGTAACATCCTGAAGTGGTAGACAAAAATGGGGGTTATTTCCGGAATCAGCATCAAAAATTGATTCAGAAAAACTTGTTCGTAAGAAATCATCTGACAAAAAGTTTAAAAATGCAGGCTAGTGTAATTATGAGTATGTAACTTGTTACTGGGGAAAAATATATAAAAATTTGAAGATTACAGAGTGATAAAGAACTTTCCTTTCTACGTGCCGAAAAGAAATATTGTTGAAAGTTCAAAATTTGAATAAACAAGAAGGATAATTATTTTTCTCATAGCAAACATGAGATTTCACTTTTTTTCTTCCCCTTCAGATATGTCCCCTTAAGAATGTTTACACTGTATTCCATATTATTGTATATATTTTAATTTTTTTCACTGTTGAAAATTAGCAGCAAACTGTCCAGTTATTCGAACATTCTTGTAGAAAGTGGTTAAATAACCGTAATTTCACTCTACTCTGACTACAATATGAGCAATAACATGATCAGAATAGAGTTAAATTACGGTTATGTAACCTTTTTTTTAAAAAAAAAAAAACAGTCAAATGACTGGACCGTTTGTTACAAAATTTTAACACTGTAGGATAAGAAACGTCTATTTTTTTACAGTGTTGTACATAATGAGATTTTTTTCCCTCCTAACTATGTGAATGTCATTTCTAGCATACTGCACGTGAAGGTACAGAAACGATTGTCAATGCAAGCTTCCATCTGACTCACTGGAATATAGCACCCTTTGGAACTGGTAGTAGTCGTGTGAAATCAGTTGGTAAGTTTCAAATTGATCTACTTTTAAAATATTCTACAGGACACTTCAAAAATAAGGGGGAAAATTTAAAGATTTATTTTATACAAATTATGCAAGACAAAGCCCATTCTGAACAACACTGGATCACGGTCAAAAGTTTGGTCTATGGCCCGAATATTGCAATAACTCAACATGAGCTCTCAAATATCAAAACAGTAGGTCATTTCTTGTCGTCAAGGTGATACATACTTGCGAAGTCCTATGGAATACAGTTGATATTGAAGTATATTTTTCTCGGTAACTACTGAAGCGACTTAAACATTTAAAAAATATATAGTTTTGGGAGTAGTTAAATATAATTTGTTATACAGAATTGATCGATCGGAAAACAATAAAATTTAAAAAACCGGAATAATTTCACTCGATTTTCTGAATACAGGTGTATGTGTCTACATAGTAAAATAAAAAGATAAGTTTTTTAAATTTTTGACTTGATGGAATTACTGAATTCGAACCTTGGACCTTTCAAATTCAAACTGGAGTCGTTCTCTCTGCGTTACTCATGCTTCATGACATCGCCGCTATCTTTAACACTTATACTCTATCACATTTCCTTAGTTATTTTACCTATAGAATCGGCAACAAAAGTGTTTCAAAATGGTTTTAAAAGTTCGACTAAATTCGACGTTCGATTTGTACAAAAATCTATTCAGTTCTGGCGACAGTGATCTATAACATATTCACCAAATGGGAGCTCAATCCGAAGTATCGTTTCGAAGTGTGTGGTAAGAAGGGAACTACTGTTTTGACTTTTTACGGCTCTACAGGGGTTAGTCGTATTAAGCTAACCCTCTAATGGTTCTGGTAGCATACAGGGTTCGGCGGGTAGTTGAGAACACACAATATAGGTGGAATATTACCCTGCACGTCACTGTGCTTTTTTTCTGTTACATGCAAACGTGCCATAACATAGACTAACTCATGGTATGAACAGTCATGTTGTCATCGTCTCCTTGGCTGCAGGACACTCCGATTCAGAGATAACTACTCTTGAAAGGTAGCCGATCATTCATCTTTAAAGTAAGGAGAGAACTGAAGGCTACCAGGGATGGTGTGACCATCGTTTCCCAGAGGAAACTATATTGTCGGTGATCTGTCATTATATGTCATTATCAACCGCCGTAGTGAACGGCCTCTTTCCGTCCGCGGTCCTTTATTCTTCTCTTATTCCGACTCTTTTGTGGAAGCCAGGTTCATAGGTGCCCAGCCACGTCCCGAGTATAAGAGACTCTAGCAGAAGCCAGGTTAAAAAAAAAATCCGCCAGTCGTATCGATGAGGATCCTATGAAGTCGATGGGGGTACTCTCACGGAAGCTGCGGAATGTAGATCGCACCATTTGACGTGTGATTTATGAAGAGTCGTATTCGATGATGAGAGGTCTGATGTCTGAAAGGACCAAAGTGAACTGCCTGACCCGAGCAAAGCGCCTATTGAATAGGTTGAGCTATCATGCGGATGCAGGAAAGCTGTGGTTTTTCTTTGATGAAAAAAAACTTTGTCCAAGTCCAGAGGGTGAACCGCAAAAACATCAGTGGCTGAGTAAAAAACCCCGAAGAGGTTCCGACCGTCATGCTCAGAACATTTCCAGTCTCACTTGATCATTCGGGGGTTTCGTGAGCAGCGTAGGCAACCTGATGCCTTCACATTTCTTTCTTCAAGGTGCTATAGTCAACGTTGTTGCTTATACGGATATATTAAAGCTCTGGATTACTTCTGTAGCACGTGGGAGGCAAGAAGTTTTTTAACAAGACTCTGCACCATCCCATACAACCTATACAATCCAATAATGCATGGCCGAAAAACTTTCATGACCATGTCTTCCCAACTTATGGCCTCCTAGCTCCTCATATGTTAACTCGATGGGCTATTACGTATTGGGCGTGGTTGAAAGGGATTCCAATAGGCATCAACACAATACTATTGCGGGTCTCAGGGTAACTCTTGGGCGATTCTCAAAAGGTGGGCACTGGACACACGTCATAACTTTAAGCCTTTCAAACATAACTTTAATTATCATTGACCTTTTTTTTTTTTTTTTTTCACTGAGTTTTTAATTCTATTCAGAGACAGAAAATGACATAATTTATTGTAAAAGCTTTGTATAAATATCTTAAAATTTTATTATTTTATGCTAAAGAGGCCAATTTCGGACATTCATAACGTTAACTGCTCCAATGTACCACCAAGAAAAAGAGTTTTAACTTTTTTCCATATGGTTCTAATGGTAAACAACGAATGCATAAAGGAAAGGGATGATTTTTTGATAATTTCGTTAAGAGATGGCAGGCTGATTTATTGTTTTTTTTTTTTTTTTGAAGATAGAAGGAGTTTTCTATAAAGAATTTTTCTGTATTTTGTTATGTCCGAAAGTAACGTACGTAACAAAACATTTGATTTTATTATTATTATTACTGGATAAGAAAAAGTTAATTATACATATATATGTATGTATACACATACAATTATAGGACACATTTACTACATTCTTAATCTTAAGAATTTTTTAAATACTAACAAGGGAACCACTTTTGGTGTTGCTCACACCTAGCATCGAGACCTGGTGCGTTTTGTAGCCCTATACATAAAAGTTAGAGAACCGAAAAAAATTCTCTGTTAAAATAATATTTATATACTTTTTTATACTTTTAATTTTTTATTATAACATATTTATTTGTTTATTTCACGCCAAAAGTGAGTTAAGTCATCAAATAGGGCGCTACATTTTTTCCGCCCGCTTTATCCAAAGAGAAAATGTACAGAACATATTACTAGAATTATATCAGATTGCGATTTTTTTTTTAATAATTGATAGCATAAGAAGGTTTTATTAAGGTCAATATTAGGTTTTTATTTTTTTTTCTGTGCAGACGATAAATATATAAGTAATAAATATAATTCTATAAAAGCTTCGAAGATCATTGAAAACTATTTTTTAGAGAAATATAAAAAAAGCAAACTATTTTCTTTTGAAATCAAATGAAATAAAGTTTCGAATGTTTAAAATGAAATTTTGCTGTATTAAATGGTCTTTCGGTAAAAGTAAACATAAAATAAATTAATATTTTTACATAATTTAGAAAAATTACTGTGGCGAAATAGGTCGGACATTACAATTTCTAGCTATTACAAATTCAGCTATGACATTTGGCTAGGGTTGCCGGAAAGCTCTACTTTTGAAAATAAACGCCAACTGTTTCCCCGCCAAAAATTATGAATATAATGTAGTAATTTTTCAAAAGAAAATTTTGGGTTTTTGAAGGAATTTTCAAACTTTTTTCAACATTTTATACTTATTATTAACTAATTTTTATTTTTAAATGCTTTTCTTTAAAAAAATTCAATGTTAATAGTCCGTTAAGTGGTCTCGAAAATTGCATTTTCAGAAAGTTATGCTGCTGTATAATCAAGAAATATTATTTTAACAGAAAAATTTTATCGATTCTCAAACTTCATAATATAAGGCTTTAAAATGCACCACGTCTCAATGCTAGATGCGAGCGACACCAAAAGTGGTTCCCTTGTAAGAGCAACGTCCAAAATCTGTAACGTACGTGCGAAAAAATGTCCAAAATTTGTAACGTACACAACTGCTAATTAAATGCTTTAATAATTAATTTTCCAGAATAGTTGCTGTCTTTTAATGTTTGTGTATAATTTTGTAGACATACTATTAAAAATATTTATATATTATATTTATAGACAAAATACTATACTATTAAAAAAAATTGGCCTTAAATTTGAAAATTTGAAAAATTACATATAGTTAACGTTTAATGATCCCACCTGTTGAGAATCTTCCTCTTATGTAGCCAATTGCAAACATTCCCAACACCCATCTCATTACTTCCAGCAATCGGTTTCGACAGTATGCAGAGACTGATACTGCATCTGACGGTTGTTCCAATGAATGATGCCATCTATGGCTTATGTAGTCACCTGTAAAGAACGTTAAAATGCAAGAAATGCTCCATTTCCAAGGTCTGTTGCTGTTTACCTGTAGCCGTGATTTTGTTCCCAAATAAATCCGCACACTGTATATGCTATCATCAATGTTGCGAGTTGCGCAGGATTTTCTTATTCCTATTGATTGACTGCATCCATCTTTTTAAAAATAGCAATATTCACCTCATTTAATGACATATTTAATAAATCGAATATTACTGTTTCAAAAAGGTGAAGCTATCAAGCAAACTGAGTAATAATTAAGAAAAACCACCCAACTGGCAACATAACAGCATTATAGGGTTAACGAACCTATCAGGCCACAGGCCAAACTTTGGATTTTCTTATATCTAGTTAAGTGAGGATAGTGTTTTAGTCTTATACAGTTTGCATGAAATAACTTTCTGAATTATACTTTTTATTTTTTTAACTTCCTGTGCATTCTGAATTTAAAGAATGCAAACAAAAATCTCATATGAACTCTCTTTCATTCTTTTAGGTTTCGTTTTCGGAGGGGAGGTTTTAAGATTTTTCCACGGAGGTGATGAATGTTTGACAATACCAGCCACGTGGGCAGATGCACCCGGTCAGAAGTAAGCATAATAATATAATAATATAAATAAGTAAAAACTCATAAAAATGTAAATAACTAAAATAACTACATACATTTATAAAATAATTATTTATACTTAATATTGAAAAATATACTCGTTGCAATTTTCCAAAAATGATTTTAAAGAAAATTCTACCTTGAACAGATAAATTTATCTTTAATACACCAGATATGCATGTAAAGTGCTAGTTTCGTAGAGTAATAATTTCGCAGCTCTCTTTGTCGAGCAAAGCATACATATATTCAAGACCGACGTATGGATTTTCTGTAATGCTTGCGAAATCTTTTTTGACACCCTTTGAAGATGAAAAAAAAGTAAAATTTCTTTCGTTACGTATGATTTATGCAAAAATTTCCAATATTTCATGTTTACATTACACTACGTTATTTTTTAGTCCTCTGTGTTAATTTTCGGTCTATCGCAAAAACACACCAGTATCTCGTTAAATTTCTGCATATTTACTTCATCAAAAACTTGTTACAGAAATTATTAATCGTGATTTATAATGAATGTCAAATATTCAGTGTTAGACCAAAATATGATCTAATGTATGGAGCTGTTATTTAAATTGATATTGTTCAATTTGAGGGGGGAAATCTTCATTAACGTGCATATTAAAATACACCTGAGACTTATATCTTCTGAAAATTAAAAGCTTGTAATAATCTGGTTTTTAATGTGATCTCAAATAACAGAAGAAATTCTTACAGGATTTTTTTATTTTTATATTGAATGTTTTAAAAATAAATTTCACTGCTTTGTAGGCAAATATCGCATTTTAGTCTTAGAAATTCGATGCAATTACAAATGTTACGCAATAAAGCTGAAGATTTGCTCAGGCATTTGGAAATATTTTTTGTGATTATTCAACTGTACTTTATAAAATGTTCGGAGACACCTGTGTACAACGTACAGTCGTGGAAAAAAAGTAAACACCCCTACTAACTCCTCAACAAATCATCATAGAAGAAAGTGACTGGTACCGAACGATTGGAAATAAAATCTACTTTTAAATGATGGATATAAAATTTTCTTAGGGGGCCATTACATATTAAAACGAACACAAACTTCATTTTTTTCAATGGCAATACCCAATTTTAACGAGATATTTCAAATCTTCGGTTCAAACTATGCCTAGACACCCAATTTCAAGTCATTTGAATGATAAGTTTTTGAATTATAAACATACGAAATTGAGTGCTTCTAATGTTAAATTACATTTTCATATTTTTATTTATATCTCCCGAAATTATGCTCTTAATGTGCTAATATTTTTTGTAGTAATAATACTAATATACCCAAACATAAATAAGATGAATTTGCAATTTTTATAATTTTATGATATGAATTATGAAATTAATATTCGAAAAAATTATGAATTGTCACCTACAATTTTTCTGATGGATTTAGATTTATTAAGTCCTGCTTTATGGAAATTCAAAAATTTCACATTTTTCTTCCAAGTAGTTTTCAAATTATGCTTAAAAAACGGCAAAATGATAGTTTAAGGGGCCGTCTATGATGGAAGTGAGTAGACATTTTGAAATTCATTCTGCCGTACTGTAATCTAACACGCTTCATTGACTCCTTGAGTGGCGCTTAAAGTGCCTTGATCAAGGAAAGGCTCTCTCGGTTAACAATCCAGTACGGAACTTCAGTTTGGATACAGCCCTTAAAATACGCTCGTTTTAAAATAATTAATTTCTCGGAAACTTATGGTACGAATTGCATAAAAATTCGTTTTCAAGCTAATTGAAGGATGTAGAGTTCATTTATGCTGTCAGAATTGGATACTGCTATTGAAAAAAACAAAGTTATGGTTCGTTTTAATATGTAGATGGCCCCCTAAGCAAATTTTCTATACATCATTTAAAAGTAGACTTTATTTTCAATCGTTTGGTACCAGTAACTTTCTTCTACGATAATTTGTTGAGGAGTTAGTAGGGGGTGTTTACTTTTAGGTAGCTTTCTTTACAAAAAGCTACCTATTGCAGCCGTTCGGAGGAAAGCGATTTCAAAAAATTTTGGTATATTTTCATCGATCATGACCCCCAGACCCCGAAACCATCCTCCGTTCAAAATTGATATATATATATATATATATATATATATATATCAATATATATATATATATCTGACCTATGTCACACTGTAACTTTCGTATTTATGAACCGATTTGGATGTAATTCGGTGTGTATATAGTACATACCAATGTCTCGACCGAGTTCGTTGGCCAGCTTCATCCGCCATTTTGTTTCAAAATGGCGGCCATTTAAAAATTTAAAAAAAATTAAAATTTGAAATGTGGTACCAAAAAATTGAAAATGGAAAAATATTTTTTTCTTATGTATTTGACCTTTATACAAAGACTCCGTAGCAGTTTTTGTTTCGTCTATATCTTAAAAAATGGCTGAGTTATAGCATTTTGAATTTCTAGCGAAGCTGACATTTTGAAACGTCCTGAATTTTGTCACGCGATAAAAGGCGTATTTATGAACCGATTTGGATGTAACTTCGTTTATACATAGTACAAACCAATGTCTCGACCGAGTTCGTTGGCCAGCTTCATCCGCCATTTTGTTTAAAAATGGCGGCCATTTAAAATTTTAAAAAAAAATTTAAATTTGAAATGTGGTACCAAAAAATTGAAAATTGAAAAAATATTTTTTTCTTATGTGTTTTACCTCGATAAAAAGATTCGGGAGCAGTTTTTGTTTCGTCTATACCTTAAAAAATGGCTGAGTTATAGCATTTTGAATTTCTAGTGTGGCTGACATTTTGAAACACCCTGATTTTTGCCACGTGATAACAGACGTATTTATGAACCGATTTGGATGTACCTTGGTGTGTACATAGTACATACAAATAACTCAACCGAGTTCGTTGTCCAGCTTGATCCGCCATCTTGTTTCAAAATGGCGGCCATTTAAAAAAATTTTAAAAAAATTAAATTTAAAATGAGATACCAAAAAATTGGAAAATGAAAAAGAGTTTTTTCGTATGTGTTTGACCTTAATACAAAGATTCCGGAACAGGTTTTGTTTCGTCTATGTCTAAAGAAAAAAAATGGCTGAGTTATAACATTTTGAATTTCTATTTGGCTGACATTTTAAAACGACCTGATTTTTGTCACGCGATAACAGGCGTATTTATGAACCGATTTGAATGTAACTTGGTCTGTACATAGTACATACCAATGTCTCGACCGAGTTCGTTGGCCAGCTTCATTCGCCATCTTGTTTCAAAAGGGGTGCCATTTAAAAAAAAAAAATGTAATTTAAAATTTAAAATGGGGTATTAAAAAATTGGAAAATGAAAAAGATTTTTTTTATGTGTTTGGCCTTGATACAAAGATTCTGGAGCAGTTTTTGTTTCTGAAAATTTGTTCTTTTGTTTATATCTTAAAAAATGGTTGAATTATAGCACTTTGAAACGATCTTGTATTTGTCTCGCGATACCACACGTATTCACCTATTTCGATGGAAGAAGGCATGTGGATAGTATACATCAATATCTCGACCAAGTTCGCTGGCCAGCTTCATCAGCCATCTTGTTTCAAAATGGCGGCCATTAAATTAAAAAATATATATATTTAAAGTGAGGTGCAAAAAAATTAGAAATTGAAAAAGGTTTCTTTCTTAAGTATTTGACCTTGATATAAGGATTCAGGAGCATTTTTTGTTTGTCTTTATCTTAAAAAATGGCTCAGATATAGCAGTTTCAATTTCTAACGTGGGTGACATTTTGAAAAATCTAATTTTTTGCCTGCGACAGCACTCGTATATATCAACCGATTCCGATGTGAGTGAGCACGTGCACAGCAATTACTAAGGTCTCGACCAAGTTCACTGGTTAGCCTCATCCACCATGTTGTCTTAAAATGGCAGGCACTTTAAGAAATCGCCGAATTTGGCAGCCAAATATAAGTTACTTTAAATAAAAGCAGCTTGGATAAAGCTGACTAATTTCGCGAAATTCTCATTCATAATGATTTAGTATTGATAAAAATTAGTATTGAATCTCCTATATTCGGTTTCCACTTAATTGAGCTTCGTGTGTTTGAATAATATAAGTTGGCTTTTTTAAAATAAGGAATATGAAAGCTACCTCTTCCTCCCGGCACTGGCCGGAAGGACTTTTTTTTTCCACGACTGTACACTTCGTGCACGTTACTCATCGTGTACACTTCGCGCACGTTACTTACCGGGTACACTTCGCGCACGCTGCTCAGCGGGTCTGCGTATATTTCTCTAAGGCTTCGAATAGACCAAATAGTGCGGCAGGAAGCATAAACTATTTCCCCGGGCTTTCTTTTCCGTAAAGGTTTCGAAGCAAAGCCCACAAAATTAACAGAAGAAATTCTCGCCAGGTGACGGGATGAACATGTCAAGGACGCTCCTCCACTACTCTTTTCTTTTGTTGTCTCACATCAAAGAAGCCAATAAAGATCCGACAAGCTGTCGCATAGGTCTGGGCAAATCTTAAAGATAGAAAAGGATGCAGAGTTGAGCTTTTTAAGAAGCGTATATAGAATTTTCAGTACCAAGGTTACAATCTTTTTGGAGGATTAGGGTGCACCAAGATGGAAATTTTTTGCGCAAGAATCTACGTTCGGAATCAATTTTTCAACTTATTCAATCAAAAATATAGGTTGTCACAGTAAAACCAAACGTAGATTTTGGTTCATAACTTTAACAGTAACGGAAATAGTGTAATGGTATTTTCAACAAATTGACTTAGCTATCTGTAAAACGGGATGACATCGCAAAAGAAGGGTGGGGGGGGGGGGCACAAGGAATGTTTATCATCCATGTGCTCCGTGTTTCTGTCCATGTTTAAAATGTAAATAACGGTTGTCAGAAAGTGCTTTTGAAATTTTTGTTTTTCTCGCTAAATTCAACCTCTCCATTTTCTCTCTCGCGCACCATGGTCCCTACAACAATGAAGTGAGGCAGTTTATTATCTTGATAGGGATAAAACAAACACTCTGTATATGATTTTCCTGCCAAAAAAAGCTATAAAATTATTACTCTATGAGATTATCGTTTTTTTCATGTATCATCCTTTTTATTTAGTTTCTTTTATCTCCAGAATTTTTCATCACATGGTTTCACTCTCAGAAGAACTCGTCTATATACACTAAATTATTCTTCATTTTTTAACAAATAATTTCCGTACTCCTAGAAAACGTATTCTGTACGTGAATTCTTCCCGAAAGCCTGAAAAAGCGGGAAAAATCCGTTCATTCCTAGCACGCATGCGTATTGGTTCTATTAATACTAAAATTCAAATTCATTTTCAAAACGAAAAACAAAAAAATATATATATAAATTCAGATTTCTATTTTAATAAAATAATAATCTATATATATATTACGCTAACGTACGTGGCACAGAAATCGCGATTATTTGTTATTGTCTAATGGCAACGCCCGAGAAACGCATCTCATTGGTTATTGTGAAAAGTCCTTTGGGAGGATTTAGGGCGATCTGGTTTATTTACATTTCGGGAGTGTCTTTTGCGTCGTAAGATACGGCTATATAAATGATGATTTTATTGAACCGTCATGGTAGCCTCTGGCGGCTTGGCGGTATAGCTTGGCTTGGCGATTTTTCATTTCTCCAGCTATGCCCATGATGGGTAGCGTTGTTTTTGTTGTTATTTGTAAGCGTCGTTCTCGTAATAATAATAAACTAAACCAACAACAAAGAAAAGACACGTTTTCGAATTAAAAAATAAATAACAATTACTTTTCTGATTAAAATCCAAGCCACAATCTCATTAACACTAGAACATCCGCGAATTTTACCAAATCTTAATACGAGGGTGAGTCGGAAAATAAGTTTCCCTTGGCAAATGTGGACAAAGGTGTGTATGAAAGACAAAAAAATGTCATGAAACATTAAAGATAAGACGTAACCTTATTTTTCTACTTAAGTGCCAAGTGACATTTGTCATACACTTTATAAGCTTCGTAAAGCCCCCTGGAAAAAAACAGGGCTCTGCATACAAAAGAAGCGTTGAACGGCTTGTGTGACTTCAGCATTGCTTACAAAGAAGTAATTAAACATTGCTTTCGTCTGTAGTGGCCGTGTACATCCGTCGAGGTCTCGGTCTGTCCAACACTTGCTGACGCCCCTCACTGACTTGGTGGCACCATCTCCGCATCATTTCTTTCGACATCACATCTGGCCCATAGACTCCCACGTGGCAGTTATGGATTTCTGCTCCCAATACTCCACGTGCCCATTCATAGCAGACAACCGCTCTCACTTCCTTTTTTGACCACGAATTCACAACGCAGTTTCTCTCTATATCTACCGGGAACAGAATGATGCAGAGCCCTGATTTTTTCAAGGAGCGCTTTTTGAAGCATATAAAGGGGTATGAAAAATGTCTCAACTCACTTGGTACTTATGTAGAAAAATAAAGTTACGTCTTATCTTTAATGTTTCATTACATTTTTTTGTCTTTCATACACACCTCTGTCCACAGTTGCCAAGGGAAACTTATTTTCCGACTCACCCTCGTAAAAACATTTTAACTCCAGAATTTTCATTTAAAACAATTTCACTTAATTATTCAACCGAGTTTTCTCCAGTTATAATGTAATTAATTTTACGAAAAAAAATTCTGGTTCGAGTCGACATTTTGTCATTTGATCGGTGTCAAATCGACACCCCAGCTGGACGTTCTAATATTAAAGGCAACATATTCCCGAAATTAACTCCAAAATTGAAAGCTTTTGGGGCGATTCTCAAAAGGTGGGCACTGGACACACGTCATAACTTTAAGCCTTTCAAACATAACTTTAATTATCATTGACTTTATTTATTTATTTTTTTTTACACTGAGTTTTTAATTCTATTCAGAGACAGAAAATGACATAATTTATTGTAAAAGCTTTGTATAAATATCTTAAAATTTTATTATTTTATGCTAAAGAGGCAAATTTCGGACATTCACAACGTTAACTGCTCCAATGTACCACCAAAAAAAGAGTTTAAACTTATTTCCAGGTGGTTCTAATGGTAAACAACGAATGCATAAAGGGAAACGGATGATTTTTTGATAATTTCGTTAAGAGATGGCAGGCTGATTTATTGCTTTTTTGAAGATAGAAGGACTTTTCTATAAAGTTTTCTTTAAAGTATATTTCTATAAAGTATATTTTTCTGTATTTTGTTATGTCCGAAAGTAACGTATGTAACAAAGCATTTGATTTTATTATTATTATTACTGGGTAACAAAAAGTCAATTATACATGTATATATGTATACACATACTATTATAGGACACATTTACTACATTCTTAGTCTTAAGAATTTTTTAAATACTAAGAGCAACGTCCAAAATCTGTAACGTACGTGCAAAAAAATGTCCAAAATTTGCAACGTACACAATTGCTAATTAAATGCTTTAATCATTAATTTTCCAGAATAGTTGCTGTCTTTTAATGTTTGTGTATAATTTTGTAGACATACTATTAAAAATATTTATATATTATATTTATAGACAAATTACTATACTATTAAAGACAAATTGGCCTTAAATTTGAAAATTTTAAAAATTACATGTAGTTAACGTTTAATGATCCCACCTTTTGAGAATCTCCCTTTTAAAGAAATTAATCAAGCCATATCCATCTGAAGCAAACATATTTACTTCAATCTGCTTCACTACTGTGCAAATGTAGTCGAGTGGTTATAGAGTACTGGTCTTGAAACACTAAGGTAGCTGGTTCGATTCGAAGATCAGCACCATTTATTTTATCATTTTCGTCAATTGACTTATATTTTATCTCTTCTAACGGAGAAAAAAGGAAACGGATAGTCGTCTATTAACGGAAAAATCCTGGTAACACTGCTAGGAGGAAAATTTCCGTGAATTGAAGAAAGTATTTCTGCGAGTGTAGTTTCTTTTATCTCCAGAATTTTTCATCACATGATTTCTAAAGCGATTTCTTAGTAACATTTCTAAATTCTACACTATTTATTTTTCTTCTTTTAGCATTGTAGTATATGAAACAGGCGCTGTACTGAAACAAGCTAGATCACTCTGGAGATTGGAACTGATCAGGACCAAGTAAGTATTTTTAATGAATATTTATTGCGTTATTTAATTATTGTTTATAAGCAGCATTGGAAAAATAATGTTTTCTTTATACTAATCTTCTAAAGAGATATAAATAACTGAGCTCCCTAAAGAGATTTTCTTTCTTTCTTCCTGGATTAGAAAATAAAAGCCCAGCATCGATATTTATTGACACTGTATAGATTAGGTTAATCTGAAAAGCGACGTGTATTATTTTTATGTTTGTAAAGCGGAAAAAAGTGTTACACATTGCTAGTTTAACAGATTTTAGTGCAATAAGCGGCTGTACATATATAACGTTATCAACTTTATGGCAATTTTGGACCCCCTACGACATCATACGTTATCATACCACGAACCCCACTCCTCTAATGATATCGCTATCATTATCCATAAATCCTTTTCATTGTATGCATTTTTTTTCTTTTTATACGTTTGAAACGATGGTTATACATTTATTATTTACATACATTACTGATTTAAATGAACGGAAGAAGTTAATAAAATATCACCATTAGATTTTAAATAACTTTATACCAAATCAGACTTTAAAGAAATACTACTTAAAGACATTTAATAATTGCTTTGCGTTGCATAATGCATTCAACAGTAATATTGTTTTCTTGCACTTGATCCCTGTACAGTGGTAAACAGAATATTTTATCAACAAACAGGTGGACAACATTCTTCACCATTTTTTACAAGTAAATATATCACGTACAATCTCTATCTTGATTTCTGTAACAACAAATTATATATATGGGCGGCGAACATTGGGATATTTCTCAAGTGGAATGAAATGATTTCATAATCGCTTAGTGGTTTTAATAATAACTTTGTTAACAGACTAAAAAAATAAATGACAGACTATATTCAAAGAAAGAAAAAATTACCCCAAAAATTTTTTTTTTGGTTGGATCAAAAATGATAACGATATCAAAAGACAAATCCCTCCTCCCCCTAGAGATATCTTATGATATCAAGTGGCAGACACCTCTCCCCCTAAAGTGATAAGGTTATATATGTACACGTACAGTCCCTAGCAGCATGAGAAAAATAATGTTTTCTTTATACTAATCTTCTAAAGAGTTATGAATAACTGAGCTCCCTAAAGAGATTTTCTTCCTTTCTTTTCGACTTAGAAAATGAAAGCCCCGGCATAGGTAATTTATTGACACTGTATAGATTAGATTAATCTGAAAAGCGACCTATATTATTTTTATGTTACTTAAGCGGGAAAAAAAAGTGTGACACATTACTGATTTAACTGATTTTAATGCACTAATAATGTTATTTATCCCGTTACTTTAAATAATGTTTATTTCTAATCTTTGTATGATTTATTTAGCTTGATTTCTTCTTCACATTCGAAATTTACTGTTTTTTGTTAGTTTTGTGAATACAGGCATTGAATAATTTTTTTTATGTACAATCGCGTCAGTAAAAGAAGAACATCCCATGCATTTTAATCGTTAAATTGTTCCAGGAGAAAATGGAAATAGATATTCGACTGAAACTTGTGTCTTCTTTCAAATTATATTTAACCCTTTATATTCCGACGGGACTTCTAAGTCACATTAAAGAAAACGCAATATAAAATATATTTAATTCGTCTACTGATAAAAGTGTATGGTACTTTTGATACAAAATACTTTGCTGGATCTCATTCATTAAGTACAGTGAAACAGACCGATGCTCAGTATTTTTACCCGACTGCTAAGAAGGGTTATGTATTTCACGCGTTTCTGGGTATGTGCATTTCTTTATAACCTCTAAACATTCCAACGGCTGGATGGATTTTAATGAATGAAGTCTCTATCTATTCGCCTTAACCGTCCGATGGTTATAGGCTAGGTTTTGTTTTTATAAACTCAAAATGGTGGCCGTTAAATATAAAATGGCGGTAGAGACGAAAAAAATTTTACGCACCCTATTGAGAGTGGCATATCATTGGATGGGTCTTTCAAAATGAAGACGATGTTTCATTAACTATTTTACAGTCAGAAGCTCCGTTTAAATGTTACATAACCTGGAAGTTGTGTAGGTGGGATCTCTAGTTTTACTGCAACTCTAACCTTCATAGACATCTATAAGATTCATCAAAACAGTGTTTATAGATAGGAACTAACAATTAAACACAACTTAGAAGCCATCAATAGAAGTAAATAAAAAAAAAATAGGTAAGTAATACAAAAAATAGTTTCACATTGATGAGAAATAATTAATTAGTTCGCTTTTTACGCAGTCGGGTTTTTTCATTTTTAAAATTTAATTAATGTAGTTATTTTCTCAACCATTCACCCAGGTGTAACTTTTCTCCTATTAAAAAATGTTTTACAAAAAACTTGCAACTACAAAACACTTCTTCTTAGTTACAGATAGGATCACAATACATTTATTTACATTACTCTTGTAAGAATGGTGAGGTTTTCATAACTGTATTTTTTGTTAATTAATCTAATTATTCTTGTAAATATTAAAAAAAACCCTCTAACTATCGATTTATTAAATTAATTGTATTTAAAAATCCATCTGAAAATCAAATTGTTATTACATAAGTTGTTTTAGATATCTTCAGACATTAACGAAGATAATTATTCAAGAGGAGCAAATTTCTGATTTATAATTCAGGACATAAACGGTTAAAAAAAACGCTTACAAGGAGAGGGTCCGATGTTGGTGTCACCGCGAATGCGATGAACATTTGTGCATCGATAGAGTATAGTTGGTACATAAATATATGAACGCCATAAAGCACCCTCCCTCCGCCCCCCCCCAGGTGTGTCTTGAAACAATAAGTCGCAAAGTTTAAGGTACAGTTTATAATCAGGGGCCCCACCAGTGGCCGAGAGGTTCTGCTCTCGAAGCTGGTAGACGGGAGGTGCTGGGTTCGATCCCAATCGCGCCCGTCGGCCTAATCGTTTGGAGTTTTCGTGGTTTTCTTCGAGCCGTGGATCTTCCATGCGTTAATACGGATTAGGTTCCCTTAGAAAGACCCCCACGGAGGGCACTCCCCCCGGGCCTATATCCCTCGTGTAGATAATTGGCCGTCAAAAATCAACCCAACCCCAACCCAGTTTATAATCAGATATTTTTTTCCCTTCTTTGGCAAGCGTTTCAGTAGCATGGTCGGCAGCATGCTGGATTTGAGATTTTTTTTTATTCTGGTTCAAATATCCGGTTCGGACTTGTTTTTCGAATGAAAAGTCTTATCAATCATTTTCGAACCGAAATTGAAAAAATATATATGATAATTGAAATTTACCAAAAATATGAATTAAATGTATGTTTTGCAGCTATAAATGCTTTTTTAACTATGAAATTTTGCATGTTTAAATATATATACACTGGTGGATAAAACTTAAGGACCAAGAAGAAATGTACACGTAAATGAGAATCTACGTGATATTGTGAGTCAAGAAGCAAATAATAGTATTAACAGAATATTACACAGCATTTAACATAAAAATTTTGTTGAAAGGACGTATAAAGAGTATTAACAGAAATTCTTTTTCTGAAAAGTGGATATTGTCCGAAAACATGACTGTACAAAGAAAGCAAATTACTCACAGTTAACAATCGTCAGTGTCATAACAATAAAGGACGTGGCCACCATGTAATGCGAGACAACTTTCAACACGGCGTGGCATACTCAGAACAATATGATTCAGTAGCTGTTGAGGCAAGTTGCCCCATTCCTCCTTTATTGCACGGATGAGGGTTTCCTTGTTCGTGGGAGGAAATTGTCGAGCAGCAATACGTCTCCCCAAGACATCACATACATTTTCAATGGGATTCAGGTCAGAGGAACGTGCTGGCCAGTCTATGCGATGGATATCTTCGACCTCAAGAAAATCTTGTACAGACTGTGTGCGATGACAAGGTATGTTATCGTCCATAAAACGAAACTTTTCGCGCCGACAGCACCTCGAAAAAGTCGAACATGTGAAAGCAGGACGTCTTCAATGTACTCTCTACCGGTCATGAACCCTTTGTCAAGCACATAGAGATCCGTGCGGCCATTTAACATGATGCCTGCCCACACTATGGTACTTGAAGTCTCATGTCGAACTCTTTCTAAAAAAGTTTCGCGACAGTAAGCACTACCAACCTCGCGCTATATCAGTTTACGTCTACAATCAGACGATAGACTGAATCTACTCTCATCTGAGAAGAGCACGATAGACCAGTCGTCATCAGTCCAATTGTGATGCATATGGCATCACTGTAAACTTGCGCTATTTTGGCGTCTCGAGAGTGGGACACACACAACAGGTCTTTGAGCGTATAGTCTACCCTTTTTCAAACATCTTACAATAGTTTTCCGCGATACTTTAGTTCCTGTAGCAGCACAAAGTTGATTTGCTAATTGACCAGCTGTTCTGCGTCGGTTCCTTTTTGCCGAAATAACAATATAGCGCTCTTCTTGGGACGTCGTACTGCTAGGACGACCTCCTCCCGTGAGCCTAGTACATATTCCACTCTTTTGGAATGCCGCCCATAGTCTAGAAACAATATTGTACGCGATGTTAAATTCACGGGAAACATCTCTCATTTTGCATCCTTCTTCCATCTTTCCGATTATTCTACTACGAGTAATATCATCTAAATGATGCCTCGAAGACATGTTCAAAATTTCAATAGTCAAACTTCACTCCATCTCCTTCAATTTTTACATCTAATGACAACTCACAGCACCTGCCGATTGCCTAAAATCTTTTATCTCTGCTGTCACGTGATCGACAAAGGCGGAAGTACGAAATTTGCATGAGCCTCGCAAAACAGAGTACATCCCGCATTCATGCAAATTTGCACGTCCTGCTGCGGATCTATTTCTAACTGTAATCGTTGAAAATAACAGTGGTGCTTACGTTTTGTCCACCATTGTATATACACTATATGGCCAAAGGTGACCGGTCACTTGCAATTTTAGACGTTTTGTCAAATATCTAGAAAAATATATGAGGAATTAACCTGAAGCTGCGGGTGTGTAAACAGTATAGTATAAGTCATATATTTCAGCGATTATTTTTTCCCAAAACCTCATAGGGGACCGTCAACAAAAAGAAAAAGAACGAATATCTTTTGGATAACCCTGTAAAAACTAATATAGCAAAAGCGTTCAAAATCGATATTATTAATAAGTGGCTTATTGTAATATACTGTGTTCATTTTTATGAGGATAGCATGTATACTCGTCTAACATGTATACTTAACAAAACGTCTAAAATCGCAAGTGATCGATCACCTTTGGCCATATAGTGTGTATGAGTAAAACGCATAGATAGGTTCAGCATAATTTTATAGGTAACTTTACATTCGTTATTCTCCATCGAAATAGGGTTAATAATTATTTGATTAATTTTAGTCTGTTATTTAATTTGAAATTTTGAAATTAATTGATTAATGGCGGTTGGCAAGTAAACTTGCCACTCGGCAGTTTTATTTTGTTAACATTTTATATTTGTCTGCGCACTACAGCCGCCTGCTTATAGGAAAATTATAAAAATAACTTGCAAAATATTTGTATTAGCCAGTGTATTTGAAAAGATCTAAAAAAGTAAGTTATAAAAAAAAAAGTTTTTGTATAAGAAAGTTATAAATCGGTATTGATTACAGTATATTGATTAGCTGGGTAAATTAGATCCGCCAGATTCGTCCGGGATAGCTCAGATGACAGAGCATTGGCGGCTTCAGCCAAGCAATACCTGGTTCGAATTCTGTTCCGGAAATTTTTCGCCCAGTTGTAAATTCACATATGATTTATTTACAAATTAGATTACATGTGTTAAAATTAATCTAATTAGTGGGGTGTTATGATCAAACCTGGTCTATGACTAGGGAAAGCATCTGCTATTTTAGATAATTTATCTTTCATGCCATTAATTACCCATTTTCTTCCCAGATGGGCTGGTGGATTTATAAACTACGGTTACCCACTTCGTGTTCGACACATTACGACAGGTAGATATCTCGCCTACAATGAAAATCGAGAAGTTTGTCTGGTAACCAAAGAAGAAGCTTCAGTTGAAGCATCGTCTTTCGGACTTCGACAAAATAAAGTAAATATTTCTTGTAGTATGTTTTTTAAAGCTTGGTTAGTTTTTTAGCTGATATTCTTATTTCTGTTTCTAAAAATCTTTCTATTTAAAACAGGATGATAAGAAGATAGTGCTGGACGAAAAAGAAGAAGAGGTTTTGGGTTCTCCTCTAATCAAATATGGTGATACTACAGTCTTCCTTCAGCATCAAGAGACGGGTCTATGGTTATCCTACAGGGTATGAAAAAAATTCTTTTATTTTCAGTCGGATTCTAATAAAAGAGGTTAAATAACACAATCCTGCGATGGTTTTGTTGTTTATATTTTCATAATTGATTTTTATGTATTTTTTAGCGCTGAATCCGAAAATGACCTTCATTTTTAATCGTCACGTCAGGATTTTTTGCAAATCGTAAATTTCAGTGGTAAAAAGTAAAAAAATAGAAAACATCTCCAATACTGAAAGATACAGGAAATGGTTTTGTTTCTTAACTTTTGATACTTGATTTATATATATTTGTTATCGTTGAACTCGAAAATGACCTTCATTTTTAACCATCAAGTCAGGATTTATTGCAAATCGTGAGCTACAAAGTAAAAAAATAGCAAAATTCTGATACTATAAAATAGATTTGATGGTTGTGTTTTTTAAATTTTGATAAATGATTTTTATGTACTTGTTAGCACTAAATCTGAAAATAACCTTCATTTTTAACCATGACGTCAGAATTTTTCGCAAATCGTAAATTTCAAAGTTAAAAAGTAAAAATTTTGCAAAAAATTCTGACGTCATGGTAAAAAATGAAGGCCATTTTCGGATTCAGCGCTACAAAATACGTAAGAATCAATTATCAATAGCTAAGGAATAAGATACAACCCACATTTTGCAGGCTTGTGTAATTAACGACATATACAGGGTGTCCGTAAAAAAAGCCACATTTATAAATTTTAATAGTATCAACTGTAAGCGTTGTAGAGTGTTGGTTCAAGGTCACCAATACAGAGTAACTCAAACAGTTTTAGATAAGCGCATGCGCGAGTACTGCTTTGTTATGGACTCACTTGCAGTGCAACCTACGCAAAAGGGTGACTCCTGGGTGTAAAGCGTTATTGCTGGGCTGAAGATTTAAAAGCCGTTAGAGCCATTCATTTTTTTTTTTTTTGCCTTTGGGTATTTATAAAAGATTGTGTCTACGTTCCTCCGCTACCCCATGATTTGCCAGAGTTGACATACAGAATTGAAGAGGCTATTGCTGCCATTACTCTGGACTCATTAGCCGACGTGTGGGAAGAATTGCACTTTAGGTTGGATGTATGCCGAAAAACTAAAGGTGCACTTATTGAACATCTGTAAGAAAAACTAGATTAGTTTACCTACAATTGGATGTTTGATTTGTTGTAAATAGTCTAAATTAAACTTTCATAATATACCATAGAAACTGGGATATTCTTTTACGGACATCTTGTTTTTATTATAAAATTAGAATATTTTTTATACAAATATTAGACTTTATAGTACATTTGTATATTAAGGTCGCAGTTCCCTCTCTCCTATACGAAGCCCTCTAACTATAAACTCTGTCTACTTTATAAATCTTTTCTAGTCTTAGCTTCTTAGTTTAAAGCTTGAAATACACCAACACGACAGAGAGTGGTGCCTTTATTGGCTTGTTTCGTGTGATCATTATTTTGCCGTGCGACAACAGATTACGATCGCGGTAGAGGAGGGTCCTTAACATGTTTATCACCTCAACTGGGGAGATTTTTTATTTATTTTGAGCGCTTGGTAAAGTAAGTCTAGTGAAATTATTTATGACTCCTGTCGCAGTATTTGCTCTATGCGTAAATTTAAATTCCAAAAGGACTATTCTAAGCTGAGTAGATGATAACAATAAAACTACAGTTATGACGGCCTTTTTAGACATTACTAAAAAAGGCCCTTTGTACATTTGCATAATTCTAGATGGTCTACGTCTTAAATCACAAACTAAATTCTTCGCAGGCATACGTTCAAACGGCCAGCACTCCTGGATACAGTAGCTATGCGTCAATCTTTTCATGATACTGAATATAAAAGAGAAATCTAGCGTCATATGTTGCCTCTTTTTGAATGCTTTCTTTTGCTTGCACAGTAGGCCAACGTAAAATGTTTCTTTGATTCACAGAGGATGTCGGTACTCATTTCTTTCTTTCCTTTGACAGACTGGTGATATAAATGTATTTAAAAATGTGATTACTGGACTGCAAATGTTAGGTTTTCATGAACAAGATATGTCTCATTACTTTCTGTTAAAATACCTGTTAAAATACTAAATGAAACCCATCTTGAAAAATTGTACCTACTGTGCAAAGATAATCTAAATATGGGCACTATTTTTATTCATGTATACAGATAAACAAATGCTTCGATTTTAATAACTCTTTTTTGTTACATATCTCTAGTTTTCGTGGTTAAGATAAGATAGATTTATATTCTAAAAACAGTCAGCATGTCATATATAGTTTTTTTTCTTTTAGAAAGACATATAAAAAAATTCTAGGCATCATTACTTTGTTATTTATGTAAAAAAAAAAAAAAAAAAAAAAAAAAAAAAAAACCCTTGAATGATTGCGAAATTAAAATAATCTTCAATAACCTTTTCATTAAAAATAAACATTCTACACTGTAAAAAAAAATACGACCAGTTTTCCTATAGCAATCGGAAAAATAGTTGCCCTTATCGTATCGGAAAATTTTCCGACCCAGCTCGGAATAAAATCCGTAAAATACCGTTTTATTGACTATTTCCTTTTTTTTCTACGGATTTTATTCGGAGCTGGATCGGAAAATTTTCCGGTACGATAAGGGCAACTATTTTTCCGATTCCTCCAGGAAAACTGGTCGGATTTTTTTTACAGTGTATTACATACCTTTTTTTTATGTATACATAAAATAAATCAAATACATTATTTACAGCGATGATTGTTTATGCATACATGTACTTAATGCATATATAGCGATGTGTCTGTGTTTCACAAATGCGTGTATCGTGATAAATATAATATATCTCAGTAATCGGTATGATCCAAAAGGGTATGTCTATGAACAATACAATGTTTGAAGATATGGCATTTATTCGTATGCAGTAGTTACGAGATATGACAGATCTAAGAAAATACAACAATATCGATTATGCAAAATTGTATTATATGCAATATTCATAAAAAACCGCTTTTAAAAAAATAAAGTAAGCGAAATCGATTCCACACCTTTGAAAATAACCACTTGTTTGAAGTACTGAGTCGCGGAGTATAATAATTTATAAAAATCATTTGTTTTAAGAGTTATTATTATATGAGATGTCGACGATTATAAATAAATTTCATTATTTTTCCTTTATATAATAAAGTATGATAATTTTTGACATATGTTTAAATTTTTTGATGAAAAATGAATTTTTTTTTTATGTACATACATTTAACGCATCTTTCTTGTCTTTTTAGACTTATGAGACAAAAAAGAGAGGTGTGGGCAAAGTAGAAGAAAAACAGGTAAGAATATTATTTCGTTTTATTAAGTAACATGAAAATTTATGAATATTTTGTAAACTATGAAAGTTGTTGTGAAATAAAGTTAAATATTATACTCACACAGAAAAAAAGGCAGAAAAAACAATGTTTTAAGCACCAGAAAATTTCTAATTATTGCAAATTAGTTTCGGTATAGCATTTAGCGTACACTAGTGTGCAATAATTAGAAAATTTCTGTTGCTTAAAACGTTGTTTTATCTTTTCCCCTAAACTAGACTGAAATAATCAGAAAAGTTCTGGTGCTTAAAACGTTGTTTTATCTTTTTCACGAAACTAGGCTGCAATAATTAGAAAAGTTCTAGTGATTAAAACGTTGTTTTATCTTTCTCCCAAAATTAGACGGAAATAATTAGAAAAGTTCTGGTGCTTAAAACGTTGTTTTATTCTGTTCCCGAAACTAGCCTGTAATAATTAGGAAAGTTCTGGTGCTTAAAACGTTGTTTTATCTTGTTCACGAAACAAGTCTGCAATAATTTGAAAAGTTCTGGTGCTTAAAACATTGTTTTATCCTGTTCCCGAAACTAGTCTGCAATAATTAGGAAAGTTCTGGTACTTAAAACGTTGTTTTATCTTGCTCCCGAAACTAGTCTGCAATAATTAGAAAATTTCTGGTTCTTTAAATGTTGTTTTATCTTGCTCTAGAAACTAGTCTGAAATAATTAGGAAAGTTCTTGTGATTAACACGTTGTTTTATCCTGTTCCCGAAACTAGTCTGCAATATTTAGAAAAGTTCTGGTTCTTTAAACATTGTTTTATCTTGTTCTAGAAACTAATCTGCAATAATTAGAAAAGTTCTAGTGCTTAAAACATTGTTTTATCTTACTCCATAAATAAGTCTGCAATAATTAGATAAGTTCTAGTGCTTAAAACGTTGTTTTATCTTGATCCCGAAATTAGTCTGCAGTAATTAGAAAAGTTCTGGTTCTTTAAACGTTGTTTTATCTTGCTCTAAAAACTACTCTGCAATAATTAGAAAAGTTTTAGTGCTTAAAACGTTGTTTTATCTTGCTCCATAAACAAGTCTGCAATAATTAGAAAAGTTCTAGTGCTTAAAATGTTGTTTTATCTTGATCCCGAAATTAGTCAGCAATAATTAGAAAATTTCTGGTGTTTAAAACGTTGTTTTATCTTGTTCACGAACTAGTCTGGAATAATTAGAAAAGTACTGTTGCTTAAAACGTTGTTTTATCCTGTTCCCGAAACTAGTCTGCAATAATTAGAAAAGTTCTGGTTCTTTAAACGTTGTTTCATCTTGCTCCCGAAACTAGTCTGCAATAATTAGAAAAGTTCTGGTACTTTAAATGTCGTTTTATATGCCTATATTCTTGTGCGCCAAACATAATTTTAATTTTTCGAATGTTATGTGAAACAAATTATGCAAAAGGGGGGGAGGGGATACTCCGAACTCAATTCTAATATTATTACCGCAATTATAATTAAAAATTAGCCAAAAAAACTAAGTATCAAACAATGGCGGAATTACAGTGCGCCAAATCCCGCAATACTAATGGAAGGTGAAGGGGGGGGGGGAGGTGCAGTTGTTGTAGGGGCCAAACCAAAGACCTTTAGCGTCATTGTTTTATTGAAACAGGTTTGTTCCTAGTTTGATACAAATTCATGTAAAAACAAAGCTCATCTCAAGTGTCATTGCATTAATTCATTTGTAATATTGTATAACAGGTGATCATAGAGGACTGGCATTCTACGTAATTGCTGCGATTGACTGTTATTCAAAACATTGTCCGTACACGCAGTAGATGTATTACAACTAATGAAAATTAAAAAAATAATAATAAAGTTAATTTTACACATTCGTAAAAGGTTTTAATAATAATAATAATAATTGCAATTTTGTTTTAATTTAAATAATCAGTTGCCAAAAATGTGACATGACGCAGATGAGAAGTATCACTTGTGCATAACAAGCTGTGATATTGGGGGAGGTAGGGGGAGTACAGGTGTAAAAATAAATCACAAAATTAACCCTACACTGCATGAATATTTCTTTTGAAGGTATATATTTTTTATATTCATAGTAAGGTTTGATGTCGCAAATATAAAAATGCAAAACTTCGTCTTATTTAATACAGGACGTCTATGATTATATATGCCGACTTTTTTATTTAAAAATAGTAGTAACGCAGAACTGAATTTATTTATTAAAGTTTTAATTAATTCATATATTCACTGCGCAGTGTAGGGTTAATACATGTGATTAAAGGTTAATGCCCTTTATGCATTTAGTCATTTAGTCATTTAATCATTCTTGCTTTCACTTAGTGTTAGCCAAGTGACATTCGAATATATATTACTATAAAATCATTATAAAACAATACAAATTATCATCAACAATTGTGAATATACAAATTACAAATGAATTTTTATGCAAACTAAATATGATGTATTAACCTTTACAAAATTCTCTGAAACAGATCCTCATAACAAGTGAGACAAGGAATTAAAAATATAGTAAACATTGGAAAAATGGAAATATTTGTGGAACCTAGGCAGAATCCTAAGGCTCAGATTACCTTGAGATCCACAAATAACATGAAGGTTTAATCCTTATATAAACCAAAATAAGCTTAAAAATGCAAAATTTGGGCTACCGTTCACAATAAATGCAGAAAAAAGAGCCAAAAATAAAACATAATATGAAAATGGAATGAATTAAAAATAGAAGCATATTACCAAATGAAGATCCAACCATGTCATCAGTGATACAGCATGTTGAAAAGGTTAGGTTATAAGAAATAATTTGCTACATGTAGCCAAAAATATTTTAGTAAAATACTATATATATATATATATATATATATATATGAAAGGATAAAAACCCTTTTAAAATTCAAAATTCGAAATTAAATTTCAAAAATTTAAATTAAAATTCGAAGTCTCTTTCTAACTTTAAATCTTTTTCTAAAACCAGTTTTACCCTTTGTAACTTTGTTTCCCAACAAGACATCTTATTACTTTCAGATATCACTTTCGGTCGATCTTTAAGAGTAAAAATGCTGACGTTCGGAAAATTTTCATTCAGTTGTGGTTAGCTGATTCCCGGTCCGGCCAAGCCCAGGTCTGGCATCTGAGCCTGGACAGTCAATCAAAAGCTAATCAACCAATTAAAGAAATATTCCTCCCAATCTTACAACTGTGCCCTCTGCTGGAAAGTATGATAAACACCAAGATATCAGCTAAAACCTGCGCCGAAAATGGGAGAATTTTTTGCAATTTTGAGATGCCTGCAAAACCTATGGCGATGTAGCTCCTAAAATCATCACGTAACTGGCTCGAGGACCTCCAACCGGACTCGCGAATAGGACTGTAAGATGAATGACAAAATAATTGAGTTCGATCCATAAGAGGTTCCCGAGTCCAACTTATTTATCTCACAAGTGATATCACCCTCAAGATGTACAGTCGTGGAAAAGAAAGTAAACACCCCCCACTAACTACTCGACAAATTATCGTAGAAGAAAGTTACTGGTACCAAACGATTGGTAATAAAGTCTACTTTTAAATGATGTATATAAAATTTGCTTAGCGAGTCATCTACTTATTAAAACGAACCATAATTTTGTTTTTTTCAATAGCAGTACACAATTCTGACAGCAAAGATGAACTCTACACCCTTTCATTAGCCTAAAAACAAATTTTTATGCAATTCGTACCATAAGTTTCCGAGAAATTAATTATTTTAAAACGAGCGTATTTTATGGGCTGTATCCAAATTGAAGTTCCGTATTCGATGGTTAACCGAGAGAGCCCCCTTCTTGATCAAGGCACCTTAAGTACCACTCAAGCAGTCAATAAAGCCTTCTAGATTACACGACAGCAGAAGAAATTTCAAGATATCTAGTCACTTCTATCACAGACGGCCCCTTAAACCATCCTTTTGACGTTTTTTAAGCATAATTTGAAAACTACTTGGAAGAAAATTGTGAAATTTTGGATTTCCATAAAGCAGAACTTAATAAAACTAAATCCATCAAAAAAACTGTAGGTTGCAATTCATAATTTTTTCGAATATTAATTTCATAATTCATAATTCATATTATAAAATTATAAAAATTGCAAATTCAACGTATTTATGTTTGGGTATATTAGTATTATTGCTACACAAAAAATTAGCACATTAGGAGCATAATTTCAGGAGATATAAATAAAAATACGAAAATGTAATTTAACATTAGAAGCACTCAATTTTGAATGTTTATAATTCAAAAACTTATCATTCAAATGACTTGAAATTTGGTGTCTAAGCATAGTTTGAACCGAAGATTTGAAATATCTGGTTAAAATTGTGTACTGCTATTGAAAAAAACAAAATTATAGTTAGTTTTAATATGTAGATGGCCCCCTAAGCAAATTTTATATACATCGTTTAAAAGTAGACTTTATTTCCAATCGTTCGGTACCAGTAACTTTCGTCTACGATAATTTGTTGAGGAGTTAGTAGGGGGTGTTTACTTTTTTTCCCACGACTGTACTTACATCGTAAAGTCGGCTGTACGGACACATGCCGGGAAGTGAATGGACCGCGACCCCTGTACAGGCGCAGGAACGTGCGATATATTACATTTTAAATATTACATATATGTGAAGGTGTTTTCGTGTACCCAGGCTCACAAAACATTAAAAAAACTCCAACACAATATTTTAGAGGACATATCTTGATTTATTTATGGAAAACTTTTGACGAGATGACCGTGACATACAGTGAAAAGGGGAGAAGCTGACAAGATTGCCCAGACGGGCGAACCCCGTGAGGGGGAACGCTGACGTCTGGAGCGTTCAAAATCAGAGGCAGTAGTGATCAAATATTCACTGTTAAAAATATGCAGCAATTGCTGCATACTCACTCTACCACTTTTATAGAATGTTTCTGTTCAGACCAATGAGAATGCCTCATAATATAGTCAAGTTACAGTTTCCTATAAAAGCGATGGAGTGACGATGCAGCAAATGCTCCAGATTTTTAACAGTGTACAATTACTCACACATTGGCAAGCTGAAGAGGAACATATGTAATATATTGGCGATGATACGGGTGACGTCATATATATATATGTATATAATATGTAGCATAAATAAGCATTTTCCATAAACCGGACGGATTATTTGTTTTCTGTTTTGTAGGCTATTATGTCAGAGGAAGGTAAGATGGATGACGGCTTGGAGTTCAGTCGATCACAAGAGGAGGAATCCCGCACCGCTCGTGTCATTAGGAAGTGCAGCTCCCTCTTCAACAAATTTATCACGTAAGTGAAAAACACCATTTTATTGCTACTCACTGAAGTTTTTGCAAGAGCCAAAATCTGATAAAGTAAGATTGAGGTGATGCAACTTACGTTCCTGTAGTCATATGAAAGTGAACTGCTATTATACACTATTTGTTAGTATGTAAATATATACTATTATACACTAATATACTACTATTATACACAATATAGCTATGCATATACTATGACATATACATAAGTATATTACAGATAAATCTATGCATAATATAATCTATGCTATATATGTATATGCATAGATGTATTATACACATATACAATATTTTAACCAATGCAACAATTTAATATTAACTACGTAGTAAGGTTCATTAGCTTAATAGGGATGACGTGATAGTAACGTGAAATGCTATATACCAGACTTGCAATATTATACTCTGATATTTGAGTTAAAAAATTAAAAAACATAAAATCCTGACGTTTATTTTTATTGAAAAATATTATAAAAACAATTTCGAGTTCTTACAAAAAATAGAGTTTACAATATATCTGTATATATTCATGTATATTTTTTAATTACGTGCAAGATTTACGAGGCCGCGTAGAAACTATCAATGGGTTAAAAACGTCACTGATGCAGCTTAAGCTGAGAACCAAGCAGATTAATAGCATTTCGTTAATTTTAAACTGACAACTACTTACGCAAATAGGCATTTAAAAAAATGCTTGATCCAAGGAATAGATGTAAATTTACCAACAAATTTTCTTTCTTTTGTTAATATCTTCTAATACGTTTGCAACGGTTCTTGAATCAAAATTACATCAGCCTCAAACTAAATCTCTTTTTTTCCGAAAACAAACCAATGGTGAAAAAAACAGTATATGTTTATATTTATAAATTTTAAATAATAGTATTATTAATTAATAACTAATATTTAAAAAAAACATATTTATTAAAAATATGCATCTCCGTTATGAACATTATATTACAGAATAAGGTACTAGAGAATTGAATATGGCTTTTACAAAGTATCAAATAATGCAAAAAATAGTGAAATACATAAATTATTGTTCCAGTTGTGCCTAAATAATGGACTTTCGTTTTTAACATTGATTGGTTCATTTTTCAATAATTTATGTCTCACTAACGCATAATTAAAAATGGATGCCAATTTGTCTTTCCACATTTTTTGGCATGGGGAATTTAAATATGTAATACAATTTTGGGTGCTGCTATTGAACTTTTAAAATTACGTTCAATTTTAATATGTAAATGCCCTCTTATTACAAAATAAGTCACATACAGTTATAAACAACTTTGTACTAATTACAGGGAAGCACATGTGAACAGTTCACATAAATATAGCTTTTCTCATAATTGGGTTAATATCTATGTACAAAAACTACTCAACAAAGTAAATAGAATTTTTTCTTACACATGGTAATTTATTTAAATCATCTTTACAGTACTTCTTCTTCTTACATTTTTAATAGTTTTATAAATTCAAAAAATTGTTCATATGTGCCCCACTGGTGGAATAGTTGTGAACACACGTGAGGCACATATGAACACAGGGGAAAAGTATCCTTTGACAAGCTTTTAATTCTGTTATTAATTTGCCATCATAATCATTAGCTATATTATCTGTTAAATACACCATAAAGGGAAAAAAATATGTATACATGTCTCTAGTTTCTGGATGATTTGTTTAAGCAAAAGTTTATAAAATGAAAATAAGTAAATACAAAGCTATTCTAACACCATACCCAAGAACCACAATAGTTATCAATTTGAAAATGTCACTATTTTTAAATGTTACTGAGATATAGCCCCATTTAAAACACCATATACATAGCTGTTGTTTTAGAAGCCATCATTCCAAGTTTGGAACAAAGGAAATAGAAAACAATTGCAAAGTTGTTTAACATAATACTTTTGTATTAAGGCATAAAAAATATTGTTGTAAACCATTTATTAAAATAATATATAACATTTATTGCATTTTAGAAAACATTAAATTTATTTAAATTATAATTGAACACAAACGAGTTTGTTGCTCTTTGTGTACTTCTTGACAGATATGGTTGTGGAAATTTCAATACAACATCACTTTTTGCATGATGGAAATGTTTTCTATTTCAGGAAAATTATAGGAATTGGAGCTGACAGTCTTTCTGATGAATTTAAGTGAAAGAAACAGAATTACAGAATGATTATTGGGCATTTATAATGTACTGTTCATATCTGTCCCAACTAGTCTTCACAAATGCTCCACATGGCTGCTAGAGTTAAATTGATAAATCATTAGCATTTATCAATTTTAGAAGAAAAAAAACTTTATGGAAAATTAACATATACTGGACAATTGCACCATAAAATATAATAAATAAAGACACACAACCTTACTTAATGGTACACAAAACAACCAACTTATTTTTGTTTTGTGTACCATTAAGCAAGGTTGTGTGTCTTTATTTATTTTATGGAAAATATTAATTAGTACTCATAGTATATATTAAAAAGTAAAATTCAAATAAATAAATAGATAAAGTTAATCGCGTACAAAATTGGAACTGAGATTTTACTTTTGAGATCTACAAACTGTGTTTTGGCTACTAAAGACAAACAAAATAGTAAAGAGCTTCAAAAATTTATCATCATATGTCTACAGGTGTTTCCATCGCTGGTAAATTTTTTCAAATAAAAAACAAACATAAAATAACTATTGAAAAATTGTGATGTTTACATCTGCCCCATGTTCACATGTGCCTCCCTCTCCTCTATGTTATTCTAACATATTTTTCTCCTATAAATTGATACCAGTGTATATAAAAGATACCATTATTGAATATTAAATTGTTTCGACAGGGGCTTAGACTCGCTTCAGAGAGAGCAAGAGGAAGCCGTCAAATTCACCTCTCAAGATTTAGAGGAAGTTATCTTCTGCCTCGAAGATTTAATCGCCTACTTTGAACAGCCACAGGAAGATATAGAACATGAAGAGAAACAGAATAAACTTAAGGCCTTGAGGAATCGACAGGATCTGTTCCAAGAAGAGGTAATTGATTCTTTATTTCTTAACCCTTTATCAGGAACTAGTGACCTGCACAGGCCCGGCCTTGGCTGGCAAAATGAATACTAACTTTATAATGGGCCGGACCCGTAGTATAAAGACAATTTTATTAATGGGCCAGGCCGATAGAAAAAATAAACGGGCCGTAGCGAGCTGCTAAAAAAGTTAGACGAGCCCACCGGCCGCTAAAAAAAATTTCCTATTTAATAAATTAAAAAAAATCCAACTGAGTCGAGCACATATGGACAATTTTCAATGGGCCTGACTTGGCCGAAAATAAGTTATAAGTGTGCTGCACAACCCGATGCTACACTGTAAAAAATGTATGTAACGTTAATCCATAAAATTGGTGGTAACGTGCTGCATCTAATTTTATGGAGTAATTTACCTTTTATAACGGGGAAATTTAAACTGATATAACTGGTGTAATATTACACATTAGTGTAACGTAACACCAGTTATATCGATTGAATTAATAAAATGGAAGCAGCAAGGCTGCCACCCATTTTAAGGAATAATGTTACATAATATTTTACAGTGTAGTTTGACAACATCAATACAGAAATTTAACATGTTTGCATCTGTCAGAGATCTGCATCTGTCTGTTGCATCATGTCTGAGCTCGAGCTGTTTTTTTCAGCAGACTGAGGTCACTCTCAGGCTGACATTTTTTTTTTCATACTCGGGCTGGACCGTATCTAGACTTAATTGTTCCCAGAACGTGTAGGGCAGGCAATTTTTTTGTAAAAATAATACTGATAATGAACTTTTGCTAACGTAATATTTGGAAAGATATTTTAATAAATTGTAGAGAAATATTTCAAATATAATGTTGTTGATGATCTTTTGTTTTTTATTCTGAAGTACATTATTTTTTTAATGAGCCTTTATAAGAATTTAATATCTAAAAGTGATTATTAATGTTGATATTCTGTATTACATGGCTTGCGAACATAAATTCTGGAATGTAATGTAAAATTTTCGCATAAATATCTATGCATTATTCTTAAAAAATCTTAGCTGTACGTTAATACACTGTAAAATATTTACGTAACGTTATTCCCTAAAATTGAGGCTGCTACCAATTTTATGAAGTTATTTAACCGATATAACTGGTGTTACGTTACACTAATGTGTAATATTACACCAGTTATATCAGTTTAAATTACACCATTATATCAGTTAAATTACCCCATAAAATAGGAGGTAGCATGTTGCCACCACTTTCATGGAGTAACGTTGCATAATTTTTTTACAGTGTATAAATCGGAATTTTGTGAAGAAATTGTGTCGGGACGGCACGGACTCGGATCAGACTTTTAGTTTTTACACTGAGCCGTGCCTGGGCCTGGAAATTTCAGCTCGTGAAGACCTCTAGCACGGACTGCGATCGTAATCCAGCCCTTCATTATAGTGTCAATATTGGCTCTAAACAGAGTGACGCAATTCTGGCGTTCAGTATAACTGAATTTGGGAAGAGTTTTTTATGCCAGTAACCATGTGACTCTCGATGATGCAACTGGTCCTATATCCTATAAACTTCTACAACTATAATCCACGCGGCTATTTCGTTACATTTTTGTGAGTTTTTTATGCTTCTTCTTTTTTTTTTAAATTAATGGGAATTTTCATTCAACCTTATGTAATATTTAGTTTCTGATTAATTTATGGCAAGATTTATTGCAGAAAGACCCTTTTATTAATTTACTACACCTGTAGTCCACGCATCTGGAGCAGAGATGAGATAATTACATGATGGTGATGAAATCGTCTTTTGCTTGTAACTACAGTGTAATACGTTTACCACAAAAACGCTTAACATGAAAAATCGGTTAACACGAAAATGATATAGCGGTCCGGTCAGTATAAGATGCAATTTAATACATTTTTCTTCTTTTAACACGAAACGAAAATCGTTTAACACGAAAAAAATTCGCTTTCGAGCTAGTTAAAATTGAAATTGGTGAATTTTGTGTTAAAACAACTGTAAATTAGCTTATGTTTTATGAGCACAATCAAGAAATCGGTGCGAAAACAAACTGCTATTTCGCTTCAAATGAAGCTGGAGCTGCTTAATGCAGTTGATGAAAAAGAAGGACGAAAACAGAAATCTACAAAGAGTTTTGCATTGCCAATTCTGCATTATCAACAATAATAAAAAACAGGGATCCCATTACGTTAATGTTTGAACGCAGTATGTTTAAGCCTGGGAGAAAACGTATGAGAACTGCTAAACACGAAGATTTAGAGACAGCTTTGCTTATATGATACAAACAAGCTAGATCTCAGAATGTTGAAAAAGAACACTTCAAAAAAAGATACCTGATTTCAACAATATTTTGTTTACTTGCTTTTCATCCTAATGGATGCAACTAACTTACTAGTAGTTTAACAGGAAATCGAAATAAAATTTGATGACGTCGAAAATATTTGTGAGTTTTGCTCTTTTTTTAAGAATTCTTTTAACGCGAAATTCTTTTAACACGAAAACAATTTTCGGTCCCCTTAGTTTCGTGTTAAACGTATTTCACTGTACTTACTTGTTATTACTAAAATTCATAATTGAAAATTGAAATAACAGGTAAAAATTATAATAACATTTCATCTCAATTTAAAAGGGTGCTGATTCTTAGAGCTCCCGCTTACCAATTTATGTTTTTCATTACTGTCCATATTAGAAGAGGAAAAAAGTAGCCCTCTCCTTTGCTATTTTTACCTTCTTACATACATTTCCTTTAATACTAAATGTCCTATTTGGTAAAAGTTTAAATATAAAAGTGCAGTTCAGTTTGTATTAAAGTTATCTGTTGGCAAATAAGAAAATTGAAGCTCTTGGAAATTTCTGATATAGGAGAGTAAACGTATTCATTTACATTAGAACTTTGAGCACATACAGTTTGATAAGAAATGCTGTTTATCGATATAAATTGATCAAGCCAATTATCATGGCATTAAAAAATCTTCAACATTCAAAAGACTTGTCAATTCTTTAATCTTATCCACCGCAGCTTTGTTTTAACATTAAGGATAGTTAGAAGACATTGAATATAGTAACTTATTTTACTTCGGATTAGAGTCTTTCATTGGGTCGAGTACTCTATTTAAAACCCCGACCAGACCCGCGGTTGGGGTCAGATTGACGCTAATTTGTTTCGTTGTGCGTCTGGTTTAACTTAAACGTTTCGATTTTGGGTTAGGTTTTGATTCCTTCAGATTGGGATCGAGTTGACCAAAATTTTCAAAAGAAAGTCGTGAAATATTTTTCAAATGAAAAAACAACTTCATTTTTTAATATTAATGAGTGTATAAATGTGTTCATTTTTATATAAAAAAGACAAAACTGATATTACAAATATAATTGTAGACTACTTTTCCGTAATTGTACTAAAAATTAGATTAATTTTCTTTCACTTCGGGTTTGAGTTTGAATATTTCGGATTCGGGTTGAAGTGTGTTGGGTTCGGCTGTCTTTCGGGTTGGCGAAATTTATTTTGTCGGGTTCGGCTCAGATTTCTGGTTAACGTTAAGCAAAATTTTTGGATTCGCGTCTGGTGCAACTCGACTCGCGCAGGACTCTACTTCGAATTAACCGATGTAATAAAAGCTAATCGAAATTCGTATCAACGAGCTAAGTTTAAAATTTATTCTAATGCAAGGTTTTTGGGACTTAATGATTAGTCTTAATTAACATAAATTTCGAATTAAACTAGGTCGAATGATCACGAGTCTACTGTATATTGGAAGTTTAGAAATATATTTACAATTTAAATCATTGAAAAAAAATTCCTTACAATTTCTCTTTCTATAATCTAAACGTGATTTCTCGCAGGGTATTCTGAACTTAATTTTGGACACCATCGACAAAATAAATATGATCTCGAGTGCCGGATATCTCGTTGCGTTTACCGGAGAAGATGCAGCGCAGCTGTGGGATGCTATTTCTGGATATCTCTACCAACTGCTGGGTAAGTACTCTTTTGAAATATGATCCGTCTAAAAAGTTTCCTCCCTCTTCTAAATCTATGCGAGATGTGATTTTTCCAGTGTCACAATTTGATAAACGGTGCAATAAAAGATGAAATGGTACATATATCAGAAAAGCTTCATATATTTCTGATATGTAATGGGATTTATTATCGAAAATGCATGTAAAATTCATAGACACACATATATGGCTGATTATACATATATGACTATATAAATGTATATGTATAATACATATATAAAATGTATGTAATGTGTATGTAATATATGTAAATATATGTCATATACATATGTATATGACTGTACTATATGACTATACATATGGCTATATATATATATATACATATGTATATAACATGTATGTACATGTGTACATGATAGTAGTATATGTCTATACATATGACTATATATACGTATATATAAGTTATATTTACAGTTCATATGTATATGACTATATATATGTACAGTTCATATGTATGTGGCAATACATATACACATGACTGCATCTATATGTAATCATTATACATGAACAGTCATGATATATGTATATAATGAATGTTACATATATCAATAAATGATATATGTGTCCTTTTAACGACATGTATGTATATCATTAGTCTGATATACGTGCCGTTGTTTATGATGCATAGTAGCACGCATATCTGAACAGCATTACATTCCCATATGCATTTTCCACAAATCTAGTATTCTGAAACATTTCTGATATACGTAATAAATATATGTAGCTGTTTTCTTGATACGGCTGGCATAAAATACAAAATAGGTTTCTTATTACGGGAGGCTGCTATAAAGGAAGTTTTAGAATAATGTATTTGTATTTTTATAAATGAGAAAAAAAACAACTAAAGAATAATCTAAAAATATTAATATCAAAAGTTTGTTCACCAGATTCTAATAAGTTTAAAGGTTAGATAAGAATTGGTTTTCGCCCTCCCTCCCCATAAAAAGAAAAATTATTTCTATAGATATTTTAATTGCTTTAATATAATTTACGGTCTCTATTTACGACCCCCCTAATTGATTTCTGTTTGAGTATTGCTTAAATATGTTATAGCAGAAAAGAAACATGTTTTTATTTAGCATATTTTATACTATTTCAACTATACCAATTTCTTTTTCAGTAAAGACGTCATAACACTATCGTTTTTAACACTTTCCAACATAGTTGAAAGGTCCTATTAAAATAATGATGATAGTAATCATCACATCATAAGTAATTTCATACTAAAATAATGCTTTTAGTAAAACTTTATTCAAGTCTGTCTTATTTTATTTTTTTATTTTATTTAGCCTTTTAAAAGTTTCAAATTCGGAGAGTTAAATGTATGTACGTATATTTCAAATAGTTGAAAGTGTTTATGAATTTGGTTTGCCCGTCGTCTGTGCTTTAACTCTCGTAAATATACTTGGGTTGCCATGTAATTTTTATATTTTATTAAAGTTTGTTATAGAATGTTCGGTATTGAAAATGAAGTGTATATAAAAATTCTGTTACAATTCGGGCTATAATCGATTTAATTGTATGAGAAAAAATATTTAAATAAGATTCTATTACAGTTGGAGTTTCATAATCTATGACTGATGTACGATTTTGTGTTCTTGTTTTCTTTGCTTTGAGAATGGAAACTGTGATATTTACGAAATGAAAGACTAATCTAGTTTCTGTTAAATCTCATTTCAAAATTTTTTATTTGTTAAAACAATTGACAATTAAATTGAACATATATTGTTAACAAGGAATTGAATGACAGTAAAAATGGTTTTTAAAAATATGAAAAAGAACAAGCTATCGAACAGCCTTTAACCCTTTATATCCTGACGGTACTTTTAAGTACCATTAAAGAAAATTCAATGTGAAATTTCTTTAGTTGGTCTACTACTAAATATAGATTGCACTTTTCATACAAAACAATTTGCTCAATCCTATTTAGAAAGCACAGTGAAACAATCGAAGCTAAATACTTTTTAATTTGGTTATTTTTTCAACCATTTACCTAAGTGTATCTTTTCTCCTATTAAAAAATGTTTTACGAAAACTTTGCAACTACAAAACACTTCTCTATTACAGATAGGATCACAATACATTTATTTACACTGTTCTTAGAATAATTGTGAAATTTCCATAGCAGTATTTTTTGTTCATTAATCTAATTATTCTTGTCAATATTTTGCAAAAAGAGCTCTAACGACCGATTTATTAAATCAGTTTTAATAAAAAAAAATTATCTAAAATCAAATTATTATTATATATGTGGTTCTGCATATCTTTGACATTAACGTAAATAATTATTCAGGTGAAGTGATTTTTTATTAAAAATTCAGGATATAAAGGGTTAAATTATGACGAGAATATGAGAGAATGCATTACAACGAACTGTACAATTGCATTAAAATTATGATTTTTTTCTTTCAGCTGCAATCATTAAGGGGAACCATACAAATTGTGCTGAATTCGCCCAGACAAACAGGCTGGATTGGCTTTTCAGTCGACTTGGAAGTCAACAAGCAGCTGAGGGATCAGGTAAGGAAAAAATACAAATATCATCACTATATAAAAAAATATACAAGCAGTATTAAAATACCTTGTACTAAATTAAAGTTTTGAAAGTTTCTTTTTTCCTAAATTAACTATTCTTGGATTTAATATTGATAATAAGTACAAATTTGTATTTACTTATTATCGACTTATTTCTTCTAATTCGCGGGGGGAAAAATTGGTTTTAACATTTTCAAATATTTAAATATAATTATGTCTGGATGAATCTTTCAAATTAATTGAACATTTCAGGGAAATCAGCCATTTAACAAGATACATATATAAATAAAATATAAAACATCTCAAAATACACATATAAATAAAATATAAAACATCTCAAAACACACTATTAATTTAAATATAAAACATCTCAAAATAAAAATCATAGACGTTTCGAGTTTTTCATAAGCCCCACGTCAGTACAACTCTAGTTGGAGACCAAACAGTTGTTTAAAAAATTCAAGAATGTATGTCTGAATATAGGAGCACGGGCAGAACTGTACACAGGGGAGGTACTAGGAAAGACAGTTGACTCAGCCCCCGCAAGAAATTTGATTTTAAAGAATATATTAATCATCAAAGGTCAGATTGAATCGCAAAAAGGCTAAAATAACTTTTCAGATTTGACTAAATTTGGAACATTATCATTAAATAACTCCTTTAACCCTTTGTGACTGAACATTTTCGATTTGAAAAATGTTTACTCAGATGTTAAAATACATCATTTTAAGCACGCAAAATATAATAATAATAATAAAATAGAACATAGAAATAATAAGTTATTGACTAAAAAGTACTTTTTTGGTGTCTTCAATAAACAGCAAATTACATGCTTCTCATAAATAGTGTCAATTTTCCAGTACAATTACAAAGTATACGACCATACCTTTGTAAAAAATCTATTTTTGTATGTCTCTAGCCTTTTTAATTTAATAAAATTTACGATGTTTGTTTTAGCAATAACGATGTGAAACTGCTCAAATGTTAAATAAGAATTTTGTGTGAAAAATTAACTTAATTGCCGTCTATGTTGAGAATTCTATGAAATCTTTTTATTAACTACTGTGCTGAAATATAGCAGCAATAAATAAAATCGTTTTCTAAAACCCACTGTATAGCTGACCATGACTTTTGGATATGCTGTAGATATGGAACGCGATGATATAAGAGGACACAGAAATTAATAATTAGCGCATTAATATTTCCTTACAGTTATTTATTACAATATTTACTTATTTCAACACTTTCAAAGTGGAAGACATTTATTATTAATGAGTGTTTTTGCTTCAAAGTGGAAAATATTTCTTATTAATGAGTAGTTTTGCTTCAAAGTGAAAGATATTTCTTATTAATGAGTACTTTTGTTTCAAAGTGGAAGACATTTATTATTAATGAGTACTTTTGCTTGAAAGTGGAAGGCATTTATTACAAATGAGTACTTTTGCTTAAAGTGGAGATGCTTTGAATAATTTAAAACACACACGAGAGAATAAAACCGTATCAATTGTTTCTCAGATCTGAAAAACAAATCAAAAGACGATTTTGCCTCTCTCAAAATTTTTTTGAAACGGCGCCCCTGACCGTACATGCATCGTTCAGAGCATGTCTTTGTAGACTTGTGAAACATTCTACGAAACGTCTATTCTATAATTTTATTATGTGCTTTTAATATGGTCTTTATATGTGCATTTTATTAAATATCATATTGCTTTTAAACTTTAACGTGTTGGTAAGATTTACGATGTAATGATGCCGCATACAGATCTCGTCGGTACACACAAATTCTCTGGCTGTATTCACCTGAAGTAAAAAATAAAAAAATAATAAAAATATATTCTTGGAAAAAAATATTCGTGATGAAAGGGATTTTGGTACATCTTTTTCATAGGGGCCTTATCAAAACTGAGTCTTAAGAAAGTGCAATTTCGCGCGAAATATTATAAACAGGCACGAAAATGAAACGACGAAAAATGAAAGAAATTCAAATCTTATACAGTGAAACCTCTCTGTGCGACCACCTCCCTGAACGATCATTTTTTCATGGAACGAAATTTATTCCCATAGGCTCAGTATTAATTTTACCTCCATTCAGAGACCATCCCAGTTGAACTCCCTCCATGAGCGACCCATTTCTTTGAAGAAAATGAAACAAATTCCGTTTTTTCTGCTCGCTTGAAGAAGGTTTTATTCGAAAAATAATTCCGGAGAGCATATTATTCATCAAACTTCTAAACTAAGTTTAGATTTTTTTTATTTATTCCGGTAACTTTTAAGTGTTTAAATTCCGTTGTGCCTTTTTAGGCAATGAATTTAATTCTGATGACAAATTAAGAATGACGGTCAATAAACTCCCCTGCCCTATTCTGTCAGGAAACTCTCAAAGAAATATATACATTAATGAAACCGTCATTATTTGTTCCCGTCCAAAAAAAGAAAAGAAAAAAAGATGCATTTATTTACCGAACTTCGAAAGGACTTGGAAATAAAAGTTATAAAAGATAAAACCGTAAAATCAAAGCAAACGTCAATGTATTCATTTTTTAAACTCTGCAAACTTTTGTTTTGATACTTAAATTTTTATATTTTTTCTTAATGTGAAAAAAATTTTTAGTAACATTAATTGTTACCTTTTTTCAACAATTAAAATCTAGATTTAAACATGACCTCCATTAAGAGACCACCTCTCGAAGCGACTAATTTTTATTGGAACGAAATGTGGTCGCTTTAGGAAGGTTTTACTGTATTTCTTTTCTATGTCGACATATAATTTACGTTTCGTATTACATTATTATATAGCTTATTTATGTACATTAAATAAACTGTTCGTCAATGTATGTATTAAATGAAGTAAATATTGAACAAATTTAATATAATGCTTGTGCGTCTGATGTTGTGACAGTTATTTCATATAAATATATAATAATTTGATGAAAGTTTAAAATGAAAGTTTAAATGAAGATTGCCAGAAAGTGATTCTGAAAATTTTGTTTTTCTAGTTAAATTCAATCTCGCCGTTTTCCCTACCGTGCAAAGGCTCCTTAAACAAATAAGTACCAGAACTTATTCGTTAAGAGCTCGTGTTTTTAATTTTGAGTTTAAAAAAACCTCTATTCATTATCATATGCTATTTTTTTTATATTTCAAAGAATTAAAACAAAAATGGAAAAACAAATTCGATTTGTATTTGACAATATTGTGCTTAAAATAATAATAAAAAAAGACTCAAGGATATTTTCTGAATAGTTGATGAATATTTTGATATCGAAATCAAATTCCAAATTAAAGGAGAGAGTAGACAAATGCGTTCTTTCTTTGTGGCAATTTTGAAATACAATCACTGAACTATATTTGACATTGAAATGTTGGGAACTAAGATGTGTTTTATTAAATATAGAAAATTAAAATTCAATATTTTACATGTTAAGGATTAATCTTTAAATGAAAAATTCCGATGTCTTTAAACTTTTTTTAATTCATTTCCTTATCTCTAACGATATACACATGGAAAAAAAAGTTATAAAGATCAAAATGATTTTTCGTCATTAGTAATAACGAGTAAAAATGATTATATTTATTTTTTGTGAAAAAAATTCTTATTTATTCTTTTATTTTTTAACATAATATAGGTATGTTAGATGTACTCCACTGTGTACTGATTGACAGCCCTGAAGCCTTAAATATGATGAAAGAAGATCATATCAAAGTTATCATTTCTCTGCTAGAAAAGCATGGACGAGATCCGAAAGTAAGCTTACTTTTTGAATAAATATTTTTCTATCATCATAAGAAAAATATATTTAAAACTTCTCAATATCTACTAAGATGTCTTTTCAAAAATTTCTGCTACTTCAATACCATTTGTTTAACTCACAAATTTCAATTTTTACATAAAAATAAAGTTTAAATTGTAAACGATCAATAATATGAATTTTAGATGTTAGTAATAAATTTATACCATGAATTTAATAACAACAACAGCAAAAACAATTAGGTGTTGATGTTATTTTTGACGGACGATTATCTCCACGAGGGATATAGGCTCTAGGGGTAGTGCCCCCCGTGGGGGGAGGGGTCTTTCTAAAGGAATCTAAACCGTATTTACGCAAGGTTTCCCAAAGTTCGAAGAAAACCACGAAAACGCCGAACGGTTAGGCCGACGGGCGCGATTGGGTTCGAACCCAGCGCTTCCCGTCTACCAGCTTCGATAGCAGAACCTCTCAGGCACTGGCAAAAACAACTAGAATACTGGAACAAAATACAGTGAAACAATAACAACTTATTGAACACACCTTAAAAATGTAAAAGTAGGTATTTTTTAAAGATTTAAGTGCACGTACTACGATTTCTAGAGTAGTATCAAGTCTTGCGTTGACTTTCCTGCGATCACCTCAATTATAGAATACAGATAGATATGCTTTAGAGTCCCTGGCGGGTCGGTTTATTCCCCATCTGGTCCCTAAAATTCTATTTTAAATCAACCCGAATCCGAAATGGAAGAACATTTATCAATATTTTAATACAATTATAGAAAAATATGAGATGTAAATTTCCAACTGGACGAAAAATATCCTGAACAGGATTTGAACCAGGGATCTCTTGGCTGAAGCTGCCAAAATTCTGCCATCTGAGCTATCCCGGACGAGTCGGGCGGATCTAATTCGCCCAGAGCTAACCTTATTGATTATAGCATCTGATCTGATATCCGAATCAGCTGAACAGAATAAATCGCAGATAATGGAACTGCAGAAAATGCTGGATACGTAATTACACGAGATTAATTTTAACACAATTAATCTATAAAAAGTTAAACGCGTGCATAAAATTACTTAAAAGGGGCTGAATCTTATAAAGATGTCAGTATATCCCGAGATCTTTCGAACGCACACGCGTTCATTTTCAAGGGGAAAAAAAGTGACTGACTGGACACTTTTTTTCCCTTAAAAATGAATGCGCGTGCATTCGAAAGACCTCGGGATATACTAACATCTTTATAAGATTCAGCACCTTTTAAGTAATTTTATGCATGTTCTTATCTTTTTCTATTAATATCAAAATGAAACTTCCTTCATGGCACTATTAATACAGTGTTTTGATTTTATTGACAATTAATCTAACTGATAAATAAATCCTATGACAATCTCATAATGAAACATTTCATATGATCTTATAAACATCTCATGTGATTCATTTATGCTATTATCAATAAGGTTAGTTCTGGGCTAATTAGATCCCCCCAGATTCATCCGGGACAGCTCAGATGGCAGAGAATCGGCAGCTTCCGCCAAGAGATCCCTGGTTCAAATCCTGGACCGCACATTTTTCGTCCAGTTGGAAATTTACGTCTCATATGATTTAGTTAACAATTAGAATAATTGTGCTAAAATTAATCTAGTTATTTTACAATTATAACTCAATAACCAATTTTATTTTTTATTTTAAAAAATTAACATACAAATGCTTATTAATGTTCAAATATACAGTTTTTTCATCTGAAAAAATATCCTAGACTTTTGAAAAATCAGATCAACCCAAACCCGATCTGCAAGTGTCAAGAAATGACTAGGATACTAAACAAATAAAGTTAACCCGAACTGCAAGTGTCAAGAAATGGCTAGGATCCTAAAAAAATAAAATTAACCCGACCAGCAACGAAAGAAATTACCCTTATTGCGTCCGTTTAAAAAAAAAAACTTTTAACCCAACTCGAACCGAATGACGGGTCAGATCAAGTTCGGGTAAAATCTGGTTACCCGACCCGATGCAGCCCTCAAATATGCTTTCAAGAAATTGTTTATACTTTATTTTGTATTTCAAGTTTGCGACTATATTAAAAAATAATATAAAAAATATGTTCAAACATTACTTAATTAAAAAATCCTTTGAATTTCACCTGTTGTTTGTTTTAAATTCTATATCTGCGAAAAAGCACACTCTTAATTTAAAAATCGCTTTTTAAAAAGAATTCTTTTAAGACTCTTGTAAGAAATGTCGATTTTTTTCAAGCGATTTTTAGTATTTATTTTTAAAACAAATACCATCGACGACAGAGAATATTCTGTAAAGATATTTTAATAACAGGCATGAAAGAGTTCCTCCTCCTAAAGAAGGAACTCCACCTTTTTAAAAGCAAATTTGGACATTCTCTGAATTGATGCAAAAAGGCAAAGAAAATATTAGAAGCATATGGGGGGGGGGGGGGGGAGGATCTAGAAAGCTTAATAATTAGACATTTTGTCTACTCAAATCCTTGGAGTTTGTTTCTGAATTGCTGTTACTATCAAATCAAAGGCAAGCTTTTATATTAAGCTTCTGAAAGTCATGTAAATTAAATTCTTTAGCTAGGGAAAGGAAGTTTCCATAAGGTTCTTTTGGAATAGAATATTTTATTCTATTTATAGAAAAATTCTGGGTAATTTCAGTGATGCATTTTTGGAAATGTATTTCTGCAGTAAAGATCAATTTTAGCGTGCATATATTTAGCATAGAGATTTTTTTTTTCTTTTAAATATAGTGTTAAACATTCACATCATTCAAAATAATACATTTATGTTGAAAAATTAATCTAACTTCACTTAAGTTCATCAGATACATTTGGATGGATTTATACTATTAGCAAACTCTTTCCAATTTTCTTTTTTTATTTAATGAATTTATACATTTATTGTTTTTTGTAACTTAGAAAGTATTAAAAGAAAATTAATAACAATCATATGTACCGTTATAATTCATTTTATTGTATGAATAACTGTTGAAATGCATCTAAATTATACATGTTTGGCCATATTCTATAGATGGAATAAAATTTCCATCTTTTTTTCCGATTTCCCGCTTTTATGCCTGTAATAATAGTAATATAAAATTGTGATCATTTACAATAACGACTAATAATAATAACTATTATAATGATGCATCTCTTAATCTGTAATGAATCCCATTAATATTTCGTCCAGTTTCAACAATTTTGCTGCTTTCCAGTCATTTTGATACATTGGGATGATATTATTTGCCAGAGAATGGTGTAAAGACTATTATTTTCGATAATCATTTTATGCACCTTTTTCTGGATTGGATGCCTTGTTTCCAATTAGAGTTCTGCTCTGTTCGGGCTGTACCCGACTGGAACCCGAAAATTCCGCTTAATGTGAACCCGAAATCCGACTCGAACACAAAATATTTAGTCAATCCGAAACTTGAATCCTATCCGAATTTCCGAATACGAAATGTTCAGAACCGAAACTGAGGTGAAAGAAAATTAATGCATATTTTAATAGAATTATGGAAAAGTAGTATATAATTATTTCTTTAATATCAATTTTATCTCTTTTGTATAAAAATGAACATATGTTCACACATTAATAATCAAATGCATATATATTTTTTTTCTTTAAGAAATATTCAGGACTTTCTTTTGAAAAGTTGGGTCAAGTTGACCCTGAATCGAAAAAATAAAAACTCAACCCGAAACATTGAAAGTCATCCCGACCCGAACCGAAACGCGGTTCGAGTAGGGTTCGGGTAGAACCGGTTTATCCGATCCGATGCATGAATCTAGTTCCAATCACTAGTAAACAATATTTTATAATTTTACGCATATTTAGAGTTGACAATTAGATCTTATGAGGTCATTTATTTTTAATTAACTCATATCGCTTTTATGTAAATTTGTGCAAATAGTTGTTTGTAATACATTCCCTTATAAAATTTCCTTTTGTAGGTACTGGATGTACTTTGCTCACTTTGCGTCGGTAACGGTGTTGCCGTGCGTAGCAGTCAGAATAATATCACTGACAACTTGCTGCCAGGAAGAAGTTTGCTACTTCAGACTCGTCTTGTTGATCAAGTTGCAAGGTAATTTATGTTTCTTCTCCTTTCTTTTAATGAAATGAGCTTAGCACTCTTAAAAAGTCGAAAAGTGAAAAAATTGACCGTTTTTGCCGTTTTATATCTAAAAAATTATGCATTACAAAAACACTAGTCTTAAAAGTAGGTTTCTTCTTTCATTTCATATTTCTTTCAGATCACAATGGGGAAAATCAGTTTTTAGCTCACAGGCTATCAAAGCCTGAGAGCTTATGTGCCCGCCGGTTCTGTATGTGCGTGTGTACGTACTTATGTACGTAACGCTATAATTCTTGATAGAAATATCCGATTTGCTTCAAATTTTTTTTCTAGGTTCATTCTGATAAGGCGCTTCCATGATTAGTTTTTGGAGTTCATTGGTTAAGGATAAAGGGGGAAAAGGGGGCTAGTTCCCCCCTTAATTTAGATAAATGGGTTTTTCATACAGAAATATTGGATTTGCTCCAAATTTGGTATACCGGTTTATTATGTTAAGGAGCTTCCCTGATTAGATTTGGAAGCTCATTACTTAAGTATAAAGGGGGGAAAGGGGGGCGACCCGCCCCTTCATTTAGATAAATGGGTTTTTCATGCAGAAATATTCGATTTGCTCCAAAATTGGTATACCGGTTTATTATGTTAAGGAGCTTCCAGGATTAGATTTGGAAGCTCATTACTTAAGTAGAAAGGGGGGGGGGCGACACCCCCCTTAATTTAGATAAGTGGGATTTTCATGCAGAAATATGCGATTTGCTCCTAATTTGGTATACCGGTTAATTATGTTAAGCAGCTTGCCTGATTAGATTTGGAATATTATTATCATGTATAAAGGGAGGGAAGGGGGGCTACCCCCCTTAATTAAGATAAATGCGTTTTTCATGTACGATTATTCGATTTGCTCCAAATTTAATATACCGGTTTATTATGTTAAGGAGATGCCTTGATTAGGTTTGGAGGTTCATTAGTTAAGTATAAAGGGAGGATATGGGAGGCTAGGCCCCTCCCCACCTTTTTAATTTAGATAAATGGGTTTTTCATGCAGAATTATTCGATGGGTTTTTCATGCAGAATTATCCAAATATGGTATACCGGTTTATTATGTTAAGGAGCTTCCCTGATTAGATTTGGAGGTTCATTAGTTAAGTATAGAAGGAGGAAAGGGGGCTAGACCTCCCCCCTTAATTTAGATAAATCGGTTTTTCATGCAGAGTTATTCGATTTGGTCCAAATTTCGTATACCGGTTTATTATATTAAAGAGCTGCCTTGATTAGATTTGGAGATTTATTGGCTAAGTATAAAGGAGGGACGATCGCTAGTCTACCCTCAATTTAGATAAATGGGTTTTTCATATAGAATTATTCGATTTGCTTGAAATTTGATATACCAGTTTATTGCGATATGACTTCCTTCATTTGATTTGGAGGTTCATTGGTTAAGTATAAAACGGGGAAAGGGGGCAAGTGTCCCCTCCCCTTAATTTAGATAAGTGGGTTTTCATGCAGAATTATCTAATTTAGTTTTTTTTTTTTTTTTTTCTAGGTTCATTCTGATAAGGCGTTTTTCTGATTAGATTTGAAGGTTCATTGGTTCAGCATAAAGGGAAATGGTGGGGATAATACCCTCCTCCCCTTAATTTAGAGAAATGGTTTTTTTCATGCAGAATTATCTGATTTGCTTCAAATTTGGTATACCAGTTTATTATGTTAAGGAGCTTCCCTGATTAGATTTGGAGCTTTTTTGGTTAAGTACAAAGGGGGGAAACGGTGGCTAATCCCTTCATTTATTTTTCGAGTGGCATTATTCTTTGAAATAAGAGTATAATATACAATTAGTGTGAATAGCCTGTGAGCTCAATACCATCAGTTTAACTGGGCAGTTTCCTTTTCACAATACTTAAGAGGTTACATGGGTTTCGAAGATTAAGGAAAAGCATATATTTTCTATTTTGTTTTACATGATAAATAAATTATTTTATTATAAATATTTTTAAACTTGTCAAGCAGAAAATTGGTGTTGTTGTAGTTGTTTAAGGCGGCTGATTATCTACACGAGGGATATGGTCCCGAACGGAGGGAGGTGCCCCCCATGGGGGTTTTTCTACGGGAACCTAACCCGTATTTACGAAAGTATATACAAGGTTCGATGGAAACCACGGAAAACTCCGAACGTGGCACTAGAAACAATCCTGCGTTTGTGCAAGCAAGTGTCAGATTTGGCGGTGAGGGAGTGATGGTCTATGCTGGCATCTCCTTGGCGCACCGACCTCCACATCATTCGAAATAGAGCTCTGACCGGTCAGCGATATAGGGATAAGATCCTCAGACCTATTATAGTCCCTTACGCTGCAGCAATTGGATATGACTTCATGTTAATGGACGACATTTGCAGGCCACATCGTGCTCACTTGGTGGATGATTTCCTTTTCGAGTCACGAATCATACGACTGGAATGGCCAGCGTGTTCTCCGGACATGAAACCAATAGAGCATGTTTGGGACATTTTAGGCAGACGAGTTGTTGGTTGCCCCACAAACTCTCCAAGAACTGGAAAGATCTCCTCTGGAAGATTGGGACAGAATACCCCAGCTTCTCATTAACCCCTTGAGGGGCGGTAGGATATATTATATCCCACCTAATTTTAATCATGATTTCCACTAGAAATTTTTAATTAAATTTTACTTTGATAACTTTGGTGGAAAAAAGTTGTAAAATTGCTTCTCCTTATTTATAAACATAATTTTTCGGACTTTTCCGGTGTGAATTCAACATTGCATAAACACAATTGCTTGCTCCTCAAAAGGTTAACAGCCTCACTGACTCCATGCCTTAAAAGTTTTCAACGTTGCTGGCCGTCCGGGGAAACCATACCCTCTATTAAAAACGATTTTCTTTGAAGGAAACACCTTTTTTTTTATTCGTTTTTTCTTATATGCAGAGTGTTTTTTTTTTTTCCTTTTGTACCCAAATGTTCAATACAATGCATTTTCTCTGCCAAACATGTGTAATTTTTTTCTCATATAGCCTACTACGTCTGTCGATCATGTGTAAATCATTTTAACAATTCCGCAGCCGCAAGATACATCCACAACCTCAATATCCTTAATTGTTTTGAGCAGTGTAGAATGAAAATTGTATGAAAGAATACATCGAAAAGTTTTTTAACTTCCTTGCGGGCAATGGCCCAAAATCACATTTTGAGAAAAATGACTTACAATGATTTCTTTGAAAATGTTCCATATTTAACAACTGTTAAAAGTGGCATTTTGCTTTAAAGTGTTTAGAAATGATTATTCTAAATAATATCATACATATATATATTTCAAAATTTAAACTTTTTGAAAATTTAAGAGTCTCAATTCTCTTTAAATGATGATCCGCAGGAAACAAGAAAAGAAAAAGCAGATTTCAAGAATTTATTTCTTACAAAAAAAAAAAAAAAAAAAAAAAAAAAAAGTCTTGTGCTGTCATGTATTATCCAAAATTCAAACAAATTTGAAGCAACACATGAAATATGAAAACTATATAGATGTTAGCCAAAGTAAAAGTGCGAGTCTGAAGAAGTTTTCCCTTTTGTGAGTGGATTAAATCGAATGTGAAAAGCAATAGAATGACCACAAAAATATCCTGTCATGTCAAAACCAACCTCTCTGAAACAAGCCAACTAATGTATAATAAGTACATAAAAAAGCAATTTTTGCATGAATTTTTTTTTGCCCGACTGCCAAGAAGGGTTATGTGTTTCACGCGTATCTGGGTATGTGGATTTCTTTATAACCTCGAAACATCCCAACGGTTGGATGGATTTTAATGAATGAGGTCGCTATCGATTCTTCTTAACCATCCGATGGTTATAGGCTAGGTTTTGTTTTTAAAAATTCAAAATGGCGGCCGTAAAATAAAAAATGGCAGTAGAGACGAAAAAAATTTTTTTACGCACCCTATTGAGTGGCCTATCATTGGACAGGTCTTTCAAAATGAAGACGATGTTCCATTGACTATTTTACAGTCAGAAGCTCCATTTAAATATTGCACAAGCTGGAAGTTGTGTAAGTAGGATCTCTAGCTTTGCTGAAACTCTAACCTTCATAGACATCTATAGGCCTCATCAAAACAGTGTTTATAGATAGGAACTAACAATTAAACACAACTTAAAAGTCATTAATACAAGTAAATAAAAGAAATAGGTAAGTAATATAAAAAATAGTTTTACATTGATGAGAAATAATTAATTAGTTCGCTTTTTACGCAGTCGGGTTTTTTGATTTTTTTAAATTTAATTTTTACTTGTTCACTTCTGTCAATAAGTCGTTGATTAAAAATAATTACGTGACGTCGGTTTTGTTTTGTTTTTTCCTTTAAAAAATATTTGTTCTTTTAGCAATGTTACTTTAATATTTAGTTAACTGCATCATTAACTGCATTCTCCGTTTTCTTTCCTTTTAGCATGCATCCCAATATCTTCGTGGGCAAAGTAGACGGATCAGCCATGTTTCGCAGATGGTACTTCGAGGCCATGGTGGACCACTGTGAGACAGTCACCCATTTGGAACCACACTTCAGGGTAGGCTGGGCCAATACCAAAGGTTACGTTCCCTATCCAGGAGGTGGACTTAAATGGGGTGGCAACGGCGTAGGTGACGATATCTACTCCTACGGTTTCGACGGAGTCTGCATGTGGGCAGGTAAGAGATTGTAATATTGACTGCATTTGCTTATTTATTTATGAAGTTTATGTAATGTCGTTAAGCATACAAGGTGGCATAATTAAAGTGCATGTGTTTGAAGGGTTAAGCTATTTGGAAAATTTTTAAAAGCTTTCGTATTTATACTTTTTAGAGTATGGGGAAACGAATTATGCAATAAAAAGGATTAGTTTTAAATTTTACCGATAGATGGCACTATAAATGTTAGGAATGTTTTTGTAAATATTAACAAAAATAACTCGTTTTAATCTCGTCAATATCTTTTCAGACGACGATATTCTTTCATAGCGGTTCTAAAATTACGACCATTTTGATTAAAAACACTTTATAACGTGAAATTTTCCGTAAAATGGTTTCAGAATTTAGCTGGTAGAAAATTCTTCATTTTTATATTATACCTGTCTCTCTTAATTTTTTATTTCAAAACTTATTTTCGCATGCTCTAAACTGATAAATACCACTTATTTTTTCAAATAATTAGCTTCTAGAGCCCATCAAACACGTAGATTTTAATTATGGCCATCTGGTACTTTGCTAAGTTAAGCACAGTTTTTTCTGAAATTTTCATTAATTTTTATTTATCTATAAATGATACAAGATACTAATACAGATAGATATAACAAAAACCAAACAATCAATAATAATAAACAAGATCCCTCCCTCATTTTTATTTCTTTTTACTTTTATACTGTTTATCGTTAATCTATACTTCCATAAAAAAAATCAGATTTATACTATAAAAAATTTGAAAAGATCCAAAAATATATACACGAGGGATATTTTTTTCCGACCTCCGATGGGCTGCAAAATAAAGACAAGAATGAATAACAAAATTGTTTTAAAACCAGGAGTCAAAGTTACAAAAATTACAAAGTTACAATCAAAATTACTTTTCGACATAGTCACAGTGAAGATTGAGATATTTGCCATACCGGTGGACGAGTTATGAAAAATCCTCTTCATAGAAGGATGCCGCCAGCATATTGAGAAAAGTCTTGAAGATTTTTGTTGGGATGGAAGCGCTGTCTTCCCAGACACGCATTCAGCTCTCGAAAAAGGTGACAGTCTCTCGGAGCCAAGCCGAAGTGATGGTCCAACAAGGTGTGATTGAACGCTGGGTGATCGAATACTTCCAATCGAAATTTTGAAAGAAGCTGTTGGTCCATTATTGTGACCTGGTACCGAATTACTATCACCTTATTCGAGAGCTGAAGGCAGGTCTGGGAAGACAGCGCTTCCATCCCGACAAAAATCTTCAAGACTTTTCTCAACATGCTGGCAGCAACCTTCTATGAAGAGAGCTTTGTAAAACTCGCCAAAGGTATGGCATATGTCTCAATCTTCATTGTGACTATGTCAAAAAGTAACTTTGGTTGTACTTGACGCCTGGCTATAAAACATTCTGATATTCACACTTGTCTTTATATTACGGCCCATTGGAAGTTGGGAAAAAAATAGCCCTCGTATATAAGAATTCAGAGTGCCCATAAATTACTGTCCTAGTTTTCTTACCGCATAACTTTCGATTTAAGAGCTTAACGAAAAATATTAATACATATACGTAAAGTACAATTCAAAACTTTTATTTTCATAACACAAACAAAATTAGATATGCATAAACTAGCAATTCAAAAGATTATTAATCAAATAACGATTATAAACAAATAATAATTAATATTAAAATGTCATCAAATTTATCATAAAACTATGGTGGAAATCTTTTTGCTCATTATTCATTAACAACATTTTGATAAATTTGATAAAATTTTAACGTTACTTATTATTTGTTTATAATCGTTATTTTATTAATAAGGTTTTGAGTGGCAGCTTTACGCATATCTAACTTAGCGTTATTAAAAAAAAAATAGTTGTACTTTACAAATATATATTAATAATTTTTGTCATTTTGATTTGTGATAATTTACTAAATCAAAAATTATGAATTAAGGAAACCCCAATGATAATTTATGACCACAGTTTAAAAACAAATTTCCTTATAAGATTTTTAGAAACATCGAGCCTTAAGTAACGATGATTTTATATGCGTATTAAAATCATTGCTTATAATCAACTAAAATTTGTTGCATTTCCTTTTCTTTAGGAGGACGATGCAATCAAGTTCGCCATGTCGAACCCCCATACATCCAGAAAGGTGATGTGATTGGATGTATTATAGATTTAAACATTCCAATGATGTCATTTACAGTCAACGGTATTAAAATCAAAGGGTGTTTCAAAAATTTCAACACCGACGGCATGTTTTATCCAGTCATTAGCTTCTCAGCGAAACTCAGGTGAGCATTCATTTCATAAGACATGCTTAGATTCTGGATTTCGCATACACATTTAAAAATCTTCTAATAAAAGTGTGAAATTTCCAAAAATGCTAATAAATCAAACTACTATTAAAGATACGAAGAAAATGTCCCTTTTATTCAATTATTTTAAGTAAGTTTTCTGTAAAATATATCAAGAGTTTTAAAAATCACGAGAAAATTAGCTGAATTTTATCTTTTAAATAATTTTTATAAGCATGTAAAGCAAAAAAAGTCCTATAAATATGATAATGCATAGCATCTAAATAATTTTAATAGTACACTTTGTGAGTTAGACAATGCGAAAATGAAAGTTTGTATAGCCTATACGAATGTATATATAGAATTTATGATTTTTCTTACAATCATGTCACTTATTTAATCTTTATAGAAGGTATATCTGAGTTGATTGTCAGAACTGTAAGGTTTGATAATACATGAAAAAGAATATTTTTTGCGCACCACTTTGGAAAAAAGGATCGCCATCCACTCATCCAATCTAAAATACAGGGCGTCTCCCATCTAGGGAGAATTTGAAAATAGCACAAAGAGGTTGGGACAACGTTTGCTGATTTCTGGCTCACGGTAAGAAATGTCTTCCTTGCTGTATCATTGGCCAACAAAGGCTCAATAATGGTCCAAACATTAACTAATCAGAATCCTGAACAGACACGCTCCAAATTAAAGGGGTCTCTTTGCTACTATTTACCAACGGTTTTCACAAATCTTGATCTTGATCTTCATTACCAAATGCAACATTAAGCAGAAAATTTTAAGAATGCATCTACAGAAGAAAATTACTTTTTGTGAAATGTAACGACATGAAGAACAGTCCTTGAACAGCAGTGTAATTCGACCAGTGACACCGAACGCACCTTCCAGATTTCAAAGCATCTATTTCAGTATTGTTTGGACCTAAATGATGGCAATTTAGGTCCAAATACCGTACTTCTGATTTTATTGCACTTTGCAGAATCAAAGTAACTCTGTTTAAATTTTCTGTAAAATATCTTCGTTATTGCTACAGTTGTGAACGAAATTCAAGGTTCGGCTTGCTGTCAGACCTTTTGTCTGAAAAAGTGGATTGCGACCCTGTTTTCTATTCAAATATTGTATGTCTTGACATCTAAGGGCCGTCACCTTAAGCTCTTAATATCTTAGCTCAATCCCAATCTACCGCTCAAATAACATCTCGGACTAATCTCTTTCATTTGACGAATTTTTCTTTTAAATTTGTCCAGTTTCAAATTTTTCAATTTTTCTTCTTTTCTTCCTGGCGTTCGCTAGTGCCTCGGCACAAAGGACGCAGGTAGAACGCCCGGAAACGCCGCTCTCCGCAAATCCCGCAGTGGAAATCGCGAAAATTTGCGTTTCCGCGTATCCTACCTACTTCCCTTGTGACGAGACTCTAGCGGAAGACAGGAAGAAAAGAAAAAAAAATAAAATTTTGAATCCGGACGAATTTAAAAGGGAAATTCATCAAATTAAAGACATCGGAAAACGGGAAGGACTCGGGGCCCTGAAGCTGTCGGATGACCGTTGTGGCTTCGAGCTTAATGTTCCTCCTAGTGGCGGTCGGGGGTGGGAGGGTAGGCCGACCGCCGCGATATTCACGGAGAGCGGCGTTTCCGCAAGTCCTACTTACGTCCCTTGTGCCAAGCGGAAGTCAAGAAGAAAATGAAAAAAAAAATTGAAATTTTGAAACCGGACGAATTTAACCCTTAAATGACTGATTTTTCAAAAATCATTGTAATAATGTTTTTCGGCTTTCATTTTTTAAATAAATCATGGGAAAAATACTTTAAAAAAATCGTATTTTGTTTTAAGTATGGTTTACGGCTAAAAAACAGTTTGTTACTAATCGGCAACAGTGGTCTTTAATTGAAAAAATAATGTTCCTTGGTAAAATTCTATAATATTAAATACACATGAATTTTAGGAACTATAATAAGAAATAAATTTTACTTGCTCACTGCTGAACAAAATAGGGTATTTCGCAAGCGTCCAAACAAAACAAAAAGAACAAGTAGCAACAATTGAAAAAATAAATCTATCTTTATTCTTAAGTAGCACAAGTGTTGCCATCTACATGTTGAAAATCGATTTAATAATATTTTCAGAATGTATTTTATTGGCAACATTAGGCATTATAGCTTCAATATTATTCTAATAGTATTTTAGAGCCTAAATTGGGTAGGTTGCCGAAAAGCAACACCCATCATTTAAGGGTTAAAAGGGAAATTCGTCAAATGAAGTACATCGAAAAACAAGAAGGGTTGGGCTCGGGTCCCTGAAGCTAAATTCTCCCTAACCTTCAAAATTAATGCTTGTGGGAGGGGCACTGAGGATGTTTACGCTAAATGCTACCGAAACTAGCATGCTTTAAAATTTAAATTTCTGGCGCTGTTAAAGTTGTTTTTTTTTCTATTTAATCTAAATTAATCCCACCCTTCGTCTTCCTAATCCACGACCAAACTTCACTGCATTTTCGTCCTTTTAAACCTATCTGGTTCCCTTATGATACTCCGCATACTGTAATTTTAGGCGTTAAGAACCAGGAAGGACATATTTTTGAAAAAAAAAATGGGTTTGAAGTGTCAAAGCATTGTATGCCATGCCATCTATTAGCAGCTGTGTAATAAATTTTATTAATTTCCAATCTATTCAAGTGATAGAGCCAGTTTAACCCTTTATCTACTGACGGTACTTATAAGTACCATTAAAATAATTTCTTATAAAATTCATTTAATACATCGATTAGTTGTAATACAGCTTAGAATGAGTTATAGATACATTACTTTAACTTGTTCCAAAAGCATTATTGGTTACTCAAAACAAAAATATTTTTAAAAGGATGATTTTTTTTGCTTTTGTATCTTTTCAGCCTTCTTGGCGTTGGGGGGGGGGGGGTGAATTTTTCAATTCGGAAACATTTCTACATTTCTGTTGTAAGAACATTATATTTGTACATTTCCTAATCCTACAAAATACTAAGAAAAATATTTAAAATAAAAGATTTGAGTGAGGTTATATTAGGTTGAGCAAAAAGTTCTGGGAAATTTTTAATCTAATGGTTTACAAGTTTGCACAGTTGGACGGCGGCGAAATTTCCCAGAATGCACAAAATCCCTGTAAATTCAAATTTGATTAATCCTTCATAAATCCTTCAATACTTTTAAATCTTTCTCAAATTTATTAAATGATTATGTAAATCTTCTAATGTAGTTTAAATAATTCAAGAAAAATGCTTTAGAAGATAAAATTTTTGATGGATTCATAATTCAGTACATAAAGGGTTAACACATTTCCAACGTAACTTGGATGTCAAATTGTCAGTGCAATTGACCACTGGTTGGAGCTCGCAATATTTTCCACAAGCGTTGGGGTATTTGATTGGCTTTTGGTGAGCGCTTGTGGGATAAATCGAGAAGCTGATTGGCTATAATCCATCGTGACGTTGTATGACGTCAGTAATGCTTGTGGTCCATTAATTACCATCTGCTTGCTGAAGAAGCTTGGCCTCCTCTGGTACTGGCAGAACTGGCCTCGAAGAGTTTGACAAAAATTTGTACACATTTTGGAAAGCATTTCCTTGAAATCCCAGCTGACGAGGTTGTTCCACTCTGGTTCTCAACGCTTCATTTATCCTTTGAACAGTACGCTATTTAGTCCTTTTGCAATATAACGCTAACACTATCCCTGTTTTTTACAGCTGTCGTTTCATATTGGGTGGTGACCAGGGAAGATTACGCTACGGTCCGCCAGACGCGTACTCTCCACTGGTCGAGTGTCTTCAGCCCAAACAAATACTGACAGTTGAACCGTGCTTCCAGTTTGGAGAACTCAGCAAAGGTGTCATTTTCGGACCCATGTTGGAACTAGATGATACTGCCTTTGTCCCTGCGCCAGTCGAAACTACTGGGGTAAGTATTTTAAATTTTAGCGTCATATCGAGCAGTTTATTGTTAATAAAGTTTTCAAGAAACCGGGCTTACTAAAACACACGAAATAAAGGGTGTCTACAAATTAGTTGAGCAAAAAGAATGATTTATTGAATGGGTTGGGTTGAGTTGATTTTTTGGCAGCCAATTATCTACACGAGGGATATAGGCCCGGGTGGAAGTGCCCTTCGTGGGGGTCTTTCTAAGGGAACCTAATCCGTATTTACGCATGAAAATTCCACGGTTTGAAGAAAACCACGAACGATTAGGCCGACGGGCGCGATTGGGTTCGAACCCAGCACCTCCTGTCTACCAGCTTGGAGAGCAGAACCTCTCGGCCACTGGTGGGGGGTATTTTTTGAATGGAATTGACAGGAAAAAAATTAAAGTACATATTGTTGTAAGATAGAAAAATAGTTCAAGTTTACCATTATCACAAATGTTCGCCGTACTTGCACAGCAGAATGAGTTTCATGAAACCAAAGACAGCATTTCTTTTTTTCAGCACCCTTGTACGTCTCCATTATCGTAATGCCGAACAAGAATCATTACCAGTCGCTAACCGATAACGTCAGTTATGACACCTAACGCCATCTATGAATAAACTTCGGCAATATTACTACTAGTCTGACTTTCAACTAGTTAATTTTGGACGTTCTTAACTTACGAAATCGCCCAACTAATTGTAGACACCCTGTATAACTGATAGAATTTTCATTTTTAGTGTTTCGGTTCATCTGATGAAACCCTATTCGTCTCACTCCTCTCTGTCTGTCGCCCCACCAGTGGCGGAGAGGTTCTGCTCTCGAAGCTGGTAGACGGGAGGTGCTGGGTTCGATCCCAATCGCGCCCGTCGGCCTAATCGTTCGGAGTTTTCGTGGTTTTCTTCGAGCCGTGGATCTTCCATGCGTTAATACGGATTAGGTTCCCTTAGAAAGACCCCCACGGAGGGCACTCCCCCCGGGCCTATATCCCTCGTGAAGATAATTGGCCGTCAAAAATCAACCCAACCCAACCCTCTCTGTCTGTCACAGAGTTCGTTCTCAGAAACTGTATAAGTTAAAGACTTGAAAATTCTGCTACTTATAGCTGAATACCTCCGATCACACAACACATCATAAAATTTTGAAAAAGTCTTATATTATTTAAATTAAATGACATTCGAACATTTTTTCGATTTAGATTTTAAAACAGATCCTGAATTTCAGTCTCTGTCACGCAGAATAGATGATTCCGCGATAGCGCATTTCGCTGCTAATCAAAAGGTTTCCGGTTCGAAGCTCGGTGTCAGAGTTTGAAATTTTTTCCAAGAATAGATTTCATTATCTAATAGATTCAACTTTACAGATTTTTTTGTAATTTTTTTTGCCGAAAGTCGTTGTAAATATTTTATCAATTAATTTTTTAATTAAAAAATTCTTTTCTTGAGAAATTGCGAAATTTTAAATTGAATACATTTCATTACTCGATGAATTTAATTAAAAGAACTTTCGTATTTTTTTTTTTTTTTTTTTTTTCCATTTTAAAGATTTTGTTTTCTTAAAGCTAAAATTAAATCATGTAATTAAATATGCTTTTCAGATATACAAACAGTGCTGTAGTTCGGAAAAAATATTTGTGGGAACTCGCCTTTTCATAAGAGTAGATGTTGCTGTTACTGGATTTTTGCTAAGCCAAAATCCAATTTAAAACATTTAGCCAAAAGCCAACTTTTTTCAATTAAGGGTGTATTCGAAAAAATATTTTTCCACCTTTAACAGCTCGAATTTTTCTGAGACATTTTCAGACTCATTTGTAAAAGTAAAAACATGAAACTTGCTGAGGTGATTTTTGAAGAGGTGTATAAGAGGCCGTGTGATTTCAGTTTTTTGCTCAACTAATTAGAATTTGAATTTTAAACAATTATTTTCTCAGTATGACCATTTTTTTCATTCCCATATCTCCCGCTTCGGAAAATTCGGTTCAAAACGCCCATTTTGACAGCATTTTTTTCAAACTTTTCTGCATTTATCAAAAAATCGAGAAGCACGGCACATTATGTAGTTTCTAAATAAGGGAATTTCCCACTTTGATGCTTTTGAGAGCAGAAATGAATTAAAAAATGAATCAGAAAATAAACAGTTTGGATTGGAATACACCCTTAATAGTTATAATTATTATATTCTGATTTTTATAATGTTTTATTCGTATAGCATTAATCTAAAAGCAATATTTAATCAATCTAATAGTAATATTTTCCATTATGAATCAAACTAAATTGAAATAACAAAAACAAATCCATACTAGCACATCTATCCTAGAAGTTTTCCAAAAGAACGAGGATGAGAGGTGTTTTCTCTGCTTTCTGATTTGCGACAAGCTGTTTCGTCTGCTAATTTTTTTCCCCTGATCTCTACTCAGATTTCATATATGGTTCAGGACAAAAAAAATTTAAGGGAGTTCCTACTTGGCTTATGAATATAAGTAAAACGGATGTTCTTGAAACAATAATAAATTATCGTTTCGCTTGAAAAAAAAAAATTGTGCTCGTACGCGATATCCTTTTTTTTTTCTACAGTAACAAACCAAATATTTCTGGGAACGGCGCTCCCACTCAACTACAGCACTGTACACAAACATATACTGTTATAATTGTCTGAAAATCAATTCTTGAATATTTTTAATTTGATAAAAAATATATTACCGAATTGTAATAATTTTAAAATTAAGTTTAATGGTGCTGTCATCTATGTTCTTATTGAAAAAGTTTAAGGATTTAATATAATTAAAAATGAACGATTTGGATTTATAAATTAAAGAGTAAAGTGTTTTGAAAGGGATATTAAACGAAATCCCCTGTGCGATTTTTGATCACATTTACCAACTTGTTGATAATGTCCTTAGTAAGAAGCCAATATTGTCATTGTAGAATTCGTACACTAACTGTCAGTTCACGAGAAAAATAAGAACTTCATGGGTTATTAAAACACTAATATCTACGTAAACACATCTACATCTAATTAAAACATCTTAATGAGATTTAGACATCAGAGTATACTGTTCCGGCTCTGTCAAACAATAGTTTCTGAACCTCTTGTCATCTTCTTTGCACTGCCCTTTCTATAGATCCTACATTAGAGATGTAGGATCCGTAGTCACGTCTGGTCTCATCTGTGTCTTTCCCGTTCACGTCAATATCAATCCATGGTCAATCCCTTTTACGCTGTGACACAACCAGGGCTGCGGAGTCGGTAGGAAAAATGACCGACTCCGACTCCTGGATCTCTGAAACAATCGACTCCGACTCCGGCATACACACTGGGTTTCTCAAAAAGACTGAAATGCGCTTTAATTTTTTATCTGTTGGAGATATATAGATAATGCAAATTGAAAAAGTGTTCAAAATTAAATAGTAATTAAGATTAAGAAAGACCGAAACCGAAACAGAAACCGAATTTCGGTAATATTTCTATGTTCGGCAGAAAATTTCGTTCGATTAGTTCTAAATACAGTAATAAAAACAATTACATTTATTACTTTTTATGGGGTGTCCATTACTGGAACAGAGGGTGTCCATTACTGGAACAAAGGGTGTCCATTACTGGCATTTTAGGTCTTTTGATATATTTCTGCTATTTACAATTAAATTTTGATTCATATTGGGAAATGAGACTATGGGAATGGTTAAATATTGTTGATAAATTAATATAATATTGAAAAAACTGGAATATAATACACATAACTATTACTTAAAAAACTATATTTAGAGAAATTCCTTAAGGGTTTCCATTACTGGCACTTCTACCCTATTTATAGATATATAGCTATATAACCCATATAATCCGACTGGCAGGATTTCCTGCCAAGCATTATAGACAGTTTAGCGCTTTAAAAAATTAAATTGTTCGGTTGACACCAGTTTTTTGAAATAATAATTTTCCCCTTACTTGAAGAATGATGTATTAGATGAAAGGAATATTACTCTTAAATTGCCGAGTAATTATGCTCATATTATAAAAATGCAGTTATCTACATTTGAGATTGCAATGCCCGTATTTATAATTTACAGTTTATATACCAATTTCAGACATTAATTCATACTTTAAAGGCAAATTTAATCACTGTAATATATACAAGTCTGTTTCCGTGAAATGCATTTAAAAATATATATATTAGACGCCACATTAAAAAAAAAAAAAAAAAAAAAAAAAATTATGATTTTTTTTTTTTTTTTTTTTTTTTTTTTTCAAATGACTGATGTAGGCAAAAAAAAATCACATCCGACCTTTTGCCTTAGTATTTGCCGAGTTACTGAAGTTGACATTGGTTGTATATCGCCAACCCATATCACCGTGTCTTCTAAATTCTTTCGGCAAAATGTATGTGTGGCTTAAGATCGTGTCGTCTGTTTGACCTGTCGGCTAATTGAACCTAATTATAACCTAACAGTAATGGTAACCTAATTATAACCTACCCTAACGTAACCGTAACGTAACTGTAACCTATTCGTAGCCTAACCGTGACCTATCTGTAAAATAAACGTGACATGACGGTAACCTAAGCTTAACCTAATTATAACGTAACCGTATCCTAACTGTGATGTAACCATAACCTAACTCTAACCTAACCGTAACCTAACTGTAACCTGGCGGTAAACTAGCTCTCGCCGTTACCTTATTATAATCTAACCGTAATCTAGCTGTAACATATTCGTAATCTAACTGTAACCTATCCGCAATCTAACCGTAACATAACCATAACCTAATTGTGACGTAACTGTAACTTAAACGTAACCTAATTGTTACCTAAACGTAATCTGTGACCTAACTTAACCTAAGTGTCGGCTAATCCTCCTGTCGGTTAAATGTCCTGTCGGATAATCGTGTTGTCGGCTAATCGTCCTGTCGGCCAATCGTATTGTCTCATTAACATGTCAATAAACTGAAAAATAACTAAATAATTATTAATGTATAGAGTTAAAAAATAAAATAATAATTCAGTTCATAAATTTAAAATTAAGCGTAATTGGTTTTATTTTTTATTTCACTTCAAACTGTTCAACAAGTCGGAGTCGGCATATTTTTAGCGACTCCGACTCCGACTCTTTTCACCGAAAAATCCCATCGACTCCGACTCCGCAGCCCTGAACACAACGAAATTGTCCCGCACGCAAATTCTGGTGCTGCCATCTATGAGGGAGACTGGGAGACTCTGTCCTACACATTCATCGGTATGAAATATCGTCCCAATGTTGGGGTGTTTATATTTTTGCGAATGTATTGGCAAGAAATATTTTGTCAATATAAAACCAATATTGAAGCAATATTGGTGTTTAACCCTCTAATTCCCATGGTAGAATACGTCCTAGAAATTCCGTAATTAAGAGGATCGGAATTCATACCAAAAAATTTCAATAATAAATTTCGTTTTATTTAACAACGACATGTCCATAATTAAATAAAGCAAATATTGCTAGTTTAAATATCAGGTTTGAATTTGGAATATCTGAATTAAAATATTTACTAAATTGGAAACACTGGTGGTATCATATTTGCTGACATGAACATTAGAGGGTTAATTAAAAATATTTCGAATGCAACGCCATTATATTAGATTTACATTGGCGAACCTATTTCTTGTCAATATCGTGCCAACATTAGCAAGAAATTCATTGCCAATTTAAAGTTAATATTGGGGCAATATTATTTAATACAAAAAATTAGTCAAGATATATCAATACTTTTAGAATATTGGTTTACTACTTGGGCACTTCTTTCTATTTAAATTTTAACTTGAACTGTAAGGGGGCTCGATATCTTAGTTATTTTATTAAATTTAATCATTAAACTTATTTATTTATCCTCTTTTAAAATAATTTCTAGAAATGTGCATTATTTAGAGTTGTATGCATTTATACCTCCAAAACTTTACTTAATATATTAATCCGCTTTTTAAAATTATTTTATTGTAATTAATTTCTTTTCTTTTTCAAGTAACTTTCATAAATATTTATTAATTAGACATTTATTAATTCATTAAACACATAAAACTTAATTTTGTATACGATTTTTTAATTTAATTCTTTTACTTCTTTTTAACTAATTTTCGTAGAGGTATATTAAAGTTATGTGTATCAGATCTCCAAAACTCAACTTAGTATATTAAATATATGTTTCACATTTTTTTATTAAATTTTTAAATTAGTTTTTTTTTTTTTTTTTTTTTTTTTTTTTTTTTTTTTTTTCACGGGGATATATTAATTGGTTGGTTGGTTGGTTGTATTTATGTCGGCCAATTATCTGCACGTGGGATATAGGCCCTAAGAGGGGGAGTGCCTTCCGTGGAGGTCTTTCTAAGGGAACCTAACCCGTATTAACGCTTGGAAAACCAAGGTTCGAAGAAAACTCCAAACGATTAGGCCGACGGGCGCTATTGGGATCGAACCCAGCACTTCCCGTCTACCAGCTTCGAGAGCAGAACCTCTCGGCCACTGGTGGGGCTCTATATTAATTGGAGTTTTGTACGTTAGATATCCACAATTTAACATACTCAGGATATTAATTAATTAAATTTTTTATTAAGTAAAAAAAGTTTTTACATGTAGTTTTAGCTTTTGAAATATTTTGTGTTTGATTCATGGTCTCTATATTCAGTATTTTGTTGGATTGAAGAAGCCAATAACCTCTTAAGGCTGTTCTCAAATCGAAAGGATCAACTTTCTGACATAAGCTTTAATTCATTTTTGTTCAGAAACGCATGAAACTAGAAGGTGTTGTTGTTCAGAAACTATGTCATCGAACTGTTTTTTTCCGTTTTCTTTTAAACACAATAGATCTTTCAGAAAATACTGTCAAAGTTGGCATTTTCAACCGAACTTCCGAACGAAAGAAAAAAAATCCAGTCAGTAAGGGGAGAAAAATGCCGTGTCACGTGATCAAAATCGCTTATAACTCAATAGGTAATTTATTGATCAAAAAATGGAAAAAACAGTTCGATTCGAAATCGCTTCCATGGCCAGGCTTTCCAATTTTATATCTTTCCGTTATAAAATGAATTTGTAAATGTGTCAAAACGTTTTGCAGTTGGATTGCAGAGCAGTTGAGAACAGCCTTAATGAAGGAATTAGAAAACAATAAATAAATCGAAGTTAAATAAAGAATATTTGTATCGTGATAAGTCCTATTTCTTTTATTAGAAATTTTCTATTAATTTTCAACTTAATTAAAAAAAAACTTTATTAAAAAATCGTTATACTCTTAACATATTTGTAATTTATCGATATACTTCTGATAGAAATATTAGAATGTTTTCCGCAATGTTAAAAAACAATAATGAGTGTTAATCTGCCTTGAAAAAATAAAAGGAATGCATTTTAGGCTATGATTAATAACTAAAAATTTTGATTACATTCTTTTTAGGTGCGGTCTTATTTATATAAATACGTAACACCTATAGTCGTCGCCTGGCCCGTTCGTCTGTCTGCTTGTCCGTCTGTCCGCATATAACAGCAGCCTAAAACCTACGTAATCGAATGGTTTGAAATTTAATATAGATAATCGTTGCAAAATTTTGTCGAGTCATTTCAAATTTTATGAAAATCGAATCAAAACTTAAAAATATATTAGTAAAAGTTTTTCTTCATTCTACTCAATCGAGCCCCATCAGTGGCCGAGAGGTTCTGCTCTTGAAGCTGGTAGACGGGAAGTGCTGGGTTTGAACCAATCGCGCCCGTCGGCCTACTCTTTCGGAGTTTTCGTGGTTTTCTTCGAACCTCGCAAATACGGGTTAGGTTCTCTTAGAAAGACCCCCACGAAGGGCACTCCCCCCTCGGACCCATATCCCTCGAGTAGATAATCGGTCGTCAAAAATCAACCCAACCCAACTCTATTAAATCGAATCTTACGTCAGTAATTCAATGCTATCCCATGGTACATAATGATTCTAGGTTACCTTGATGATTACCTCCTATTTAAGATGGACTTTTATTTTTTCCGTATTACTGAATTTAATATACTGAATTTACTTAATTTAATCGTAATAAATTTTGTATTCATGCATTTTTGCGTAAGAATGCAACAGCTATAGCATCAAGATCTGAATATTTATAAAACTAGTCATAGTATTCATTTGCCACGTTTGACGTACAATTTTCGACTTTTTTTTTTTTTTTTTTTTTTTTTTGTAAGTACTGAATCACAAAATTTAGTCCAGGCAATAGGGGATTTTACCTGGCAAAATTAATGGTAGTTCTGGAAATTGGCTTACTTTATGTTTTTCAACAGGCAGCCCTCTCCCTCGCGTTCATCCTAGCCCCACCAGTGGCTGAGATGTTCTGCTCTCGAAGCTGGTAGACGGGAGGTGCTGGGTTCGAACCCAATCGCGCCCGTCGGCCTAATCGTTCGGAGTTTTCGTGGTTTTCTTCGAACCGTGGATTTCCATGCGTTAATACGGATTAGGTTCCCTTAGAAAGACCTCCACGGAAGGCACTCCCCCCAGGGCCCATATCCCTCGTGCAGATAATTGGCCGTCAACAATCAACCCAACCCAACCCGTTCATCCTACGTCGTAATTTCATATATCCTACTTGTTGCAAATTTTGTCTACTTTCTGAATTTCTACATACTTTTCCCCTAAAACTATAAAAAATTTAATTTAAAAACAACTATTTTGTGGGGGTTTTTGGGGGGGGGGGATTTTAAGGGGAAGTTAAAAATTCGGATTTAGCGACCCAAAAAACTTAAAGTAAACCTTACAGGGAAAGTTCGGAGGGGAGACGGGAGGGTGAATGTAAACGATGTGAGTGGTTAAGTGGAATTGCGAAGCTTAGTCCACGCAGTACCGCGGCGCATGTTCCGAGGCAGATACCCCCCCCCCCCCCCCTTCCCCTTCGTCTTACGTCAGAATGTCATATATCTTATTTGTTGCAAATTTTGTCTACTTTCTGAATTTCTAGACACCTTTTCTCTAAAATAAAAAAAAAATTGATTTTTTAATAAAAACCTTTTTTTTGGTGGGGGGGGGGGATTTTACCAAAATTTGGGGGGGGGGGTGCCGGGGGAAATTTTGGTGGGAAGTTAAAAATTCGGATTCAGCGACCCAAAAAAACATATAGTAAGCCTTTTTCCAGAACTACCATAAATTTTGCTAGGTAGAGCCTCTATACGGTCTCTATTGCCTGGCCTAAGGGTATTGTCAGACGAACGTCTTTTTGCACGCTTTCTTCCTTACGTATTATCCCTACACAATGCTAGCGGCATTGCGTAGGGTAATACGTAAGGAAAAAAGCTTGCAAAAAGACGTCCGTCTGACATTAGCCTAATAGTAAATATTTTCTCTTTTAAACGTATTAATGTTTAACAAGTGGACCTTTGCGAGGATTTCGCTCTGCAGTCTAATTCTTTTTAGAAATATCTAATAATTTTTAGAGGAAGTTTTAAACTTCTAAAGAAAAAATAAGTATAAAAATATCTACAAACAACATTAGTCAATCTACACTATCATCTCAATTATTCCACCAAAGTGACAGTATAAAAACTGATCGAAGTTAGCAAAAGGCATGCGCTAGAAAAAAATAAATAGCAATCGTATTTAAACTGCATTAAAGGGTGACGTCAGACGCTTAGGGAAAAACCATGGAACGAAGAAAAATAAATTGAATATATATAAAATGCAATTTAATCTACTATAACAAAGCATACATTTTAAGCTACACGTGAAAAACCACTTTTTCGATGAATCGAGGGCGTCTTTTTCTTCTAAACATTTCAATTTTGCTTTTCCGAGAGTCTTGCAAAAGGGTAAAATTGTAATGTTGTTTTCTTTGCATTTTGTTTTAAATGCTAAGAAAATATGATTCTTTCAACATTATTAAAAAAAAAAAAAAAAAAAAAAAAAAAAAAAAAAAAAACTCAATTACTGATACGAATGTAATCCTTGAGAGTATTAATCATTCTTCAATGTATTTAAAATTCATTAAAGCTATGGAATTATATTATCTTAAATATTGCTTTTATTGCTGTGAAACGGAATATTACGCCCCAAACACTTTGAGGGTTAATCATAAATATAAAATAAACCCGTGCAGAGATATCCACACTTTATCTTTTTTGTATTTTTTTATAATCATTTTTTCAAAACCTTTCGAATACCTTTCGAAAACCTTTCTTTTTTCAGAACCTTTCATTCATTGTGGTGCATTTTGTAAAAGCATAGTAGAAGAGGATGTTGACAGCAGAAGTACAGTAGAGCTCCGATTATCCAAACAAGTCGGGACCGACCCTAGTTCGGATAAACAAAAGTTCGGATAAATGAACACACAATTTAAGGGATGTTCCTGACTATACTAAAACCTTCACACTTTATCCAAGCTTAGGACTGGCAGCACCAGTTAGTGCTAGCGTGTTTAAAAACTTTTTTTTTCTTTTTTATTATTTAAAATTTTTCTTTTCTCTTTTTATCGTTTTCTGAACTCGAGAGATTATAATTTAATGACAAAAGCATTCAATTGCTGCTTACTTCAAAGAAGATGTTCTTTCCAATGCTGCCACTCATCGAATTCTTCTTAAATACGTTAGTTGAATACGATCAGAGTTCTTCTGCCGTTCGAGCCACTTCATAGGTGTTTCCAAACATTAAAATACTTCGTTATGTGATGGACCTGGGTCATTTTGAGAGAATTCGTTTTCATTTTCCCAATTTTCTTTTTTCATTTAAATCTCATCATCATTAAAAAAAATTTTTGAGAGAAATAGGCTGTTCGGATAATTGGAAGTTCGGTTAATTGGAGTTCCGATAATCGGCGCTGTACTGTATATGATTATTTAAAAGTTTGTTGTCGTTATTCGTGCAAAAATTCATGGAAGCGTTGGTTTATAATAGAACACTTCTTTTGGGGTTTTCATTAGAAATAGTGCAAAATTCGGTTTCGTTTACATTTCTTGCCCAAAATCTGAGTTTCGGTGAAATTGATGACAAAAAATCGGCCAGACCGAAACTATCTGTATTCCAAAAATCTCGTTTCTTCAATAAGAAATTATCGATATTACTCATTTATTTGAGCTGTATCGGCTCAAATGAGACACCCTTTAGTTATTGCCATGAACTTCTCTGTTTTTAATGATCAGTCATGACTGACTCAACATATGAGTGCAAATTATAAAGCAAGAAATGCATATAGGATTAAACTTTGAAGATGCTTTTCACATGCTCATTAAAAACTGCACATTTAACAGTAATAGAAAACTTTTAGTTTGAAACCGAAGAAGGGTTTCGAATACTCTCTAACTATAGTATAACAAAGTAGTATAACAGAGTACAACTGAGTAGTATAACAGTATATTCTAGTATAACAGATGATCATTTACAAAAATGATTATAAAAAGTAAATCGAAGTATGTATACCTAAACATTTTTTAATTAGATGAAATTCTTATAATTAGAAAATCATTTTGTGTGATGACTTAATTGTGTTTTATTTTATATGAAAATAAAAAGTTTTGGTCAGAGGCACAGAGAGGCAACTTGGGCCACACCTATAATTACACGTATAATTAATTAATAATTATGTATATTCATGTATGTATTAATTATTTTTTTTAAAAATTGAACATTTTCGTTTCCGTTTTCGGCCGAAAATAGGAAGATTGCCGAAATTTGATTTCGGTTTCGGTCGATCCTGAGTTTTCATTTAAAAATATTTAAGATAAAGCCATAAGATTAGAACGAGATAAATATAGAAAATTGTATTTAGCATATATTATGGTTTAGTTGCTTATTGCACAATTTTATTTATTATGTGATGATTGTGTAGTGATATAATGTTATAGAAATTTCAAACAATTGAAAATTTTTGAAATAAAGTTAAGTATCCTGAGTTTTCATTTAAAAATATTTAAAATAAAGCCATAAGATTAGAACGAGATAAATATAGAAAATTGTATTTAGCATATATTATGGTTTAGTTGCTTATTGCACAATTTTATTTATTATGTGATGATTGTGTAGTGATATAATGTTATAGAAATTTCAAACAATTGAAAATTTTTGAAATAAAGTTAAGTATTTATTTTATATTTTAGGTCGCACTTCCAAGTTACGTGGAAAATGTCCGCGACAAACTAGCTGAGAACATTCATGAAGTTTGGGCTATGAACAAGATTGCAGCCGGATGGAAATATGGCGAAGTATGCATTTTTTATTATTCTTTTGTAAAAATAAATAAATAAATATATATATACATTTTATATTGCCGACTGAGTGCATACAAACGATTTATTCAAGTTGTTTTCTATTATTCGATTAAATGTACACTGACTAAAGTGACTAAATATGTGTGAAACATGCAATGTGAATAAGCGATGAATTGTGTAATCTGAAATATTTTTAAAATATCTTCAAAACATGTATATATATGTTACATAATTAGATCTAATTCCGCGATTTCCCTATCATATTCTAAATTACTACTTTATATTCACTAAATCCTTATTCTTAAATAATCTCTATCATTAATTATATTAAATTTTCTTTAATTTAATGTCTCACTTGTCTAATTTACTTAAATATTACGTTTCTAGTATTCTTAAATTAAATGTTCCATTTCTGATCTTTTTTCTTTTAAAATGTTCATTTAGCAGCCATTTTTTCTTTCCCTTCCGAGAATTTACTTTCCCGCGCTTATTTCGGGGTCTTCCTTTTTATCTTCAAATTCATCCGCGACTCTGTCAGCGCTCTTTCCATGACGTGCTATCCTTAATTATTAATTGGTTGAGACCGTGACCTACGTCATATTTGTATTACTACGGTAGATGCACAAAAAGCCGATGCTCGCAGTGTTTCCTCAGATTTTGGTCGTATTTCCATTTGTCATACCATCACCTTGTCACCGTTTGATATGTTCTATTATCTACAACTTTGCTTACCCCTAAATTACTACTATGAAGCGATGGCTAAATATCTCGCTGGAAACTGCGCCGCCGAAAGATGTTAAAATAAAATCTTGAGTTGCCTTTACGTATTGTCTCAATTATTCCGGAAAAACCTACACTGAATAAATGTGTTACCTGGCCTACCACTCGATGACTGCAACAATCTTCCAATATCCATGTTGATTTACTACAGAAACATTCTCTTTCAAATTAATCTAATGCATGGCTTCCAGATAGATTATTCATCTACTATAACATCGAAGCTAACTACACTTCGAAGCACAATATAACGTCCACAACGTGATATATATATATGTATAATAAGGCAAATTTACCAGTCTATTATATGAAATATTTCCTTTTTTTGACCCATGGTGTTCTTGTTGATTGATAATTAGAAATTCACGTGTCGTTTTGTTTTTCAAATTTCCATCATCATTTGATTTCTACCTTCCATTTTTGTTCCAGTTTATGATTAAATTATATTTATTTCAATATGTTTATTTAAATATGTTTATGTTTCTTATTATATTGAGATTTCATGGTAGGTTTTAGTTAGTAAAATGTTTTCTAATTTATTATTATTATTATTTTAGAATTATATCAATCCTGTAAAACTTCGCGACGAGCGTCAATTACACAATTGCACCCCTTTTTCTGAAAAGAATGTTTTGTATTATTTGATCTCAAAACTCTATAATTGGGTAAGGCAACGTTTTCTGGGGGAAAAAATAACACTGGTGTCTAAATTCAAGGATTTTGCGCATCCCATACGGCACGTTTATGTGTTACTCGTCGCGGAGGTGTTAATCGTAAACGGTCGAAAAAAGTATTTCATTCAAAAAAGTCCTTCCGGCCAGTGCCGGGAGGAAGAGGTAGCTTTCATATTCCTTATTTTAAAAAAGCCAACTTATATCATTCAAACACACGAAGCTCAATTTAGTGGAAACCGAATATAGGAGATTCAATACTAATTTTTATCAATATAATGAATGAGAATTTCGCGAAATTAGTCAGCTTTATCCAAGCTGCTTATCTTTAAAGTAACTTATATTTGGCTGTCAAATTCGGCGATTTCTTAAAGTGCCTGCAATTTTAAGACAACATGGTGGATGAGGCTAACCAGTGAACTTGGTCGAGATCTTAGTAATTGCTGTGCACATGCTCACTCACAACGGAATCGGTGATATATACGAGTGCTGTCGCATGCAAAAAAGTCCTTCCAGCCAGTGCCGGGAGGAAGAGGTAGCTTTCATATTCCTTATTTTTAAAAAGCCAACATATTATTCAAACACACGAAGCACAATTAAGTGGAAACCGAATGTAGGAGATTCAATACTAATTTTTATCAAAATTAAATCATTATGAATGAGAATTTCGCGAAATTAGTCAGCTTTATCCAAGCTGCTTTTATTTAAAGTCACTTATATTTGGCTGCCAAATTCGGCGATTTCTTGAAGTGCCTGCCATTTTAAGACAACATGGTGGATGAGGCTAACCAGTGAACTTGGTCGAGACCTTAGTAATTGCTGTGCACATGCTCACTCACATCGGAATCGGTTGATATATACGATTGCTGTCGCAGGCAAAAAATCAGATTTTTCAAAAGGTCACCCACGTTAGAAATTGAAACTGCTATATCTGAGCCATTTTTTAAGATAAAGACAAACAAAAAATGATCCTGAATCCTTATATCAAGGTCAAATACTTAAGAAAGAAACCTTTTTCAATTTCTAATTTTTTTGCACCTCACTTTAAATATATATATATATATTTATTTAATGGCCGCCATTTTGAAACAAAATGGCTGATGAATCTTGCCAGCGAACTTGGTATAGATATTGATGTATATTATCCACATGCCTTCTTCCATCGAAATAGGCGAATACGTGTGGTATCGCGAGACAAATACAAGGTCGTTTCAAAGTGTTAGCCATGATAGAAATTCAAAGTGCTATAATTCAACCACTTTTTAAGATATAAACAAAAGAACAAATTTTCAGAAACAAAAACTGCTCCAGAATCTTTGTATCAAGGCCAAACACATAAAAAAAATCTTTTTCATTTTCCAATTTTTTAATACCTTATTTTAAATTTTAAATTACATTTTTTTTTAAAAATGGCAACCCTTTTGAAACAAGATGGCGAATGAAGCTAGCCAACGAACTCGGTCGAGACATTGGTATGTACTATGTACAGACCAAGTTACATTCAAATCGGTTCATAAATACGCCTGTTATCGCGTGACAAAAATCAGGTCGTTTTAAAATGTCAGCCACAATAGAAATTCAAAATGTTATAACTCATCCATTTTTTTAGATATAGACGAAACAAAACCTGTTCCGGAATTTTTGTATTAAGGTCAAACACATACAAAAAAACTCTTTTTCATTTTCCAATTTTTTGGTATCTCATTTTAAATTTTTTTTTAAATTTTTTTAAATGGCCGCCTTTTTGAAACAAGATGGCGGATGAAGCTGGCCAACGAACTCGGTTGAGTTATTTGTATGTTCTATGTACACACCAAGGTACACCCAAATCGGTTCATAAATATGCTTGTTATCACGTGGCAAAAATCAGGGCGTTTCAAAATGTCAGCCACACTAGAAATTCAAAATGCTATAACTCAGCCATTTTTAAAGATATAGACGAAACAAAAACTGCTCCCGAATCTTTTTATCGAGGTCAAACACATAAGAAAAAAATATTTTTTCAATTTTCAATTTTTTGGTACCACATTTCACATTTAAATTTTCCTTAAAATTTTAAATGGCCGCCATTTTTAAACAAAATGGCGGATAAAGCTGGCCAACGAACTCGGTCGAGACATTGGTCTGTACTATGGATAAACGAAGTTACATCCAAATCGGTTCATAAATACTCCTTTTATCGCGTGACAAATTTCAGGACGTTTCAAAATGTCAGCTTCGCTAGAAATTCAAAATGCTATAACTCAGCCATTTTTTAAGATATAGACGAAACAAAAACTGCTACGGAGTCTTTGTATAAAGGTCAAATACATAAGAAAAAAATATTTTTCCATTTTCAAATTTTTGGTACCACATTTCAAATTTTAAATTTTTTTTTAAATTTTTAAATGGCCGCCATTTTGAAACAAAATGGCGGATGAAGCTGACCAACGAACTCGGTCGAGACATTGGTATGTACTATGTACACACCGAATTACATCCAAATCGGTTCATAAATACGAGAGTTACAGTGTGACATAGGTCAGATATATATATATATATATATATATATATATATATATATATATATATATATATATATATATATATATATATATATCAATTTTGAACGGAGGGTGGTTTCGGGGTCTGGGGGTCATGATCGATGAAAATATACCAAAATTTTTTGAAATCGCTTTCCTCCGAACGGCTGCAATAGGTAGCTTTTTGTAAAGAAAGCTACCTAAAATTCCTACTGTAATTCTTTTATTTTATTTTATTTTATTTTATTTTATTTGTATGGAGGAATAAGTAAAATTTATTTAAAATTTAAAAACATGCAAATAAAACAAAGTGGTAATTTTATTTACAATTATATTTACGGTTCTTTTATGTTAGCCGGGAGCAGGTGATGAACCAGCAAGTATTTTTTTCCATCACCATTATTCGGATTATATTAATTTCTTTTAAAACACAAACCTTTCACTAATATATAACTTAATTTAAAATACATAATTTACATTACATACTTTTAAAAAACACGTCTTTCACTGATTTATGTGAAAAAAAAAAAAAAAAAAAGGAAGACAATAAGAAATAATAGCATAAACCAAGACATTTTATTTCAATACCAATGCCTTGTTTTTAATTTACACATACAAAAATAAATAAGCAAATAAAATAAAACTGCTACTGTCGACAAAAAAAAAAAAAAAAAATGCTATTGGCGAAATTTGCGCCCGGCTAACATAAAAGTACCTAAATTCATTACTCATATCATTAAAATAAGTTGTTTGAAGCTTTCTAAAATAATTAACCCTTTCGGGACCGGCCTCTCTTACACTAATTTTATTCGTTTGACACCACTTATTTTTTTAAAGTTACTTTTACTTACGTAATCAAGAAGGTGCTCAAATTAAATGTCTGTCCACAATAAATTAATTCTCTATAATTCATGCATCCTTCCCATCATAACCTATGCCATGTCCGGTCTGGGGCTTCACATGTAAGACCACTATGGACACCCTTAGTCGCTTGCACAATTCCAACCTGCGTACTGTCCGTAGCGCATCTCGTTATCTTCGCAACTCAACGGTCCGAAGAGACCTAAAAACTACTACCTTACGTAAGCGCATAAACGACTTAGCCAACAAATTTTATGAAAAAATTTTCGACCTCCCTAATGAAATCGTAGCGGAGCTACCGGATTATGACGCTTTTGAACCCCACCATCGGAAACGGCCCAGGTTTTCCATAATTATGGACACTCAGTAACATCTGAGTTCACCACGCTATATTTTGCCTCTTCTATATTTTTCTTACCTTTTTATATATTTTTTCTTATCATAAAAAAAAAACCTCTCTATATACTATAGAGACCATGAAAATTGTAAAACTTAAAAAAAATAAAATGTATGGCCCTGATTAGTCCCTTTTTTGGTTGGATGTTGTGGTCTTTGCCACCCTAGCTTTTCTTGCCCATGCTTGATGAGTGTTTCTCTGAACAGTACTAACTTTAACTTTCTAAATTCCTTATAGTAATTATACAACTACAGTTTGAGTTTACTTATTTTAAGATTCTTGTATTTTTTAAGATTTATCGTTAACTTTCTTTCATCTTAAGTTTATACTTTAAAATTCAATTTTATTCCTTTTTTTCTTAAATTTCTTATTTTCTCTTGTTAACTTATATTACTCTTCTAGTAGCTTTGCTACAGTTTAACTTTTTCCCAATGGCTCATTAAAACATAAGACATTTCAATTTCCTAGTCTGGGTGTTAAGCTGTCATCAGCTAGGAAACCCCTCAATGCTGATTACCTGTTCAGTACCTTTCAAATTAAATACAACAAATATTTATTTTCTTTATTACTAATGCTGAAAAGTAATTCTGGATGTAATTTTTGAAGGTGCATATATGCACCCATGGTCCAGAACGGGTTAACCCTTTATCTACTGACGGTGCTTATAAGTACCATTAAAATAACTTGTTATAAAATTCATTTAATACATCCATTAGTTGTAATACAGTTTAGAATGAGTTATAGATACATTAATTTATCTTGTTCCCAAAGTATTATTGGTTACACAAAAGAAAAATATTTTTAAAAGGATGGTTTCTTTTGCCTTTGCATCTTTTCAGCTTTCTTGGTGTTGGGAATGGGGGGGGGGGGAGATATTTTTCAATTCGGAAATATTTCTATATTTTTATTGTAAGAACATTATATTTGTAGATTTCCTAATTCTGCAAAATACTAAGAAAAATATTTAAAATAAAAGATTTGAGTGGGGTTATATATGTTGCACAACATCCCTATAAATTCAGGTTTAGTTAATATCTTCTAAATCCTTCAATTCTCATAAATTCCTTCTAAAATTTGTTAAATGATTATGTACTTCTTCTAATGTAGTTTAAACAATTCACGAAAAATGCTTTAGAAGATAAAATTTTCATGAATTCATAATTCAGTACATAAAGGGTTAAGAAAGGGAGCAATATAACCCGCTTATTTTTATTACTTTTTGTTATGGATAAATACAGAAATGTGATGTTATTAAAATTCTTCTCAGGTCCGCGATGATGTTCGCAAGAAGCATCCCTGCCTAACATCATTTGACAGGCTTCCAATGGCTGAGAAACGATACGATACGACGCTGGCCTTGCAGACACTCAAGTGAGTAATAACTTTTTTTTTTCTTTTACTGCAACAAGATCATTACAAACAAGTAAAACTTAAATTTAAAAAATCACTCAAGTAAGTGGTAACCTAATAACAATTTTTTTTTTTTCAAAATGTAAGTAAGAGAAGTCTCGGTTACCCCCTTCAGTTCCGAAGCTAAAATAATGATACAAATGCTTATTCATTGATTTTTTCCAAACAATATGACATCGTAAATGACAGAAAAAATAGCTTTTCTGAAATGGATCCTTTAGGCGCTTAGTAATTTAGGTTAAAAATAGGGATCTAAAACTACAACCCCCCTTAAAACATCAATTTAATAACCATTAACCTAAAATAACACAATCACAAATTTAAGAGCTTTAAACAAGTTAATAATCTACAAGTGCTCAAATTTTTTTATTGAAGAAGATTTAAGTTAAATACTTATGAAAATTTACCACTTTCTTGGTCATACTGTCTTTTGGGCATTTTTTGGCATTTTGCAAACTCAAATGAAAATAACATTTATTTTATGTGGGAATCACCTTAGAGGCTGCTATTTATTCCTTTGCTATGAACGCAAAAGAAAAAAACATTCAGCTATTAAGAAGTGATGTGAAAATGTAAAAAAATCGGACATTTTAGATTTTATATGGAAAGGAAAGAGATCCCCGTTTGGGGACCCAGGGACTGAAGAGGTTAAGTCCACTAATAACCATATCACAACATATATTCCAAACGGAAAAGTCAATATATATATATTAAAATTTATTCGCTTAAAAGGCGTTACTAAAAACACATTAAAAGTATATTAAAAACCTACATTGACATGTTTAAACTCCTTCACTTATATATACTCAATATATACTTTTAACGTGAGGGAGTTGAAACATGTCAATATAGGTTTTTAATATACTTTTAATGTGTTTTTAGTAATGTCTTTTAAGCAAATAAATTTTAATATATATTTTGACTTTTTCGTTTGCGATATATATTGTGATGTTTTTTTTTTCTTTTACTGCAACAAGATCATTATAGAAAAAAACTACATCTGTATCTTTAAATTAATGAGTTATACTTATTTTAAAATTGACCATTCTGAATGGTGACAATATATCAAATTATATATGTGAGGTATTGAAAGAAGCAGAAGATACGGGCAATAATACATACACAGTTGACCTTAAACAAAATTTAATACACGCTTCCAACAATACTAATGCTGAAGAACTCTAAAATAGTATATACAGAAGAATTATTAAAGGAACTTAATTATGTATTGAAGATGAGAGAGGAAAAACACAATGCTTTCTGAATTGTCTTTCTTTCTTTCTTTTCTGATCATGTTTCTAGGATTTAAAAAAAATTCAAATAATTCCCCCTGCCCTGTTTAATTCTTTGTTTAAATGTATTTGTTGTGCACTTTTTGTTACACATGTTAACATATTTTTGGTCTAAAGAATGCCATCAGTAATTTGTGAATGGTCCATGATGCTACTGGTGAAATATCCCTTTAAATATTAAGAAAGAGTGGTAGAAGTCAGATTTTGTTTCTTTTATCATAATTGAGTTAATTTTAAAGAAAATTTTTAATTTATACAGTTTTTTTTTTTTTTTTTTTTTTTTTTTTTTTTTAATATATATATATATATAATCATCTTGTTTGGACAAAATGAAAAAGTTTCTATTTCGCCAATTTTGTCTAGAGGATTATATAAAAATTGAAAAAATGTGTAACTTTTTAAAACTTAATGAGTGATTTATTTTATTAACATAATCTTAATCCCTACCTTATTTTGAACACTTTTGTAATTGAATTATTTCCTGTTTTTTTATCCGAATGAAGAGATGTGTAAAAAAAGATCGTCACACTTTTGTAAAAAAAAAAAAAAAAAATAATAATAAATGGATTTTGAGAAAATAAAACGAAATATTTAAAACACTGGTTTAAAATGAAATTTTGAAACCTTTGAAAAACTAGTTTAAAGTTTAACTAATAATGTAAATTAGATTTAGAATAGTTTAAATTGAATCTAGATAATTCATTAAGTGAAAGCTTAGGCAAGATAACTATGGAAATGCTCGGACCGTCTTTTACCGTCATATAGTTGATGAATTAAAAAATTAGTGAAACAAAATTTTGAACGTTGAACTGATTTTTTTTTAAACTTTATAAAATAAGTGAATGTATAAGTTATTGAAAATACAAATTTATATACTTATACTGGCCAAACGTACTATTTTTAAACATGTTACCAACATGTAGTATTCCTCATTGGCTAATAACCGATGTATTATCCTTTCCTTGTGTTACTTGATGCCTGTAATTTTGTAATTAGCAAGTTCTTTCAACCTGGGTCTAGCTATCGGGGTTTCGGGGTTGCACTATTATAAATCATAGCTAAAAATCTTACTATCATGGTTTTGAAACTGAAAGTACCTTTTTAAAAAACATCTGCAACCAAAATCGAAAAAATAAAAAAGAGTCATATTGAGGGGGCACATATCCTTTAAACTCTTCAAAAAAAAAAATTTTTTTTTTCCTAATTCATTTGACAACTAATTTTTTTCTGAACAATTTGCCACAAACCACAGGAAAATATTCGTAAAATTCCCTTCAACAACAATAAAACCCTTAAACAATATAAATTAGGTTTGGTCTGTTTCAAGCAAAGCATTTATGTTTAAATTGATTTTTCTCAAAATCGATATTTTTGCTCCAAATGTATTAAAGGTAATGATCCGAAACTTTATATATATCTTTACTAGATCATTTTCTTCAAATTGAACTAAAATCTAAGAAATTTAACAAAAATTATTGAACGTATGCGTATTCGGGTGGCAAAAATTATCAAAATTTTCATATTTCTATTTTGAAAATCAAAAAACTTCAGAAATTTTTTGTTTATTAATTAGATTTTAGTTCATTTTATTTTTGCAATATTCTTAAACTTATCTTAAAAATTTCAAAGTTCTAGAGAGTATAGATCTTATTAAATCATGCGCGCAAGCTATATACATCAGCATTATTTTTAAAACATCATACATTAAGGAATAATTATTAGTAATTAATTATAGAGTATTTATTGCAAATTATATATTATATTGAATGGAGAAAATATTCGCAAACAATGTTATGTTAACAAAACAAAAACAACAACAACAGCAAAAAAAAACTGAGGTGGTTAGCACAGAAATGAGTGCATGGAGCCACTTTAAATATTTGTCTCCGAAATCAAACTTTTCATCTGTTTAAAGGATATGTGCCCCCTTAAATATTGAGCTCATTTATCCTATGCAAAAAATAAAAAATAAAAATAAAATAAAATAAAATAATTTAAACCAGAAATTCGAAAACAACCTCTCCATTGGTTTAACATTACGGAGTGGGTGTTTTCAAGTGAGTGAAAAATCCCCTTAACTTTTTGACTTTGGTAGTTTGGAGACAATTAAACCTTTTCAGGTTTTGTGATGTTGTCTTACAATGTTAAAAATTTGAATTTTTATTATTACAAGTATTTTACTAATCTGAGGTTTAATTGGAGTTTTAATAATTAACCCTTAACTGCTGTTAGCGGTCTCACTGACCGCTGCTTTTTTTCAATTTTCACGGTTTAACTTGTGATTTTCAATTTAACTACAGATACTAGTGAAACTTTGTTTCATTTGGAACTCTAGGGCTATTGCTAGAGACTCCTAAATAGGGAAATTTTAATTATAATTGTCTTGTAAATAAAGTTCAGTACAGAAACAGCATCCTATGAGTTAAAGGAGCCTTTTATTCATCCTTCGATTAAGGAGGTTCAGGGCTTGATCGATACCGAAAAACATGTAAGCAGAGCTCTCGCTTCGAGTCCATATAAAAACCGAAGAATTCAATGCAACTAATGTAAACTTTCTGATTTTTTTAACGTATGTTTGTAGTGTTATAAAATTATAAAATGAAATACTTCAATGTAATAAAATAAAAAATATAGCAAAATTTATGTAACACAATTGTCGAAAAAACATTTATGTGTCACATCACCATCCGTAAGATATCTTAAAGATGAATTGACATAAGAACCATATTTTTGCTTTACAATGATCAGGAAACTTTACTCTATAGAATGAATTAAGGATATAACTATCACTCAAATGAAACATTGTTAAAACAAACTCTAAAATTTTTAAAAATTTTAAAAACCTTAAAAAATAGAATTTTTTTTTCATTAAAAGAAATCAAAATATTAAACTATCTAAAATATATTAATTCAGTCTATAGATAATGATGTTATATGCATGCCAAAAAAAAGATTAAGCCATTCCATCAAATAGTTTTTTTTTATTCTACGGGTAGTCGTCAAAAATCAAGTTTTGAGAAAACGCGACTTAAAGTTGCAATTAAATGGGTGCGGTTATGACAGTGATTGTTACATAAATGCTTATAACTCCGTTAAAAATGCAAATATTTTTATGCGGTTTTTTGCACTGTGTTCAGAATTAATTGAATAATCAAAATAGATACTAAAAAATTGATTTTCTGAAAGTTTTAAAGCCCTGAGCCCCTTAAGCGGTCTGAAAGACCGCCTCACACCGCTAGTTATGCAATAGTTTTCGTCACAGCAGTTAAGCGTCAATTCCTTCATCTACAGAACGTTTTAGTTATATACATTTACAAGGCTTCAAGCAGTTCAATTTGCAAGCTTCGAACAGCTACTATACAACAATTCAGAAACGGGAGTTATTTGCCACAAAATAAAGCAAGGAAATTCAGTTAGGAATAATGAATGATATATTTGCTGTACGCGAAGTAACTATCCACGATAAATCAATGTCTACACAGTGTACGGCATGGCGGTGAAGTAGTTAACACCATTTCTACAGATGTCAGATTACACCTTTTAAAATATTTCGATTTGTGGTTTTTCATTTGTAATTTTTAGATTGAAACAATTACAAATCATTTTTAATATATTAAAGACTTTTTAATGCTTATTAATTCAAAAACTACGAGCAAAATAAACATAAATCAAAACTTTAAAAAGGTGTCATTTGACATCGGTAGAAGTAGTGTTAATTTTCATGCTTAAACCTCTTGCTCAACTGATAATAATTATTAATATATGCTCCATTGAATTTTCAAGGAATCTGGAAGTACTTTTTCTGATTAGAAATTTCCCATTTAATTTTAAACCACAAAATTTGTAATCTTCTTATTTAATCACAAATTTCGTAATTGTTTATGGTAATTAAATAAGAAGAAAAATACTATTACAAAATTCTGGGAAAACTGTATGCTGCCTGAAATATTATCCTGAGATAGTTTGAAATAATTGAGACATTTTCTGTATTTAACTTTATTTGATTAATCTTAGAGATTTTAAATTTTAATGTATAAAAGTTAAGAAAAAGTGTTATATCATTTTTGTGTTAAAATTTATATTACTAAATACCTATTTGCATGATGTTTTTAGGACTATTATGTCTTTGGGATACCATATCACTGTTGACAAACCTCCAGCCAGAATCAGAAGTATCAAACTACCAAATGAGTAAGTATGCTGGAAAACTTATAGTGTAAATCATTGTTATTTTTTGTTTTGTTTTGTTTTATGAAAACTTGACAGTCTTTCATTTTTATGCAAACGCTTTATTTAGTATCACTTGTATATCCTTTATATATATATATATATATATATATATATGAAAGGATAACGATAAATAAATAAAAATAAACCCCTTTTTAAAAGATAAACCCTTTTTAAAATTCAAAATTGAAATTAAATTTTTAAATCAGGAAACCCAACTTATTTTTCATAGACTCTTAAAGCAAATAAATAAAAAGATTTTTTTTCATCATACAAATCTTTAACACTAACTGATATTTATGAAACGGATTTGGAAAAGAAATTACCCTTTGTTGATCTAAGACAGTCATCATAAAACATATTAAATTATCTTAAAATCCTTATAAAAGTAATAAATCTCTCATGAGTCAAGAAGTAATCAAATTGTAAACAACAAAGAATTAATTTCAGAGCAATAAATAAAAGTAAATATGTTCAGAATATAAAGTTAAATTAGTGTCAAAGTATAAAATTGATAAGAGATAAATCATAATTAGCTTTTGTCTGGTTGACAGCTCATACTATGATTACCTCATAAATAATATTTAACATTAAAATTAGAATTAACTCTTGGTTGTGTAATCATATAAATCTAGACTGTTGTCTCCATAAAAAAGCAGTTATAAAAAAGATAATGCACCAATCATGAAGGAATAAACCTCCCATGTTGATACTTCTGCCCTCTGCTGGAAAAATTAAAAACTAGCTGATGAAACGCAGAGAGCAGGGGGGGGGGGGAAAGAAGTCAGATTATGATGTGATCCTCCAATCAATCTCACGTACAAATTAGAGAGCTTTTGCTCCTACCAGCTCCTAAGTCACTGGGCCTGACTTCAGGTGAGATGATGTAAGATTAACGAAAATAAAGTCAGGTTCAGGAGAAAGTTGCCCCAGTTTATTGCCATGACTACCATCACATAATATGATGACGTACAAGCGGATTCCTTTCATATATATATATATATATATATATACAATCCTCCGACTGGAAGTGTGTTTTTTTTAGGTGCGTTAAGTTTTCTTCATTTTATTAAATCCTATCCTACGTAATTAATTCAGTGATATCCCATGATAGGAAATGGATCAACGTTGCCATGGTGATGACGTCCTATTTAAGACGGAACCTTATTATTTCCGTATTACTGAATTTAATATGTAAAATCGTAATAAATTTTGTATTCATCCATTTTTGCATAAGAGTGCAACAGCTTTTGCAGCAAGATCTGAATATTTGTGAAACTAGTTATTGTACGCACCTCATTTGCCACATTTGACGTACAATTTCCTACTTGTTTCGATAATAGAGCAATAATTTCTTTATTTCTTTAAGGCTATTCTCAAATCCAAAAGGACAACTTTGTGACATAAGTTTTAATTTATTTTTGTTCGGAAGTGCATGAAACTAGCAGGTGTTGTTGTTCACAAACGGTATCATCGAGCTGTTTTTTCCGTTTTTACGCAAACGCAATAGATCTTTCAGAAAATAGTGTCAAAGTGGGCGTTTCGAGCCGAATTTCCACGCTAAAGAGAAAAACCTCTAAAAAAAGGTTGAAAAACGTGTTTGTAACGTGATCAAAATCGCTTATAACTCAATAGGTAATTTATGGATCAAAAAATGAAAAACACAGTTCGATTCCAAATGGCTTCCAGGGTCAGGCTTTCCAATTTTATATCTTTCCGTTAAAAAATGAATTTGTAAATGTGTCAAATCGTTTTGCGCTTGTTGAGCAGAGCTGTTGAGAACAGCCTTAAGAAAATCCTGTTTTACGAAGAAGTGACACAAATGGCAAAACATTAAGAAGAGATATGATAACATATAATGAAAACGATTAAAAATAGAAATACTTTGCAAGTTGTTTTGTAACCTGATTTAGAAAGAGGCTAATTTTGTTTCATATAAAAAGTTAAAAAACAAATAATTCTTATGATGTAACAAACAGAAAACACTTTCGAAGCTAAATACTATTGCTGCCAGTTCGCTTTTTGCCCCTACGTAAGTCATTTAACCAAAAGTAAAAGAGACATATTTCCTTGTAACTAAAAATAAAGTCAATTTTAGGCATTTACCGTTATTAACACTATCATTTTCGTTTATTTTTAGCTTAATATACGCGAAAATAATAATTATACGGCATCGAAAGAAAAATTATTATCATTAATTTAGAAAAGACCTTGCATGCAGTGTCTGGAACAGAATTTATCGTTCACATTAATATTGTCAGACATGTGTATCTCAAACGTTGCGAATTGGACGTTTGAAATATCGACTACTCCATGTATTGAAGATCATTAAACGACAAAAGCAGTGGAACGAAAATAATAATGGAAACCAGATATTAATCAAAAATTAGAGATAATTTTAATGAGAATATCGGAATTTCGAGATTTCAGAATAATGAAAGTTACAATGTCTTTCTGAATTACGGAAGCATTATAAAGCGTCTTTTAAATAAAGATGGGATAAACGTCAAAGTTCGTAGAACACACTACGCCAAAAAAAAATTAAAATAAAAAATAAAAAATAATAATAAGAAGAAACTAGGTCGTAATTCTAGTCCTACACATAATGGAGGAACTCAATTTTACCCGAATCCTTATTTGTGATGTTTTAATTACACGTGGCAATTTAGTTATGGAATATCACACGGAAACAAATAAATGATAAATTATTTCTAGAATTTTAATTGCGTTGCACACAGATTTTAAAAAAAATCATGCTTAAAAATTATTTTAAAAAACATAAAAAGTCAGTAAATTGAAATATAGTTTTCAAAAAAATTGCATTTGAAAGTACATTTTTTTCTATTTGATGGTGTAAAAATTGATATTGGGCGATGTTTAGAAGTTAAAGAAAATGACAGTTAAAATAAAATGTATTATTCTGGTCGTTTTCGGCGTAATATAACACCAGTGTTACTCAAGAGCATGTTTTTGCTTTATAATATAGATACAGAACTTTAATATGATGCAATAATTATAAAATTAACCTGAATATTTTGAATATAATAATTATCTACATATTTAAAAGAAAAGGCTGTTTTTTCAGTCATCTGACCTGAGCTTTCTACATAACCGATTTTGATAATTATTATTATTTTTTTTATAATGAAAGCACTTTATTTGTAGATGTGACCGTACTAATTTTTAATGTATTTCGTTTTTTAAGTATATATATATATATTTTATTTTAAATCTTTTTTATGAAATTTCTTTAATTTCTTCTTTTTCTTCTCAAATCCAAAAGGGTAACTTTCTGACATAAGTTTTAATTTATTTTGGTTCGAAAATGCATGAAACTAGCTAGTGTTGTTCTCCAGAACCTATGTCATTGAGCTGTTTTTTCAATTTCTTTGCAAACGCATTTTTCAGAAAATAGTATCAAAGGGAGCGTTTTGAACCCAATTTCCGCGCGAAGGAAGAAAGAGCACTCAAGAAAGGTCGAAAAACGTGTTGGTCACGTGATCGAAATTGCTTATAACTCAATAGGTAATTGATTCATCAAAAAATGGAAAAAACAGTTAAATTCCAAATTGCTTCCATGGCCAGGCTTTCCAATTTTACACCTTTCCCTTAAAAAATGAATTTGTAAATGTGTTAAAATGTTTTGCGCTTGTTGAGCAGAGCAGTTAAGAACAGCTTTAAAATGGTGGCAATTGGATTACTTCAGTTGTTGCCGGGAAAATGGAATTTATTTTAATTTTTATTCATGATATACTTATTGGTGCCATTTTCTCATTATAATTAAAAATAACTTTTAAAAAATTGAATAGAAAATGTCGCATGCTTTAAAAACGACCCATTTATCTCATAAAGCTGTTACATTTCAATATTCTTTCGTTCCGTTGATACTGCTGAGACGCTAAAGCGAAATGCTTCATTGAAATGAGTGAAATACGAGAGAAAATGCCGTCATATTTAAAAGAAAACTAACACTGATAAAACTAAATATTTTACCGTCTAAAAAGGCATAAATTTCTGAAATTTTTACTCCCCGGCAGGGCGCCAACGATTTTAACCCTTTATCTACTGACGGTACTTACAAATACCATTAAAGTAACTTGTTATAAAATTCATTTAATACATCGATTAGTTGTAGTATAGTTTAGAATGAGTTATAGATACATTGCTTTATCTTGTTTCAAAAGCATTATTGGTTACACAAAACAAAACTATTTTTAAAAGGATGATTTATTTTGCCTTTGCATCTTTTCAGCTTTCTTGTTGTTGGGGGGAGGGGGGGGATTTTTCAATTCGGAAATATTTCTATATTTCTATTGTAAGAACATTACATTTGTACATTACCTAATTCTACAAAATACTAAGAAAAATATGTAAAATAAAAGATTTGAGTGGGATTATAAATATTGCACAAAATGCCTATAAATTCAAATTTAATTAATCCTTCTAAAATTTATTAAATGATTAAATCTTCTAATGTAGTTTAAGCAATTCACGAAAAATGTTTTAGAAGATAAAATTTTCATGTATTGATAATTCAGTACGTAAAGGGTTAATCAATTGATTTAAATCAGCTATTAAATCGGGATTTTAATCAACTGATTTAAAAAAAAAAATCACTGATTAAACTCATAAATTTTCTAAATGTTTAAAATGACATAAAAAGGTATTAAAATCTAAGATGAACATAATTTGGGAAGTTTCTACAGGTATTTTGACTTATGAATAAATGAAAAAAAAGCTTTAAATAATTATTTTTAAGCTTAGTTCCTAAGTCTTGTAAAACATTAAGTACAGTAAATTTGTAAAGGCATGAAAAGCATTTCATTTAAAAATTATATTTAAATCTGATATAATTTCCTTTAAGTAATCAAATTATCCATTCTTTTATATAAAATAAGCATAGCAAGTAATATAATAAATTTCTGCAAAGTAAGAGAATAAATAACCAAAATCTTATTTTCTCATTCTACATTTGCAATAATAAATTTATATCAAATATTGGAGCTAAAGAAGAATGGAAGAATAACATCTGCTGAACAGCTGTTGTAAAAGAGTGTATAAGAGAAAAAGAACTAATTGGTATAAAAATGTTAAGCACAGCAAAAGATCCCCAACGAGGGGTTACCGAGGGGGTGCTGTTATTTAATATTTTGAGGATTTAAGATACTAGGTTGAGCAAAAAGTTCTGAGAAATTTGTGAAAGTTGCGTTGTTATGCGCAAATTAACAACAAAAGCAACAAGGACTCTTCTTCAAAATAGAGACCATCATAGTCCACGACTTTCTGCCATCGTTCTGCCAGATTCCGGATTTTCTGGAAGTAAGAAGTTTGCCGTCATACCAGTACCTTCACCCTCATTAATCTCATCGACGGCTTTCAGAATCGTTAGACCTTTTCCATAATAATGCCGGATCATACACTTCAATAGGCATTTTGGAGCCGAAATTCCTGAACTTCTATAGATATACCACTAGTACTCCTATATACCATAAAAACTCTCGTAACTATTAGATAAAAATTTCCCAGAACTTTTTGCTCAACCTAATATAACTGACTATTCATATATTTACTCTGTATTCGTGTATGAATGGTTGTAACTCATTTTCATAATTTTTTTGGTTAGCATACGCACATACATCGTGTAAGTTAAGATTTAGGCGATTAACAATAATTTTTCTTAGTACAAATGCAAAACGAGCTGCCGATAATAGGGGAGACCGGGGCTAGTAGGCGCAGTTTTTAGTTATTGAATTTTATTTATTTTTTGCTTACGTTTTTTATGAAACTTTAACTGTGCTTTTAAAGAACAGGCATTGGGCTATAAATACCCGGAGTTTTGAGTTTGTAGATTTTGTAGTTTATGTTTAGCGGAAGCCTAAAGTAAAAGGAAAATTGTGCGCCAACCTACCCCGTCACGGGGCAAGTTGCCTATACCTATGGGGTAAGTTGGCACACGCTTTATAAAAATTTAAATGAAACTCAAATAAGACACGCAGTTAAGATAAATCAATTTCATTATTACCAGTAAGTTTAAACAAAGGCGTTATCGCCGTACAATGTAATTTTTAAATTATACAGACATAAAAATAATGAATAAAACGTTAACATTCAGTAACATCTATTCTACTCGATATCATCATCAGAGTTACAGTTGTCACAAATAAAAAATCGAGTGTCTCCGTTTGGGCAAGCCTCGTGTGCCCAAAATATTGCATTGCAACCACTTTTCTCGGTGTTTGCTGTTTTTTAAGCTAACAGCACACACCAGACACCGAGCCAACTTGCCCCGTGTTCAATGCGCCTACTAGCCCCATAATAAATTTCTTCACAAAAGGGACACGTAACCATCTAAGCATAAATAATCCAAGTAAATCATATATGGGGCAGGTATAGTTAATCATACACTAAGAGAAACTGCACAAGTTAAATCGCAATTATTAAGATAAGTATTAGAAATTAGAAAAATTATGAAGCAACAAAAAATTACTTATGAGTACAAAAAACAGAAAAATCGTAATAAATGCCTACTGCACGTAAGAAACGCTGCAAAACTACAATGAGGATTGTAAAAAGCAAGAAGAAAAGTACTCTGTTACTGGTTGCGCAATCTATCCACAAACAGGTGATTTATGAGGACTACGCCTACTTACCCCTGTAGTCAACTAGCCTCGATCTCCCCTATTTGTTAGTTTTGTTATTTGTGCTATTAAGTAATGAAATTACTTATTTGCAGTTTGTGTTAATTCTGTAGTTACTGTTTCTTCTACCATTTTTTAAGGACGCCGCACCTCGCCCCTTTTGAAATTGACAAAATGCACCCTGCTTTTTTAAAAAATAGAGAAATTTACCGGTAATTGTGGCCAGAGATTTTTTGTAAAAAACTTCTTCATACTGCAATATTTCTATATACGTGTGCTCAAGACCTTACAAAATTATAGAACTTTTATTTCTTTAAGAAAAAACAGTATATTATTAAATCATATCGTTATTTAATTGTATTTTTCAATTTGTAATTTATAAAATTACTAAAAATTAAGGATTTTTTATTTATCATATTAAAAAATTATATACTTTTTCTGATTATTACTAAACACATTACTAATATATTTCCTTATAAAATAGTGCCCTTTTTTGGAACTAGCATCCTGCCCCTTTTCCGTCTAGAATGAATACTAAATTATAAATTATCATTTTAGCAATTAAAGCTTAAAAATGTACATTATATTCCTAATTAGATATTAATTGTTTAATAATTATTAATTTTAAGTGGTGTTAAAATTTAATATTAAATCCAGTTACTGATAATTTTAATAATTGTAAATGTTACTAGTATTTAATATAGTTTTACATAATTATTACAAAATATTAATGTGTATAATTTTATTGTAGTCTACTAACTAATGAAATACTAATTTACAGTTTTTATAATTTCTGTAATTACTAACTAATAATTAAATTTTATTAATTAAAGTGTAAAAACATAGATTATGCTAGCAAATAGAGGGTTAATTGTTTTCGAAACCTAAAACTCTTGATATCTATTCACTATTATAACGCTTTGAAAAATATCGTAAAAATCTGATTTAAATTTTAAAAAATCCGATTTTTTTAATTTAAAAAAATCATGATTTTTTTACACCCTACTCCCCAGTACTGCGATTAGTTGGTGTTGTTTATGATGGTCGATTATCTGCACGAGGGATATAAGCCCTAGGGGGAGTGCCCTCCGTGGGCGGTCTTTCTAAGGGAACCTAACCCGCAAGGTTTCTCAAGGGTACTGAGATTACAAACTTTTGTCAAGAGTCGAGTGTTCATATAGAAAATTGTAGCTGACAAACGTTTGACTTCAAGTTTGGAAAAATATTTAGTAATTAATTTTGTAGGTTTATTATTAATCAATGTAAGAGTTCCTCTTTAAACATTTTCTTTCGTCGAAATTCGACGGGTTCCACCTTGTACATGTTATGAAAGTAATAAGGTGCTTTATTGTTTCATTCTATCTGTTCTTGAAATTATTCTAATAGTATATTTTTCCCTCAGTTTCTAAATCAACTTTTATATCTGGTCCAAGTTAACACTCAAAATAGTTAGAAACCCATAAGAGATATAAATGAGAGAAATGACGGCCTAAGTGGCCGGCCATTATCAAGTATAGCCTGTTTTCTGTATGTCCGAGTCCAGTTTGAAAATCTTAAATACTGACATGTGTTCGATGTCTCGGCACTCCTCAAACACATACTAAATTTCCCCTCTGCTATAAGTCCCAATTAAAATCTCAAGTAACTTGAAACACTCGACCCAATTATACAATATTTACAACTTTTTAAATTTAGAAGCGCATAGACACTTAACATATACTGAAGTAGAATCTAATTATCTAATTATTCTCTAGCAGCTGTGTAACATAAAATCTCTATAAGGATATAAAACACTCTCTTCAAGTGTGCCGGTTCCTGTCAAATTTTGAGAAATCGCGAAAAAGCTCTGACTGCGCCAATGAGTTTTCATTGTTGTAAACCAAGATTTTACAATGCCAGAAATAGATGATAAAAATTTTTTTTTTATTGTTGCAGATTGCAGTGTTTTTTTGACGCAGGCTCACCAATATAATAGATTGATAGAGAAAGATCAATTTTTTAAATTTTGGATAAGGCGAGTTCTGAAACTGATGTCTTCATACCGGGTGTCCCAAAAAGGACTGGCTGATTTTACAATTCAATAACTTCCAAACGGTGACAGATATAAAAAAAATTCTTGCAGGAGGGTTATGCATAAAGTCAAAAGTTTTTTTACAGTGATTTTCGATTTTAGTTCGAATTACAAACAATAGATGGCGCTGCGATCAATAGAGGCTAAATTCAGGCTCGATTTTTGGTACTTCGTGGCCCGCATAATACATTTCCATCTCCTTTTCTGCATGGAACAACAGAAAGGACCAAAAATCGAGCCTGTATTTAGCGACTATTGCTTACAGCGCCATCTATTGTTTGTAATTCGAACTAAAATCGAAAATCACTGTAATAAACTTAAAGTATGCATAAACTTTTGACTTTATGCATAACCCCCCTGCAAGAATTTTTTTTAATATCTGTCACCGTTTGGAAGTTATTGAATTTTAAAATCAGTCAGTCCTTTTTGGGACCCCCGGTATATATTTTTAATACAAAAAGAGCCCTGCATTTTTCAAATACTTCTCAAATAAACCGTAACATTTTTCTTGCTTTTCTTCTGTTTTTATTGTTTATGGCATTGTGAATTTTAATGTTGCATTTTTTAGTTAAACTGAGATTTTCTATCGATGAATATTAATAAAAACTAAAACTAATTTTCAGCCCCTTCCTCCAGTCTAATGGATATAAACCTGCACCTTTGGACCTGCACGCCATTACGCTAAATCAAAAAATGGAAGAATTGGTTGAACTTTTAGCTGAAAATACACACAATGTTTGGGCAAAGGAACGCATTCAACAAGGTTGGACCTATGCGTTGAGTGAGGTACGGTATTTTTTTATGTCTTTCAAAATATGTCAGGTTGAAATAAAATATTCAACTCAGTGATTATTTATTAACAAATTTCTTTTTTATTTATGCATCCTTCTAATTCCAGTAAGTTTATAGTATGTATAAATATCCTATATTAGCTGTTAATAGCTGTAAATAGGCTGTTTAGATTTATAGTAATAAAAATTAGTCTTCTCTTTAGTAATCGCTAGTAGCTTATATGGTTAGATATGTTGCAGTCTCTTAGAAACATGTGTTTTGCAACAAATGCTTAATGGTTGCTTACAATAAACAAACTAATCAAATGTATTTTTTTTCTAGGTAGAAATTACGCTATTTATTAATAAAGTATTGAATTGCAACTAATAGTCCCCGAACCAGGTACAAATTTCGTCAGTTATTTCCTCTCGGCCGATAATGTGTAAAATGCTTCAGAGAGTTGTATCATGAAGCTCCGTGAACGTCAGCTGCAGTTCCGTGGGTGGGTTGAGCAGCGATAGCCTCCCACGCAAGTAAAATAAATAAATAAATAAATAAATAAAATATTTAGTCATTTTCTCCCGATTGAAAATTTTAGCTAACCCAATATCATGAAGAAAAAAAAGTCAGCTGATTATAAAGTGGTGTTTAATACGTCAGCTGGTCACACGAACATGAAAAAAGTATAAAGGGTACAAAGGAACGTCCCTTTAATCTTAAAATGCTTGCGAATAGAGAGAGCTACAGCTATGCAAGTGAGGTAACGGTATAGTAAAGCGACTACGCCAGACCTAATGCAAACAACAGCAGCGCACCTAGTGGCGAAATTTGGAAGATAGCTATTGAAAATCGTAAACGAAAACAGATAGAGCAAAATTTCCAATTAGAAAGTTTTAGAGCATCAATTAATTAGCACGAAACGACATTTGGTTTATATGGATAAGATAAATCATCGCCTGTATACCCAAAAATGTTCGTGTGTTGCCTGTGCTGTAATGTCTGTAAAAATTTAATTTCCAATGCATTTAAAATTTTAGATTAACCCTTTCAGGGGCAGAAGAATTCTGCTCGTAAACTGATGAAATAATTGACTGACAGTAGAATATTCAATCGAGTTTCTCGAGAAACCCGCTAATTTTCACTTTCATTACAAAAGCAAAATTTTATTAAAATATTCTTGCTGCTATTTGTCAGTTTTGGAAATGAAATTAGGTGGCTAGACCGTCTAGCCACCGCCCTTGAAAGGGTTAAATCTATGTTGTCGTGTTGAAGAGGCTTGCAATACACGTTCCATGCTGAGAGATGTTGCATGTAGAATTTCTCTCACAAATACAAACGTGTATCGTGAGCAATGGCGAACTTTTCGAACATATTGAATATTAACTTTTTGTCACTGTGAGACGGTTTGTCTGGTTTTTTTATTTTTATTTATTTATTTGCGCGATTTTATCAAAATCTATTGAGATAAGCACGTATTTATACCCTAAATTGTGTGTACTTCTTCATACTTCTGGCTATTCCAGTCAAACGTTTACACAAAATAGAATGCATCGATTTCGAACATTTTTGGATATACAGGCGATGATTTATCTTATCCGTGTAAACCAAATGTCATTTCGTACTAATTAATTGATGGTCTAAAACTTTCTAACTGGAAATTTTGCTCTATCACTTTTCGTTTTCGATTTGCAATCGCTATCTTCCAAATTTCGTCACTAGGGGCGCTGCCGTCATTTGTATTAAATTAGGCATAGTCACTTTACTATACCGTTACCTCAATTCCATAGCTGTATCTCTCTCCGTTCGCACGTATTTTCAGGTTAAAGGGACTTTCCTTTGCACCCTGTATATTTTTTTCATGTTCTGTGACCAACTGACGTATTAACCACCACTTTATAATCAGCTGACTCTTTTTTTTCTTCAAGATATTGGGTTAGCTATAATTTGACAAATTTTCAATCTTTAGGAAATGACTATTTTTTTTTTTTTTTTTTTTTTTTTTTTTTTTTTTTATGTGCTTGGGAGGCTACTGCTGCTTAACCCACCCACGGAACCGCAGCTGACGTTCACGGAGCTTCATGATACAACTCTCTGAAACATTTTACAAATTATCGGCCGAGAGAAACTTGGTCATCAAAATCTGTTGCTGGCTCGCGGACTATAAGTTTCCTCCGTTTATTTAAATTATTTTTTTCTACAGGAATATACAGGGTGCAATATGTTATTTATCGCCGACCTTTAATTTCTCAACCGTTTGCAGACATATAGTTCGAATTACAAAAACGTTTCGAATGAGGTAAATATTCATGTTGTGGCATTATTTAAAGTAAAAAAATCATTTTTATAAAAATTACGAAAACTAACTTTTTATACGGTCCCCCAGTCCCGATAGTTATATTTAGCAAAAGTTTACACATATTATAACAGATAAAACACAAAAAGTTTGACATCTGTGCTACAAAAATTGACACAGTTATTAAATTTCAAACTTTGAGATTTTTCCACATGATTTTGTCTTTCAATGAGGGATCAGTTAAAAGATGAATTAAAGCAGTTCGAGACCAAAATCAGGGTGCAATGTTCTTTTTACGGAGAAACCACCTTTAACCGGTATCGTCGGTACGTTTGAATGTTATTCGACCCATAAAAGTTAACTCAAATTTTTAGATAAAATAACTCTATTTAGTGATTGCCCGATTCGGCGATACTGGCTCCGTAAAAAGGACATTGCACCCTGATTTTGATCTCGAATTACTTTAATTCATTTTTTAACTCATCCCTCAATAAAAGACAAAATCATGTGCAAAAATCTCAAGCTTCAAAATTTAATAACTGTGTCAATTTTTGTAGTACAGATGTCAAACTTCTTGTGTTACCGTTGTTATGATATGTGTAAACTTTTACTAAATATAACTATAGGGACAGGGGGCCGTATAAAAAGTTAGTTTTCGTAATTTTTATAAAACTTATTTTTTTACTGTAAATAATGTCACAACATGAATAGTTACCTGATTTGAAACGTTTTTGTAATTGGAACTATATGTCTACGACCAACAGTTAAGAAATTAAAGGTTGGCGATAGATAACATAATGCACCCTGTATATTTTGTGTTTTTGATCGAGTTAATTTATGTTATATTTCAGATCATTAAAATGAAATGTCAACTATAGGATGCCAACTGGGTTGGCAACTAAGTTCCCGCCTTTTTTTAAATTTCTTATAAGTTTATTTTCAATAAAAATTAGCAACTAATTAATCAAAAATGTATTTTCCCTTGTTGTTTACAACTTCTTCCCAACGTTCATCAAGAATTTCAATACCTCGCGGGTGTGGCAGCACATCCCAGCCATGCGTTTGAAGGGCTTCCTTGGTCTTATTGAAGATATGAGGTCGGGCGTTGCCGTGCAGCAAAAGAGCTCCATGCTGCTTATTAGGTCTTATCTCTTGAATAACCGTGTTGAGTCGTTCTATCTTTTGAACATAGTTTCGCGTTGACCGTTTGGTTCCGTTCAAGCAATTCGTAATCGATCATCTCTCCCCAGTCCCACCATACGCACAATATCGTTTTACTCGGATGAAGATCTTGTTTCACGCATTTTGTTTGCGAAATTCTTTTGTTCCATTCCTCTGATTAATTTTTGAGTTAGGGCAAAGCAGATTTCGTTAGAAATTTTGATAATGTAAGCATCGTTTTCACGTTCAAGATCCTCTCCACCTTTTTCATTATCATTTTCTTTATTTAAAAAGGTATCGATAATTTCCGCGTATGTTAATTGCAACACAACTTCTGCATTATTATTGCCATTAAAACAATCTTCGATTGCTTTCTCATCTAATACTCTTTTCCCAAAATTTTCCTGTTTTGCGTGCTCCAAAATAGAACATTGAGACGCATTAATAGATTGATACAATGACCTTAAAAGATTAGGAATTCTTAAAATTTTCAGAAAAATTCGGGAATTCACAAAATTTTTGTAAAAATTCACAAAATTTTTCGAACTTTTTTTTCGGATATTGAAATTTCGGATAATGGGTCCTTTACTGTAGTAGTAATAAGTAAATACTAAAATTAACTCGCATTTTTCTGTTTCATACATGTTAAAGCATCCAAGAGCTACAGTGCTATCTATCGGTTAAAATTTTAACTATTTTTGAAAATTGAATTTTACAAAATTTATGAGCTATATAGATATATCAATTCTTTCATCGTCATATTTGATATATTTAAAGAATTATTTAATTTTAAAGTTCAAATCTTTTTTGAGGCACACCGTATATAACGAATTAAAAATATATATGCGTTAATTCAGTAAGCCTAATTTTTTTTATTATTTAATATTACAGGACAGTATACTGAAGAGAAGTCCTCATCTTGTTCCATATAAAAATGTCGATGATGCTATCAAAAAAGCCAACAGGTAAATAATTTTATACAGAAACATAATGTTATAAATTATGTTTAACGAATATGAATTTTACATCCTTTTATATTTGTTTTACGAAATTGTATTTCAGATTTCATTTAATAAAATTTTCCTGAATGTGATTCGATGATTTTTGACCAAAAAAAAAAAAAAAAAAAGAAAAGAAAAGAAAAAAAAAGAAAAAAGAAAAGAAAAAAAAAAACGAAAAGAAAGCTAAAAGAATTGATTTAAAATTACTGATTTAAGGTTAATCATTGATTATTCAGATTTCATTTTATGGTTTAAAAATTAAAAATTTCAACGAAATAAAAAAATCGAAAACTATTAATTAATATAAAATATATGTGACAATCAGTTTTTGATTAGAAGATGTACATTTTTCAAAATTGCACAAACTTGCAACGTTTTTTTTCTTACTGTTGGTTTTGGAAGAAATAATTAGAAATTTCTATCTAGTATATACATACCTTTATTTATTATAAAGACACTGCAGGTGCAATTTCAGTATCTCTGATGTATACAATTGAATCAGCTTCGTCCATAACATGAAAAAAATTTTCAATAAAAAATTAGCAATAAAATATTAATATCCATTTAAAAAAAATTGACAAAAATGTAAAAAGTACTAATAGCAAGTTGCCGGAACATTTCAGTGATTCGACGAAATTTTTCTGTTATTTGACGAACTTTCCGTCTTTTGACGGAAGAGCTTTCGGAAATTTTCAATTTAGGTTCGCGAAATTTCTGTGATTTGAGGGAAAAGGGGCATACGTAAGAATTCCGTTCCTAAAACGAAAAGGCACTACTATCAAAGTTGCCGAAACACTCCTGTAATGGGATGGAATTTTTCTGTTCACCGAGGAGATTTTATTATTATTTTGGCTGAAGAGCTTTGGGAAATTTTTAGTTTAGGTTAGCGAAGTTTCTGAGATTTGAGGGAAAAGGGGCATACCTAAGAATTCCGTTCAAACGAAGAGGCACTACTATCAAAGTTACCGCAACACTATGTAATTTGACGAATTTCTTTCTGATATTCGAGCAATTTTTTTTATTATTATTTAGACTGAAGAACTTTGGGAAATTTTGAGTTTGGTTTCGCGACATTTCTGTTATTTGAAGGAAAAGGGACATACGTAATAATTCCGTTTATTAAGAAAAAGGCACGACTATGAAAGTTGACGGAATACTCTTGTATATTGACGAATTTTTTCTCTTATTCGAGGATTTTCTTTTTCTTTTGATGAAGAGCTTTGCGAAATTTTGAGTTTGGTTTCGTGAAATTTCTGTGATTCGAAGGAAAAGTGACATACGTAAGAATTCCGTTCCTAAAACGAAAAGTCACTACTATCAAAGTTGCCGCAACACTCTTGTAAATTGACGAAATTTTTCTGTTATTCAAGGATTTTTTTTTTTAAACCATTTGGAAAAATAGTTGTTGTCCTAGGTCAGGATAGGAAATCAAAAACATATCTGAAGCATTTTATTAGTTGAATCCCGCATTTTATTCGTTTTCTGATGGGTCTATACAGTAATCTATATTTTCCCTTTACTTTCAACAGAGATGGATACTTCTGTTGCCACTATGACAAAAAAGTAATAAAAAATACAAAAAAAAAAAATAATAACTCAGAAACAAATTGAGATACAGCTTTCAAACAAATTGCATTTAAAAGTACATTTTTTTCTCTATACGACGGTGTAAAAAGTAATATTGTGGGATGTTTAGAAGTTTAAGAATGAAATTTCATTTAAAGTTGGTCCAGGAATATTAATGTTTAATCCATGGCGTACGTAACGTATGACCAGCTCCGTAGAAGTTTAAAAATTTACAGTACCGAAAATTGTAAAACTGAAATTTCTTTTAAAATTTGTTCATGATGGGTCGAGGAATGTTAATGTTTAATCCATGACGTACGTAATGTATGACCAACTCCGTGCGATTTTTTATGTCTTAAATTTTAGTCTTTGAAAAAATCATTTTCCAAATGGTCGTTGTAATTTGCTAAATTGCTTTTATTTTATTGTATTTTATTTTATTTATTTATTTTGACTGAAGAACTTTGGAAATTTTGAGTTTGGTTTCGCGACATTTCTGTTATTTGAAGGAAAGGGGACATACGTAGTAATTCCGTTCTTAAAACGAAAAGGCACTACAATGAAATTTCACGGAATACTCTTGTAAACTGACGAATTTTTTTCTCTCATTCGAGGATTTTCTTTTTCTTTTGACTGAAGAGCTTTGGAATTTTTTGAGTTTGGTTTCGCGCAATTTCTGTGATTTTGAGAAAAAAGAGGCATAAGTAAAAATTCCTTTCTCAAAACGAAAAGGCTCTACTATCAAAGTTGCCGGAACACTGTTATAAAGTGACAAAAATTTTCTGTTATTGGAGGGGTTTTTTTTTTTCATAAAAGCTTTTGGAAATTTTGAGTTTAGTTTCGCGTAGCATCTGAGATTTAAGGTGAAAGGGGATACGTAAGAATTCCGATTGTAGAACGAAAAAGTAGTACTGTAGATTGTAGATTGTAGAACTCTTTCATTAAAGATGCCGGAACATTTCTGTGATTTGAGAACAATGCAGCTCATAATCAGGAAATTTTAGGTAGTTTCTATGTTGGATTAGAGGCATGTCTGTATGTTGATGTAAAATAGGCAAATGGAAGCGGAAAATTTCGCGAATTAACAGAATATAATCAACGGAAAAATACATGTCAATTCATGGATTATTTAAAAGGGTACTGTTGACTTGTCTATCGAGGTTTATTATATAAAATAGTTAACTGCTACACATTTTCTAATACTTTTACAATCAGTGTTCTGCCATTCTTACCAAATATTACCCTTGTTTCCAGTTTTATTTCTTTTAGCACACATCGGGCGGCTCGTCAAAATGCAGTTTAGTATAATATTTTTCTTTCTTTTTTAACTACAGAGACACTGCAAGTGAAACAGTAAGAACACTTTTGACTTATGGCTACATATTGGATCCTCCATCCAGTGAAGCTTTAGAAGGTAATTAATTCTCTCTCTCTTTTTTCAATTCCTACTATTAGTTTACACTCTCCCTATATATATCTTGTTCAAATTTTATATTGTTAATAAAGTACTTATTATTCATCCCCTCAAGTTCAAATAAATATTTTAAAATTTGTAGTGTATGACACTTGATGTTAATACAGTTTTTTCAAATATTAATTCATTAATTAAATTTAATTAATTAATTTTAGTTTTATACGGGAGACAAAGTGGCGGCCATTGGTTATTGAACAGCATTTAATGCATCGCCATATCTATAAGGGGCTTACCATAGGAGTGACTCTGTTCTGTCACCAAAATACAGTCAAGTTTATCGCCAACTTGGCGGTATTTTAATGCAACAAAAACTAATATTAGCTTAAGGGATTATATCAAATTTTTCTTTGATGACCCAAGTAGGAATTGACTTTAAAAAAAAAATTATATTACTTGTTTTAATGTTATATCTCATAAATTACCAATCACTGAATAGACAGGGTGTCCCAAAAAATTGAAACACGATTTTATGTTTTACCAGTTGGAGATTGGTAGACGATGCAAGTTGCAAAAAATGGGATAGGAATTAAGATTATGTTGACGATAAAGTCCGGATATTTGTTTTCACAAAGTTACACTTATAAAATTTTTTATACAGTTCTCGAGTCCTATAAGTTGTATTTAGAAAACTTTCTATCATGCTGTGACAAGTAAAAATTCCATTCTACTACGAACCAAAATTACCGATTTATGATACTTCGAATTTTGTGAAATTTCGAAGATTTGTGGCACTAAGGCTGCATTTAGAAAGGAAAAGAGCTCCCTCTCATTCTAACGCAATAAAATATGGTTTTTACGATATATTCAACAATGAAAAGGAGATAAGGATATTAGATAAAGCTTGAAGGAAACTTCTCCCTCCTGCAGGATGTCCACCAGTTTCCTTGTAAAGCCATTAAAGATGAAAAACAGCGCGTGACCACATGAAAAGACGCCGACACCGAAAGTAGTTCAAGAATACGTCTATCTAAACCTTAAAAACGGACAGATTTTTTGTAGCGGTGGAAAGCTTTAAAATCTCTAAAATTTAAAGTATCGTAAGACGGCGAATTTTATAGTAACTTATAGGACCCGAGTAAGATATTAAACTTTAAAAAGTGTAACTTTTGAAAAATTAATGGCGGGACGATTTCAAGGAAATACTTTTTCAATTTGCATTTCCTACGTATCTGTAAATGATAATATATTAAAACAGGTTTCAGTCTTTTTATAACAGCCTTCTTATTGATCTCGGCAAAAAAAGATAATTTTGGAGACAGAATTCTTTTACATGCTAGATATCTTACATTTTATAAGATAATAATGCCTTGCATGTTTATTGACTTCGCAGGTGCAGTTGGGCCTAAAGAAAAGGTGAAATACGATCAAAGAACGTACAGAGCCGAATCGACATACGTTGTTACTACTGGAAAATGGTAAGTGTCAAAAGCAGTATAATAATGCATTGTTTCCTTAACTGTAAATTATGTCTGAAATCTAGAAAAACATTTCTTCTGCAGGTATTTTGAATTTGAAGTCATGACTCCGGGACCATTGAAAGTGGGTTGGGCAAACCTTTCATTCATTCCATCAGTAGAACTTGGAGGGGATGACCATTCATGGGCCTATGATGGGCATTTGGTAAGATTCAAACATACTGTTGTGAAGAAATTTAAGTGCATATATCCTATCCATGTTGGATCGATATTGTTTGTATTGGATTTATTTTAGCCTTGACCAGCTCGTTCTTGTACATTGCGAGAAAAATATTGATAATATTGATGGCTGGATGTCAGAGGACAAATCAATATATAGAGAGAGGAAGTTCGGGTATTATGGAATGGTCGGAGAATATGGAATACTTCAATATATGGCGCATACGGTGTTGCAGCCAAGCATAAATCTGCCATACGGTTTCCTAGTACTCCCATGAGGAACTGTGAGTTCTGTTCGGTTACCTGTTGTTGGAGTGATACAGTGAAATAATGTTATTCTCAATTTTTGCAGTTTTTTGCATGGAAAATTCATAAAATTCGTATTAATTATAAAATGTCATTGTCAGAGATGTTAACCAACTTCAGTATAACGTCGAACAGTTGTATTTATTGCTAATTTAATCAATTTTCACCGCTATGCTAACTCGTTGAAGAGTGAAGAGGTTATGTTTTTCAAGATGGTGTGTCGGGTAATATGGAATATCAGCTTGACAAATGTTTGAAAATGAGTTTAAAAATTAAAACAATTTTTCAAAGAATTTATAGATGATGTTACTAAGGTTTGCTCATTAAAGAATTTGCTATTCTTTTAAATCGTGGTTTTTCTTATAATTTTAATATTCCTTAAGACGCTGTACCATATTACCGGAAAAGTATTTTTTTTTAAAAGCTAAATTTTGATATGTATTTTTTCTTCCACTTTAAACGCATTATAAATGTGTTTTGAAATAGTCAAAGTTTGTTCGTTACTAACTTTTATTGTATCTCAAATTTTTTATGCTAACTTACATATAAAAATATAGTGGTATTCCATAATATCCGAGCTTCCTCTCTATATATATATGTAATAATAAAAATTTTCGCTCTTTTATCTTAGTAAAAGTATTCCAAATTCTAAATATTTTTCCTTTTTTACATATCTTTAATAATATCTTAATACTCTTTTATTTCATGCATTTAAACCTGCGTATTCTTTGATTATTCTAAAAACCTTAATCCATTCGTCTAATCTTATAAAACCCATTAAATTACTTTTTTCATTTTATTCTAAAACTAAATTCTTTTTGTTTCGAATGTTTTTAATAGCATTTGCTCGATGATGTTCTTTTTCCCACAATTACTTGCAAGCTTCTCGCCAGCATTTGATTGTGTTTTAATACTGACGCAGAGTATAAAGTGTTCATTATCGACGTCACGCGTTCGTCACTCTTCCCATCGAATCGTAGCCTGTCCCCTGTCCCGTTCCTCCCCCTATCTCTGCTGGAGTTGGTTCTCCACTAATAATGTATCCGTCCGCGATCTGTTTCTCTGAGTATTTATACTGTTGCATCGACGAGGAGCAGAGAATTTACGTTTTTCTTGTTGTTTAATAAATCCATGTCACTTGGGGTGAATGACTTTTTAACGTGTAGATTCTAACACTTTAACATTTTAAGTTTTTATGAAGTGGTCAGCGATTATTCGAGAGTTGATGGACAAGCTACTGGAAATGTTACGATATGTGTTTACCTAATAAACAACGTTTTAAATTACGATGATTCTATTAATTATGCAATGGAAAATTCTTTCAATGTTTAAGGAGCCTGTCTTCTACTCGCCACCTTGACTGCACTCCGATATTCTCATGATAATGGAGGGTTGGCCTTAATTACTATACTACATTTACTTCGAGATATACGAGTGTCGCCGGAATGTCACAAAAGTCGACAGCAAATTGCAACATATATATACATATATATATGCATGTGCCCAAGTCGCTCAGATGGGTGGCGCATCGTTAACAGTTTAAGGGAACTGCTGGGAAATAGTAGGATCAATATTCCAAGAATAAGAAAACAGGGCATATTGGAGCGTATCTAGCAGGATTCGGAGCAGCTAATGGATGAACGACTGCTGAGCTTTTTTGGCAAATGGTTCTTTTGGACAATGGTGTGTCAAGGAGGACATTTCTTAATGTGGGCCAAAGTGCGACAACCATTGGCCACCATTGGCTCAACCATTTTGTACTACTTTTGTTTTGCTCAGATTCAATATGGAAATGAAATCACCCCCCCTCCCTTCCCCCTCTAAAAACGAACGAAAAGGGAAATCAGATTAGATGAGAGTAATTTTAAAAGTACAAGTAACAAAAGAATCGCAATGTAATGTGTCTGCGTCCTTTTTACTAAGTTTTATCCACACAAGAAGAAAGTATTGGATATTTATACCTTTTAGAAGGTCTTGAAAAATATTTGAATGTTTTTAGAAAATGTCTGTTCATGGATATGTGTGTATCTGACGCAAATTTCGTGAGCGCTCAAACTCACGAACCACTGCGTACAATAAAGATGACATTTTACATGAAATTCTATACTTATGTGAACAGGTGCTAAATAGTTTTTCGACAAACTCCCCCAAGAGGGGGTGTCGATAATCAATGATTTCTTCAATTTATATGATTCTTAAAGTGCTATTACACGGCGAAATTCGAAGCAACAAAAGCCTGCGACTTGTCAGTTCGAAGCCTCGATTCGAAGCCTGCGACTCGTCAGTTTTCCAAGCATTTCATTGGTTGTTCGGAAAAAGGGCTTTTCTCTTGTCAGTTTTCCAAGCGTATGATTGGCTGTTCCGAACGACATTCTTCTGCTGTGACACTTGAGGGTAATCACAGGTAAAAAAATTGACCCGACAGTAAAAAGTTGCTTGCTTTTCGAGCAACTATTTTAAAGCCATTAGGTTAACACTCAGTCACCCGAAATTAGCTGCAACTTTAGCACCTCGTATAATAGCCCTTTTATAGCTCTTGTTTATGTGCGCAGAATTGAACGAAATATCAAATTTAGAATCCGCATGATATGAACAAATAGTCATTCAATTTTTTTGCGGTCATCTAAGAGGAGGTGCCGAAATTCAACGATTTTTTCGAAATAAACGATGCTTATATCACCAGTTTAAATGCATAGAATTCAACGACACTCCTTACTTAGCATCTTGGATATAGGAATACATTGTGTGAAAAATGTTTGATAAATCGATGTAATTTCTTGTACTGTTTAATCATTTAATAGGATTTATATAGAAGGACGTTTTCTGATAACCACAGTTTAATGCTCTTTTTACACAAGTTACTGTTGATGAAAATCACTAAATTGTGTTATACTAAAATAATTAATATCATCTTAACTTCTGCTTTCAGCAATATTTTTCCAAATTCATTAATTATTTTCTTTTCCATTTCATTATATAGGGGCGCAAGAATCATGCTGGTGGTTCTGAAGCATACGGAAAACAGTGGAATGTCGGCGATGTTGTCGGCTGCCTCCTCGACTTGAATGACAGAACTATAAGTAAATAAAATGTTTTTTTTTTCTCTTCCTTTAATTTCTTTCAAATGTCCCAAATGAAACATTCTGAGAGTAAATAAGGTGAAACTTACTATACGGGTATGGTCTTCAAAAGGAAAGACATGCTATTTCTCTCGAATTTCGGGTCAACTTAGACGCAAGTATGTACTATACGGTACGGTGATTAAATAATAATAATAATAATGAAATAAATTGGAAAAAAGTTTGCTTAAATTAATAGGTTATGATTTTTTTCTCGTTAAAACTATTATTGCCTTTTACATATGAGAAAAAAAAAAGTTAAATTTCTGGATATCAAAATTTCACGTAAACTGGATTAAACCTTGTCTGAATCAGCCTATCCAGGTTCACAGGGAGATGCGTGGAGCTGGTACAAAGTACAAGGGCTTAGTTGTCTTAAAAGGTCCGCTTCTTGTCCTGTTTTTTAAAAAATAAAATAACAAATAGACTGGAACATCTGTTTTTTTTGCATAAAATGTTCAAGTAAAAATAACTAACAAACTAAAGAAATTAAAAAGTTAGAACTTCAATTTTACATGAATGCTAATACATTCCAAAGAAAAAACAGTTAAAAAAATAATTTACTCATAAATAATCAGTAGTAGTGCAACTATAGAACGGCTAAGCTGGTGAAATGCCACATTCCCTGTTGTTTAATTGACTAAAATAGCTGTCATCATGTATCTATCATGCATTATCTATACTATTCATGGCATATTTTAGAAATTATGTCACTTAGCATCTACCAATCTTTTAGTTAGATGCTCTAAAGATTGATGAATGGTCTTTTAGATGCATCCCGTGTTTGTTTAAGACTAAAACAGCTGTCATCAACATCATGTATCCATCATGCATTAGGGGCGGTCCATAAATGATGGCACACTTTTATTCAATATTTTTGACACCCCTCCCCCCCTTTGTCACAAAATGTCACAATTCGCCATACCCCTCCCCCCCCCCCATTGTCACATGTCACGCTATATTACATAAACATATACTTGCAGTTCAGAAACAAAGCACTACGTTATAGATCATATTTCAAACTTTATTTTTAAACTTAACTATGCGTTTTAACGACATTTGTGAGCATAACAATAAAAATGATTGATGTACTTATTTTGTATGAAATAAGATTAAGGTTTATAACAAAAACATAATTAATATACAATAGTAATAAAATATTAATACTAAAGAGCAGTTGAAAACAGTCGTATTTTGGAATTTGAAATGGAATTTAATATATTTGGCTTTAAATCTACTTTATAAACACAAAATACTTTAATTTCAAAATAGCTTCAAAATTTAATCTGCGGATTTTAATGCTTTTATTTTAACCAAAATGTGTGATGTCACATTTCTTCTTACCGCCTCCCACCCCCTTGTCACAAATTGTCACATTTTCATGAACCCCCCTCCCCCCCTTTAAGTGTGACATCATTTGTGGAAGACCCCTTATCTATACTATTCATGTCATGTTTTAGAAAATATGTCCTTTAGCATACCTCAATCGCTTCGTTAGATATACTCTAAGGACTCTTTCTTCTGAATCTATAATCATTCCTGCAATTAGCAATTGTCACCTGCATTTCTTATTTCAGCTCTGCCAGTTCTAAGCAAAAAATTACTAGAAGTGTCGTGCAATAGATTACTAGTGTTATTCAATAGTTCGCATTTTCGTAAAAAATAATTATATATTTTACATTTTCTTATCAATTAGGAATTTTTTAAAGTTTGGTAAACGCAGATTGACTTAATGCATAGTTTTGTTTTAAGTATAAATGGTTCAGGAGCTTACATGGATGTGAGATGTTTCTTCTTCTTCTTCTTCTTCTTCTTCTTCCTCTTGTTTTTTTTTTTTCTTTTTTTAAGGTTAAGAAATGTTGTGATACTGAACGTGTATTGTAAAAAAATAACTTCGTAGTTATTCTACTTTACTCGCCTGTGTAGTATTCAACATATGTAATCTAAAATATGATTTTTCAATAAACATTTCCCTTCGTGGGGGAAAAGCTCCACGAGTGGATGATTTTATTTCATTTCATTTCATGTATCTTTTAGGTTACACTCTTAATGGTGAACTACTCTTGGATGCTATGGGTGGAGAAGCTGCATTTAGTGACATACCAGCTGAGGAAGGTAAGATGAAATTTTTTTTTTTTAAATGTATTTACAACTTTACCCTTTTCTTAAATATCTAAAGATCCTTAGATATTCCTTGAGGTTAAAAGTATAGTGTTTTAATTTTGCATTTTAGAAAATTATTTTTCTAGAAAAATGAATAGAATATTTTTTTTAAATCTAAATAGCAATTACACAGGGAAACAATGATTTTGGTGCTTAGGATATAAATACCATTCCCATAGGAAATTGGCTACCTGAATCCAAATATAATATTCCTTGAGGAAAAAATAATAGTGTTTTAATTTTGCATTTTAGAAAAAACATTTTTTTAGAAAAGTGATCGGAATATTTTTTTTTAAAATCTAAATAGTAATTACACAGGGGAACAATAATTTTGGTATTTAGGCTATAAACACCATTCCTATCGGAAATTGGCCCTATGAGTCAAATATGATGTTGATTTGACATATGAGGTGTAGGTTTTAAGATATGTAGCATCTAGAACGGAGACGGCTGCACAGACAATCACCTCATCGAGTTCACGGCTGAAATTGCAGAATTAATTAAAACTCGATTCGCATATTAAAACGCGATCGGTCTGCCAAGTCATATCTTGGTGGAAAACACCTGGAAATCCGATTTTAGAGGTTGATTCGTAGGTTTACCATTGTGTTTTCCTGCTCCCAGTCCTCCATGTTTTGATACCGTTGGGTGCAGGAAAACACAATGGTAAACCTACGAGTCAACCTCTAAAATCTGGTTTTCGGGTGTTTTCCACCGAGATATGACTTGGCAGACCGATCGCGTTTTAATATGCAAATCGAGTTTTAACTAATTCTGGATCTTCAGCCGTAACGCGATGAGGGGATTGTCTGTGCTGCCGACTTCCGGTCTAATCCCCCTCTCATACATTAGGTGTTAGTCAAAGTGCATGATGTGTATGAGCGTGTGATGAAAAACTCAAAAGTAGTGATTTTTGAGGGACCTATGGCCCGTAAGCTCATAAAGGACACAAATTTCGTGAAAATGATGCACGAGAATGAAGCAACGAGAATGACTTTGTTAGTAACATGTTTTCAACATTTGTTAAAGATGCAGACTTGTTTAATTTCCCTAAAAAACACTAAACTAATATCAGCCCATGTGCACTGTTGGAAAAATGTTCGTGCAATTTAATGAAGCCAAATGAGTACTGTAAAAAAAAAAAGAAAAACTAGACCTAATTGCGAAAAAAACAGAAGCTATTTTCGAATTTATCAGACAAAATTACCTAAGAATTCGTTAACATATTCCAGGCACCAGACACATTTTTTTTTTTTTATGAATGTATTTGTATTGAATATTATTACACCCCATTTATATAACCTCCCCTTCCTTCGGATAAGAACCTCGGTACTCAACCTTAGAGGATGAATGCTCAGTTTATAAACCAACTGGTCACATCCAACGATTTGGTTGTAAGCCAAAACGGCAATTATGAAAATTAAACTAGAATATTTCCGATTTCACTCAACTGAAAATGTAATATTTCCCTTTGGCTAGCTTGGAAAGAACATTTCCGTTTTTAACATTCAACGAGTAAGGATAAATAGGAAACGTTCCGTTTTTATTCCGGGAAAAATTACGACTTCCACTAAAAACAGAAAGCTTCCGTTAAAAGGCAGAAATTTCACATAAAATCACCCGTATAAATATGAAATTCTTTTTTACATGGTGCTATGAAGTAAAACATTTAATTAAAAAAATATTGCGACATGGAAAAGATTAAGGCTAGAAGGAGTTGCAATTTTCCAATTCAGAGAAAAGTGTCCAGGTTAGGATTTGAACCAGGCATTTATAACTTAAACTGGCAACGCTGTACCAACTGAGCTATCCTGGACAAATCCAGAGGACAGATTTCTCTCAGAAAACCTTAGCAACCAATTTAAGGCAGTTGTCTGATTGAATTTTATTCACCAGAGTCGCCCAGAGTAGCTCAGTTGTCAGCTTAAGTCAAAAGTCCCTGGATGAAATGCTGGCCTGGACACTTTTTGTTGGAAAATTGCAACTGATATGATGTATTTACCATTTATACTAACAGTGTTAAAATTAATGAAGTGTAATGTAATAGTTAAAATTTTATGGCGGTAATGTTCGAAATGAATTATATAACTATTTCTTTTAAAGCATTACGAATTTATTCATATATTTTCTGTCTATTAGGTTTTGTTCCCGCTTTTACTCTTGGCATTGGACAGAAAGCTAAGCTTGTTTTCGGACAAGACGTAAATCACTTGAAATTTTTCACTGTCTGTGGTCTCCAAGAAGGTTTCGAGCCTTTCTGTGTGAACATGAATCGGACGATGACCTTCTGGTACAACAAAGATGAAGCCTCCTTTACGAATATCGATGAAATGAGCGAGCCCTGTATCGATGTCACGAGGATCCCAGCTGGCACCGATAGTCCACCTGCTCTGAAGATATCTCACAGACTTTACGAAACAGTTGATAAAGTGAACTATGAATTTGTCCGTCTAAGTCTGCCTGTGATCTGCAATGATGAGTATATCGAGTAAGTTGAGTTTTAATTAAAAATTCCCAGGAAAAGGGATTTATTTTATATAGAATTATATTTTTATTGTTTAAAATAACTAGGGGGGCTCTGCCCCCTTGCTCTCTACGCTCACCAACCCCCGCGTAATCGCTTCGCAATTCCATTCGGTATCGCGAATCAATCCCTATTTTCTTGCCAACCACAGACGTAATTGATTCGCGTTTCCATTCTGGATCGCTTCGCGATCCACGATGCCTTATTTTCTATGCATTCAATTTTTAGATTCCACTTGGTAAAAACGCGCTCCTCCCCAATTCCTGACAATTTGATTTCCTTATCTCCAAGCACATAATCATTAGAGCTTACAGAGTTTCATAATTATAAGAATTATTAAATATAAAATTATATATATAGTGTTACGAATATTGTAAATAGTGTTTGTGCTTAAAAATAATGTAAATAGTTCAATTAAGCTCTATGCATAAGCTAATATTAGTTTTTGTTGCACTGAAATACCTCAATTTGTTGATTTTCTGCAAGCAAGTAAACAATATAGAATTTCAATGGGAGTCTATGAAAATTTGGCGAAATACTGGAAAAAAGCGCCAAGTTGGCTTAACTTTTGGCGACTAATTTTTGTCGCCAAATTTGGCGATATATTGCCAAGTTGGCGACAATCTTGGCGACGTTTGGCGACAACTCCCCTTATAGCGTCAGAAAGCTCTGACCAATCAGATGCGTTTCGCGGTATCTACGCAGATTTTCATTGGTCCATTTTCAAACCGTTACTTTTTTTATATATAGAAGGATATATAAATTTATGGTAACGAACAAGACAACTGATGAGAATTTGACATTATCTATTGCTTTCGAAGTTCTTATTTTCATGCACTTAAAACACGTTTCATTGTTATTAAATATATGTGTGGCATGATTTTTTTTTTTTTTGAGCAAAAACAATGTTTAAAAAGAAATTCATGTTGATAAGAATTATCGTTTTTTCATTAAAACCAAACATCGCTACTTTTTGACAATCATTATCATTGTTATTAAAACTACATGTTGCTTGATTTTTTAAAAGTGAAAACAGCGAATCTGAAAAATATATAGACTTGTAAGTATTATTTTTAAACCAAACATCCTTATTAAAAAAAATGTATTATAATTATTTTATTATATATGTTGCTTGGGTTTTTTAAATACAAAAATAATGATTCTAGAAAAAATTTCGGGTTGATAAAAATTATCTTTACCAAACATCGCTACTTTTTGAAAATCACTATCATTGTTATTAAAACAATATATGTTGCTTGATTTTTTTAAAACAAAAATAACTATTCTTAAAAATTTACAGACTGATATGATTTTAGTTTTTGAAGCTAAACATCCCTGCTTTTTAAAAATTATTATCGTTATTTTTCAATTACATGTTGCTTGATATAAAAAAAACGACAACAACACTGATTTTTAAAAAATGTACATGTTGATAAGACTTTTTTTTTTTTTCGGAAGCAAACATCCCTACTGTTTGAAAATCATTATCATTGTTATTGAAAAGATATGTTGCTACATTAAAAAAAATATATATATATATACATATTCTTAAAAAAAAAGAATGATATGAATTATCTTTTTTTTTTTTTTTTTTGGAACTAAAGATTCGTACTTTTTTTCAAAATTACTATGATTGTTAACTGTATGGTACGGGATTTTTTTAAGCAAAAATAATGACTGTAAAAGTTTTAAAAAGCTGTTAAGACAAGCAAATAAGTTTTTTTTCGTCCATTTGTGATGCTACAAGAAAGAAGCTGGTAATGTAATAGTGGGGAAATTATCGTATCGGGAGAAAAGTTTAAAATGTAATTTGGAATATTATTTATATCTACGTGACGTATAGTTTTTATGCTTTTCTCTGAATTAGTTATGATTTCTTTTCTTTCAGCGAAATCGGTAAAGCACAAAACTGGGAAGAAATCAGGAGACGACAAAGAGGCTTAGCTTCAGAAAGGGCCGGATTGCGTCATCCAGGTAAGCAGATGGTTTATATATTTTTATTCTGAACATTAAAGAAAAAAAATTCTGACGCTGTCTTTTATAGTAAATCTCGTATTTCTTTAGTCACAATACTTTAAAGAATTGTGAATACTTGTATTTCTGTTTGTTACAGATTACATAAGAAGTCTTTATTTTAATATTAATTGTAGGAAACTTTTTTAATATCTGACGCACAAAATCATTGAGAAGGTCATATATTTGGCTGTAAAAACTGGGCTTAAAATGGCTATTTAGAAGAAAATAAAGACGCTTTAGATTATAATACGTTGTTATTATATATTCTAGTCCAAGAGCTGTTAAGCATTTTAGGGAAGGTATTTGAGGCACCCTGAAAATTTGTTGCAACACTTCTTTTGTAATGGCTGAATACAAAATCGAATGTCTGGCTGAAGGATCGTGGCCCAAAAACTGTGCCAGACACGTGTCAAGTGCCATTTTTTTTTTGACTACCCAAAAAAGGTATTTGAGGCACGCTGAGATTGAGACAGAATAATATTTATACTTAGAAAAAAATATTTTGAAAACGACAGACACTTTAGTCGGCCCAAAAACTGTGCCAGACACGTGTCAAGTGCCATTTTTTGACTACCCAAAAAAAGTATTTGAGGCACGCTGAGATTGAGACAGAATAATATTTATGCTTAGAAAAAAATATTTTGAAAATGACAGACATTTTAGTCGGCACAAAAACTGTGCCAGACACGTGTCAAGTGCCATTTTTTGTCTGGCACAGTTTTTGGGCCACGATCCTTCAGCCAGACATTCGATTTTGTATTCAGGCATTACAAAAGAAGTGTTGCACAAATTTTCAGGGTGCCTCAAATACCTACTCAAAAATGTTCAACAGCTCCCCTACTATTCATCGCCAATATTCCAGAAGTGTGACAACAAAACGTTCTAAAAAAACCCTGCTAAAGTTGTCATTTAAAGATTATGGTATATTACTTTCTTTATTTGCAAACAAATTTTAGCGATTGCGAAGGAGCGATAGATATTTTATAAACGACACTTTCTCACATAAAAGGAACTTTAATTTAAAAGATGATGTTACGGATCTTTCAAAAAATTATGATTTTTGGCTTGTGTTACTTTTCCCGAAAGTCCGCGATGCTTATAGGGTGTTATCACTTATCGTTGTCCAACAGCTAATTTTTACACCGTTAGTTTTAAAGATTGCAAAAATATTTCAAATGTTACTCTCCATCATATTAAAATCCTTTACGTCAAATCAGTTATCACAGTAAAAGTTAGAAAATTTAAATTTGTATTTGTTCCCAGGGTCCTATAAGTTTTATATAGAAAACTTTCCAAATGTTCTAGTAAGTAGAAAAAAAATTGTACTACATACGCTTTACAAGTTTTTATACTTTGAAGTTTATGAAATTTCAGCTTTCACTGGCACTGAAAGCATATAATTCCCTTTTTAGTGCGAAACTATGCTGAGAATTATTTTATTATTACTTTTTTTTTCTTGTTGAAGTTTGAAGAAAGTTTTTTTGGCTAAAACTTTTATAGAACCCAGGGAACGTATACAAATTTAATTTTGAAACTTTTATTCAAATATCTCTATTTTCACGTAAATAGCTTTTCATATAATGAAGAATGACATTTGAAATATTTTTGCAATTAGATTTACATTTCTAAAACTATCGGTTTAGGAATTAGCTATTTAATTACAATAAAAGGGGATGCCGGGTATATAAACGACAACGAGTCTAAATTGTCTAAAGAGTTTTATAGATACTTATACGAAACACTGCTAGACACAGTGGTCATCCTGTATATTAGTTTCTTTGTCTACATTTGTTCTAAAATATATTTATAAAAGTTATAAATCAAGTATCAGAATTTCGATGTATAAGAGAAAGCATAAAATTTATTTTCGGCAAAACCATTTAGCGAAAACTTTCTGAAATTGAATGCAGTTTGTATGTTTTGATATTTAAAACATGTTGATTCATTCATTGGATGTTTAATGAAATCTAAGCCAAGTAGCTCAAAATGGTTAGGCCAACGTTGGCAAATTGTTAACCTACGTCAGTGTTTAAAAAAAAAATGTCCTCCTTGCCATACCATAAGCTAGCGAAGTATTTGCCAACAAAGGCCCAACAGTGGCTTAGTTGCTAGCTGTTCAGAATTTTGCTCAGACACACTCCAAATTAGAGAGGGTGGGAGAGGGTGTCTCAGTACTGTTTGCCATAAGTTTCTACAAATTGCCAACAATGAGCCAACAATCTGTGCTACTTGGGAAGTTAAATTTATATGATTAATAAACATTCCGTGACCTTAAAAATCTAAGTAGATAAAATCAGCGTCATATAGATAAAAAAAATCTTTAACTTAAGTATTTAAATGTAACCTTTGTAAATGTACCTTTGTAAAATTTTACAAGTTATTGAAATGAAGTATTTTCTCTTGACAGCAAATTTGGAACACCATATGCTGAAGAGTGGTTTCAGTCTGTCAGACGTAAAAGGTAGTTTTAATATTTTCACTGCATTCATCAAATTAACATACACAGTGACAACTTAGATTAATTTTATATTAATTTTATGAAGTTCTTTCATGTAATTTTGTGCGTTCACTGATGGAATTATAAATATTCTTAGTTAACTTGTTTTTATTACAAAAACTCTCTAAAGTCAAAAGACTGCCTGTTTGTATTATTGTGCTCTCGTATTTTCCCATAAATAAAAGCAAAGGAATCGCAGATTTAAATCTAGCTCACCAGTTTCATTAAATATTTCCCCCCGTATTTCTTTATCCCGTAAAGGGATAAAGGAATAATAAAAAAGGAACAGTATAAAAGTTTAAGACGATATATAATTGGAAAATTGAATTTCTAAGCCATGTAATTCTATTATCCTGGTTTATTTATAAATATAATTAAAAAATATGTATTTTTTATTTGAAATAAATAGATAAAATAAATATTAAAATAGGAATCAATAAATATATATTTTTTAGTGTAATAAATATTCATATACACCTCTACGCAAAAGTCTAGACAATATTTCTCCCATGATTAATGAAAACAAATTGTTATTCTACAAAAAATGTATTATTCGTATTTTAGAAGATGTTTTGAGGAAACCAGCCTGTAAATATCTTTATATCTCCTAAAATATACATTTCTTGCTACTAAAAACAAATTAGTGTAACGCAAAATTTTGGACACAGTCTTGCAATGTTGAATTCAAATATTTTTTTTCTGGACGGATATCCGAAGAAAATTATGGAAATTCGAGGCAGAGGGTACTTTTTACTTTGAGACCACCAAAATGCATAAAAAGTGAGCAAAGCTTCCTCTCTTTTTCAAAATTCCGCATTATTTAAAATGTCACAAATCTACATACTACACGGTTTATAGGTAAAATCCTAATAAACTTAATAAATATTTTTTTAAGGTTTCATTAGCAACAAAGTGCCATTTCTTTCATTGCAGCATTTTCTATCCTAAATCTGTAGTCCACTTTTCTACGAATGTCGAAAATCTTTTTAATCGTTCACGGTTCACTTCTAAATATAGCATAATTTTATATCAAATAAGGAAAAAAAATCACTTTCAAATGAAATTTGTTTGAAAACTGTAGCTCAGTTTAGTGACTTTTTATGATTTTTAAATAATTTCCAAGCATAATTTTTTTAAAAATCTGTTTGAACAGTAAATAATTCCTACAATAATGTAAACTAACTAGTTAAGAATTACCTTAATTGGAAAATGTTACGCACGGATTAAACGTAAGATCAGATTAATCATATCGTACTTTGGCGTTAAACTATAAAATCTGTTAACGAAAAGATAGATTTTCATTTTATGTTGAACTTACAATTAATAGCGCGTTGTAGCGCGTCCAACACTCACACCTTTTCTAAACTCATATAACATAACAGGACGAAAATGTAACTTTTTATTTTCCATTTTGAATTTTAACCTTGCACACAAATTAATTTGAAAAACTTTTTTTTTAACATTATGTTCACTCACGGAATAAATAAACATCAGCACAGTCAGAATTGCAAGCTTTTGCCATCTATGAAATGGGACACGAACTTTTGCAATCACCCAATGTTATTCATGTAACTATTAATAAAAAAAAGGAACTGACATATCCTTAAAATAGTGAAGCTTCAACTGTAACCGCTTTCGTAAGGGCTGATTACCTCCGGTCGAAGCTGCCACCAGTAAATTTATATAGAAATTCTTTTGTATTTAAAGGCGTTATTAATTCAAAATTTCAGTCATAAATAATGTCAGAAAAAGATTTTAATTTTAACTGGTGTAAGTTTACTTTTGTGGTAGTCAGCTTCTTCGTTTCTGCCATATTGTGACAACCGGTGATGCAATCTGACTGTTTTACCTGTCAAACTGACTCCAGAAAATATTTCTGAGAAATTATGTCCATGAATAAGACGCTTAAATAAGACAAAATTTTCTATTCAATTATATTGGTGGGAAGTTTGCACCGGCGGTATTTTGAAACTGCACATCCGATTTTAAAAAACCAGCCGCCATTTTGTGACAATCTCCTCGGTTACTTCACTCGCAACTGGTAGACAGTACACTATATGTCACCTCCTATTTATTCATAACTCCATTATATTATTAGATTAATCTTTCTTGATTTTGAATGTTTCAGTATTTCCATATCATTCAATAACACCTTTTAAAAAATGCTTTATATTTAAAATTTTTATCATTTTTCATGTCATTAACGTGCAAATTACACTTACAGATTTGCAACGTGGCTACACTAGTGAAGAAGCAGCCGAAGAAGAACGCAGGGGAGGTCTGGGTGTTAAACGCCATTCCATGGATATGGCAATGAAGGGACTTTCGGTACCTGAAGGGGGCGACCCTTCGAAACTTCGCTCAACATCCACCGAAGACCTGGGCAGGAAAGGCGAAAGCGGTGCTGAAAGTGACACAGCAGCCATGGAGCCCGACCGACCCAAACGCCGAGGCCGCTCTCCTTTTAGATTTTTCAAAAAGAAAGATGAAAAAGGAGCTGGTCCCCAAGAAGGTTACATGGATGCTCAGGGGAGGACCAAGCCTTTAGACAGCCCTCCTGGTACTTCTCTGACTGTGCGTGATCCCTCGCTGAGGGCTTCTGCAACACAGCTGGTACCACCAGCAGTACCAGATAGACCTTCAGGTTTAAGTCCATCTGGAACTAGCTCTCCAAGACGCCTTTCTAGAGTTCCGACGGAAGTGGTACCGCCAGAAGATGGCAGTGATTACATTGATTCTTCTTCTTTGGACTTGGTGGATGAATACTTTTACGGAATTAGAATCTTCCCGGGACAAGAGCCGAACCACGTGTACTGCGGATGGGTGACGACTACCTATAAGCAGTTCGATACATCTTTTGACATCAGCCGCACACGTAAAGTAGTCTATGAAGGTTTTGAAGAATTTTCAATGCAAGAAATGTAAGTATTATTACACTTTTAAAAAAGATCCATGTAAAATTACGGGAAGAGCCCGGCAGCAGAGATTCCAGTCATACCCCGTAAAAAGAAAATCCCATTTTCTGCACCACGTAATTTTACGGAGCAAAGTAATATAATTCCTTAAAACAGGATATAATGAATGCACTTTAAAGCAAAATAATACTTTAATTACTGTTCCGTATCACGTAGTAGGTTAGATAATCATCACAGAATTGCTTTTTTGGCAGTTTAAAAAATATGTCATGGTCGCGGTTAAGTGACATTATTTTTCAAAACACGACTAAAATGAAGGGTAACACCCTAGTGGAGGAAAATGTATGGGATCGTACCGTATTTTTTCTAACAGATGGGCAAGAACTGTAAGAATATGTGGATTGTCCTTAATTTTCTAAATATCTAAGGGATAAGGTCGCTTATTTAAGGGATCAGACCGTTTTTCATCAAATAAGACTATTGCCAGTGGAAATTGAAGGGAAACGCTCATAAATTTACAGTTTTTTCTGAGAGTGTACAGAGAGTAAGCTAAAAGTCTCGTAATGTATGGCCTCTATGTATTTTGCAGCGATGAAAGGTTATCAGGGCTGCCACAGGCGACTATTTTTTCATTCTATTTCGCACCAGTTTTTCAAAACGAAAATCTTTCATATTCACTTTGCTCACATCTGCAAGAGAAATATATTATGTCTGCAGTAATTTATTTTATTTTGTACTATTAGTGTGTATTTTAGTTTATTAAAAGTCTGACTTTAAATGTCTTTTTTTTATCTCAAAATAATTAAAATTAAAATAGACATTTAAAGTCAGACTTTTAATAAAGTATAATAAACATTTATAATGCAAAGTAAAATAAATTATTGTAGGCGTCTCAAGCTTTAAACAAGCTCCTTATTAGTACAATTGGCAATCGAAAATGAAAGCTAATTGTACTGATGAAGGGTTTGTTTAAAGTTTCAAACGCTTGCAGTATTAATAAGGTTTATTTTAGTTTATTAAAAGTGTCACTTTAAATGCCTTTTTTTAAATTTCAAAATAATTAAAATCAAAAGCAATTTTTAAAGTTTACGAATTTAATCTTTAACCCATTTATGCCTGAATTTTGTTTCCTCAAATTTGTTGGAAAATCACCTTAAAATGTTCCAAAATGAACTGGAAAAATACTAAAAAGTTACGCTAAAATATTTTTGTGTTTATTTGATAAAATGTAAATGTACTAAATATGGGAATATCCACACGAAAAAAAAACGACATTTTTAGAGTACGAAGTACTGTTCATCTCGCGCACAAACTCGATCACAGTTGAATGTACTGTATCTTTCTTTGGTTTCCTGACTATTTAAACATGAAAAATACAGTAGTTGCGTAAAATTAACAGCACAATGTACTGGCAATTTGGACGCCAGTAGTTTGTGCTGTGGTCCAAATGCGTCCAAAATTGCCAGTACATTGTACTGTTAATTTTACGCAACTACTGTATTTTTCATGTTTAAATAGTCAGAAAACCAAAGAAAGATACAGTACATTCAACTGTGATCGAGTTGTGCTGGCAAATTTACAGTGCTTTTTTACAGTGCATATGTGGAAAAATGCATAATTACATGCTTTGTCTAAATTTATATAAATAAAGCTTTTAAATTGTATATTGTATACTATAATTAGTATTATTATGAGCTTTTTAAAAAATGTATTTATTTCTTTACAGAGACTAATAACCTGATAAGTATTATTAATAAAAAATTAAGAATAATCGTGTTTGAGGCTAAAAAACAATTTATTTAAAAATCATCTTGAAAAGGACTTTACATAAATAACTGTCTTCTGAATGGCTAATAGAAATATGTACCCATTTGCGCCTAGCTCCCTATAGTTTGTACGTTACAAACATGCATAAAAAATAGCCTTGAACATATAATTTCACAATTTGAAAAAATACGTATTTCAAAGAAATTTTCAAGCTAAGATTATGACTTACTTATTTGGATCTTTGATACGAAAAATACAAATAAACTTACTTTTTACATTTCGCTATCTTGAAAAATGAAAAATCTATAAACACCGAAAAAATGTCTTCATTTAAACAAATAAATATCAATCTTATGCTGCCATCTCTCGGTAAAAGATAAAGACATTTATAGACAATTAGTTCATGCAATTTGAATGTTGTAAAGAAGAAGAAAATTAAAAAAAAATTATTAAAATTCGAAACGCCCCAAAAATGGAACGCTAGGCATAAATGGGTTAAAATAAATAAAAAATCTTAAACTGGGACAAATAAAGCAAAATTATAATTTATATAACAAATTGGAATTAAAAAGGAAAAAATACGTGATGAAAGAAAAGTATTTAAAATGCCACGTGTTCAATATCTACTCATCAGTTGACTGGAATATTCACCTGAGGCAAACACTGCATTGTTTCATTATATGTACAGGGTGAGTCAAAATTCTTAGGCCAAACTGTAAGGGAAAGTAAAGTGCACATAAAGAAGCAATTTTGTATAGCAATGTGAGGTCCTCATCAGAGTCAACTTGTGTCTCATAGGTGATACATCTGGAACCTTCGAAAGGGTCCGTTAATCACTTGCTAGACGCTGCCAGGTATGTATTGGTGTTGGTGGTGGCACATTTGAGCATTGACTGTAATTGTTATGTCAATAAAATTTCAACCTACAGATTTTTCGTAAGACGAGCTTTTCTTGTATGCACACAAAATAATTTGAATGATGAATTAGATAATATTCGCAGAATTGCTAATATAGTCTTAAACTTTTCAATATCTGCTTAGTAGACAAACCACCTCCGAAATTGAAGAATATCATTTGAGCTAAACTTGACCCAATTAATTTTTGAGAATTACTCAGAGGTGTATGAAATACCATTTATTAGAGCACACAGATCAAAGAATTACTATATTGGTATGACTAGCAGAAATTTTAAGTATAGAAAAAAGGAGCATATAGCTGATATTAAATATAATAGAAAAACCACAACCTTAGCAATATTTCTTCAAGAAGAAACCATCCAAATAAATTTGAATAAAAGCAAAATAATCCCCCCCCCCCCCAGTCTATATTATCCACCCATTATAAGATAAACAACAGAGATTGTAAGGCGCAAAAAATCAATATTTAAAGATGCAGCATTATTTCAATTACAAAACTATGCCTCGAGTTACTCAATGGTTATGAAAATAAAAATAAAATAAACATCCATATAAAATAAAAATGTAACGTGCATAATATGAAAGAATACGTGGAAAACTGAATGATGGCGTGTTCTAGACCGTGCAAATTTAGAATAGCTTTGTTTATTTGTTTCGAGAATGACTCGGGGTGAGTCGAAACATGTCAACAGTCGAAATAAACGCATTTTCACTGGTTTTAAAGTTTTAATTTACAACTTTTAGCATTTGAAATTAGTAAATAAAACGCTGGTTTTCATTTCTCCGCATTTCTTGTTTTTCGCCAAAAGTTTTCATTTCCGACCCCACATTCCTGTACCAAAATTGCTTCTTTTTATGTAATTTACTTTCCCTTGCAATTTGGCCCATGAATTCGGGGCACTCTGTATGTGTGCATTTTTAAAAAAAATATATTCAGTTACCTAACTAGCAAAACACGGAAGGCGATATCGATTTTTTAAAGGATGCTTTGTTATCTACCATGAGTACAAATTTTAGGTTGCTGTTAAATTAAGGGTTTCAGGACTCTTAAAATCGGAAATTTTTTTTAGAAAAGACCATTTCCAAAATTTAGTATTTTAAAATGTATTTGATTTTAAGACACAATTTTAATTGGGATGAAAGATATACAGGGTGCAAAGGAAAGTCCCTTTAACCGGAAAATACTTGGGAACGGAGAGAGCTACAGCTATGCAAGTGAGGTAGCGATATAGTGAATCGACTATGCCCAATTTAATGCAAACGACAGCAGCGCCCCTAGTGGCGAAGTTTGGGAGATAGCCATTGCAAATCGAAAACGAAAAGAGATAGACCAAAATTTCAAATTAGAAATTTTTAGAACATCAATTAATTAGCACAAAACGACATTTGGTTTACATGGATAAGATAAATCTTCACCTGTATACCCAAAAATGTCCTAAATCGGTGCACTCTATTTTGTGTAAACGTTTGAATGGAATAGCCAGAGGTATGAAGAAGTACGCACAATTTATTGTATAAATGCGTACTTATCTCAATAAATTTTGATAACATCACAGAAAAAAAACAAAAAAGACAAACTGTCTCACAGTGATAAAAAGTTAATATTCACAGTATGTTTGAAAAGTTCGCCATTGCTCACGATACACGTTTGTATTCGTGAGCGTAATTCTGCATGCACATTTCTCAGCATGGAATGTCTACTGCGAACCTCTTCAATACGACGACATAGATTTAACCATTTCAAGGGCGGTGGCTAGACGGTCTAGCTACTTAATTTTAATTACAAAACTGACAAATGACACCAATAGTATTTTAATAAAATATTGCTTTTGTAATGGAAGTGTAAATTAGCGGGTTTTTATTTTCTAAGAAATTCGTTTGAATATTCTGGTGTCAGTCAATTATTTCATCATTTTACGAATAGAATTCTTCTGCCCCTGAAAGGATTAAACTAAAATTTTAAATGCATTAGAAATTAAATTTTTACAGACATTACAATACAGTACAACGTCACAATTTGCAATTGCGCACTGCTACATTTCCGAAATGTGAATATGCAAAGTGGAATCGTCGCTCATCGATTTCGGACATTTTTGGGTATACAAGTGACGTTTTATCTTATCCGTGTGAACCAAATGTCGTTTCGTACTAATTAATTGATCTCTAGAACGTTCTAATTAGAAATTTTGCTCTATCTCTTTTCGTTTTGGATTTGCAATGGCTATCTTTCAAATTTCGCCACTAGGGGTGCTGCTGTCATTTGCATTAGGTCCGGCGTACTCGCTTTACTATACCGTTACCTCACTTGCATAGCTGTAGTTCTCTCCATTCGCAAGTATTTTCAGGTTAAAGGGACTTTCCTTTGCACCCTGTATGTATGTTCTTTCATTTCATGTATTTAAAAAACTGCAAGATGCAGAATTAGCATTTACAGGGTGCTCCAAACTGTCAGACTTTTGACGAGCCGAAAATCGGTATAACAGATTACGCGCAGGATTACAAAATAAATTTTGAAACTAGAAGGAAAATTTTGGTGCCCACTTATACTTCAGACTGTAATAATTACCCTGAACCTAAATAAATTTATATTTAAAGTATTTTTATATTTTTAATACAAAGTTGTATTTAGCTAATACAAAATGTAGAAAATTTCAACAATATAACCATCTAAAAAAATCTTTTTTTGAACAATAAAAAGGAAATTTTAGATTCAGTTTACACAGACTAACATGAAATATATATTTTGAAACGTTTATGAAAAAATATTCAGAAGTTTTTGAGATATCGTGCATGTTATGCCCGAAAACGTCATTTGAAGAAAAATGACCTCAAAGTTTCGGAAACACCGCATCTGCTATTGAGCGAGTATAATTCTAAAAGCCGTAACTTCAGTTCTGGAATTTCAAGGAAACAATTATATCAAAATATTCAGAAAAGATAGGAGTTTTAACATCTAAAAAAATTAAAATTTCGGAAAATTTTAAAGCTTTAAGAGTCCTGAGACCCCTTAACACTAAAAAGACCGCGAGGAGTCATTTTGAACCCTACCATATGAATATATTCCGGTTCAAACCAGAAATTTCTTTGTAAAATAAGTTTAAAAGACAGAAAAAAGAAAAATGTTAAGTAAATGGTGTTAAACAGATCTAAATAAAAATTCCGGTGTAAAATATATTTTATAAAACTTGAGTAAAATTTCCGGTCGTTTTAGTGTTAATAACCTCTTATATTGAATGAAAGAAATACTGGGAAAAAACTTTTTGTTTGTTAAATGAAGCATAAATTGACGATAAATTTGAAGCTTTCATAACGTAATTGCTTTCTAGCTATTCGTGTTTTTTTTTTTTTTTTTTCCTTGCGTCTGATGAAAAATTTGTTTACGTATTTCGATTTAAAAAATATCTTCATATGCTTTAATATTTTTTTACGGTGGTTTTAACAAAGGTTTTTTAATTTTCAAACCTGCTGCTTGAATTTTATCGATACACTGTAAATTCGTGAAACAGTTTTGCAACACTAACTGAACATAATAATTAACACTTCTAACTAAAATCATTTTCTATTGTGTTGTGAATTTGTTGCGAATGTGTTGTGGCAAATTAAAAGATTGTGCTAAAAAGTGTTGCTCAAAATTACAAGAGGAGAAAATGTTTAAACCAGGATAAAAAAAATTTTCAAAACATTCGTTTTTAAAATTGTGTTATAAATGTTTAATAAATAGTATGTTTTAAGTGTGTGTGTGGTTCTTTTAAAAGCACCATGTAGAATGCGTTTTGAAAGTGTTTTACATGTGTTGTTTTATAGTGTTCTAAACTGCGTGGTATTTACAATGTGTTGTTAATTTGGTGACAAAGTGTTGTGCAGCACAACACTATTGCAAGAAAATATTTTCTTCAACACAATTAACAGCACTATTTTTAGAACACATTTTTAGATAGCAACACTTTTGAAACATATTAAGAACACATTTATGGATAACAATACTTTTGAAAAATATTAAGAACACAATCACAGCACAAAAAATATTTTCTAAATGAAGTTTTCTGATTCACAACACATTAATGTGTTGTTAATTTGTGATAAAAATTGTTGTGAAATGTGTTTATTTTTGTGTTTGAGAATTTGCAGTGTATAGTTTCAACAAATTAGCTTATCCACGGTATTTATTTTTGTTAAACATTACCATTTATTCGACTTTTAATGCTTATCTTTTAGTATGGACCGCCAGGATAGTTACATGGTATGCGCTGGACAACTTCACTCTGACGCAAGCTCGGCAGAAGGTGCTTCTCGTAGCTCTAATCAAGGCATGTTTGTTGGATGCCACGTCGATGCCGCAATGGGTACATTAACATTCACTGCTGATGGACAACCAACTAGATACATTTTTAAAGTAAGTTCGTTTTTAAATCAACTCATACCTCATTTATCCAAACTTCACTCATCCGGTACCCCCAAATATCCGGGTCGATAACAGGAAATAAAACATTGCACTTGAGGGGAAAAAAAAACTTATAGATTTGCAGATTTGTGTATTCGTTCGTAAAACTAGAATTTCCTTGAAATGGCTTTTTAAATCAATGTTGACATTTATATTTAAGCGGAATTTTCGAATTATACACGGTAAAAAACTGTTTTGTTGAAACAACTAAATTTTGGTTAAAACCAAATATTTTGGTTGGAATGATCAAATTTCGGTTAGATTACCCAAATGATTTTTGTTAATTCAACAAATAATTTGGTTAATCCAACCAAAATTTGGTCATTTCAACCAAATATTTTGGTTAGAGCTATATTAACTAAAATTTTGTTGTTTCAGCAAAACAGTTTTTTCCGTGTATGTTTGAATAATTCTAAATAAGTCGGTGTTTATGGTCTACGTCAAGAAAAGTTATCTTTTTTAGACATGTTCACCTAACACATGTATGGTTTTTTGACACTTTTATGTTAGCCAGGCGCAAATCTGGCCAGTAGCATTTATTTTCTCCCCTTTTACAGCACCTTTTATTTTTTGCGTGTGTAAATTAAAAACAACGCTTTGATGTTGAAATAAAATGTTTTTAATAAAATCATAAGACAAAATGCAATTTTTCACCTTTATTCAAATATAAAATATGCAATGCGAACTTTAAAAAAGTTCACTGTCTTACTTAAAAGGCGGCTAAAATAATGAAAAAGATGTTACTAGTTAAAAATATACATTTTATTTAAAACTCCTTAGTACTTTCAAGCTTTCCAAACCCATCATCAGAGAACATTTTAATAACTACATGTGTTTAAAACTTCTTAGTACTTTCAAGCTTCTCCAAGCTCATCATCAGCTACTTCTACTTTCAACTCTAATAATTATTGGCTCTCTCATTTTCAAAACAAAGTGACGTATTTGTGTAAATAAACAACATTTAGTTATTAAGATATTCTCTGATGATGAGCTTGTAGAAACTTGAAAGTACTAAGAAGTTTTAAATAAAATGTATATTTTTAAATTGTAACATCTTTTTCATTACATTAGTCTCCTTTTAACGAAGATAGTGAACTTTTTTAAAGTTCACACTAGCAGGGGTCTGTCCAGACTTTTCCCTCAGGGAAAAATCTGGAAATTTGTCTTTCTTTTTGTGAAATTGTGAAAAGCTTTTTTACATTTGTGAAAAATGGAGTCCTAATTTTGTGAATTAAAAATGATGGTTATATTCAGGGTTTTTTTTATATGTTTTTAAGAAGCTATATATTTATGTAAAATACATATATTTTCTTTATATATGTAAAAGTGACAGGTCAGATTTCACTTTTAAATGATTAAATTTATGAAAGGTTTAGTTTTCAGCTGACAATTTTTGTAAAAGTCCTATTTTTAAGTCAAAGAATTTTGTGAAGGGTCCTTTTCTAAGGTGAAAAGTTTTGTGAAGGGTCCTGTTTTGAAATGAAAAATTTTGTGACGAGTCCTGTTTTGAAATGAAAAATTTTGTGAAGGGTCCTTTAAAGGACCTAATTTCTTCCTAAACAGATCCCTGACTAGTACATATTCTATGTTAAAATGCTTTTGTTTATAATATCATTTATTATTATTATTACTTTATATTTAAAACTAAATGTATGAAAGGCAGGTATTTTAAATATATATAAAATACGTATTTTTAAATGAATGTTATGTATTTCGAATGAAATGAGAGAAAAGTTTATATTTTAAGTTAAATCAAGGAAAATACAAATGATAGCAATGGGGACATTATTTGTCGATTTATCATCTATACCAGGCTAAAATTAAAATATCCCTTTTTCTTGTAAAAGTAAATTTGTTAAATGATAGACTTTAAAAAATATTTGTTATTTTTACTGAAAAAAAATTGTATTTTTTCCAGAAAAAACTGTTTTAAAGAAAAACAGTTTTGTTTTCTGTAAATAAATGTGGATTTTGTCATTTTTACAGGAAAAATCAACATTTTTGACAGAAAAAAACTGTTTTAATGAAAAAATACAGATATTTTCTATAAATTAAACGGTTTTCCACTGGCGCAAAATTTGACAGTTTTTTTCTGACAATTTGAAAGATTTTTTTTTTTCAGTGTGTACTTAATGTATTAAACTTATATTAGGTAACCCTTTTTATTAAACGAAAACGGTTTTATAAATAAAAAAATATTTCCCAACATAACTTTTTTTATGATAAATCCAGGTGTCTGGATGTCTTCATATCCTGATTATGCCCTTAGTACATTAGATAATTGGAGTTCTTTACCGTATTTATTTTTTAATTTAGAATAAATATTTAAACTCCAAGAAGATTCTACACCCGTAACAAAAAGATTTATTCAATACATTTGTAAAATATTATTAGGTGGAACCAGGTACTAAACTGTTCCCAGCAGTCTTCTTTGAAGCTACCAGCAAAGAGGTTCTGCAATTTGAACTGGGACGAACAGCTACCACCTTACCTTTGTCTTCAGCAGTCCTTCGAAGTACGGAGAAGCACTTGACACCACAATGTCCACCACGACTGAAAGTAAGTTTTTTTAAAAATTTCTTCTATCTATAGCAGAAAAAAAAATATTGCAATCCAAATTTATTTGAACTTTTGTTTTGCGGCGGATTTACATGTTTCAGGGGTTGGATCCCGAAACACACGTTTTTCCAAAATGTCTCTCATTCCGTGTGTACATATGTTCGTCTTTGTATCATCGAAAAGTGTATGAATTTATGCGTAGAACTGAACCAGACTTCATACGTATGTTTTTGGCTGTCCAGTCGAAATTGGGTACATTACCCCGGATCGGCGATTTTTATCAATTTTCTCTATTTTTTGAAGTCTAGTGAAGAATTTATGAATATTTTTTGACGAAATTTTATATTTAGATGTAATGGCATAGGCTGAGGAATTTTGTTCGATTTTCGGTACTTGTTTTGTATAGTTGTCGAAAAAACATTATGAAATAACCTAACTGTCAAACCTAGGTTTCATTTGCGTATTTGTAAATAAGAAAAAAATTTCACGCATTTTTATATATTACCTTCGATTAGATTCCCTTACGGAATTCTCCCCTCCTACAGTTTGAAAAAAATTATTGACAGAAAACTTGAAGTGTAATCAAAAAATAAATAACAGGTACGTTATCTATACTCATTTTTGGTTTTTAAAATGCATAATTAAAAAAATTACGCTTTCTGAAATATTAACATGTATGAGATAGCAGACAGAAACTTTTGCGATTGGCATTTGTTATCAATACTTTAGTCGGTTACCATTTCTTTTTCTCTTAAATTTTGCGAGGGAATTACTTAGTAGCAATTCAAATTACGAATGTTAAGGCGACGAAAAAACTTTGAAATGACGAAAATGTGTTAAAGCTGAATATTGGATTACGAAGCCTTTTATACTGTTACTTCTTTTTGTATTTATTAATTCATGTTTTATAGAAATAATAAATATTTGTTAATTTGTATAAAACAATAACAAAACCTTTAATATTGTACGACAAAACTAATCTCGCAAAAATAGTTTCGCCTTGATGTCGAAAAGGTATATTTGACTTTATTTAACCGCAGATTTCATGATAATTTTATGTGAGTCAGTTAAGGCGAAGATAACTGTACATAAATACTGGTATTCAAATGGAGTCCCATGTTATTTCTCTCGAAATTATTGTGTCGGCTTATACGCGAGTTTATACGGTTGTTCGAGATAGTATATATGATATGATGAGTGATATTCTGAATATTGAACAAATGAACTTCCCAAAACATCTATAGAAAAATATTTACAATGATACTACACTAATTTACATCGTACCTATAATTTTGCGATAAGGTAAAACCAGGAGAGATCGCACAGAAAGAGATTCGACGGAAAGGAGTAGAATGCGCGCGCAGCGACTCCAAGTAGTTGTTCAGCAGCATTAGTGCAGTGTCTACATGAATGTGCACATTGATTGTTCCGAGCCTCTTGGGTAAAGCATTGCTATTTTGTTTTGTTTTTCCAAAGTAAGTGCTTGAATTTTCATAACTGTTCGTCAGAATTTTTATAGAATGTCAGTAGTACAAAATATTTTAAACTTAAAGGATTTCTGATAAGATACTAACCTAGACTAAGGATGCGAACACCAACAATTCATTTTAGAAGTGGTTATGTTTAAAGAACACGCCGTGCAATCTCTCCTACCAAAATAGGAGAGTTTGCGCATCTGCTACTAAGGAGAGATGGCGCATTTCCCCATAAGTTTCAGTGCTAGGAGAGATTACATAGCTTATTGGTAAAATTGCATTAATTGCAAATTACGTGTAAAACATATGAATAAATCAATTTTGAAATAATTTTGAAAGAACACATAATATCGAAGCTAAATTTGACAGCAAATTAATTTTCAAAAAAATACTTTTCCAGGTAAAAACTTTGTTAATAAATTAATATGACAGTGATTAAATCAATTTTATGTAATTAGTTTTGTTAATAAATTAATAGTATATTATTTAATAAATAAATAAATTATATATATATATATATATATAATTTATGAATCATTAATTTGCTAAAAAATTAATTTTGTTAACTAAAATAAATTTTCTAATAACACTTACAATGTTTTGGAAAAAATTTTACCCATTCCAAGTAGTTTAATGCCATCGAAATCAAAAATGAAACAGAGTGCAAATAATATTACTGATTCACAAAATATACATGAAAAAATACTTAAGAAAAACCCTGCTTAAAGAGAAAAAAAAAACAACAAAAAAAAAAAAGCTGAAGATAAGATGCTTGCAGAAAAGTGGGATAAAAAATGACGGAAAAAAAAGAAAGCCAATGAGGATGAGTGCATTGAATGTCTAGAACTGTACCAAAGGACAACTTTGACCAGTAACTGGATTCAATGTATTGTTTATTGCAGGTGATTGCACGAAAGATGCATGATTTACAACAATAAGTGCATCGAGTGTGGACGACAACTTCGGTTTTCAAACAAAGTACAATGAAACCGTGGAAATGAAAATGAAGTAATTTTCAAGTTAAACATGTTATCAAGTAGATTAATGTTATTCTGTAATCTTAGTAGGGCTTGTTTTTCTGATATTTTAATCTTCTGCTCAAAACATTTGGTTGAAATATTCACTCCTAATACAATAATATTTACTATCAAAAACCTTACAACGATTTCGATTAAGTGTAATTATTATTGTTAACAATTTAATTGTAGCTATTATTAATAACAAATGTCTTCTACCTATGTCGCAACCTCTCCTACCCATGTGCGCAATCTTACCAACCCTGTAAAGAGGGATTGCATAAAATAGTTTTCTTGGTTTTATTACTGCTATTCTAGTAAATTACAGCATAACAACAGAATAACAATGGAAATACATAAAAAGTAAATGAAGTCAAAATTATTCATGCATAGTTTAGCAAAAAATTAATAATTAGATTTTTTGTTATTATTCTTTTGAAATGTGCGCAAACTCTCCTAGCTTTACCTTATAAATGAATTATGCTGTTTTATTTACTGAAAAATGTAATAACAGATGTTAAAAACACTAATGAAATAAAACATAATTAAAAACTATGGTGCAGAAATGTAATAAGTAGTTCAGAACATTGATGAAATTGCGAATATGTGTTCCAAAAATGCTGGACACAACTGTTCTAAAAAGTGAAAGTTGAAGTAAATTTTTTAAAATAGTAGTTGTTGTGGCTTTGCGGTGTTAATAGTTTCTGTTGTAGTTACATAGTATTGGTTGGATGGAATAATGGCAAATTATTAAAAGTTACGTTACATCAGAATATGGACGGGATAGTATTTTAGTTATATATATTTTTTATTTTTTCAGATCCAATGTTTACAACCTTACCAATGGGCCAGAGCACCCAACGTGAATCTGAAACCACACGCTCTGAAATTATCCGATATAAGAGGCTGGAGTATGCTCTGCGAGGATCCGGTTTCTATGCTTGCTGTACATATACCAGAAGAGGATCGATGTATCGATGTTCTGGAGCTTATTGAACGCGAAAAATTCCTCAAGTAAATATTTTTAGTTTCACTGCATGTCTCGAAAAAACATTTTTCACAGGGGATATTTCTGACACAATCACGGACTCATTTTAAACATAAAATCATGACACTTGCATGCATGACTATTGAAGTTATTTGGAATTGAATAGTTCATTCCTTTCTAAATGATGACCAGGCCTCTACTTACCGGGTAGCCCCAGCTGAAGGGGTCTTATACCTGGTATAGGGGCAGGTGACCACCTAATCGTCGCGTAGCGGCAATAAACTTGACGAGCACCTAGATCGTCTTCCTGCGCATCTGATCGTCTTCCTGTGTCTTCCTGCGCCTAGTGCTTGCTGCTTAGTTGTGAACTTTATTACGCGGATTACTTATTTATATTTTGTTGTTTGGCACCTGCACATTTCTACTCAAGTTGATCTCGTAATTTAGAACCTTGGCACGTGACGAGACCTTCACCTGAGTGGAACCTCCAGGGTATAATTCATAGGTAACTTGTAGGACTTTGCACCCACGACGGATTTTGTATGCACGAAGCGCCAATGGCGAACATGGTGGAATCTAATAATTTATTTTTCGACAGGAAATAATAGACACCTTCCTGGGCGGCCGACCCATTGGTTTAAAGCAGAAAATTGTAATATGTGTAGAACCCAGGAGGAAGAATCTATCTATTCCCAAATAACACAGTGCGGGACCAGCGGGAAAGAATCCTGATTTATTGAAGCTTTCAATGAAAAATTACATTGTTTTACAATGACATTTAATTTGGGAGTTTGCTGATAGAATTTTCAATGTCATGATTCCAAAGATATCAATTTTTAAATTATTAACATAAACAACTTTTCTATATACATGAAGTAATACGTCAGTTTATGATGTTTATTTATCTCGTAAATTTCAGTTTAAAGTTTATATACACAAAAGGATCTTATTGTATTATTGCATGTATAAATTATATTTTTATTTAATTATAATATTATTTATTTATTTTATTATTTTTCGCGAAATGAACTGCAACTTAACTTAGAAATGATTACTGTATCAAGATTACCTTTTTTCGGATTTTCGAATCCGGAACTTCCATTTAAAACACCCACTTTAACAATAATTTCTGAAAGATCCTCAGCTTTTATCGAAAAATGAAAAAAAGTTCTACCTGATTTCATAGTTCATGAATAATAGCACATGTCAGTATCATTCGTTTGCAAACAAAAATTCATTCAGTATGTCAGAAAGGGCTTGTTTGGGTTTGATAAATGCCTTAATTTGTAATAAGGTATTCTTAAAATTAAAACATTTGTATACTATTAAAAATAATAATAATAAATAAAATAACGCCTGTAGTGCCTGTTGACCATTGTAGATTCTTTATTTTAATGTCATTCTTTAGCATTATATTATATTTTTACAGCTTCGGATTATTTTATGTAAACTATTTTCCAGACCGGGATTGTCAGTTTGGCCTCCAGTTTTACTTCGAAATCTTCGAAGAATCTTTACTTTAAGCAATCACAAAATTTCTGCCATTCAATAAAGCAAAAAAATTTTTTTTTTAATTTCTGGCACGAATTCGGATTTTCTGAATAAAAAAGGAGACCAAACTGGCAACACTATTCCAGACGTATTTATATACATGTTTTTCTAATGTTTTGTGCACTTTAATAGAGTGAAACATACCTAATCAAAAAATACACATGTCCCATACAAGCACAATATATCCCTGTTTTTAATATGTATCAGTTCTATTGACTAACTCGTAATTTCTAATTATATTTTCGTGTATAACTTATTAATAACGTGCTCGTATATTGTATTCAACCACAGTACGGAACCTAATACTATACTTCTAGAGGTGAGGTTCCTAAAAAGGGGCGCACGCACCACAAACATGCAATTTGATTTATAATCGAGAATTTCTTACGGATCTGTAAGAGACCTCATACATAATAAATAAACATATGACATATACACTGGCTCAGAAAAGTTAAGGAACAGGGATTGGATGCTTTCGATTGTACACGGTTTGTCGAATATCTACCAAAAGTATTGGCGAATTGTTCCTGAACTCCTGGGATATAAAGAACATGTAACAAAAAATTTAACAATACAATAATATTTGCGATCACCTATGCAACAGAAAATGCTGAAAATGGTTTGTGACTGTGTTAAATGACTATTTGGGTCCTGTTCAACGTCTGTGTGCATTTTGTGTATGCATAGCACTCGTATTCGTGAAGAGGTTATTGTGCCTGTGAAAAATTCAAAAGTTTTTTGTTTATAGCATGCAGAGTTTTCAACCAAATTTAACACAATTTTCCGAAAATCTGACAAAGAACAGTAGCAACAGTATACTGCAATTAAATCATGAATATATTGAATATTTGATGAGATATGTGTATTTGTATGAAATAATTTTTAACTGCGCATGCGTGGAAGATTCTAAAATTTTTATTTTATAATTCAGTAGTCAGCTATTTAGGGCAACTTATATAAAAAGTACAGACAAATATCGCGAAAATTCACAAAGATAGGGGTGTTATAGTGAGTTGCTTTCAAAAAATAGTTTTATTATAAGGGATTTTCCGCAACTTTTCAATCAGCTCATTATATCTTTCTGAGTTTTCACAATATTTCAATGGACTTTTTATAGAAGTTGCCCAAAATAGTTCACTACCAAATTATGAAATAAAAATTTTGAAATCTTCCACGCATGCGCAGTTAAAAATTATTTCACATAAATGCCCCTATCTTATCAAATATTCAATATAGTATTCATGTTTTAATTGCAGTATACTGTTCCTACTGTTCCTTGTCAGGTTTTTGGAAAGTTGTGTTAAATTTGGTTGAAAAATCTGTATGCTATAAAACATAAAACTGCAGTATACTGTTTCTACTGTTCTTTGTCAGGTTTTCGGAAAGTTGTGTTAAATTTGGTTGAAAAATCTGTATGCTATAAAACATAAAACTGCAGTATACTGTTGCTACTGTTCTTTGTCAGGTTTTCGGAAAGTTGTGTTAAATTTGGTTGAAAAATCTGTATGCTATAAAACATAAAACTTAACATGAAACACATGTTTTCAAAATTTCTTGAAAAATATTCAGAAGTTTTTGAGATATCCTGCGCGTTGTACCCAAAAACGTCATTTGAAGAAAAATGACTTCAAAGTTTCGGAAACGACGCTTTAGTTATTGAGCGGGTATCATTTTAATAGCCATAACTTCTGTTCTAATGGGAATTTCAAGGAAGCAATCATACCAAAATGTTCAGAAAAGATAGAAGTTTAATATCCAAAAAAAAAAAAATAAATAAATAAATAAATAAATAAATAAAAATTTTGACAATTTTGAAGCACTAAGAGTTTTGAGACAGTCTAAGAGACATTTGTCTTTTTTAGAATGTATAGAGGCTGTAACTACCTGTGAAATTGTGTGATTTTTCTTTGGAAATTTATGCGATTTTGAATCTGTCCATGTCCATGGACTGAAGTAAAAAAAATAATGCCATTAGTGTGATATTCAAATGATAAGTGTCTTTTTTTTTCTTTTCCAGCTTCCATTCTCACACACTTGCTCTGTACTGCGCTCTCTGCTTCCAAGGTAACCACAGGGCCGCTCACATAATTTGCGGTCACGTGGACGAGAAACAACTCATGTACGCCATACAGTCGGAATACATGTCTGGTCCCCTACGAACTGCATTCACTGACTTGCTGATAGCTTTGCATTTGGAATTTCATGCATATGCGCGGTATGTAATCTTTCAAGTGCTGTATAATATCATGTGTTTGAAAAGTTCATGATGAAATATATAGTATGTTCAGAAAAAAAAATTTTGTTCAGATACCATATTGCTGCTTTAATTATGCACCTGTGGTATGTATATGCTACAATGCAACAATTTATTCTTCTAATCTAGAGTCTTGCATGGGTCGAGTTGTACAAGACCCGTACACGAAATTTCAGCTTAAAGTCAACCCTAAGACGACAAAAAAAAAAAAAAAAATGTCAACCCTAAACCTGACCCGACCCCGATACACTTCAACCTGAATCCGAAATATTCAAACCCTAATCCGAAGTGAAAGGAAATTAACACATATTTAAATACAATTATAGAAGAAAAGTCAACAGTTATATCTCTAATAGCAATTTTATCTTATTTGTATAAAAATGAACACAATACATTCACATTAATATTCAAATATATAGTTTTTTCCATTTGAAAAATATTCAGGAACTTCTTTTGGATAAGCGAGCCATTCCGAACCCTACCCGTAATGAAAAAAACGTGTCAACCGGAACCAACCAAAGGGTCGGGGCGGTTTACCCGTTTCACCCAACCCGATGCAGGACTATTAGAACCCTGATATATGTATGTTATTATATGTACATATATTCGTGTTCTAATTTACTCCAGTACTTATAGAAACTTCAATAATTATTAAATTTTATGATTTATTAACTATCTTTTTTTTTTTTTTTTTTTTGGTACTAATAGTCTGTTTTTTACGCAGGAGCTTGACTCAGAACGAATTCATTCTGCCTCTGGGTCCGGATCTGCGTGCGATGTATGAGGAACCCGCAACTGCTCACAGCTTGTCAACCATGCAGTACTCTTCCATAAGACCCGAAATGACTATGAGCCCTATAGTGTAAGTTACACAGGATGCATGACACAGTTGCTTTGTTTCTTTTCTTTAAACGATATTTCTTTGCGCAATATTTTCAGTATTTTCACACGTTGATTGCGAAGCATTATCTGTAGTTGCGGGGTAGATACGGTCTGGTTTTCAAGCAAGAAAAATTCCATATGGCTATAAAAATTTGAGTACTATCACATAGAGGGCCAAATAACTGATTTTGATGTACCTTATGGAAGCGAATCCATATCCGCAAGTATCGGAAATAAACGATGCAGATTTCAATTCCTTTCATTCTTTTATTTAACAGAATTAAAAACACTTCGACCATATGCTTTGATTTATAAAACTTTTACTATTTTGATTTTTTAAACAAAAATGCTGATAAACAGAGAGAACCAAAAAGTTGGGAATTACTACACTGTAAAAAAAAATCTGTAATTTGTACAGAAAAGAATTGTATATTTTACAGAAAAAGACTGTTTTGAAGAAAAACAGTTTTTTTTCTGTAAAAGAAACTGAATTTCGTAATTTTTGCAGAACAAATCTGTATTTTTTACAGAAAAAACTGTTTTAATGAAAAATTACAGTTTTCTTCTGTAAATTAAACGGTTTTAAACGGGCACCAAAATTAACAGTTTTTCCCTATCATTTTGACAGATTTTTTTTTTTACAGTGTACTTGGTCCAAGATCGCACATCTTCGCATCAAACAAACACACATGCAATAAAAATCAAACACGGCAAGCGAAATGCTTTGTTTATATGGTGACAAAAATTTCGTATACGCTCGATGGGTATACTGTAGCTTAGGGATGCACAACCTGTGGTCCGCGGGCCAAAAGTGGCCAGCGATGGGGTAACGTGTGGCCCGCGAACTTCATCAATTTATAACTGGAAAAAACTGCAATTTTTGTCCAAAATTCGCAGGAAAAAATCGTGAATTTCGTCAATTTGCCGCGGTAAAATTTGAAAATTTTGTTGGTCAAATAAGAATTGCGAATTTCGAGTATCGGGCGTGGAAAAATCGCGAATTTTGTTGATCGGATGCGGAAAAATAACGAATTTTGTCGATGATGCTCGAGTGAACTGCAAATTTCCTTGATCGGGCTCGGAAAAATCGCAAATTTCCTTGATCGGGCATGGAAAAATCGCAAATTTGGTCGATGAAGCGCGGAAAAATCGCGAGTTTTGTCGTTCGAGGACGGAAAAATCGCGAATTTCATTGATTGGTCACGGAAAAATCGCGAATTTTGTTTGTTGGGCACGGAAAAATCACGAATTTTGTCGATCAGGCGCGGGAAAATCGCAAATTTCATTGATCGGGGGCGGAAAAATCATAAATTTTGTTGATGATGGGAGAAAAAATTGCAAATTTTCTTGATCGACTGCGGAAAAATCGTGAGTTTCTTCAGTCGCGAGAAAATATCGCGAATTTCGTCAATTTGCCGCGGGAAAAAATTGCCAATTTCGTCAGTGAGTTAAGATTTGGGAATTTCGTAGATCGGACGCGGAAAATTCGCGAATTTCGTTGATCGGGTGAGGAAGAATATCAAATTTTGTCGATAAGGCGCGGAAAAATAGCGAATTTTGTCGGTCAGGCGGAGAAAAATTGCAAATTTCTTGATCGGTCACCGAAAAATCGCGAATTTTGTAGTTGAAGCGTGGAAAAAAAATCGCAAATTTCGCCGATCGGGCACGAAAAAGTCGGGCTAGAACTTCTATCGGGCTAAGAAAAATCGCGAATTTAGTCGATCAAGAGCGGGAAAATCGCGAATTTAGTCGATCAAGAGCAGGAAAATCGCGAATTTAGTCGATCAAGAGCGGGGAAATCGCAAATTTCGTTTATCGGGCACGAAAAAATCGTCAATTTTGTTGATGATGTTGTTGATCGATAGCGGAAAAATCGTGAGTTTCGTAAGTCGCGCCAAAAAATCGCGAATTTCGTTGATCGGGCTCGGAAAAATCGCAAGCTTCGTCGAACGGGCACAGGAAAATCGCGAGTTTTGTCAATCGGGCTCGGAAAAATCGCGAGTTTTGCCCATCGGGCTCGGAAAAATCGCGAATTTTGTCGATCGGGCTCGGAAAAATCGCAAGCTTCGTTGAACGGACACATAAAAATCGCAAGTTTTGTCAATCGGGCTCGAAAAAAAAATCGCAAATTTCGTTGGTTTGGCAAGAAAAATTCGCGAATTTGTCGATCAGGCTCAGAAAAATCGCAAATTTCTTTGTCAGGCACAGAAAAATCGCTACTTTTCTCGATGATGCGCGGAAAAATTGCAAATTTCGTTGATTGGCTGCGGTAAAATCGCGAGTTTCGTCAGATTATCACGAGAACAAATCGCAAATTTCGTCAATTTACTGTTTGAAAAAATCGCAAATTTCGTCAGAGTCAGTTAAGAATCCCGAATTTCGTTGATCGTTCGCGGAAAAATCGCGAATCTCGTCGGTCAGGGGTGGGAAAATCGACATTTCTTCGTTCTTGCACTAAAAAATCACGAGTTTTTGTCGATTGGGATCCGAAAAATCGCGAACTTCGTCTGTCGGGCACGAAAAAATCGCGCATTCTGTTGATCAGGCGCAGAAAAATCTCAAATATCGTCGATCGGGTGCAGAATAATAGGAATTTCGTCAACCAGGTGCGGTAAGATAGCGAATTTCGTCGATCCAGTGTGGCAAAATCACCAATTTTGTCGATCAGGCGCGGAAAAATCTCAAACCTTCTTGATAGGCTCTTCCTGCCCCCTTCGTTCATAAAGTTCGCATTTTTATTCGGCACCAGCCATTTTCATGCATATATTTGTTTTTTAGCACTTTTAATAAAACAAAATTTACTCCCCCGAATAAAGTGCAGGAATATTATCACTCTTTCAAATTAATCCTTGTTATATATACAAACGTAAACTGTTAATATATATTTGCCAACTGAATCGGATATGTTGACTGGGTAGGGGAACCTAGAGGGGTAACCCACCCCCACCCAACTCCTCGAAATAGAATTCTCTTCACGTGACTGATGTGGCCCTCGACAACCGATACATTTTTGAAAGTGGCCCTACTCTTAAAAAGGTTGTGCACCCCTACTGTAGCTAAACTAATGGATTGTTTGATACAAGTCTGGACACACTGTAGAAAATTTGTGTAATGTTACTCTATGAAATTGGTGGCAGTATCCTGCCACCAATTTTATGTAGTAGTTTAACTGATATAACTGGTGTAATACTACATCATAATAATGTGAAAATATCAGAATTCACATTATTATGGTGTAACGTTACAGCAGTTATATCGGTTAAATTACGCCATAAAATTGAAAGTAGAAATGTTGCCACCAATTTTATAGAGTAACGTTACAAAAATTGTTTACAGTGCAGGTCGCGAATCTGCGTCCTCCGCACTCCGTTAATGGACGACTAGACGCGATTCGGATTTCTTACACTGTCAACGTGTTAAGGGGGCTGGTCACTCAGCTTCCAATTTCCCCTCACTGATGTAAAGTCTATGGGCATTGGATACATTCGTCTATTTAAAATATCTCCTCGGGAAATGAATATTTTTAACTTCTATTTTTTGTGTACACTTCCTAAAAGATGTCTCTTTTTTCTCAGTTCTCAAAATATTTCTAAAGTATAGGCTTAATTTTATATGCAGTGTTAAAATCTTACTCAGAGTTCGCCCGCTTTTAACACATAAAATAGTAAATTCAGCATAGATTTTAGAAATATTTTGAAAACTAAGAAAAAAAGAGACATCCTCTTAGAAGAGTACACAGAAAACAGATGTTAAAAATATGAATTTTCCGAGAAGATATTTTAAATAGACGAATGCATCAAAAGTCTATAGACTTAACATTACAGAGGAGAATTCCGAAGCTGAGTGACCATCCCCCTTAAGTAGAGTTTTGTTTTAATAGTTGCAGATTTTAATCTTTGACAAATAAATCAATTTGTATTAAGATTAAAACTGTGTTAATGTTTGCAGAGAGAAAATAACGTCGCTGAAAGATCTAAGCACGCCGTATTTCCCGATGGAAACTCTCAAACAGTTCGTGATGGAGGCTATAGACGATGCAGTTCGCAAAGGAGCTAGACCTAATAGAGATCCCATCGGTGGGAGCAACGCAAATCTCTTTGTGTAAGTATGGAACACTCGTATGTGAAACGTCAAACATTTATGCTTCTGATTTCTTTTTAGTGTCATTTTTGTGAATTTCATGTCATTTCAATTTGTGTGTTTTTCATGAATTTATGGTACAAGAATAGATACAGAATATGTACACTAATTTAATTCATTTCTGTTGAAAATTATGTCTTTAAACAGCAACTAATAATAAGGTATGCGGCTTCACCCTAATTTGCCCTTATTGATAATATGATTTTTCTATTCTCATTCTAAAATATTTTCTGGAAAGTACGGTAAAATGTTTTACCTAAAATCACACCTTTAAAATATTTTGAATTTATTCATAATTGTCTTATTCAATTACAGGCATCCCACGACTTACGTGAATTCGCAATTACGTAAAATATCTCGAAAATTACATTTACGAACATACTAGCGCGTTTGATATGCATTTGCATACTTTTGATAATTATTTTATAAATAAAATGTACATAGAAAAACCACAACTAAAATATAATTTTGTATAGTAGTGAGAGTTATATTTTTATTGGGGTATACAAACAATCAAATCTTTAACAAAACAAAATCAAATCTAATTAAAATAAGACAAAAAATCTGGGGTTCAACCATAACAATTTTGTTAGCTGAATTCAAACCAGAACGAAAGCTAATTTTAAAGTTTTCATGAAGAGGAACGAGTGCATTTTTTTTTGTAGCTTCACCTGTTCGTTTGATGTAGATTGAAAATTGTTTAAATCAATTCATCAGTGTTAAATTTATAAATCTCGCATTCCATAAGAGGTTCTTTATTTGAAGAGTGTTGTTTCAATTTGTTTTTATATTTTTTCGTACTTTTATAGTTTATATCCGAGTAAATACTGCTGCATGATGCGTTATTTATAAAATAATACTGTGTAAATAATATAATTTATATATTATATTCATAAATAAGATACATGACTAAATTCTAAGTCGTTAAAAATTATCGACGTTGTTATCGTTAGTATTATATATATATAATAAATATTGCAGTTTCTTACGAAATTTTACCTAATCAATTTACAAATTCGACTTACGTAAAATTGAAGTTACGTAAAAGTTTGTGGAATGTATTACTTACGTAAGTCGGGGGAGGCCTGTATAGTTTTTATGAAGTGCACGGTTATTTAAAGAAGTTAAACAATTCAATCCTTAAACAATACAATCAAAAGCTGCAAAATAACCATGACCTGTTTTATATCATTGATTGTACATAAGCAACGTAATATCAGGCAATTTACATTTTCATTGCTTCATCCTTTAGTCCTATCATAAAACTTGCCGACAAGTTGCTGCTGATTGGCCTTTTACAAGATGAAGAATTGTTGGTGTTGCTCAAACTTATTGATCCTGAAAACTTCGACCCAGATTTTGATCCAGGTATGTATTATCTTTTGTATCTGAAGAGCTTACGGTAATTAAAAAATGACAAATAATAATTTAAAAAAAAAGCTTTGTTAAATATCTCCTATTCTTCGTTTGATTTTTTAAAATGTTGAGTGACTCCTTTCCAATCAGTCCATGTAAGCTCGGTTTCGACTACAGTCTTTCACTGGTCGGGTTGTACCCAACCCAACCCAAAATGAACGAAAATTAATTAATATTTTAATACAATTATGGAAAAGTAATCTGCGATTTCATATGTAATGCCTACTTTATCTTTTTTGTGTGTAAAAATGAGCACATATACACTTGATAAAATCAAATTAGTTTTTTTCAAATGGAAAATATTCAGACCTTTCTTCTGAAAAATCGGGTCAACCCGAACATTACCCGAAAAAATCAAATCTCAACTTGAAACCGACGCGAATACGACTCGCAAAGAAAAAAATTGCCATTAACCCGACTCAAACCAAACCGCGGGTCGTGTGCGGATTCGGGTAAAGGGGTGTTACCTGATCCCATTCAGAACTCAAGTTCCAAAAAACAGACATGCTTCGATCCTTGAAGATGTGTGTTCGCCACAATTTTGTGGAGTTTGAAGAAAGTTCTTGTACTATACGTAGTTTCTTATATGATTTACAATGGTTAACATCACAAACACTTATTTTTCTAACTTATACTAAGATAGGTAAAAGTTGCCTTTTGGAGCGAAATAGTTAAAATACATATACAGGTCTATTACTATTATTCACTATTATTTACTATTATTCTATGTTGGACCCGATTAAAAAAAAAAAAAAAATCATATTTTCGAAACTACTGCACACATTACAAGTGATGCATGAATTTAAAGAGAAATATACCAAGCTTTTTTCAGTTACAAATGTTCGGCGTGTGACCCTTTCTTACACGGCATACGTCCAATCTGTAATCGAATTCGTTCCAAACATTTTGTAGCATCAGCATCATTGTGAATGGTTCTGAAAGCTTCACAAATGCGTTCTTTAAGTTCTGAACACTTTGTTTTCGGCATCGGTGGTACATAAACAATGTCTTTGACACTGTCAGAACTTAAAGAACGCATTTGTGCAGAATTCAGAACCATTGATAGAGTGGTGCTACAAAATGTTTGGGACGAAATGGATTACAGATTGGACGTATACCATATAACAAGAGGGTCACACATCAAACATTTATAACTGAAAAAAACTTGGTATATTTCTCTTTAATTTAATGTATTACTTATTGTAATATGTACAGTAATTTCGAATATATGATTTTTTTAAATCGGATCCATCATTTGTAATAGCTCTGTATATTCAATCACTTTTTTCCCTTACTTAAACTGCTTCTATGAGCTTTTATACAGGGTGATTCATAAATATCGAAACAATAGGTTATCTTCTTAAATATTGCCCCTAGGCACATACTTCCAATCGCAAAATTTCACAAAAAAGGTGCAAAAATTGATGAGATAACTTTCAACTCGATAGGGGGTCTATATGAGAAAATACAAAAATTAAATTTTTATACGGCCACCGTAGAGTAAAAATTCCAAATAGGAAATTTTTCCTTATCCATTCCTGAATTAAATACAAAAAAATTCATCTCGATATCTTCAAAATTCGCAGAGATATCAAAATCCAAAATTCGTGACTTACACCATTTATTTATGCCTCTGAGCGACGAATTTTTGACTCAATCTGAATGCAAGATAGGGATCATCCACAAATTGTACATTATTAAAAGTCGATATAAGACAGTGCTTCTCCTTTGAACATAAAATAGGCAGCATATAGATTTAACGTTAAACCTGTTTTCAAAGTATGCTGGTGGTCTGCACGGGTCGAAATATCTAGATCCGGTCCCAAACCGACCCATAGGAAAAAAAGTTCGGCCCTGCCGGGAAAAAAGTTCAAATCGTAGCCTGGCCCGACCTGACTCGATTTCTACATAGTTTTTTACATCGATATGGTTAAAAGTTGTTTCGTATGGAGGAGTTCTGACCAAAAATACTTATTATATATTTTTCTTTTTTTCATGTTTGTAATTATTAGTTTTAAAGAAGCGCCAAAAGCTGTGATTATTTGTTTTATTAAGGAATCTCTATTTATATGTAAATGATTCACTTCTCCTTTAATATTGTTAATACCTATTCCATGTGTTGTAGACAATGAAAAATGCTATAAAGCAAAATCTTTTAAGATGGAATCACATAGGAAATAAAAAAAAGCGTTATAGACAAGTTCCCTTTTTAGGAGTTGTAAATGTAGTCTATTTTTTCGCAGGTATTATTATATTCATTTTCCATGGATCAACAGATTTTTCCGTTTAAGAAAGGATTCCGTCACAGGCAGATTTTTTTACGGGTTAGGTTTCCTTAGAAAGACCTCCACGGAAGGCACTCCCCCTACCCTTCGGGCCCATATCCCTCTTGTAGATAATTGGCCGTCATAAATCACAGCAACACCCGGTTCGGTTTGAAAAAATACGAACCCGGCCTGGCCGAGTCGTTCAGAAAAATGTCGCCAATCCCGGGTCTGGCCCGGCCCCAGAATACAGACTGTTTTAACGGCCGCGTCGTGACGATAAAAAGTCTGAATTTGTGAGGGCTAAAATTATGAAAAACTCTTAATTGGCATGTTAGAAAAAGCATTGTTTCAAATTACACATTTAACATTTATTTAAGGACATTTAAATAGTACAAAAGGAGGTGGAAACGGCAAAAGTTAAACTGAATCGGAAGTTTAAGCTACAGAAAGAAGTTACTTTTTCACGTGCAATTTTTAAAAAAGCACTTAAAGATTTTATTAGGAGTTAATATTTGTTTAAAACTTTAAATGCGTTTTTCTGCATGATGTTTTATTTTCTTTTTATCATTTCGCGTCTTTAAATTAGTATAAGTCAAGAACCATAAATAAGAAAGGTGCAAACTTGGAACATGTCTTTTTTTATTAATTTACATTAATTTGGTTTCGGCAAATTTGAAAAAATCTTTACTTTTGAAAATATGATTTTTTTTTTTAAATAAGTTACTAATTTTTTAAATAAATGTTTTTAATATTTTTTAAATTAATATTTTAAAAAATACTGAAACAAAACTAAAATTTTACTTTCTTTTTAATTAAATGAAAAAAATTTGAAATCCGATTAATAATGTTTCGAGTTATAAAGATTTTAAATTAAATCCGCTTAAAAAAATACTAATCATTTAAATTTTTGTAAAAACTTTATGAGAAATATTAGGATGTGATTTTGTTTGCAAATTATACGGTTAACCATCACAAAAAAAAAAAAAAAAATAATAATAATAATAATAATCAAAATTCTAACTCAACAAATATATTTTTTACATGTTTCCTAGAACTCTTAAAGTAACACTGTTTCTTGGATTGCACGCATTTCAATTTGTGTCTAATCCCTTAAAACCTGATGAATTATTTAAACGGCCATAATTCTGCGAATTTTTCAGATATGAAGATGCAATTTTTTCTGTTTAATTGAGGAATGGATAAGGAAAGTTTTCCTGATTGGAATTTTTACACTACGGGGGCTGTATAAAAATTTAATTTTCGTATTTTTCAAATAGGCACCCCACTGGAGTTGCAACTTATGTCATTAAATTTTGCACCTTTTTTAAAGAAACTTTGCAATTGGAAGTATGGGTCTAGGGGCAATATTTAAGGAAATAGCCTATTGTTTCGATATTTATGAATCACCCTGTATAAAGATGCGGGGAGATTTCAGTATGTTGTAGCTAACATAAATTCAAGTTTTACCAATACTTATCTCTAAACTTTTCTCGTGTTAATTCAAAAGTCTTATAGTTAATTTCAATTGAAAGACAGATGGAAGAATTAAAAAGAAACAAATTTATGCAGAAATTTTTCAAATGTATGTCAGAAACATATGAAAGCGAAACTCTTTTGTACAGTTTGTCAAATTGAAAAAAAGAGAGAGAACACTTTACATATTTTAATCATCAAATTGTCTTAGAATAAAAACTTAGAAGCCATTCGACTGGAAATTGTGACTTCTTTAAAGGAATGTTAAAAATAAATAAACTTTGGACATCATCTACTTATAGAAATTATCCAAACTCTGAAATTTTCAATACGAACACTGGATTTTGTTGGATTTTTTTCGGTAAATGTTACCCTAAGATGCCAAACGGAAGTTATTCGGTGAACTAGTTTTAGAATTGTGGCAATTTAATGTTCATTTTTAATAGCACAACAAATTGCAACGTCTTTCTTTTTAAGCTTAACCCTAAAACTACTCGGTGGAATGAGTTCTAACTTTGTATTAGCATAAAGTTTCTAGATTTTGATTACCATTAAATTTTTTATAGGTTACATTTCATATTAATTAAAAAAATAAATGCATTTTTAAATTCAGCGTGTGTATTGTTATTATCAAGCAATTAAGACGCATCATATGCATAATAATGAATAAAGCATCAATTAATAAATTTTTATACATCCTTTGAAATTTAACATAATTGCTACACATGTAATTATAAATAAAATAAAAATAAAATGAAAAAAATTATATATATATACATACATTAATTCATAGCATAGCGTCACTTAAAATTTGATATCATTATTTTTAAGTTCCATATTTAAAATTAGTAACAAGATAAAGTGCTGCGTCACAAACTGATTTTTATACAACTATTTATACAATTTATTTTCGAGTTCGAATTGAGGCAGGCAAAAATAATATTCAAATTGAGACAGACGATAACTACTAAAGGCAGATGATAAATTACATCATATTAAAGCAGGCAAAATAAATATGATTCACAGGATGTATAACTTTTTCTTTATTAATATCTGTTATGAATTTATTCTTACAGAAAACGAAAACCAAGTCAAGGGTCTCCTCAACATGACTATAGCCGAAGGAGTGAAGCTTCAGATGTGTTATTTGTTACATCATCTTTTTGACTTACAACTTAGGCATCGTATTGAATCTTTGATAGCTTATTGTGATGATTACGTTTCTGAAATTCAAAGCGTAAGCCTATATTCTTTTAAATTTTTAAAGAAATCTGCTGGATTTTTGATAAAGGACTTCCCAACTTTAAAATTCATTAGTTTATTCTAAATATAATAAACTTTAAGGTTAATAAAATATGATGAATATAAAATAAATATTAGATGAAATCAGTCACATGGTTATCAGGTAACTCAGGCTAATTTTGCCCTCATCAAATTTTTAAAAAAGTCACTTTTTTGTCAGTAGATGGCACTCCGATGTTTCAAAGGGTAAGAACAATAAAACTACCGTGTAAAACTACGTCAGAGATATCTCAGTTTTTACTTTTTACTCATGTTAGCTATTTGTTTTGTACTTTGAAATTCTAAAATATTCTGAACTTGAATCCTTACGATGCGAGACATAGCTGCGCCATGTATGGACGAAAATGTGGGCTATTTTTTAAATTGAAGGCAAGAAAATATCATGTCTGAATACAAAATTAAAAGACAACTGGGTTTAAATTTCAGATATTTTAAATTAAAAAGTACCCATAATACATATTAAAAACAATAAAGTAGACATCTCGGACGAAAATTCATCCCTCATCAATACTATACAACGTGAAATCACGAAAGATAATATAAACAACTTACAAACTGAAAACATGCATCAGAACAGTTAATTCTAAAGATGAAGTTAGACGGAGTATAGAGTATTCAGATTAGATTTGTCCTACTTCATTACTTGGGTTAATGGCTAAATTCGTATATCATGACTGATGAAATATCCGTGTTTTGTACCTACTGCGATTTAGTATAATGGTCCTAGTACAGTTAATGCTCGTTATAACGACCCCTCGCGTGCCAAAGAAAAGGGTCGTTATAATGGTCGCTATAACGAAAGTGAACAAAAAAAAATAATAAACTCCAATAAGGTGCAGGAAAATTATGGTTTCAAAAAAATTCTATAATACTGCACATGTCAGCTATTATGTCAACATTGCTACAAATTTACGTTTTCTTTAGTATCAAATAAACACTGACAATGTATTATGTATACTTTTTAATTTAAAATGTCTGACATTCAAATATAATTATCTTATACTTTTTAAATTGCTGTATACAAAACATATGAGTTACCTGATAAGTATGTCACATGTTTCTGCTTCATATTTGTTATAGACAATGAATTATTGTATTTTAAAAATAGGAAATCCTTTATGAAACATCCTGCCTATATTTAAACTTTTTTTTATGTTTTAATTTAATTTAAATTTTTGTGTTTTCCGATTTAAAAAGAAATATATATTTTTAGGATCAACTTCGCAGATACGTTGAAATCAAGCAATCAGATATGCCTTCCGCTGTAGCTGCCAGAAAAACAAGGGAATTCAGGTGTTCTCCAAAAGAACAGGTTTGTAAAACTTTCTCAAATCTTTAAGATAGGAATGCTTACCGAAAATAAGAGCTGTTCTAAATTTTAAATCTTTATTTATTTTGTATGTGATAAAAATTGTATTGCGTACAATATGTTTTATAAGTATGAAAAATTGGGTAATTCATAACAGAGGTTATAAGGGGAAAGCACAACATACAGAATGTCCATAATTAAACGACCCTACTTCAAAGTTGTCTACAAGCGAAACTATGGGTCAGAAAGTTGTGAAATTTTGTGACAGACGGTAGGAATGGGAATGGGAATTTGTTTGAGCGAGAAAAAAAATTTCAAAATTTTGCCACCAGAGGGCGTTTTTTAATGAATTATACTTTGAAAAAAAAGTTTTGACGCTTTATTTTTTTTTTCAGATTAAATAAGACAAATATACAGACCGCCCCCTGAAAAAAATAAAGCGTTAAAACTTTTAAAAATTATTTGTGTTCGAATTGAATGGACCGTACAAACTCTGAAAAAAAAAAAATCCACCTACGACAGCCGCCATTTTTTTCTCAGAACTCAAGTCTAGTATTCAGTGGGCAGTGGCTAAATGTGTAATTTATTAAAAAACGCCCTCTGCTGGCGAAATTTTGAACTAAAATTGTCTTTCGCTCAAACAAATTCTCATTCCTTCATTATGTCCGTCACAAAATTTTCCAACTTTCTGACCAATAGTTTCGTATCTAGATGACTTTAAAGTAGGGTCGTTTAATTATGGACACCTTGTATATAACAATATATGGTCCTACTCATAAGTTTAAAATTGTGTAGGTAAGTGAACAATTTTCTTTTATTTTTTAAATTAGATTCATTTTTAATGTATTTTTATCTTTTCCATTATGGGGTGTTCATTTGGTATTTTTCTAATACTCTTCTTAGATCTGATCCAATCCTGATTTTCCATTTTTTTCAAAAGTGTTGTCGCAGTTGGCTTGGGGAATTTGAACATAGTAACTTCGGCTGATCGCATGCTATGTTCAAACAGAAATACTTTACGACTTAGTTATATTGTGGATTATTGCCCTTCATAAGTGTTTCACAATATAAGTTTCCATTTTCCTTTATGTAACTTCATTACCATCTGTATTTGGTTTTATTGTACTCTCTTTTTATTTTATTTTTAGTTTCTGAGGCTCTAAAAATAAAGTACGCTTTTCAGAATCAGGGCCGAAACTAAGGGGGGCAGAAGGGGCATGTGCCCCGGGCGCCAGAACGAAGGGGCGCCAAATAAGGATTATACCTTTGGAAAGGATCATTTTCTTCTGATGGACTGATGGCTTCCATTATTATGAAACAGCCATCAGTCCATCAGAAGAAAATAACTCGGTGAAAGTGTAAACTCGGATAATCGGGACTCTACTGAATATGTCATTTTAAAAATGATCTTTAAAATATTTTTGTTGATGTTCAGAGGGACCTCCCCCTTGGATCCGCCACTGTAGATTACGTAGTTCAGTATTACATATTTTATGATTACATATTTCAAATTTTAAAATAAGTCGTCTATTACAAAATTAGTAAAATTCTCTTTGTAAATATACTTTGCGGAAGAGAGGCGGGGGGGGGGGGGGGGGGGCGCCAAAATCCATGTTTGCCCCGGGTGCAAAAAAGGCTAGTTTCGGCCCTGTTCAGAATTCAGTATAACCCGGCAGATGTCATCGTATATTTTCGTTTGTGGTCACATTATACTTTTCTAGCTTAAGAATCATTTGTCTTATTTTACAGTGTTAAATCTTAATTTGAAGCGGATGGTCCGGAATATAATCTTGACTTCTACAAGATGATATATTCATCTTGGAGGTAAATTTAAATGAAACATCATCATCATAAAGAATTTGATATGAAATCCCCATCAAGAATTTGACGGATCTCTTGAATTTTGATTGTTTTCCGCTAATTAAACAGAATTTATCAGTTCATGTTCTGTTAAATATATGTAACATTTTAAGTTAATCTACAAAACATGTATTAATTACTACAGTGATAATGCAATGGCGATTGTTGTGATTTCAGCATTTTGGTACATTAGCTCAAATATCTTAATCCATTTTTAGATGAGATCCATACTGTGTTTCAAAAACTTAGATGAAGACAATGCGGATCAATGTTCTTGTGGGGAGGATCTTCGAGAAACCTTGATCAATTACCATGATGAGTTGGTAGGCAGGGTCAAAGCTGTTTGCGCTTCCGGAGAAAAGGAAGAAACGGAAGAAAAAACCGAAGAAGAACCTGCCAAACCTTGGACCCAACGCCTTATGAACATCGTAAAGATGGTGAAAGCGGCTGATCAAGAACCCGAAAAAGAAGAAAAAGAAGGGCCAAGACCTGAGGGTAAGATTAACGTATTTATTAAATAAATTTTACTTTTATTTAACCCTTTGTATAACTGTGCTTCAAATACCCTTATATACCGCTACCACTGGGGACTATTTTTTATTATTATTTTGTCTATCATTATTTCTAAACAATATTGATCTACAGATGGGTGAAAAAATAATACGAACACCTATGTCACCAATGGCGTACGAATTGCAACTCTTCCGTAAATGTTCGAAGCATGAAGTTCCCTTTGGACAGTTCTTGCTGAAATGGATTCTGGAGATGACTATTTATATATGATGCTAACTGGGATAAAGTTTGCCTGCGCTTTCTGACCGCTATGAGGGTCAACTCTCTTTTATCCCCATCTGAAAGCTTTCTTTTCCATCCACTGTTGTACTTCGCAGACGACAATTTACAGCATTTCGTGTACGCTGTCATAACGGTTGGCACAGTACTCCTTGCAATCACCAAATAATTGGCTGTTTCCGTCACGGAGCAACCATCGCACCGCATTCCAACAATCATTCCTTTTTCGAACTCTGACAAGTCAGTCATTACTGAGTTTTCCAGAGCATATAGTAAGCGCATGCAACACTTATGACTGACGTTGAGCGACTGATACTTTACCTTTCATAACCACTAGGTGGCAGAATTGAGTGTAAAGTGACATGCGCGTTCTGGTCCTTTGAAATGGACCACACCTTTTTCATGGGTGTTCGTATTATTTTGTCACCCATTTGTACCTTGAAGACCTGTAGCATGGTAGTGTGACGAGCTGACCACTAAACTACCAGGCTTATTTATTTTAATTCATTTAAAATCACGTCATAATATTAGAAAAAATTGGAACATTATGAATGAAAGGGACGTTTCTTTAGAACAGGTGTGTCAAACCTTTCAGTAAGCAGAGCACCCCTCACATAGTTACAAACAGGGAAAGGAGCCATTATTCACATAATTTAAATAATGCTAAAATTATCTCACTATTGTAGTTGGCAGAGTCTAATTATTGAAGGGGCTAACTTCTACCAGTATTTTTGTATATTAATCGTCGCCTTATTTAGATGCAGAATTTTTGTCATAAATATATTTAAATGCAGAATTTTTGTCATGAATATAGCGAACATTTACTATTCGGAAATATTGATGGAAATTTGCTGCTGTGGTAATCACGCCCTGAACAGTGGTGTGGCTTATGTGTCACACGAGTCTTATACGTTCAGAGCATGTATTTTATTGTGATAGACTTAAGGTATCTACGATTAATAAATTCTATGTAAAAATTATTTGAAGAGATAACATAAAGTAGTAAATTTAGAATGACATTTTTTGAAAGAGAGCGGGAGATTAAGGAGATGGGAGCCACGTGAAAGGTTTTGTAGAGGAAGGAGTCAGAAACCTTTTAATAAAATTAAAAATATATGCAAACATTATTTACTTTTTAGAAAAGCATTCTTTAAAATTGATCTTTATCCTTACAAAAAATTAGTGACATACGAAAGGGTGCCAAGGAAACCTTCAAAGAATGCCATGGCGCCCGTGGGTCCCGCGTTGAACAGCCTTACTTTAAAATACAAGGTCATTTTTACAAATGGAAACATTTCAACTTTGTAAAATTCGCATCTAAGATTTTATTTATCACTACTTATTTGAACGCATAGTATTCTGTAAACTGTGTAAAAATTCGAGTAGAATAATTCCAGATTTTATTTTAAATATTTGAACAATATGTGTGGCTTATTTAAAAAATAGGTTTTATTTTAACAATAAATTTAATTTATCTAGAAATATTACTAACCTTAAAATGGGGAGAGGGGGTAAAATATTTTTCTGGTCCACGAGAAAAAAGTTGAGGAAATGCTGCTGTATTTAAATTACTCATAAAATTTGAATTAATTGAATTACTCATTTATATCGGATTAATTGAGACAGTGCACAGTATGAAAAAAACAATTCATTGTTGAACTTTTGTTCATTTAATTAAAGTTTTAATATTTCTCATAGTGTTGTCTGCCTTTTATTAAAATGTTTTTCAAAGTGTATTTAATCAGTTTTCACAATAACACATGAAATGTAAGGAAAGGTTTCACTTACCTAATTTTCTCTTATAGAGGAGTAGTATTTCATTAAGATAAATCGAAATATATCTAAGTTAGCTGTTTCCAAAGTTGGAAGTATGCAAGGACATACTTTAGTCCATGTTGAGGAGTTTTATATTCATTTTATATATATTTTTTATGTGGTGTTACGTCACTTTAATGATGTAATATTTCTACCTTAAAATATATTTAGTCGTCGATTAATTTTATACACACACACACACACACACAAAATACAATTAGATTAATTCAATAGTAGAGAGGAGATAAAAAACCTCGCCATGTTTAACAAAACATAAAGAAAAATGCAAGGTTAAATTCATATTTATAGTACCATTTACATATCTATAATTTAAATGTCTATAATTCATTTAAAATCACGTCATAATATTAGAAAAAATTGGAGCATTATGAATGAAAGGGACGTTTCTTTCGAACGGGTGTGTCCAGGGGCGTGCCTAGCGGGGGGGGGGGTGTTGGGGGTGTAACACCCCCCCCACTTATTTGGAAGAGTTGGTAAAATTTAGAATAGTCGGAAATTTAAGAACACACCCTGCAAAAAATCCCCTCTCCTGTCGTCAGTATCATTTCAATTCTCTGTTGTCCGTCATTTAAAGGGGAAAAGAAATAACTTCTCACGGAAGATTGTGTATGATTCTGTGTGGGAGGGAGGGGTTGTCAGAGAGCGGAGGTGATAGATAGATAGAGAGAGAATCGCGTTTCTGAGAATTTGAGACTTTCGGGAAAGGAGGGGTAGGAGGGGGTTGTTGCAATCTCTATTGTAAGTTTTCCCATGTAGCATCTTTAATTGCTCCCTTCTGCTATGGACTGATTCTTAGAATTTGGTGACCTCTTGGCTCTGGATTTGGCGCTAGTTATTTGAGGTTGTTGCATTTAAAAGATGAAGTAACGGACACAGAAGAAGAGCGATTTGCGAAAGTTTGTTTTTGTCGCATGATGGCGAATAATTCAGTGAAAAGTTTATGCACACACTGTGATCGTGTACACACACATTTCACAGAAAAAAATAAATTTATATCGCCATATAAGAATATTTCATCCGAATGAAAACATCAACCTCCAGAAAGGAAAACGGATTCAATGTACAATATGTAGATATTTCTGCATTTCTATTAGAGGCCTGCATAGTCATATTCAAACAGATCCTCTAGATGTAAAATTCAGAGCTTCGTAAAAATGTTTCCGAAACATCATTTTCATCACAAAATTTTACTGCGAATGTTAAGGCTTTTGCAGACCGGGTTCGGCACTACAGCGAAAGTTTGATTGAGGAATGCGATAAAATCCTAACTAGCAATTCTATGGGACATGTCAATGTTTCTGAAAAGGAAGATTCCTCGACTTTTCTAAGTTGTGATCCAGCCGATCGTATTGGAAAGAATTTAACCGAAAACCAGAAACTTTTCATCCTGTCTCGTGGACCTTATCAACCTCAGAGATCATCTTACCCGGTGAATCATGACATAGATCCTAAGAAGCAGAACAAGTTTAGCTCCTGCTGGTATAAAGAATATCCATATTTAGAATACAGCGACCAACTGGATGCCACATTTTGTTTTGCTTGTTCACTTTGCTCTGATGGCCCGGGGCCTGAAAACGCAGAAGAAGCGTGGATCAGTGTTGATATTCGTGTATGGCATAAGATGAAAGGCCGAGGAAAAAACCGTAAAGGCAAGTTAGTGGTTCATTTTACGAGCAATGCTCATAGAACAGCAGTGCATAAATTAGATAATTTGGCCCAAAAAAGTAAGCACGTTGACAACTTTCTATCTAGTCAACGTAGAAAGGCAGCAGCTAACGCGGAGCAAATTCGTCTAAGAAACAGAGAGATTATTAATATACTTCTATACTGCACCAGATATCTAAGTCGTCAAGCATTTGCATTTTGGGGACGAGAAAGTGACAGCGGTAACTACATTCAGCTCATTAGATTAATGGCCAGGTGGATTCCAACTTTAAAAAACTGGATTGATGATAATCATCTTCGCCCATACCATGCCAACAAGTCACAAAACGACTTTATTGGGGTTCTTGGATCATGTGTCCGTGAAAAAATAGTTGCAAATGTCAAAAATTGTGGATTTTTTAGCGTTATGGCTGAAAGCACACCCGATATCTCTCATCTTGACCAGCTCTCAATTGTAATCCGATACGTGATCCAGTTTCACCCAGAAGAAAGGTTGTTAAAACTAAAAGATTATCTAGCTAAAACAGGCGAAGGAATGGCTAAGCTTATTTCTGAAATTCTACAGTCAGTTGGAATATTGCTTTCCCAAGCTCGTGCACAGTCTTACAACGCCACGTCATTTATGTCCGGCGCATTTTAGGCTGTCAATCAAAACTTTCAGAAATAGCCGGTAGATCTATTTTATACATACCCTGCCTCTCGCATAAAGTGAATTTATGTGTTGAACATGCGTGCAAAGAAAGCAATATAATAAAATTGTTCTACGACAGTATTCAGGATCTCTATAACTTTTTTTAACTGAGTACAAAGCGATTCGGCATACTGACAGAGAAAATAGAAGTTCTTCAGAAGAGTCTTACTTTGAAATTTTTGTCAAAGACAAGATGGACTATGCGAGCGGATTCAGTCAGAGCTATTTTATCGTCCTATTCATGCCCTCATCCATACTCTGCAAATTATTTCTGAAGACATGAAGGTTGACAAGGATGCTCGAGCTAAGGCGGCAGGGTTAAGAAGCAAAATGATGTCATACGATTTCATTGTTTCTTTACTTGGAATGAAAACAATTATGTTTCAGACCAAGTTAGCAACAGAGCAATTGCAACGTGACGACCTGAACATTTTAGAGGGAACCGACATAATGCAGAAAACTTACGAAAGCATTCAGAAACTCCGGAATGATGACACGGCGGCAATAATGAACATCATTAAGGAAGCTGACAACATCTGCGAGATACATGGAATAAATCAAGATTATGAGTTCAATTTGCGGCACAGGCGACGGAGGCCTCCATTGAAGATCGACGAAAATCCTAAAACTGTAGTTCTATTTACACGAGAGAATTATTTTAAAGCAGAAATTTTGAAGGTGGTAGATCGGCTTACAACTGCATTTGTAGACATTCATAAGTTGGTATTTGAGAAAGTTAAACCACTAGCCTGTCTCCTTCCATCTAGGATCAAGTATAGCTCTACCGAGGACATTTCTAAACTATGTCAACTATTTCCTGGTGATCTCAAAGATGTAGATAACTTGGAATGTGAAATTGATCTCATGTCCTAAGAAATACCTAGTTCTGAATCGGATACAATTGGCGCAGCAGCGCAAAAATTTGTGTGAGAAGGCTCATTTGTATCCTAACCTTTCTTTGGCCTACAAGTTGGCCTTAATTATTACAGTAACTGTAGCAAGTAATAAAAGAAGTTTCAGCAGGTTAAAGTTAGTAAAAAATTACTTGCGTACCACCATGTCGGAAGAGCGACTGGACTAACTAATGCTATTAACCTGAGAAACAGACATAACTGACATGTTTGATTTCGACAGTGTAGCTGGAAAATGGGCTATTCTGAAGGATAGGCGGGTGATAATTTAAAAATGTAGAAGGATAATTTTTAGTCTCTTATACTAATATATATCTTATTTTTAGCAAGCAAGATTTGTCTTTTTTATGTATCTTAAAATTTATACACTTACATTACACAACAGCATGCGGTTTTATTTATAGAAACATAAATTCCGAAGTACTTCAAAATTCTTAAATTGTTACTTTTGAGAACTGGTTAATGTACAGTACATCCATACACATTTCCTTTTAAATCGTAAGCAGAATCCTAATTAATAACAGGATTCTGAACTCTACTTATATAGTAAAATAATTTTTTAAAAATTACACATATTGAACAACAACATTTAATTTCGACTGTGGTTAAGGAGAATGCAGGTGAACACTTAAGACTTTTAGTGATTTTTATAAATTCACAGTATTGTAGAACAGTTGACTCCGTCGCTGAGAGGGGGGGGGGTCTATCACAAAGTATTTCTCACCCCCGATCTTGCAGTCGGCAAAATTCAGTTCACACCCCCCCCCCCCCCACTAAAACAGCCTTCGGCACGCCCCTGGGTGTGTAAGTGTGCTTTCAGTAAGCAGGGGCTCCCCGCACATATGTGGAAATTCTTATAAAAATTAATATTAGTCTATCAACAGTTCATTTAACCATGGAGAACGAGCGCATACCCAGGATATGAATGGTTTTTACTTTGTCACCAATAAATATAAATAATGATCGTCACTTTATTTTATCGGAGACAATTTTACGATAAAAGGTGTTGAAGATTACTTTTTAAAAAGATAGTGGTGACAATTGTAATAACCGCACGCACTGTATATCCGGCCCGGTGCGGGTCTTCCCGGGTTAAAAAGTGATTCTTTAATAATGATCATTTCTTTAATAATAATCTTAAAAACAATTCTTTAATAATGATCCTTTTCTTTCTACTGGAAAGTGCATTATTTCAAATTTATGTTGTAATTACAAATTGGATGAGAACTCATTTACTTTTGGCTCTTTAATCAGAACTTATTGTAGAGTGCTGACTGAGATTTGATGGATCACTCGTAATTACTTGTAGTTGATTGATTCTTAGACTAATTTAAAGATTATGAAATTACTTTATTACCCGACTGCCAAGAAGGGTTATGTGTTTCACGCGTATCTGGGTATGTGGATTTCTTTATATCCTCTAAACATCCCAACGGCTGGATGGATTTTAATGATTGAGGTCTCTGTCGATTCGTCTTAACCGTCCGATGGTTATAGGCAAGGTTTTGTTTTTATAAAATCAAAATGGCGGACGTAAAATACAAAATGGTGGTAGGGACGAAAAAAAGTTTTACGCACCCTATTGAGTGGCCTATCATTGGATAGGTCTTTCAAAATGAAGACGATGTTTCATTGACTATTTTACAGTCAGATGCTCCGTTTAAATATTACACAACCTGGAAGTTGTGTAGGTAGGAACTCTAGCTTTACTTTAATTCTAACCTTTATAGACATCTACAGGTCTCATCAAAATAGTGTTTATAGATAGGAACTAACAATTAAACTCAATTTAAAAATCATCAATACAAGTAAATAAAAAAAATTGGTAAGTAATATAAAAAATAGTTTCACATTGATGAGAAAGAATTAATTAATTCCCATTTTGCGCAGTCGGGTTTTTTTATTTTAAAAATTTAATTTATAATATTTACAACATTTTATGCTCATGAATACATTTTGGTTTCAGAATTACTCCAAAAGAAGATCATAGCGACTCTGATTAAATGGGCAGAGGAAAGTGAAATAGAAAACAGGGAACTCGTCCGCCAGATGTTCTATCTGCTCCTGAGGACTTTCAACGGAGTGGGAGAGATGATGGAAGCGATGATAAACACTTACACCATCAGTACCAACAGTAAAGATGATGTCGTTGAGCTACTGGGTTACTTGCAAAAAGTCCGAGCTCTACTGCCTGTGCAAATGGGACCGGAAGAAGAAGAAATTATGCGTCACAGCTTATGGTAAGCAATCGAGAATCTTGATTTTAAGGTGGCACATACTGAATCGAGCTGCACGGATCAAAACCGGAAATTTTGCTTAAAGTAAACTCGAATCCCTCAAAGAAATTGCCAATTCGCAACGCAACCCGAAACCAAACCCGAAATATTCAATCCCGAACCCGAATGGAAAGAAAATTAATCCACAATTACAGAAATGTAGTGCACACTTATATCTGTAATATCAATTTTATCTTTTTTTGTATAAAGATAAACATAATATACGCTCCTTAATATTTAAATATATAGTTTTTTCAATTGAAGACTTTCATTAAAAAATCGAGTTCGTTTGAATCCGATCCGAAAGAATCAAAACTCAACCTGACCCGAAAAATTTAAAGACCCACAATGAAAATATTTAGCGTCAACACAATCCGACCCGAACCGCAACATGGCTCGGGTTGAAGTAAAATCGAGTTACACGATCTGCTGCAAACAGAAATTTACTTAAAAATGAAAAAAAAAAATACTACAATTCATCAGACAGACAAGTAAAAAACTACATATAAGAATATAGATAAAGAGCCATAAGAATAAAGATAAAGAGCCATATCAAAGCAATGCTGTGTATTCAAATGGAACTGCACAGGTTGAAGGTTGTTCACTCGTAAGCAAATTTCGCCGATTAATGAATCCTGTGCAGTTCCACCTGAATACGCAGTCTTGATATGGTTCTTAATACTTTCTTTGATTTTAATTGTTATTAATTATTAACTGCAAACATGATACGTAGTTTTCTGGTCATTTGAATGTTATTGCACTGATGAGAGGCTAAAACTTAGCCCAAAAAGTTTGCATTTTTAATTGTATATATATTTATGTAATTTTTTACGTGTATGTCTGATGAATTGTAGTATATTTTAAATTTTTTAATTTTTTATATCATATGTTAAACAACGTTTAGTTATTTTAATAGAAATTTACTTGTTGAATATTTGCCAACTTTTGGCAGTAATCAATTTTTTGTATACCTATTTGTTGAAATATGCAACTAATAATTTCAAAATGTTACGTATAAGGAACCCAAAAATAAATAAATAAATAAAAAGTAAACCCCAAAAAAACTTTTTTTTTTTTAAACTAAGCATTACAACATTTTAAAGACGTACACATAGCAAAATTATTTTAAAATAATAAATCAGGTATATATTTACGTTCAAGGGTCGTTTGAACAGCTATTACATTGTGAGGTACAAATTGGAGTCTTGCGCGAAACCAAAATTTCTGCCTAAAGTCAACCCGAAACCCGATCTGAACCCAATGGGCTTCAACTCGAACACGAGGTAAAAGAAAATTAATTTGTATTTTAATACGATTACGGAAATGTAGTCGGCAATTACATCTGTAATTTCATTTTTTTTTTTCAGAAAAAGTTAAAACTTAATTCGAACCGCGGGTCCTTTCAGGGTTGGGTAAAATCAGGTTACCCGATCAGATTCAAATCAAGAGTTCGAGTACATATTTCTTTATTCTCGCTATATTCCGGTGTGAAATATACCAATAATTAATTGTACAGTCGACAATCTAGTTTTCCGGAGTGTATTTCATTTTTGTGGCTGCATTTGGCATATTGGACCTTTAAACTGCTATCAGATTCACCAACTTTTCGAGCAACTTTTTAGCCAACTCTTGATTTCAGCCGATTTTCTGCGAGGAATCATCGCAACACCCGGTATGATAGCAAACAGCAATATTCCCAACTTTTTTACCACTGCTCTAAAAAAGTATCCGCTAGTCACGACTTTTCACCCCAACTTTCAACATTTCAGCCAATCAGAGATAAGCGATTCATACGAATAGGCGATAAATATTAACGGCTGGTACTATAGTACTGGTTTTCCTCCAACTTTAGCAACGACAGATGTAACCTTTTACTCCCTTTAAACGGGAAAAAGTTGGGGTTAAAATCAGCTGAAAAGTTGGTTGCTCGAAAAGTAGGTGAATCTGATAGCAGCTTAAACAGATGTGATAAATACCTAAATGTATAGAAGGGGATTAGGTGCAGAAGTAAAGTAATCTTCACTTATGCAGGGGAATAATTTTTTTGAAGGAATATTTGTTTTTAAAGTTTTCACAGCTAAACGGTCGTTAAGTTGTGGATCACCCTCATTAGTAATGGGTAATCACCTAATTCAATTTTCGGATAAATTAACTTGAGATTTTCCGATCTGGGAATGGCTATTTATCAGTCAGACCGCAAATTCCCCTCTCTAAGGTTGTTAAACCTATTGACTTATAATGCATCTCTATTTTTCAAATTTCTCCTAAAAAAAATAAAATTTTTAGCTTTTTTTTTTGTCTATGCCCTTTTTGAAAAATGTTTCTTTCTTTTTCACTTGACAAACTATATCTAAAATACAAATTTGTAGTCAGACTGATGGGGTGCCTTAAGGTACCTAATTCAATACGATCTCGAAATTCTTTCCTTAAACTTCGACTTCTTAACTATGACTATGTAATGCATATTTATATTATTAGCATAATCGTACCTTTAAAATATTTCATCGGCAAATAGCTGGTTACTACTGGTTCCAAAAGTGAAAATGTCCTTATATATAAAAAAAAACTTTGACCAAATCTAAAATAGGCACAAACTTAAGGCATTAGCCATCGACCTCAATTATCAAATGCAACAAAAATCATTTAAAAAATATTATAATACAAACGAGAAATTTGAAAAAATGCTCTCATTGGTTTAAAATTAGCTTCTGAGTTTCTTCGCGTGACTAGTGTTAGTTCTTAACATTAGCTTGCGAGTGTCTTCGCTTGACTAGTGTTAACTCTTAGCTATCCAATTACTATAGTGTTTTACTAATACTTTATTGTTTCTTGTGTTTTCAGGGCAATGGTCAGCAACCGTGTATTTTTCCAGCATCCTGACCTCATTCGTATTCTACGAGTGCACGAAAATGTTATGAAGGTCATGATAAACACTCTTGCAAAGAGGGCACAGAGTGATTCAGGAGCGGTAAGTAACGTAAAGTTTACATTTCATTATTTTCCTAATACGAAGTGCTTAATAGTGTAAAGTTCTTGAGGGTATTCCGAGTTGTCAGCAACTTTACGCCCTGTCCAGGGCTTAACCCTCCGACTGTCTTGGAAAAGGGCAAAATTGTAATGTTGTTTTCTCTGCATTTTGTTTTAAATGTTAAAAAAAAATGATTCTTTGAACATTTTATAAAAAAACTTAATAACGAATATGAATGCAATCCTTGGAAATATTAATCCTTGGTCAATGTATTAAAAATACATTAAATCAATAGAATTATATTACTTTAAATATTGCTTGTATTGCAGTGAAACCTGGAGCTTAGTGAACGTATTAACACGGGCTTGTCAATTTGCGCCGGAGTCCACCGGAGCCCGGCTCCGGTACTTCTCAGTTTTCGATAAATATTTAAACATTAGTCGGAATTCACCGGAGCTCATAAATACAGGGCTCCGGAGCCCAGTGCAATAGTGCTTCCGAAAAACCGAAGCCTAAATTACCTTTTCCTTTCCTTCCCATCTCCAAGCTTTTTGTATTCTTTTACCAAAACACTTACTATATGTGATGTAATGTGTCGCACACGTAGGAGATGGAGATAAAACGGACTCGATTTCTACATCAGTTTTTGGGCTTGGGCTGACTCGAGCTCAATCTGTATTATATTTAAAATTTTATTTATTTATGTATAGAAAAAAAAACTTTTCCTCCTTTAAAATTATGTATTATATTCTATTTCAAATCATTTTAGTGCTATTTTGATCAGAATGAAGGGAAAACAGAAATCGTGTTTTTCTATTTCAAACTTATGTCGGCGACGTGTTGATGCTGCGCCACTCAAGATACTGAACAATGAATTTGCTTTCAGTTCGATTTTCTTTTGTTACAGTAGGATAATTTTTTATTGGCTGTTTTTTTTTAGACATCTAACCTGAAAAGAATATTTTCTGTTTTAGCCAACGAGCACCAGAGTTTTGTTTGTTTAAGGTTTTTTTTTTTCTTTGCGTACGAGTATAAAAATCACATTAGTGATTTTTCTATTTATTTTGTATCATGAACGGTACCCATGTTAAGGCTCTACTCTGCACATTTACGAAGTCACTTTCATTTGTAAGTAGATATAATTGCCATGTATTGTTATTCTGATAGAAAACAATCGATCAGTGTTTTCCCTTTTCCTATAAAAGCAGCAATTCTTTCCGATAATGGTGTCAAATTTTTAATTTAATCTGATTTTCAGGGGCTCACCACAAAAGATTTTTATGCGGAATGAATCGATTATAGTTTAAGATAGTCACCCTTCATAGAATATTTTTCCATTCTTCAGCATATAAATATTAATTTCTGTAAATTTCATTCATTTTTTCTTAAAAATGCATAGCTGCGAACTATCCCTTTTTTGTGCTAACACTATTTCCTAATCATAATTCTTACCATATTTAATCGTAGAATACTGCAATTAATTAACATTAAAATTAGGCAAAGATTACTATTCAGAAGGAGTGATAACTAAAAAGTGGAATAGTTGACAGCTAAGTATATGCTGATAGATAGATTTTAAATTTTTATTTTGCCAAAGAAAAATATGCTTTAAATTTTGCAAATAATGTACGAAACATAAATATGCAGATTGGAGTGACAGTAGGGGAGGGGGGGGGGCGGTATTGTTGTTGTACCGGTGCAGCAGAATATTAGGGCTCCGGTACTTTTTTTGTTAGAAATTAAGCCCTGGCCCTGTCTTTAACTGAATGTCTTATTATTAGTTACCCGTTGAGAAAGATAAATTTTAAATGTATTTTATAAGCTGCATAATTAATTTAAGAAATTAAGAATTAATCTATACTAATAAAAGAAAGTTTCACTCTTTGTGTGTGTCTGTCTTTTCGCGATGGCTAGCAAAATCTGTGCCACGTATGAGGATCAAAATTTTTGTGAGGTTAGTCAAAGACATCTCTTGGTGCACCTGAGACTCAAAATTTTAAATTTCTAATAATTAGAGGAAAAATGAATTAAAAACCCCAATTAAAAGAATGGAAAAATATTCATAATTCAACTGAAGCATAAACTTTTATCAAACCACAGAAAATTTCTTAGAAAAACTCGAAGAGACGGAGAGGGTTTGCCAGAATTCCAGGGTTGCTCTTACGATAAATATACTGGGCGTTTCGAAACACGCCCGTATATTAAAATCTATCGGTTCTAAAAACTTAAAAATTGAGCAGCCAGACGCAAAAAAAAAATTCTCTTTCAGAATTTATAAAAAATTTTCTTTCAATATTGTTTTTTCAAAGACTTTCAAAAACTGCGAGTAGAAATTTTCATGGTCAGATGGCTGTTGACAATACCGTCATTTATTCGTGGCAAGCTCCATCAAAAACGATAATTTTTCTTTTAAATAAAAAATGAAGGAAAGTGGTTGAATATTCTGGAGAAAACTCAATTTTAAAAACTTGGTTCCGAGAAAAAGAAGTTTAAAATTGTACAATAACGTTACGATTAAAGAGAGCCGTTATGTTCAACAAGCAAAATTTTTTTATAAGGAATTGAAACAACCCACACTTGAGGGATTCAAAAAATGCAAAATCAAACAAATCAACCTTCAGAAGTAGGACTTCCCTTTAATGTATGATTTAAATAAAAAATTCTTTTTGGTAAAAGCTTAACAACATGTTTATGGTTCGACGCGTTCTTGAATTTGAATATCACTGTTTTTAAATAATATTTTTTAATATTATTTAGTAATATGTTTATTGGCAGAAATTTTGCAATTAAATCCAGTGACGATTTCTATTCGGAAATAGTGATACTCAAATTGAAGGACGAGTGTAAACTATGATTTTCTGCTACGGGAACTAAACTAAGGATTCGAAACGCTTTTAGATTATAGACTAAAAACGGGTTCATTCAAAAAAAGAAATTCTTTTTTTCTATTTAAATATTGTTTTAAATTAGATAAATCTATACTAATATTATAAAGAAGTAAAAATTGTTTGTTTGTTAGAGGTAATCTCTGGAGCTACCAAACCGATTTCAAAAGTAATGGTATCAAAATGATGGTGTTAGTCCAACTTAGAACATAGGCTATATTTTATGGCCACTAACCCAAAGGGGGTGCAGGAGCAAAAAACGTTCTAAAAAAGCGATTTTTGCCTTACTGAAGGGCCTAAAAATATGAAATTTGGAATATTAGTTACTTATAAGATATAAATGATGTCTAAGAACAGTTCTTAAACAATTCGAAATTTAAAAGGGGTGAAAATACACAAAAAGCTTTATAAAAAACTTTCTAAATGGTGGTTTCTACACAATCTCAGGAAATACCAAACCGATTTAAAAAAATAAGGGAGTCAAAATAATGGTGACAACGCTTGCTCCAAGATAGGCTAAATTTTATGTCGGTGCCACTACCCCAAAGGGGGTGCAGGAACAAAAACTTTCTAAAAATGCGATTTATGCGTTACTGAAGGGCCTAGAAATATGAAATTTGAAATATTAGCTACATATTAGATATAAAGTACTTTAAGAACAGTGCTTAAACAATTCGAAATTTAAAAGGTCTGAAAATGCGCGAAAAGCGTTCTAAAAAACGTTCTAAATGGTGTTTCTACACAATGTCAGGAAATACGAAACCGATTTAAAAAATAATGGTGGCAACACTTGCTCCAACGTGGGCTATGTTTTATGTCGGTGCCACTACCCCAAAGGGGGTGCGGGAGCAAAAAGCGTTCTAAAATTGCGATTTTTGCGTTACTGAAGGTCCTAGAAATATGAAATTTGAAATATTAGCTACTTATTAGATATAAAGGATTTCTAAGAACAGTTCTTAAACAATTCGAAATTTAAAAGGGGTGAAAAGGCGCGAAAAGCGTTCTAAAAAACGTTCTAAATGGTGGTTTCTATAAAATCTCAGGAAATACCGAACCGATTTAAAAAATAATGGCGTCAAAATGATGGTGACAACCATTGCTCCAACATAGGCTGTGTTTTATGACGGTGCCACTAACCCAAAGGGGGTGCAGGCGAAAAAAACATTGTAAATTGCGGTTTTTGCGTTACGGAAGGGCCTAGAATCATGAAATTTGGAATGGTAGTTAGTTATAAGATATCAATGATCTCTAGGGACATTTCCTAAAAAAATCGAAATTTAAAAGGGGGTCAAAATGCGCAAAAAGCGTTGTAAAAAACGTTCTAAATTGCGATTTCTATTAAATCTCAGAAAATACTGAACCGATTTCAAATATAATGGTGTAAAAATGATGGTGACATCTCTCGATCCAAGATAGGCTATATTTTATATCTGTTTCCACTACCCCAGAGGAGATGCAGGAGCAAAAACGTTTTAAAAATGCGATTTTTGAATCATGGAAAGACCTAGAATCACGAAATTTTGCATGGTATATATTTATTAGATATAAATGCGATCTCTAAGAACATTTCTTTAAAAATTTGAAATCTAAAAGGGATGAAAATGCGCGAAAAGCGTTCTAAAAACGTTCTAAATGTCGATTTGTCAGCAATATCTCAGGAAGAATCAAACTGATTTCAAAAGTAATGGTAGGAAATTGATGCTGACAGCCTCTGCTCTAACATAGACGTTATTTCATGTCGGTATCACTATCACCTAGAGATTGCAGGAGCGAAAAAACGCTCTAAATTTTGATTTTTGTGATCGGTAGGGGCTAGCAACTTGAAATTAGGCAAGGTACATATTTATTAGATATAAGTGATCTTTAAAAACAGTTTCAAAAAAATTGGAAATTTAAAAAGGGGTGAAAATGCGCGAAAAACGTTCTAAATTGCGATTTCTACTCAATCTCTGGAAATACCAAAGCTATTTCAAAACTAATGGTTGCAAATCAATGGTGACAGTCCCTGCTCCAACATAGGTTATATTTTATGTTGCTTTCACTACCATCTGGTGGTTGCAAAAACCAAAATATGTTCTAATTTGCGTTTTTTGCACAACTGAGGGGTCTAACACTTTGAAATATGGCGTGGTATTTACTTACAAGATGCAACTGCTTTCTAAGAACAGTCGAAAGAAAATTCCAAATTTAAAAAGATGAAGTGAGCGAAAAGCGTTCTAAATTACAATTTTATTGCAATCTTATCAAATACCAAACCGATTTAAAAAATAATGCTGACACATTGCTGGTGATAGAATCTGCTCAAACATAAGCTATATTTTATGTCTGTGCCACTACCACCAGAGGGTTGCAGGAGCAAAAAACTTTCTAAATTGCAATTTCTGTGATACTGAAAAGGTTAGAAACTTTAAATATGGCATGGTAGTTACTTATAAAATATAAATGCCCTCGAAAGACTGTCGAAAATAAATTCGAATTAATAGGAGTGAAGCGAAGCGAAGGTGCGAAAAACACTCTAAAAAAGTCCTAAATTACGATTTCTATGCGATTTCAGGGAATATAAACCGATTATAAAAGTAATAGTTGCGAATCAATGGTAACAGTCTCTGATCCTACACAGGCTATATTTTATGCCGATGATTCTACCACCTGAGGTTCACAGGAACAACAAACGTTCTAAAAAAAGCCTTTAAAAGCTTTCTAAATTACGTTTCTGTGGAAAAGTAGGAAATAACAAACCGATTTCAAAATTAATGTTGGCAAATTAATGATGACAGTTCCTATTTCAACATAGCCTTTTATGTTGAGAGAGGCGTTAGGACTTGGAATTTGACATGATAGTTAATTTTAAGATGTAAGAAGATGGTTTCTAAAAAATTCAAAACTTCAAATGAATACCGAAATGAGCGTATTAATTGAGCATAAAAGCTTCAAAATATTTTCCAAATTATCATTTTTTTTTGGTTTTATTTCGTTTTATTAATTTAAGTCTCTTTTCTGCCTAATGCAGTGTAATAATGATGCTTAGTCAAACTGTGTTTTAAATAGTAATTTTTGAATGTCAATAATAAGTCTGTCTTAAGATATGTGTACCTTTAATAATTTTTGAATTATTCCTTAAAGTAATAAGTACCTTTTAATAAAATGAAAATTTAGTTAGTACCTACCTTTTAATAAAAATTAGGCATATAAATATCATTTGGCATATTTAAAATGTTACGCGAGCAAAGCCGCGGGGTTTGCTAGTGGCTTATAAAATCTGAATATACGTCTTTTACGTTATTTTAGAGGAAATATATTTTTACTTACCTCTTTTTTGTAATTGTAATTTTTTAGAGCACGTCTCACGAAATGGTTGTCGCCTGTTGCCGCTTCTTGTGCTTCTTCTGTCGTACTGGAGGACAGAATCAGAAGGCTATGTTCGAACATCTAGGATTTCTTCTGGAAAACAGCAATATTCTTCTTTGTAAGTATTTTTGTAGCAAAGCAGAATCGTTCATATTTTTATACGCTGTATTTTGGTATCAGGCAAGCCCCCATATTCTAGGTCAAGGACGGCGAACCTATGGCACGCGTGCCATAAGTGGCACGCTGAAGAATATTTTTGGCGCAGCATAGGTCCAGGTTCTACACAGATATATAGTAGAATTTCACAAAATACATTCATTAATCTAGACGTTGACCTGAATTTACCTGAATTCGATTAATTCGGTTGGTTGTCATTGCCATACAGATTGAAGAAACTGAAATATAACTTAATGTATCCGGTCTACCTCAATATTGTTTTAAAATTTTAAGAATAAGAGAGAACTAACAGATTATTGCAAAAGAATGATTAAAAGGCAATTTAAGCAAAAATACCGATGATAAAATTATAACAACATAGAATTTAATTCCAGACACTAAAAACTGTAGATTCAGGCGCTTGCTAATTTGACATTTTTTTCTGCAAGGCATTCTTTTCGGAAATAAATACAATGAAAAGTTCAAGTAAAAACATCTTGTCAAACGAGTCCAATTCAATTTGCATTATCTTAAATATAGTTAAGTACGAAGCTGATATAAATTATTTGACATCTAAGATGAGACAACAGAAATAACATTTTTTAAAATAAATTTCTAGAGTATAACATCAAATATTATGCATATATTTTTAATGCTAAAAACAATTCTTGAGTAATTTTGATTCATTATTATTTCACCCTTTGAAATATTTATTGTTGGCAGGTTATGATCTCGTCCAATATAGTTTTAGAAAAATTTGGCACATGGATGTGAAAAGGTTCGCCGTCCCCTGTTCTAGGTTCTATAGTCACAACACACAGTCTGTCCCAAAATTTCCCGGACTGGTTAAATTACCGGCCAATAGATGGCGCTACGTGGCCGCATGTGATGTCAAAAGCCCGACTACACTTTGTCTTGTGAAGCGGTACATTTTGACGTTGCTATCTGTTGTGTGATAATAAGTGCAACCGGTTTGTAGTAACAGTGTAACGCTATCATGTTGGAGCTTGAGAAGGTCGAACAACGAACTAACGTGTCAAGCTTAGGAAAACAGCTAGAGAAACACTGCAAATGCTGCAAAAAGTTTACGGAGATAAAGCCTATGAAGGTCGACTGTTTTTGATTGGTACAAGAAGTTTAAAAATGGAAGGGAAACTCTAAAAGGTGATGAACACAGAGGTCGTTCGAGAAGCAGTCGGTCACCCGAACATATTATGAAAGCAACTGACATCCTAAAAAAAAAAAAAAAAAATTTTGTGTTTTGGGCAGATCCATCGAGGACATGACAGGTATCAGCAAAAATACAATTCATCGGATCCTTGCGAAAGATTTAAAGAAAAGGAAGGTTTGTGAAAAGTTTGTGCCTCCATTCTCTGAATGATCGCCAAAAAAGTTCAAGCGTTTCTTACTTCTAAAAGGGTCGTCGCTCTCATCCTTCTTACTCCTCAGATTTATCTCCCTGTGACTATTTCCTGTTCTCGAAATTGAAATTACACCTAAAGGGGACCACCCTTTACCGGCATTCCGGACATTCAAGCGACTGCGGCCGACTATTTGACGCACATTGCAAAGGCGGTCTTCCAGAACTGGTTTGATAGCTATTATATTCGTTATAAAAAGTGTGTTGAGTCCAGTGGGGATTATTTAGAATAAATTTAAGTCAAAATTTTCATTTCAGTTCTTAATTTTTTGTTTATAGGATCAGTCCGGAAAATTTTGGAAAATACTGTGTACATGCACAGTTTCTACAGTTTTAGGGCTTTTTTCTTTAAATCTAATTCTAATAGACCCATTAAACTACAATTTACAGATTCACAGCTATAACATTTCCTCTTGCTGTTAAAATATGGCCTTCTTAGCATATTAAATTATTTTTTTTTTATCCTTGCAGTATTCTTTGTTACATATACGATACAATTCAGTTATCAAAAAACCGTATCTAAAACCGCAAAAAAGAACACAAAACAAACTGTAATTCTCTATAATTTCTCTCATTTTTTTAGATCAGTGATTTACAAAGTGGGCAATATCGCCCCCTAATCGACGGCTGAAATCTCTAAGGAGGCGATAAGTTGGTGTGTTTAAGTAGGCGTAAAAAGTGTTTTGGAGGGCAATTTCATATAATTTTAGACAATAAGCATACTTTTTGCATATGCTTTTCTTTGTAAATGAGAAAAAAAATGTATGAAAATAATAAAACATCGGTTTTATATCGTTCTACCCACTATCAAGGTCTATGAACGTTCCTTGTGAATTTACACAACTACTGTCGATAGCGACTTGCATAAATGCCGCTTTTGCTTTATTACTCGATAGGATTATGCGAATAATTCAATTATTTGACATTCACTCCTAAAAGCTTCATATTAACAGCTTTTTTCAGCCATGATTCACTACGGTGTTTTCACTGAGATCAAAATCTATAGACAAAATATGTACAGTCAAAAGATTGATTCTTTCAAAAATTATCAATCAATAACCATAGCAGTATGGCCTTATTTTAGTTTGCAAATAGTTGGATACCCTACCAAAGATTTTACCTCTCGTTTTGAAGACACACTTGTATGGTATGCGAAACCTAATGGCTATGCACATCTATCCGTGTAGCATAAAAACATTAGTTTATGGCTGGCAGGAAAAATTAGTGTTACGAGAATATTTAACATTATGTATCTAAGTATAAGAATACGTATCATAATCTATCTAAGTATGAGAATGTTTAACACTATTTATCTGAGTATCAACAGCCTGAAATAGGCTGTTTGCGGAAAATTTACAGATCACACAATAAAAATAGCTATCAAATGAATGCAAATTACTGACTTAAATACTTCTGAGAAACGCGTGATATGAAGTGAGAACAGTGGCATAATAAAAGGAGAGGGGATTATTAATACCAATATAATTTAATAAAAATTTTAGCTTTTTCTATAATCGTATAATTCTGCGATTAAAAAAAGCAAAGATTTCTAAAAAATTATAGTATCTATAACCTTAAATAATGTATGTAACGATGTTTTATCTTATGATATACCTCAAATCTGGTTTAACATTTTGAAAATATCTAACACTTCAGCATCGGAACGAAACAACTTCATAGACACCCCCAACAAATAATAGACTGACCCTTTTTCCCAGACTGGTGTATAAATAGCTCAGTGAATGCGACATTCCAGTGAAAGTATCCTTTGAAAATGATCGCGTTAGCGATCGAAAGGTCTCAGGAATCATCTTTTTCTGTTTCATTATGATTTTAACATCAATGGTTTTTAAGTTTTAAAGACCAGTTCATTCATTTTGTAACGGTATATTTTAATAAATTTTTATGCACCTTTTTAGTAAACAGTTTCGTTATTTTAACGCAAGGTGAATTTGTCATTCCACTCTGAGCTCATTTGAGTTATATGTTTTTCAATTCTATAACCTTCCTCTATATTTTCCAATGTACGCGATGCAAGTTTCCATATGTTGCGGTATGCTGTAAATCCCATGATTCAGAAGCTGTTACCGCGAGTTGTCTCGCTCCTTTTTCTATGCACTGATGACAGCTCCTTGTATGTTGGTAGATATTTTCGAGTAGTAAAATTTCACCGCAAGTCAACCGAGACATTTTCAGTGGGATTTATGTCTAAGGAATATGATTTCCAGACGAAGTGTTAAATATCCTTGTCGTCAAGACAATCTTACATAGTGGCTGTGAGATGACATAATGCGGTATTGTTCATGAAACGAAAAATATTGACGAAAACACCATGAAATTCGAATGTACTGCAACAGAATATCAATAATGTATTGGTGACTGATCATATACAAGTTATAAGCATGTGTGTACGGCTGTTGAGCACGTGGCCGTCAGTAGCAAGACACTACAAACTACAAGAAACATATTGATATCTTCATAAGTACTATTTTCTGGACGATAAGCATTGCCAGATAAATTTCCATCTACACTCAGATTGAACTTATTTTCAACAAATAAGAGCGCAACATGCCCACACTTTCCTGATTGAATTACGGTGCTGGCGATCTATCACTGCAAATGGTTTTCTCGATGGATTCTTTACAGTGGGATATACAAAACTGATGTTCGGGCATATAATCCATCTAGGAAGATCAGGTAAACATCTGGCTACAGTTAATTTGGATATCTGAGTACTTTGTTGACATGCCGCTTGACCAGATATTGTGCACCTGTGCTTTTCGATGTTAAGAGACGTATCTTTCATCAAAAACTTTTGTTCAACGAGGACTATTTCCTAGAGTGCGCTCTATTTGAATTCTGCTTGTTTGAAATGCTGCCCAAAATCGGAAACAATTCTGTGGACAATGCCGTATTCCCTATCAACATCTGTTACTTGACACCTTTCCTCTGTTCCGATTATACAACCGTACGTGTAGTCATCTTAACCCTCTGTCTACCAGAAGGGTCCAATGGACCCGACATGTACATTCAAAATATTTATTCAAACCAGAAATTTCTTCAAAACAAACTAAATGTATAAATCAGACAATAATAATTTAAATAAACAAATTAAATAGTTTTAAGTAAAAATTCTGGTGTAGAATGTTTTTATAAAACTTGAGTAAAATTTCCGGTAGTTCTAGGGTTAATGATATCTACAAGACACACTCACCATTCCAGAATTGCTGATTAATTCGTTCTTGCTCAGTTTTTTCTTTCAATAATAACTGCCTCATCGCACGTTACACTTCACGTTTCAAATACATTAAATTCCTTATCGGAACAATCACCTAACCTCTACCCGTGAAAAAAAATGTGCCATGTTTTTCATAGCAACAAGGAGTTTTGTTAATTTCCAGCGATCACCCATGTCATCCCCATCCTTACTGCTTTCTTCGAGTTTGTGATTGCCAACATTGGAAATGACATCTGTCTTTACGTTTGGTTCAACTGTGTATTACTACTCCTCAAATACTAAATTGCACACTCGTGGAAAAAAATGTATACCCATACAAACTCAACCGCATTGTATGATAATCTGACTGGTGCCACTTCTACTAATTAATAGAATACTTAAATTTTGTTTAAGGTTTTACTTTAGTAATTATGAAGGTTCAAAGTTGGAACTGTTAATTCATTTGTAATAATTACAAAACAGATTGCCATGCGAACAGTTTTTTAAGCATATCACAAAATCTACTTGACGGAATGAACTGATATTTTGAAGCTGCATATTTGAATTTTCTTGAAATAGACTTCTGTTAAAAAAATGACAAGGTGCAATTCATGGTTGTTTGAAAATTTATTTCAAAATATATATTTTCACCGTATCGTTTCCAACAATTCGGAATTTGTGTAACAAAAAATATTTCAAAGAATTAAAAATTAAATAACTATTTTTTTCCTTTATTTCTAATAAAATTCAATACAGTGACAACCTTTATGGTGCAATCTGCATTCCGATACGACAATATGTTATTTTTTCATAAATTTGTTAAATGTGAACTTACTTATGGACCACCGTGAATATTTAGTCTTTTAACTCTTCTTCTTTCAGCACGTCCTTCACTGAGAGGTTCAACACCTTTGGATGTTGCTTATTCATCTCTCATGGAGAACAACGAGCTCGCACTGGCTCTCCGAGAACATTACCTGGAAAAGATCGCCATCTACTTATCTCGTTGTGGTTTGCAGTCCAACATAGAACTCTTGGATCGAGGTTACCCCGACATTGGTTGGGATCCCGTTGAAGGTGAAAGATACCTAGACTTCTTGCGCTTCTGCGTATGGGTGAATGGTAAGTGACAAATTCCCCACTTTAGGGCTCATGCAGATCACATTTTCAAAATCTGCGACGAGAAATCTTAAATTATTTCCATCGGTTTTCTTTTCCAAAGGATCTGTGGTTAGAAGTGAATTTTTTTATTAAAAGCAAAAAGCACAAAGTCAACACAAGAAATTTTCCTCAGGATAGCTGATAAGCACGCAAAGAACCCTCCTTTAGAGTGACTCCTCAATCTTTCAACTTGACAAAAATTACCCATATCAAAGAGCCGCCTTTCGTGAATATGATCTTAACGGACCTTAAAACCCTTTAAGCTGTAGTGGGTGAATTTCTTCCCACTGAATTTTATTCCACAAATATCAGAATGGCACCAGAATTTACAATCAAATTTATGTGAAAATAAGTAGATATATTTATTCGTGTACATAATAAATCTAAAATTTTGTTTTAAAATTCTGGTGTCCGTGTGACATTTGGTGATTAAAATTAAGTGGGAAGAAATTCACCCACCACAGCGTAAAGGGTTAAAGTAAACCATCCATTGATGGCTCTCTGTTGGCTGATTAAACAGCTTCCATTTCCAATTCTTTGATGTTTTATTTCAAGCATAAGCTAGCCTGAGACTAGCTTTAGGATAGCCTGCCCCGAATCTTCTGAGATCCTAACCGGTCATGGATGCTTGTTTTCTCATTTCGTTTATTCATTTCTTTCAAACTCCATTAAGGCGTCTTTTCGGTTACAGCATAATAAAGACGAGCTGTGTGCAAACAGTGGGTGTTTCCTTTAAAAGTAATTTCGTCCAAAAACGTAAAAAATATTTCCACCAAGTTTCCGGAACACCCGTATAATTTGAAGAAATTCTTCTGTTATTCGACGAAATTTTTGTCTTTTGACTGGAGAATTTCGAGCAATTTTGAGCTATAGTAGCGAAATTCCTCTGATTTGAGACATAAAACGGATATATTTCGTTTTTAAAACGACAATGTGCTTGCACTAGGAGCTGCCGGAACACCCCAGCTTAGAATAGATGATTTCGGGTATTTTTTACGTTAGATTATCTGAAATTTATGTGTTTTGAGGAGAAGTGAGCAAATTAAAGCGAGATTTTTCCTGAATTACCATAATGCAAACAATGGGAAATATACGTCAATTCATGGATTCTTTTCAGAGTCTTCTTAAAATTCCCTACGCATGTTAATTCCCTGTAAGGCTAAAAATTGCAATGCCTAAAATTCGTTCTGCATTGATCCAATTTGCTCTAAAGAAATGTTAACTATTTCTTTAAGTGTGATACCGGTGTAATACCCGTTAAACTGAGTTATTTATTGGCTTTTCTGAGAAAAAAAATGATAATTTGTTTTAATGCAAAAATTACCAATAAATTAGAAAAAACTTTAAACAACAAATTCCACAAGCATAAAATTAATGTAATCACCAGAAAGCCCCACAGGATCTTTCTAATTGGTGCCCTCTCCTGATCATTAAAAGAGGTTTCTAAAACTAACAAAGAAGAATTTAATTATTAAAGAAGTAGATATTCAACATCTTTAGTGTTAATGTTTGTTTTACTATTTTTTTTTTATTTATATTCCAATTTGTCATACATCATTACATATTTTCTCTTCACTGGGTAGTTAACCTTCTGTAATCATAAATGTAAGTCTTTAAAAATCATTAATTTGCTTTCTAGAATTAAAAATCTTTATTAAAATTAAGATTTGTTGTTCATAAAGTTAAAACTTTAAAAAGTATGTTAAAATATCTTACATACAATAATAATGGACTTAACATCCTAGAATTATTCTAAAACTATAATAATTTAATTATTTTAAAACGATTGTGCAAATCTGGGAATCCACTCATTTTCAAAAAGAAAATTATCGCATATTTTTTCATTCAACTTTAAAGTGAAATTTGTGGAGGAGGAGATTTAAAAGGTTTTCTTTAAAATCCGTGTTTATAAAAGAATAGGAATTTAAACGCAATTTTAAGGGTCCACTCCGGGTGATTCAATTAATCATTTTATGTAGATTATCCGCTAATGATAGAAATAAACTTCTAATTACAAAAAGTATAAAAATAAAATGCGGCTTTTAGATATCGCGTTAGTTTTGCGAGACCCTGCATACATATTAAAATGCAAATTTTAATTTACACGGTCCCTGCGTACTATAAATTAAAAAAATAATATGCTCTGACAAATACAGCAGAACACGTTCTATTCTTCTACGCCCAAAACTCACCTAGTGTTTATACTCTGATGTCTGTAGAATTTCGGAGCTTTCCGGTACTAAAAAATCGTCTTTCCGTTTTTAGTGCCAGAAAGCTCATTAAATCAAATTTCATTAAATCAATAGTGTCATAACTCGGTCAGTTTCGTTGAAGAAAATTGAATTTTTACTCTTGTACTTGTCAAAGCATGAGGAATTCTTTTCTAAATATAACTTATAGGGCTCATGCACCGTATAAATTTAAAATTCACGTTTTAATATGAATACAGCCGCTCGCAAATCAAATACGATACCTAAAAGTGTAGTTTATTTGCATACTTTTTGTAATTCGAAATATAACACGTATTTTGAATAACTTGGAAATACAAGACTGTAAAAAAACAACGAAAAAAAATACTCCATATTAACTGATTCGCAAATCCCCGTATAAAAATCTAACTGGTACCAATCGATTAGTATTAACGTCTTCCAATTAATACTATTCTTAAATTTTGCTTAGGCGTCGCTTGCATATAGAAATTTTACAAAGCATGAAAATTTTCAATGCTAACATACTGTTTTGACATCATTTTTGGGTTTTACGGTAAATTTGACTTTCGAATACCAAACGAGAAGTCATTCGGTGAAATAGTTTAGGAATTATACAAGTTTAAAATTTGGAAATCCTAATGTTAACCCTTTGTTGAACATAGTCTACCACAGACAAAATGCTATTTTTTCGCTATCCAATCTACACTGGTGGAAATTTATTTATGAAAACACGCTTTTTTAACAAAAATTTTTATAATATTCCTTAAAAATGAATGAAATTTCATACATAATACATGCTATGTACGACAAATAATTTAAAGAAAAAGATAAGATAATTTTAAGAAAAATAAAATTTCATACATATTAGTAAACTAAAACGTAAGGGCAAAAATTATATTTTAGTAACATAAAAACATGGAAATTGATTTATGAAATATCACATTTAATCGAAATTAATAGGTAGTGAGATCGCCTTTATTCATCAGAGTTACTTTTATTCTAGATGGTATTGATAAAACAAGATTTTAACGTATTTCTGATCAATTAATTTCCAGTTTTGACCGATTGAAGCTTTCAGTTCTGCAAGTGATGTGTACAGCATCCCATTTGCATTAACTATTCGAACAAGCTGTCTCCAAATATTTTCGATGGGGTACATATCAGGACTAATAGGTGGATGATCTAAAAGAACAATATTTTGTTCGTCTTACCAATCTTTCATTGCATTTGAAATGTGAATACTTGCATTGTCTTGCATGAAGATGTAATCTAAACCATAATATTGCCATGCAAACGGAAGAAGGGAATTTTCTAAAACTAAAGTGTAATCAAAAGAATTCCGGCGGCCGTTTAAAAATACAATTTCACTGTTGCCATCATAAACGATCGGTACCCAAATCATCAAACTTCCGCCACCAAAATTTCTGCTGAGTGTAGATTTTGGTTCTTTTCGGACATTCCTCCAATAATACTTCAAACCATCCGGATCATCCAAATTAAATCTTTTTTCGTTGGCGAAATGACTTTCTTCCAATTGTCACCCATTGCCATGTACTTCTCGCAGTCGCAATACTTCGAACGCATTTGTTTGTGACGCAGACTTCTTTTCGACCAGACTCCATTGTCAACCCACCTCCGTGAAGAATGTAAAATTTTCCTAACTCTTCTAGAAGTAACAGGAAGGGATATATCTGCACAAATCTGCTTTGAACTGCGACCGGCTTTCAGTGCAAGTTGGAGAATCCCTCTTTTCTCTCTCTTACTTAAACGTGGATTACCTTTTGTGTTAAAAGTTTTGTTATAATTTACTGGATTTTTTCTATAGTTATATATCACATCAACTAATCTTTTAATTAATTTCCGGAACAGACTTTCCACATTCTAGATATGCACCGATTTTAGTTCTTTCTTCCTCAGACAACATCTGTCGTTTACCCATGGTGAAAAGTATGACTGAAACGTATTGCTTCCAATATATAATGCTTTTTATGTCTATTGTACATGTCACGTTATCTTGTTTTATGCAAATTTTTGTCACATTACTTCGGAATAGAAAATGAAATGTGATATTTTATAAATCAATTTCTATGTTTGCATATTACGAAAACCTAATTTTTGACTTTTTGTTTATGTTTAATATTATGCATGAAATTTTATTTTTATAACTCATTTGTTATGCATACTATGTATATCTCATGAAATTTCATTCTTTTTTAATGAATATTGTAGAAGTTTTTGTTAAAAAAAGTGTTTTCATAAATCAATTTCCACCAGTGAATTTCATTTACAGTTGCTATTCAAAGTTTATGCTACTCTGTCACAGCTTATACTTTCAGTAGAAAAATCGAGATAGCGCCACAAGTCGGGTAACTTGGCAAATAGAAAATTTAAAGTTTATAAAATAATTTAAAGCAACTTTAAAGTATGCAACTAAGTGTTAAATTTATTTTTAATCGTCACAAAACAGATTACAATGCGAATAGTTTTTTAAGCATAACTTAAAAACTACTTGGTAAAATGAGCTGTCATTTTGGATTCAAATATTTGAAACTTCTAAATATGGATTTTTGTTAAAATATTTTAAAAAAATTTCGAAAAAATATATTTTTTGATTCCCCTCAAGCGACGATGTCGTGTTAATTTTTCATAACAAATTTATCCCTTGAGAAATTTTACGTGATTATTCCTAAAATAAGTGTTGTGTATTTAGTAAAAGTAAAAAGACTGCAGACATCCAGAAATAGATTTGTCACAAAAGTAAGTTCATATACTGTACAATTTTGTATTTATTTATTTATTGAACAACAAACATATGACTTGTGTGCTTGACATAAGAGCCCGCTTATAAGTTAGAGACAAGATAGCACAAGGAAATATTACAACACAAGAGAAATACATTTTGGGGGTTCTACACAAAGAGTGTGTGCAATGGAACCAGCGGGATTCGAACCCACAATCTCCTACGCTCGCAAGCGATTAGCGGCGTGGTGCTTTGACCACTCGGCCACGGAGACCCCTACAATTTTGTATTAGAAAATTTTACAATAGTTGTATAATTCTTTTGTCTGTTGCAGATATTAACCAAATACTCTTTTGTTAGTAAATTTTCATTTTTATCTCTTTTTTTTTTTTTTTTTTTTTTTTTTTTTTTTTTTTTTTTTGTTGTTGTTGTTGCTTGCTTGAAATAATGTACTCTAACATCTCAGTAAATGTTTTAATTTATAAAGGCTTTAAATAAGAACTATTTAGAGACTAAAAAAAAAAACTACGTTATATATTTCAGGAGAAAGTGTTGAAGAGAATGCTAACCTTGTAATTAGACTGTTGATCCGCCGTCCAGAGTGTTTGGGTCCAGCTCTCAGAGGCGAAGGACCTGGACTTCTGGCTGCCATTAAAGAGGCCATCAAAATGTCCGAGAAAATCACTGCTGAGAAGGCACAGAGGACGGATATCGTTGAGGACGACGAAGATTACATCGACATTGGCGCTGCAACCCTCAACTTTTACTGTGTGCTTGTGGACTTGTTAGGACGCTGTGCACCAGAAGCTGCAGCAATAGCTCAAGGAAAGAACGACTGCATTAGAGCAAGATCTATTCTACGATCACTGGTGCCGATGAAAGATTTGGAGGGTGTACTTGGATTGCGATACAACCTATTCACACCGCCAGGTAAATTAAGTCTCTATTTAGTAACTTATTAAACCTAATAAGACCGTAATCCTAATGGAGCGTTTAAAAAAAAATTTGTATTTTGGAGAGTAAGCCGGGCGGGGGTGGAGGTGTTATTAAAAACCTGTGGTTTAAACCTACAATCCTAGGGTTATGTATCCTAGGATATAAGTTACAAAGGTACCTACATACATTACATAGGTACATGGGTATAGAGTAGACTACATGGACTACATAGACTACATGGGTTATAAAGTAAAGGTACCCGTTTATACCCTACGTTTTTATGTTTTTAAAACGATAGGTATAAAAATAAACCCAACTCGTGTGGATTTTCTGAAGTTTTATCAGAAAAAAACTATGATTGTTTTTTAAACCATGCTCTAATTACTGTCCACATTTTTGCCACGTGACTTAGAAAATGTATACCCGTTAATGTTAAGATCCTACTCTACTCACGCTCCGACATTCGAAACCTAACATTTAACCTATGTAAGCTTTCTTTACAAATTTATCTCTTGCATTTCAATATCATATCAAATCATATATCTGAGATTGATGTCTAGCATACTATTTTTCTATTTTTTGAATTTGGTTGCAGTTTTTTCTGAAGACTGTGTTAATTCCGGAACCAACCCATTTTTTCAGAAATTAAAAGTGTTCTCAGAAATATACTGCATCTGTAATGCGAAAAGTATAGTTTGCATCCGTAATGAAAAAAGTTAGGCACAGGCCACAAATATCATATTCAAACATAACCATTTTAAAAAATCGAAATGAAAACGAGAAATTGATAAAAATCGCTTCTATTGGTTTATCTTTAGTTTCTTAATGTCCATGTGTGATTAACGTAGGCTCTTAAGCCTCTCTTTAATGACACAGTTACCATATCAGCACCATGACCAGAATAAGATTAAAATGTGAAAGCACCGTGACTCAAATGCAACTCTTACTATCAACGTTGTCGCGACACGTTATTTGGAAAACGAATCGTACCCACGTCACTATGAAGTCAATACGTCTCATTTTATGGCAAGAAAATTAATAACTTTTAGTGATTTCACTGTGAAATCATGAAGAGACGGTCACTTGAGAGTCACAATGTAACAAAATAAAGATACCACCTATTCTTCACAGTTGTGACTGTGATCATTAGTGACAATTTGATTTCAAAGTGACATCACATCCACTGGCTGTGCTGTTAGGGTACCAGTTATTCAGTATCGTTCATATTAAATTAGTCTAATCAACTTTTTTTGATTGCATCTTAATATAAATTGGGAAAAATATTTTTTTTTCATCCCTCTCAGTTACTCTGTAATTTTCAGAAATTTTTTTAATTTGTCTATTATTGAATTCTAACAGATTAAAAAAACAGTTTGTCTAAAATATATAAAAATATATAGATTAATTACTTTTCATTCAATCTTGAAAGATTCAATTTAGTAAAATATACAATATAAAAATAATTAGTGGAATATATTATATAAAATATCACAGACTGAATACACGCAAACATTGATGTGAAACCCATTTAGTGGTTTAGCTTAGTTGTAGTAGCTTTTGTTTTGTTTTTTAATAACTTCTTTATTATATACAGTGATAAATGCATTGAAAAAGGTTTACTTGTATAGGATTTTTAAAAATAATCAGTACAATATATGCTAATTAATGCACTGCGGAGGAATTTATTTGCATAGATTTTGTTTTATTTTTTTAAATGACTTCTATAATATATATGCTGATAAAAGAACTAAAAAAGATTTATTTGTATAAATTATGACCTTCTTTTACTGACTTCTAGTTTTTTATTAACTGGCGATTAGATTAAGAAATTGCAAGATTTAATAGAGTTAAATAGTTATGACCATTTTTTTTATAAGTTTAAACAGAATTAGGGTTGAAGGTTTTGTGTAAATGTTAAGCTTTTGATGATTTTATTTTACTTCACAGACGGGGAAAGCGACATGCCTGTTGGTGTTCAACCGAATCACAAGCAGTCCATCGTGTTGTTTTTGGAGCGTGTTTACGGCATTGAAAATCAAGAGACGTTCTTCCGTCTGTTAGAAGATGCTTTCCTTCCAGATCTCCGAGCAGCAACTATGCTTGAAAGAGTGAGTACTACAACTTAGTAATAACTTATAATTTATTTTTTATTTTTTTACAAATCTAGTTCATTGATTTAAAAAAATAATTTTCTGAATTAACCATTCAAAAATAATTTCAAAATAAGGTTTGCGTTCTTTTTCAGTTTCTGTATTTTTTAAACTGTTTTTTGATATATATTGGTTTCATATGACAATAGAAAATAACCCCACCAGTGGCCAAAAGGTTCTGCTCTCGAAGCTGGTATACGGGAGGTGCTGGGTTCGAACCCAATCGCGCCCATTGGCCTAATCGTTCGGAGTTTTCGTGGTTTTCTTCGAATCGTGGATTTCCATGCGTAAATACGTGTTAGGTTCCCTTTGAAAGACCCTCTCTTAGGGCCTATATCCCTCGTGCTGATAATTGGCCGTCATAAACACAACCAACCGACAATAGAAAATAATTTTGACAAATAATTCTGTTGCTGTGATGTTGAAAACTCTCCCGATTTTAGAAGCAGTTTCATTTGGAAATAAATGATTAAATGCAATTTGTTTTTCACGCGAATAGTAAAAACAAAATTTCGCTAAAAAAAATCGGGTGCAAATTTGGTTTTAAATTATGCGGTACAAATAATATGCCACTTCTCTTCAAAAGGTTGTAGCTCCGGTTGAATCATAGCTCGAAATGTTGGAACGAGATTTTGCCATCTTATAGATGCAGCTAACTGTAACACCAAAAGTTTGTTCATCTCAGCACAAACTTTTTAACATGTAGCGCTTTATTATTATTCATGATAAAGGTATTTTAAATGACAAGCAGTTAGAACTAGTGACCATTTTCTATCCTCAAAAGGTATTTAGTTCTAAGGCAAAAACTACCAGATCTTCCAATAAGAGATGAAATACAGGGTGTCCATAATTAAACGACCCTACTTTAAAGCTGTCTACATACAAAACTATTGGTCAGAAAGTTGTGAAATTTTGTGACGGACATAATGAAGGAATGGGAATTTGTTTGAGCGAAAAAAAAATTAGTTGAAAATTTCGCCCCCAGAGGAAGTTTTTTAATAAATTACAAATTTAGCCACGGCCCACTGAATACTAGGCCTGAACTCTGAGAAAAAAATGGCGGCTGTCGTAGGTAGAATTTTTTTTTCAGATTTTGTACGGTCCGTTCAATGCGAACACCAATAATTTTTAAAAGTTTTTATGCTTTATTTTTTTTCAGGCGGCGGCCTGAATATTTGTCTTATTTAATTTGAAAAAAATAAGGCGTAAAAACTTTTTTAAAAGTGTAATTCATTTGAATAAACGCCCTCTGGTGGCGAAACGTTTAACTATTTTTTCCCTCTCAAACAAATTACCATTCCTTCACTACGTCTGTCACAAAATTTCACAACTTTCTGGCCAATAGTTTCGTCTCTAGAGAAGTTTAAAGTAGGGTCGTTTAATTGCGGACACCCTGTATTTAGGAATTATATTACTTTAATTGCATGTTAATTGCTAGATGATGCTAGAATCCATATAGACACATATTTTGTAAGGAACCCTGCAATAACTTCTTAAATTTATTTATAATTTTATCTCAAATCCATCTATAGTCAAGAATACTTGATCTTTCCTTCTGTCTAAATTTAGTCTTTATTAAAGCGGAGCAAAAAAAGGGCGCGAATTATCCCCACCAAAATTTTTTAAAGCTCCACTGCCTGGTTATGTTTCTGATTCAGTTACTTAATTTAGGCATGTATGATTTCACACAGTTTTCGGAAATATCCCATGTATAACACGCACTCTTCTCTTCATTCCTAAATGTTGGGTTAAAATAATGCATTATTCACAAGTAAATACGGTATACGGATAAAATGGTCTGGATTTGAAAAAGAATTTAATTTTATTTGAAGTGTTGTAAGATTAATCTTAATATGTTTGCAGTTCGATGGTTCCGAGAGTGAGATGGCTTTGGCTTTGAACCGCTACATCGGAAACTCAATATTGCCCATACTCATCAAGTACTGTCACTACTTTGGAGATGCCGACAACTATGCTTCTCTCCTGGACGCCACTCTGCACACAATCTACAGGTTGTCCAAAGTCAAGATCCTCACCAAAGGACAAAGAGAAGGCGTGTCCGATTTCTTGGTGGCTCTTACACAGTAAGCAATTGCTTTTCAGTTATTTGATAAAGTTTACTAATAAGTTTTGTGCGTGCTCAATTAATGTGTACAACACATAGGGATGTTTCAATCAGTTAATGACCGTCTTATACGCCGATTACAGCTGTGCGGTTAACCTACAACAACGCCTACAATCGTCTCAGTTACCAATCATAACTACCCTTTAATAGTTGCTTCATCTCCAATGGTTGATTTATGACGTCATTTATAATTATTTTATTGCTTTACAAACATGTAACTAAATATTGTTGGTAAGCGAAGCTCTTATGCGTCCACTCCAATGGTTTCTTTGTGATGCTATTCCTCCTAAGGAATTCGGCCGATTATCATCAAATTCAGCAGAGCAACAGCTGAGGAATAATTATAGATCATAAGGTCCACAAACTTACCATTCACAACTTAAATTGAAACATGCGTTCGCGATTGTTTTTGTAATTTAGAACATTGTTTTTTGTGTGGTTATACATTGCTGGCATGCGCAAATAATTGTAAATTCAGTATAAACTTGATTTATTTTCAATATGTATAACCACACAAAACATTATTTTCGAAATTACAAAAACAATCGCGTATGCATGTTTCAATTTAAGTTTTGAATGGTAAGTTTGTGGTCCTTATGATCTATAATTATTCCTTAGCTGTCGCTCTGATTGATTTTCAGTGTTCTACAATAAGTCAAGTGTAACCTGAATTGACTACAAACCTGTTTAATTCTTCAACAAATCATAGATGTTTATGTTGCAATGTAAAACTGTAGTATAAGCATTGAAAAAGTCATTTGTAACACAAGCTGCTAGTAGATGTTATCTGCACCTCGAAATTGCACTATCACACTAAAGCGTATGCTGAGTTCCCGAGGTAGTCATCCTTGCAATATAGAACATATGAGGTTTCGACTATAGGAAGCTCCATGTACCAATGCTTGCTTAAATTTCTTATGGCAAAACTTACCCATCTTTGTTGTACTGGTAATAAAAACGATAGAATTTGAATTTTAGGATGTAGGCAGGGAAAATATTCACATCTGCTTTAGGCATAAATTTTGAAACGCAACAAAACCTTATGGCAGCAGTATAAGAATAAAAATTTAAGTTTTTGAAATACTCGAAAACAAATTTTCTTTCTACAAATACAGTAATTATATTTCAAAACTAGAAATTACGAATGTGTGCTTAGCAATATCAAATGGCTGTTTGCAAATTAACTCGCTCAATTTAATTTTGTACAGTCCGCGCACGTGCTTCTTTACTAATATATACTATTGTAGATCTATTTTCTCCAACTGGTGAATAAAAACAAAACACTGTAGATTGAAGAACAATTAATTAGATGCTCTCATCATCAGGTGATCGGTAAGAGGAATTAGTTAACCGAACAAGTGTAAAACAGCTTCTGGCAGAAGATGAAAATTTCCAATTAATTGCTCTAAAACTATAGTGGTTATTTTTTACCCCACGAGTGGAGAAAAGGGATCTACATATATATTTGTTTATCTCCAGTTATTTTATTATCCTTAAATAGTGTAATTTTAAACATTAAGGTCATAAGCTAACCATTTATTGTATTTCTTGTCTTTAGACTAACATTTGGTGTTAGGTAATTTCAATCTATAAGATTTGGTAGTTAAAACCACTTCAACGGCTGCCCCGAGATAAATTAGGGGTAAAAACACTGTTTCTCTATACCTGTCGCCGGTGAAGTGGTTAAATATGTCCAGAGTTAAGGTCCTAACCAAAGGGCAAAGAGAAGGTGTATCTACGAGAAGTCCAAGGAAAGGCTCTCATCTCGGCGAACTTCAGGACCAGTTGAGGAACTCTTGTTTGTTAGAGCGACGGGCCTAGGGCGGAACTCATGACGTTAGATCAAGCCCACATAGCAATTTTAGTTTGCAGAAAATCTGAAGCAGTCTTGCTTTGCAAACCTGCAAAGTTGCAGCAAGTTCAGCATGACAAGACTGAAAGTTCATAATAAGGCTGCAGCAAAATAACGCAAACGCCGAAGTCACCACACTTTAAACTTGCTGCTAACTTGTCGTGCAAGTTAAGTTCTTGGTATATCAAATTTATTGCAAATTAACAGCAAACAAGTAGAAAATTTAGCTCTGTCATGACTCAAGTACTGCAAATTCCTTGCAAGCTAGTAGAAAATTTAGCTTTGTCTTGTCAAAAATACTGTAAACTTATTGCAAAGTAGTAGTCTTGTCATGCTACACTGTCTGTTTAACCCCTTCAAGTCTATTGATGCATACGCAGTGATGTAAACGCGCCGTCAGAAGAGGTATGCATTGTTTTTATCACCATTAACAAAAAAGGTAATATTTGTGCTTTTATATTAGAGGCTTTTTTTGGTATTTGATAAATATAGCGTTTAAAAAACGCGGTGCCAACCGAATAAAATTTGTGTAAGGGATGCAGTCCCGAAAGTGATAAAATTCATAGACTCGAATAGGGTTAAAGACAAAATTAAATAATTAAATATTAATTAACACATTGCCGACGGGCAATTTTTATCATATCTGAATTTTAAAACAGTAGAAGCTCCTCTGTTCTGAAAGTCTTTTGTAAATTGGTGTTCTAGATAGGTTTCCTAAGTTTATGCATCTGTAAAAATCTTTAAATGTACGAATTTAATATAAAATGTCTTACGATCAGGGTTGCAAGTGCTGCGCCACAAATGGCTGATTGCTACCACTAAGTTTTTCAAGTATTCTTCACATTATTTAAGGACAGAATTTCTGAGATTTAATGAGGCAAAGAATATTATTAAAATTTAGTGGTGAAAATCAGCCATTTGTGGAGCAACGCTTGCATCCCTGCTTACAATCTAAAAAAAAAAATGAACAACATGATATAAATGCATTTCCTGTAAGGTAGAAGCCACGCCCTTAGTAAATATTGTTTTTTGAATGAAAAAGAGAATTCTCGTTTCCCGTCGTGAATGTGTTAAAACGATATTTTAGACAAATCCAATAATATTGAGAAAAATTCATTTAAAAATTAAAATTTTCAATATAAATTTAAAATGGCTGAAGACGTAAACATAACTTAGTAAATTAACATAACTTTTTAATTTGTAAAAATTTTTTTACGAAATAAGTCGTAGATTATAGATATAATGTTACTTTACAAAAAATAATCACATATGAAGAGTTAAGATAATAAATACCTTTTTCTGGGTTCCTTAACTCAACCAATCGATGAAAATGAGATTCCATAACAGGAACAATGATGTGTGTGTCTTGCCTTTGAGAAGCACCCAATTTCTGAAATTTCTGCGCATGTGCTGATTGTCTATTCTCTCAACAGACGGATTTTTTGCTTTCTTCACTTTCGTGAATTAAAGACAGTCTTGCATTAGTTTCACAACAAACTACTTATGCAAGTGGGTGATCGTATGCCTTGCGGAGATTTACTGCGAATTTTTCAAGTCAAATTTGTCACCGCAATATAATATCAGAAAAAAGATCAAACTTGCTGCAAATGTGCATGCTATCTGGGCGTAATCTGCGCCGACCCAATCGGTTTAGAAAGCCGCCTAGAGAGGTGGGAACAAATAAGATGTTTCTTTGATCGATTGGTTCAGATGGAGACTACGTGGTTTTATGCTGTGAATTCCGTCCTAAGGCTGAGGAAACAAACAACAGCTTTATCGGTCGATACAGACGGCAGCTGTGCTCTTACTGAGTAAGAATTACTTTTAAGTTAATTGACAGGTTTCTAATAACTTTTATAAGCGGCCAATTCATAATGTGTACAGCATGTTCCTGTAAGAGTGACTGTCTATACAGGGTGTCCCAAAAGTCTCCGTACAAATTCAAAAATTTATTACAAAAAAAAATAATAATAAGCCTACAGCAAAAATGATTATAACAGTACATAGAGTAACTTAAAATGTTTTTTTTTACTACCTTAGTATACTTCTACATGAGATCTTTTCGTTGCACGCGACGTTTCCATGCGATGAAGCTTTTCAATTGCAAATTCGGAGCGTTGCGCATAATCAGCCGTTTGTAACGGCTGATTATGCGCAACTCAGCAAACCATTGTCGTGCGAATATGAAATCAGTAGTTTGCTGAGGGTCATATTGAACGGAATGCGAGATCTCAACACCCCCATGACTAATGCCCGAGAAGGCAGACATATTGTGAGGTCGGCCCGGCAAAACCGTACAACCGCATCACGGACCATTAGTCAGGAAATGGGCACGTTTGCAGCGCATCCAGTATCCACTCCTACGGTGCGACGACGTTTACAGCAGCGTGGACTGTCAGCACGGCGACAATTACTGCGGCTTCCCTTGATAATGCAGCATAGAGAGAGACGGCGACTCTGGTGCGCCTAACAACAAAGCCGGATACAGGAATGGAAAAATGTCGTCTTTTCAGATGAGTCTCGGTTCTGCGTGTAGTATTCTGATGGCCGAGGATGTCTGGAGGCTCCGAGGAGAACACTCGACGCCTGCTTGCATTCGATATCGGCATAGGGGTTCTGCACCTGCTGTGATGGTTTGGGCAGCCATTGGGTACACGACACGCACTTCCCTAGTTCGGATCGACGGCAATTTTAACGCAGATCGGTACATTTCTGACATTTTACATGCAGTGGTTGTGCCTTGTCTTCGAGGCCTGCCAAACGCCATCTTCCAACAAGTTAACGCAAGACCACATATTGCACATCGTGTTCTGATCTTCCTCGATACACAGGGTATTCGATTGATGCCCTGGCCCACACGGCCTCCAGATCTGTCACCCATTGAAAACATCTGGTTATGAATTGCTGAGAGACTGGACCGCCACCCCTCTCCATCTAATACGGTTGAGGAAGTGTGGCATAGACTTGAAACAGCATGCAGTGAGTTGCCCGTTTCTGTCATCCAAGCCCAGTTCGACCCCATGCCAAACCGGGTAAGGGCCGTATTAGCTGCCAGGGAAAGCAGCTGTTTCTACTAATTTCGCAGCGCTGTAAACCCCCAAACTCCTTACAAATTTAATCATTTTGTTTTCATGCCATACGGATTACGTACAATAAATATCTTTTTTGTATTTTCTTTCTTTCGTGGTGTTGTAGTTTTAATGGCCAGCAGTGTATTTTAAATAATGTAATTTTAATTGTTACTTTATTGTATTTCGGTGCAATTTGATCCCGAAATCAATTTATTTTCTTTTACAGCGAAATGCAACCGAGCATGCTTATTCGCTTGCTTCGAAAGTTGACCGTAGATGTATCTGTCTTGACCGAGTACACCACAGTCGCGTTGCGCCTGCTGACGTTACACTTTGACCGATGTGGGAAGTATTACAGTACACCAGGTGGACAAGGTGTCTATGGAGCTGCATCAGAGGAAGAGAGAAGGTTGACCATGATTTTGTTCACCAATATTTTTGACTCCCTAGCAAAAATGGTAAGTTGAATTGTCTTTTCCTTTTCTTACTGCAAGGTATAGAATATTGAGATTTGTATCATAAATATTTAACGGGGTCCGGGACACATTTTAAAATAATTTTTATTTATTGAGTTAAAATTTTGAATTTTTTTGTGATGTTATCCATGCCATTTGTAAAGAAAATTACATGGTAAAACTGCTCATATTTTTTTTTATTTAAATTTAAAATTTATTAAAAAAGTGGGGTAATTTAAAATCTTTATAACTCGAAATATTCATTGTAGAATTTCAATTTTTTTTCATTTAAATAAACAGAAATATATAAGTTTGAATTTTGATTCAGCTTTTGTAAAAATATTAATTTTAAAAAAAAGTAGTAAAAATTAAAAACATATATATGTAACTTAAAAAAAAAAAAAAAATAATAATCATATTTTCAAAAGTAAATATTCTTTTCAAATTTGCCGAATCAAAATGAAAGTAAAACAATTGAAAAAGACATGCTCTAAGTTTGAACCATTTACCTTTAACTGTTCTTGACTTATAGCAATTTAAATACGAGAAATGGTGAAAAACGCATTTTCACAAGAAGTCGTTTCCATGACATCCATTGCTTGAAAGCTAGATTAATATTTTCTTAGTTAATATTTATAATTATAATATAAATATTTAATATAAATTAATATTTCCTGTTCCAATTAAGATAGAAACATGATTTAAACGTCATTTTAAGCAGAAAAAAAAACAGAAAAATTTTAATACAATATTTTTTTTTAGAAAATCTGAAGATTTTTTGTCCTGAACCCTCTTAACGGGGAAACACTATATTGCCAAAGATGACAGGTCACTTGCGATTTTAAACATATACAGTAGTACGTGCAATATTGTGCATGTTATATTGGCACTATTCAATGGTTATATGGATACAGCACATCATCTTTTTGCTTCATTTTGGAAACAACGGATTTTGAGCTTATTCTATCGACGATAATTTTCAGAATTTTCAAGCTATGTTTTTGAGACTTCAAAAGTTGCTCTATACATTTAGCTAACACATTATGCACATTATATTTTGATTGCGCAATGAAGCATTATTTAGTAAACCAGCACATTTTTCAAACAATTTTTACTATATTTTAATTTTGATTGCAGGATATTGTGTACAATGTTGTTTGTCATATTTTCTGAAAAGAACTTTCTATTATATTAAGAACTCTGCAAATTAAAAGCAAAAAACTTGGCAAAATTTGAGACTGTTTTTATGAAAACTCGAATTTCTCTTCGAGTATACATGCTATCCTCATATAAACGAGCATATTAGCCACTTAATCATAATCTACAGTTTGAACGCTTTTGTTGTTGAACGCTACATTAGTTTTTACAGGGTTATCCAAAAGATATTCGTTCTTTTTCAATTTGTTGGCGGCCTCCTATGGGGTTTCGGGAAAAAATCTTCACAGAAATATATGACCTGTACTATTTTGTTTACACACCAGGAGTTTCAGGATAATTCCTCATGTATTTTTCTAGATATTTAAGAAAACGTCTAAAATCGCAAGTAACCGGTCACTTTTGACCATATAGTGTATACATTTATTATTATTCAAAAATATGGTCTTTTTAGATGGAAAAATATTCAGGATTTTCTTTTGAAAATCGATTTAATCCGTAATCGACCCCAGTCAGAAACATTTAAAATTAACCCGACTCACAACAACAAGAACAACAAAAAGAGCGTCAACCCAACCTCACCTGAAGAGCGGATCAAGTGGGTTCTGGTAAATATTGGTTACCCAACCCAATGCAGGATTCACCTACGCTAACCAGCAGCTCAAGTTTAATCAAAAACAAGTAATATAAAAAAAGTGTTTTTTAAGTCAGTTCCTACTTAGGTCATCAAAGAAAAATTTAATATAATCCCTTAAGCTAATATTAGTTTTTGTTGCATTAAAATATCTCACTTTGTTGATTTTCTATAAGCAAGTAGGTTTACAATGGAAGTCTATGGGAATTTGGCGAAATATTAGAGATATCGCCAAGTTGGCGTCACTTTTGGCGACTCATTTTGGTCGCCAAATTTGGTGATATATAGCCAAGTGGGCGATAAACTTGGCGGTATTTGGCGACAGAACTGGGTCCCCCCCTATGATAACCCCACCCCATATAGGTTTGCGGATGCATTAAATGCTGTTCAATAACCAATGACCGCCATTTTGTCTCCCATATAAAACTAAAATTAATTAATTAAAATTAATTAATGAATTAATATTTGAAAAAACTGTATTAACATCAAGTGTCATCTATTACAAGTTAAAAAAAATATGTTTGAATTTGAGTGGATGAATAATAAATACTTTATTAACAATTGGAAATTTGAACAAAATATATACAGGGAGAGTGTGAACTAATAGTAGGAATTGAATGAGATGTATGACTAACAAGGGGACCACCAAACATGGTGCTCACCAGGGTTCTCGCTGACTTTTAGCCAACGTTAACAATTTGGCTAATCAAAAATGAAAAACAGTAGCCGAATAAGAAAAATATTAGCAAAATAGATTTGTCGTGAAAATCTGAAGAATCGATCTTTCACCCCTTAATGTATCTTTTTTTTTTTTTAATATATTCTAAAATAACGCAATATTTTATAACTGCTTATAGATCAGTTATTCACCTAAATAAAATTATATTCGCTACGAAAACTATTAAAACTAAGTACAGTGTAACTTCAAAAATCCGTCAACTTAAAAAATCCGGCATCAAAACCATATTTTCCCTTTCCTTTTCTTTTACACTTTCAAGTTATAGGAGAAGAAAAATAGCAATTCTCTATCAATTAAAATCTTCAAGATTGAAATTAAAAATGCAAAAAAAGAATTTTGACTTTTAAACAAAATACGACAAAATAAAAAACGACAGCTTTGTCGTATTTTTCTAATTATTTTTCTCTCTTTCTTTCTCTTTTAAGGAATATGATCCAGAGTTGTTCGGCAAATCACTTCCATGTCTAACTGCCATTGCTTGTGCTCTGCCTCCCGACTATTCTCTAACGCAGAGCGTCGATGACGAGTGGTACAAACAATCCGGACCCACTGACGGCCCCTACACGCCTGAACCTATCAACACAACAGCGTAAGTGAAGTCTTTAAGACTTTGAGATCCGACGAATATGGGACATTATAAAATACAGACACAGAAAAAACTCAAAAGAAAAGAACACGGAAAAAAACTGTTTTGTTGATACAATTAAATGTTGGTTAATATAGCTCCAACCAAATATTTTGGTTGGAATGATCAAATTTTGGTTAGATTAACCAAATTGATTTTGTTAATTCAACAAATCATTTGGTTAGTCCAATCAAGATTTGGTCATTCCAACCAAAATATTTATTTGGAGCTATATTAACCAAAATTTAGTTGCTTCAACAAAACAGTTTTTCTCTGCGAATAAATTTAAGATAAAGAGCTTAGTGGAAGAAAATGTTTTGAAACAAGAATTAAATTTTAAAAAACTGAAGTGAAACCTTTATTTACTTGATTACTTTAACTCAACCAAGCTGATTAAACATGATATCTCGTATGTGAAAACTTTTTGCTGTAAATTTTATTTATTTACTAGGGGGCTCTGCAATCTGCAAGCTATGCTCGCCAACCACCGTTCAGACACCGCAGAATCTAACAGCACGCTAATCTGATCGGTTTTAAAAAGATTAGAGAAAATTGAATTATAATGAAATCACTCGCCAATAGCTTTTTTTAACTCGCCAGTTAGCGTTTTTTAATTTTTCGAGTGGTAAATTAAAACTTGGTTATCCCGTCGGCCAAAAATCTATCGCCAAACTATAAGATTAAATGCCAATAATGGTTGATCGTAAACGTCACATTCACTTCACTTTAAGCAAGTTACATGTGTTTATGGTAGCAAGTGATTTTTATTTCGACGTTTTATTTGTGTTTTTATCAATGTTATACTAATTTATTTGTTCTTTCGTTATTTAACATAAAAATTATGTCAATTTGTATAATTTGGCGAGTGGTTTGACGATTTATATAATTTGGTGAAACTGATCGACGGATAACTAAGTAGTACCATTCATTAAAACAATGCTTAAAGTTGAAATTAATTGTCATGGTTTGTTGCATTATTTAATATTTGGCACAGATGTCATATACGCAACGGGTTTGGAGTGATTTATTTTTTTACGACATTTTGGCGAAAACCTCGTTTTTGAATACAAGTTACGTATGTATTTTTAAATTATTTTCTATTATTTTTTAAATAAAATAACAATAAATAAAATGTGTTTAATTAATAACTATAGAACAAAACAATTTATAACAATTTTTTTTAATAAAAAGAAAATAAATGTAAATAAACATTTATCAATAAATAAACAACAATAGCAGAGTAACCACATCAGGCAAAATAACGCCATTTTGGCGCCAGTTAGGTACCCCGGTGCATATATGACATCTGTGCCTAATATTTTTCTTTTCGTTTTGTTTTAAAAGAAGAAAGATGCGTAAGCCATTAATTTTAAATGATTCAGTTTTAAATGAAAGTTTTGTATTTTAAATAGAATGATAATGAAATACCAAAAAAAAATGCGACGGGAGAAATATTTGGCGATTTATCACCTGCGTCGCGCTAACATAAAAATACCGAGTTCTTGATTTCTCTATCAGAATATTACGATTTGGAGAAAAATTGTTCAAGTAAATTGAATTATGAATAAAAGTAACATGATACATTTCTTAGCATACAAGGGAGGCCAAACTGGTCTCCAAATTAGTTTAAAATAATAACCTTTTCTAAAATATGAAGAAAAAAAATGTTTTAGGATTAAAATTTGAGTTCCCATCATTAGAAAAAAGTGTTTAAAATGAGAAAAAAATTAATATCTCGAAAACTAATTCGAATTTAAGAATTCTAATACCAGTTTTGAGATCTGCTGATCAATACGGATTTTTGGTGTTAATTTCATCGCATAATATTCTATATTTTAGGAGAAATCGCCGTGAAACTTAATCAGTCGTTTCATAAAGTAGTTTCATAAAATCCTTTCATAAAGTCGTTTCATAAATTCGTTTCATTAGGATTTTATATATATATATAGGGTAGATTTATTTTTGTAGTATATGTTTAAAATGCTAGCAAGTGGTACTAAAAGTATTAACATTCAATTTTTAAATATTAAAAATTATTAATGTTATTTAAATTACTACATATTGTCGTATCAAGACAGCCGATGATGAAGCGATCTCTTGAAATTTTAAATATGAAGTTCATTAAACACCGATATCTACAAAATTATTTACACTTGTAAAAACTTTATACATGTTTGCTATTATTTAGAAACAACATAATCTTTCCACAAAATCAATCATACTATTTCTCAAAATGAAACTAATATTTACTCGGATGCACAACCGGCATCCTACCCATATAAGAAAACACCATTCACTGTCTACTCGTCTCTTCACTTCAATTCACAGCCGGTTGGAGAGTTGGTCTCTTCACTTCGATTTACTTAAGTAAGAAAAAGGTTTGAAATTTGGTTGCCTGACGCTTGTAAAGATATTAAGTATTATAATGTAATTGTCTCAGATCTTCAATAATAATTAGAATCATAATATTTTAGCTTTACCAATATGATAGATGATCTCATAACACTTTCACCAATAAAATAAAGCATTTAAAAAAAATAAATGTGACATAACATGGTCTTCCCCTAAAGTGTTCAATTTTATCAAGGATTATAAAGGAACTTTTTATCGGGTGTAACATAAAAATGCAAGAACAAGTAAGAAACAGCAGCAGCTACACGCGTACTTGACTGCAGACTCTATTATTTCCGAATACCTTTGTTCTGAATAAAAGACTTCGTAATGAAGCCTTGAAATGGCTGCATGCTATATTTATTTGGATTTTTCCTGCTGGTTTTATATGCAAGGTACTTCATATAAAAGGCACTTTTTATAAAATTCGATAACTCATCAATTATAAAAATATAAAATTGGTTATTTTTTTCATGTAGTTCATAAGGTTTGCATAGAGCAATTTTAAAAATAGTTGAATTTTTTTAAATAGATTACTCTAAATTTTCCTAACCGTAAAAATGGCTAAACTAACATCTAAAACTGCATGAAAGATCTCCCAGTTTTTGCTTGTACTCTATTCAACCATTGAACTTTAAAAGAAAAACAATAAAAATAAAGATTCGTGTTTTAAAATTTGAAAGTTATTTTGAATCTTTTTACAATTTGTGACGCCAAAAATTTGAAGTATTTTTAAGATTTCTTTATACAAAATTTATGAGCTATGTGATGAAATTGTCAATTATTCTATTTTTACTTTTACGAGTATTATAAACAATCAATAATTAAATTTTAAAATTACGGTCTCCTTTATGTAATACCCTAAACATCAGTGTACGTTTTTGCTATTGCTAATTGTCTGAGCGAAGCGAAGGCTAATACTCAGCGAAATATTACTGTCCGGACATTTTACTACTACGATGGATATTAACGCCATGTCCTACTAAAAAAAAAGCCTAATAAAAACCTTTCGTCAAGCATAACTCAAAAAATATTTGTCGGATTTCGTTTCTGATTGCACCAGAAGGTACCTATGAGGGTCGCCTACTGAATGCACCTACTATGAAAAATAAGTTCCAAACCGTTTAAAAATTATATAGAAAAAACTCTTAAAAAAGCACAATTTATCTGCATACGTCGTCACAGATATTTGGTGTGCGTCACTTTCACATGTTGATGTTTTCGTAGACAACTGGTTTGAACATATGGAGCAAATAAAAAAAAAATACGCACGCAGTAATATTGAATAGATCAGTTTCAACCACGTGATCACAAACCTTGCAACAACCCGTGGCAACCAGTTTTGGTGGGCAAACAAATAATAATACAGTATTCCGTACCACGGTGACCGTTTTTAACCTGTTGTATAAAATCTGGCATGTTGTATGACATACAATTGTGGATGATTAAAACAAAAGACATGAGTGTTTATTGATCCGGTAGGTTATCTTTCTCTGGATGTCTGTCTGTCTATCATACAGCATGCTATTTTCTTGTAAAGGATGATATTATTATGCAGTAAAACCTCCATAACGGACACACCCGATTAGTGGACATCTCTATTTAGCGGGCATTTTTTCGATTACCAACCCTTAAATAACTGTACATTTTTTACTCTCAGTAGCGGACACCTCCAAATAGAGGACAAATTCTGCCCTCCCGAGGTGTTCGCTATTCAGAAGTTTTACTGGTAAAACCTCCATAGCGGACACACCCGATTAGCGGATACCTCTATTTAGCGGACATTTTTTCGATTACCAACTCTTAAATAACTGTACATGTTTTACTCTCAGTAGCGGTCACCTCTAAATAGAGGACAAATTCTGCATTCTCGGGTGTCCGCTATTCAGAGGTTTTACTGTATATAATATTGATAATTATTTTACAGGGCCGCACAAAAGAATAAGAATATATGAAACGAATATAAACTAAATTCGGGATTGGTAGATCGCTGATGGTAATGTAATTTTAGGATGTTGTTACAGTCATCCGCAGCATGTTTTTAGAGTTTCGTTCATCTAACGAAACCCTACCTGTCTCACTCCTTTGTCTGTCTGTTTGTCCGTCTGTCACAGAGCCCGTTCTCAGAAACTATATATGTCGGAGACTTGAAAATTTGCATACTTATAGCTGAACACCACACATCAAACGGCAAATAATAAAATTTTGAAAAAGTCTAATATTTAACCCTCTGGGCTCTAACTTGTGTATTTTAAGCAATTTTTCTAACTCAGCCCCTAATTTAATTAAGTTGGAGGCATGAAATTTTGCATACTTATAGCTGAACATCTCACATCAAACGACAAATAATACAATTTTGAAAAAGGCTTAATATTTAACCCTTTGGGCTCTAACTTGTGTATTCAAAGCAAGTTTTCTAACTCAGCCCCTAATGAAGTTGGAGACATGAAAGTTTGCATACTTATAGCTGAACACTTGCGATAACACGATAAATCATAAAATTTTGAAAAAGTCATATTTAACCCTCCGGTCTCTAACTTCTGTATTTTAAGCAATTTTTCTAACTCAGCCCCTAATTAAGTTGGAGACATGACATTTTGCATACTTATAGCTGAACACCTCACATCAAACGACAAATAATAAAACTTTTAAAAAGCCTAATATTTAACCCTCTGGGCTCTAACTTATGTATTTTAAACAATTTTTCTAACTCAGCCCCTAATTAAGTTGGAGACATGAAATTTCGCATACTTATAGCTGAAATCCTCACATCAAACGACAAATAATAAAATTTTGAAAAATGTCTGATATTTAACCCTCTGGACTCTAACTTATGTGTTTTAAGCAATTTTTCTAACTCATCCCCTAACTAAGTTGGAGACTTGAAAGTTTGCATACTTATAGCTGAACACTTGCGATAACACGATAAATCATAAAATTTTGAAAAAGTCATATTTAACCCTCCAGTCTCTAACTTCTGTATTTTAAGCAATTTTTCTAACTCAGCCCCTAATTAAGTTGGAGACATGAAATTTTGCATACTTATAGCTGAACACCTCACATCAAACGACAAATAATAAAATTTTGAAAAAAGGTCTAATATTTAACCCTCTGGGCTCTAACTTGTGTATTTTAAGCAATTTTTCTAACTCAGCCCCTAATTAAGTTGAAGACATGACATTTTGCATACTTATAGCTGAACACCTCACATCAAACGACAAATAATAAAATTTTGAAAAAGTCTATTATTTAACCATATGGGCTCTAACTTGTGTATTTTAAGCAATTTTTCTAACTCAGCCCCTAATTAAGTTGGAGACATGACATTTTGCGTACTTATAGCTGAACACCTCACATCAAACGACAAATAATAAAATTTTGAAAAAGTCTATTATTTAACCATATGGGCTCTAACTTGTGTATTTTAAGCAATTTTTCTAACTCAGCCCCTAATTAAGTTGGAGACATGACATTTTGCGTACTTATAGCTGAACACCTCACATCAAACGACAAATAATAAAATTTTGAAAAAGTCTATTATTTAACCCTCTGGGCTCTAACTTGTGTATTTTAAGCAATTTTTCTAACTCAGCCCCCAATTAAGTTGGAGACATGAAATTTTGCATACTTATAGGTGAACACCTCACATCAAACAGCAAATAATAAAATTTTGAAAAAGTCTAATATTTTACCCTCTGGGCTCTAACTTGTGTATTTAAAGCAATTTTTCTAACTCAGCCCCTAATTATGTTGGAAACATAAAAATTTGCATACTTATATCTGAACACCTCACATCAAACGACAAATAATAAAATTTTGAAAAAATCTAATATTTAACCTCTAATATTTTGTCTCGCGCAATTTTTAAATTTAAACTGTTTTGCAATACTATTTTTTGTTCATTTTGCATAATAAGTGTAATGTGACGTAATTTGTTCTATTTCAGATTTCTAACGCGTGTTAATGACTTTATTTTACAATATCCTTTCTCTTTTAAAATTCACATGTAAATATAATTTTATGGCGTAATTTCCAATAAATGCCTGCTTTTTATACCTAATTATTTAATTCTAATTTGAAGGTTTTTTTCTGTTTATAATAGTAACGTGTAAATAATTTTTTTATTTGAAGCAAACATTATTGTTTGCGCTGTTTATACATTTGGCAACAGTTTAAATTAATACCATTTTCTAAAATATGTAAAAAATATCTGCCAAAATGCTGAATATTTGAATTTAAAATAGAAATAAAACCTCAAAAAATGAGTCAAATTAAAAAAACAATTAATGAAATCTGCAGACCGGGATCTTCTATTGAATAAAATGATCTAAAAATGATTAAATTCCCATGTATAGCTTTTGCTCTTATAATTTTTTTTTAATGGAACGATTTTGTTCAACTTTAGCATTAAATATCTCTTAAAATAATTCTTCGATTTGAAAACTGTATGCATTAGTGTGTTGATCAAACATTTCGCTATATTACCACCGATTTTCATATATTTGAATGCAATAGTTTTCTTAATATTAACGAAGAAAGACCTCCGGTCACAAAAAATTCAAAACCGGCGGCGGCGGCGGCGGCGGCGGCGGTGACAGCGTTAGTTACTTTTTATAGAAAAGAGATATATATAAAAATAAAAACTTGTCTATCTGTCTGTTTGTAATTCTATAAAAAATCCACAATTTGGAAGCCAAAATTGTGAAGAGATACGTACATGTGTATTAAAACATGGCCGAGACAACTAAAGTAATCCGGAATCGAAATAACTTATAGTTAATTTTTAATTAATAAAAACCACCAATTTAACAGCAATTTCTTATCAAATTTAAACATTTTTCGTTATAGCAGTTGCCAACAATTAAAAAACACAATAAAATTATTACTATAACAATTAATTTTCTACTGCAAGATTTCCACGTGAAAAATGAAAATGAAATAAATAGTTTGCCGAATTAAAAAAAAAAGGTGAATATTACGTCATAACTTTTCTATTGCAAGATATTCACGTGAAATATGAAAATGAAATAAATAGTTTGACGAATTTAAATGAAAGTGAATATAACTTCATAACTTTTCTATTTCAAGGTTTCCACGTGAAAGAGGAAAATATTACGTCATATTGGAAATATAAAGGGCATGGTGGATATAGTATAACGTCATATGAGTATGAAAAAAGTATTGAAGCATGATGAAAACCCGATTAGGGAAATATTGGCGTATTTTAACTTTATTGCTCCAATTATAAATTGAAATAAGTTCATTTATAGCTGTATTCTTTTGCGTCTGTTATATACATTTATACATTTTTATATAGCGTTTTCATATGATTCATTCAACAACATTTCGACTGCTTTTTTTAATGTTTGTTTTGTGTTGTATGTTAAATTTTGAAATTGATTTTTCAGAACAAACATCCTTCAAATCCTGGGCAACGCCGGTACTTTAGTTTGTAACAGATAAATGGCTTTTGTATCTGTACATCTAATGCTAATATTATAAAGCGTTATAATATTATAAAGTATATAATATTATTAATGCATGTACGTTTGTGAGGTGTTATCTCTGAAACTACATAGCCAACTTAAAAAAATGTTGATGGCCATCTCTGCTCCGAAAAAAAGACTATTTTATGTCAGTGCAAGAACCTACATCGCTGCAGGAGCAAAAAAGTTCTAAAATTGTGATTTCTGCGATATTGATTGGGTTAGAAACTTTAAATTTGGTGCGGTAGTTACTTTTAAGATGTAAATACTCGTAATTAACGCTCTCTAAAAGGTTCAATTTGACGGATAAACGTAAAAATTTCTAGAAAGGTTCTAAACTATGATTTATTTGGAATACTGAAATTTTTGGGATACTGTTGGGGTTAGAAACTAGAACTTTGGCATGGTAGTAATTAATAAGATGTAAATGCTCGTTGTAGAACGAATTCTAAAAAATAGAAAGACTAAACAAAGCGGAAAAAGATCTAAAGATGATCTAAGTAACGAAGAACACGGAACTGTTAGGAATATAAACATGAAAATTGACATGGCTGTATTTATCATGACGTAAATTCTCGCAATAGAACAATTTCTAGAAATGTCGCTATATAAAACAGTGCAGAAACAAAAAACTTTCAAAAATTTTCTATTTCTCTGTTACTGCTGAGCCAAAATCTTGAAATTTTGCTTCGGGTTAGTTTTAAATTATACAATTGTCTCTATGAATGGTTTCTAAAAAATTTAAAATTTAAAAAGATGAAATTAACGGAAAGCGATCTCAATTACCATTAATTTGGAATTATTAGGTACAGCAACTTTAAATATTTCATAATGCTGCATTTCCTCCGCAAAACATGCGATTTAAATGCAACAAAACTGATAGATACCCACCTAGCATTAAATAAATTGTGTAAATATTGAATAAAGACCTGTATGAAACAGTGAGTAGGTGCCCGAAAGTACTTGTTAAAGTGTTCCTTCTCTAGGCTTTCTCTCTCTCGCCAAGGCCACTAACAGAGAGAAGTGCCGTTTTAAATGTGATATTAATTTTTTATCCGATTCATTTTTCTAGACATTTTATCATAAGGTCATATTCTCAATTATCATTAGTAGATTTTTTATATATTAACTTATTCTGGTGAAATTTTGTAATCGGGTTCATATTGGCGTATGTTAGCTGGCATGATTTGCTGAATATATATGTATGGATTTGTAAATTACTTCAAATGACACTTTGACAGCTCAAAAGTTATGCAGACGATCTATTCAGATCTTGTGTCATACTTTATGTTGTAATCATTGCCGATTTCTTTTATTTAATACATGCTAAATATAGCTCAACTTGTGCAGAATATGTTTAAAAACAAAACAATACAGCGTATGTAGTGGCCAGCATACACTCATCATTTAAATCCGATCGAGCATATCTAAAACACACTCTAACGAAGCATTGCATGCCACTTTTGATGTATTCGGTACTTTGATACTATATTAGATTTTGAGAAGAGAATTCCTTAAATGTTATCGACAACCTCATTGCATCCGTGGAAAACTGGTATTGTACAATATTAACTATTCCGGGGGAGCACACACCATATAAAGTATAGTCCATTCTTTTTAAACATCATATATTTGCCATTTAAAGTTACTCAAATTGGTGCGGAGCATCTGATTATGCTCTTGACATCATTTTATACAGTTAAAATTCCGATATAAGTAAATTAGTGTTTCATTTTCTATTTTACTTTTAATATATTGCGTACTTTCAATTTTATATCCATGCATGGCTGTCTTGAATGGTTTGATTTCCCATTTTTTTAAACAGTGTATACGAATTTATATATAAGATTTTGTAATTCTACAATTCGTTTATTTTTATCATTTCAATTTTTCGCAGTATATGGACAATTAAAGATAACATCTCAATTTCTTTGCTTCCACATGTTATTATTAAATCTATGTTCTCAGTAATATCGCTCAGACTAATCCCTCTGAGGGAAGTCCTAGTGTTACATTAGATTCGTAAATTTTTATTAAGATAATAACAACAAAGTAAATAAATAAATCAGATAAACAAACAAAGATACCTGCTATTTGTAATTTTACTATATTTATTTTGCAATCTGTGATCTATTTCAGTATTATTATTCAGGAATATTTTGAAAATAAATGGTCTTTTTTTACATCTACAGTGTACAGTTGACGCCTGATTTCACGAATGTAATTGTTAAATTCGCCGAGCACTACCACGACGCTTGGGCAGCTAGAAAGGTAAATTATTTTCATATTTGTGTGCCTTATGTACAGTCCGTTTTATAAATAAAAACGTATTATTTATAAAATCTATAATACACTCTTTATTTTTTATTTCTATTTTATTATGCACTTTTAGTAGTGTTTAAAATATTTCATTGTTGCAATTTAAGGACCATACGATCCTTTAAAAAGATGAAAAATTTGATTTCGGAGACAAATATTTAAAGTGCACTCATTTTTGCACTAATCACCTATGTTTTTTGTTGTTGTTGTTGTTGTTGTTGTTAATACTATAATATGTTCTCATGCAATATAATATATATTTTGCATTAAACACTGTATAATTAATTGATAATAATTATTCCTTAATGTATGTCTTTTTTTTAAATTAATGATAATGTATATAGCTTGCGCGCATGATTTAAAAATATCTATATCCTCTAGAACCGCATAAGAAAATATCATTTATTAACATAATAGTTTACACAGACTTGAATAAAAACTTACCCAAATGTTCTACAAATATCTGAAAATAGGTTTTATTTGTATATCAACATTATTTAATAAAATTTGCTTTTTTGTGGTACATTTCAAAGCACGGATTTGCACAAAGAGCAACACAACAAGGTTCACAATAAGTCCGAGTTAAGCTCTGATTCTAAATATTTTCATGTACTTACTTCTGCTTACTGCTGCAATCTATACTTTTTTTTTTTCAAGTTTCGTAGATAATATCTGAAACGACCGCGAACTTATATAGTCGGTACTTTTAGGCGGTCAGGGAGTTAAAAGTTGACCCCGAGAGACTCTCGAGCTTAATTCGCTTCACCGAAAACTGGAACCCGAGTGATACTCGGGCTTAGAGTGTTAATCTTCATAGAGTTATAAAAGAGAATACATTAGTTGTTTTTCCATAGGTTTAGAGAAAAAGTGTTGAACAATGATCTATTTCGTGGGCTTCCAAGTTGATGCCCACTTTACACTCTGTCGATGAGTAGTTATATTTATAAAACTTGAGGAGCCATGGCTGTTACGAATTGCACCTACAGCGTAGATGTATAGCTGAAAGCTAAAAATAGCTGAACCATACCGCTACAGAGCGTGGATGTGGAGCTAAATTTAGCCAGCTTTGAAACTCGCAGTTATGCTAGAAATTTTGTATTAAGAACTATTGTTCCCGGCCGAGATGCGCAATTATTGCTTTCTCGGAATGTTTGATATAATTGATTTATATGTTAGATGTTGTGTCGTGCTGTGGCTGTAAAATAAAAAATAAAAATAGAATACTAGTGCTACATCTAAGAACATTACACCTATTGAATTTTAGTTATTCACGACGAAATTACACAAGTATTTTTTTACAAGAATATTTCTGCAACAATTAATTTAAATCTTCAAACCAACGATAAATTTCCATTGGGCACATCAAATATTTCTCGATATTTTATTAGTGAATTTTCTTCATGGTGCGGACAGCAATAAATTAAATGATTTCAGATTTTAAAATAGCAAAGAGCGGTTTGTAGCTGTAGTCTAAACTATTTAACAGCGAGTATAAATCTAAATATAAATAAAGATTGAAAATCTTTAGGTTATGTTTAAAATGGCAAGTATAGTTAAATTTAAAAAACAAATATAGTAATTACATAAATAAAATGTGAATAAGTGTAATGCTCAATTGTTCAAAACAGTTGAGATGAAAAAATCCCTAGACTACAAAGGGAAAAATAAATAATTTTAATAATTCCACTTTTTAGCGTCTAAATGTAAAAAAAAAAAAAAATATTATTTTAATCTTATTTTTATAAATTTCGCTTAAATTTTCCGGTTACTCCTTCACATTTTCTTGTTATGAATAAACTGCCTCGTTTTTGGAATCCAATGAATATAAATAAAGTGATAAAAAAAGATAACATTTTGAAAAATGAAAGTTGGTACTGTAGCCATCTCATCTCACTTGATAAGTAGTATAAAGCGAGTTGCCAGCTTAGAGTAACAGGCTTGGCCTTTTGCTCGACGCTAACGTTCTCGCCTCCTGATCATGAAATCCCTGGTTCATACCCTATCGGCGCCATTTCTATTCTAAGCACTCCTCATTGGTGACCGGGACAAACACGCAATTTTCAACAACCTTCAACAGCAATCATCTCCTCTCATAACCAATAGATTGCAGCACCAAATAAACTATCTCGAGCAAGCAAAGCCTGTGAAGCGCTCACAGCACAAAGCCTCTCATACTGCGCATCACACATGAGTGCGTCAGCATCACTCACGAGTGCATATCACTCGTCAGACGTCAACAAGATGTCTTACTCACTGGGGATGGAGTGTGTAGCCATCTCATTTCACTTGATCAGTATAAAACTAGTTACTAGCTTAGAGTAACTGGCTTGGCCTTTTGCTCGACACTAATGTTCTCGCCTCCTGATCATGAGATCCCGGCTGAGCCAATCCATCGCATACTCTTAAAATACCATTGTAAATATGTAGTTGACTGTTTGCGCAAAAATATCTTTGCAATGAAGATATTATTCGAGATTGACACCTGTGTTGTGATTTTATTGTATACGATCTGCGAATTAGTGTCCCGAGTCGGAGCAGGTTCATTTTTTTGACTTTGATTGTTTCGGATTCGGGTTGGGATTTTACTCCTGCAGGACGGGTTGGTCCAATTTTTCAAAAAGTATAGAATATATTTTTAGACGAATGCGAGGAGAGTGATATATTTGAACATCAATGACTACTTGTATGTTTACTTTTCGACATAAAAGATAAAATTGATATCAGATTTATAATTTTAGATTATTTTTTCCTAATAGTATTAAAATATGTGTTAGGTTTCTTAAATTTCGTGTTCGGATTCGAGTACTTTGGGTTCGAGTTGAAGCGGGTCGGGTTTTGGGATGACGAAATTTTTTTGCTGGGTTGCAGTTGGATTGCGGTTTGAATAGAAGTAGTGTTTTCGACTTCAAGTTGGTATAACCCGTTTCACGTAGAATATTACCCGCTTCACTCTACTGCGAATAAAGACGGGTATATAATTTTTTTATGAAACGGACTGTACAATTTCAACTCAGTACAATTAATTGTTTAATATAATCATACATGATCAATCATCTTACTTTTTAGATGGGCAACGGATGGGTGTATGGAGATTACTGGAATGACGAAAGAAAACTCCATCCACGTCTAAAGCCTTATTCTTTGCTTGGAGATTGGGTAATTTGTTATTTCATTTTTGTTTATTGTTTATTGTTTTAGAGAAATATGTATGAAAGGATAAAAATAAATAAATAAAAATAAATCCCTTTTCAACAGGTAAACACTTTTTTAAATTAAAAATTGAAATTAAATTTTTAAATCAGGAAACCCATTTTATTTTTTATACACTCTTAAATTAAATAATTAAAAACAGTTTACTCATCATAAAAATCTTTGACACTAATTCGTATTTATAAAACAGATTTGTAAAAGAAATTACCCTTTGTTGACATAAGACAGTCATCATAAAACATATTAAATGATCTTAAAATCCTTATAAAAGTAATAAATCTCTCATAAGCAAGGAAGTAAAGCATCATTATATTTATAACATAAACAAACTGAGTTTTTCAGGCTATGCAAATAATTTAAGAATCGAATTATAAACAACAAAGGATTATAATAAATCAAAGTAAATAGGTTTAAAGTACAAAGTTAAATTAGTGTCAAAATAAAATATTAATGATTACACTATAAGAGATAAATCAAAATTTACTTTTGTCTGATTAACAGTTCATACTATGATTACCTCATAAATAATATTTAATATTAAAATTAGAATTAACTCTTGGTGGTGCAATCATATAAGTCCAGACTCTTGTCTCCATAAAAAAACAGTTATAAAAAAGATAATGCACCAATCATGAAAGGATAAACCTCCCACTTTGATACTTCTGCCCTCTTCTGGAAAAAGTAAAAACAAGCTTATGAAAAGCAGAGTGCAGGGGAAAAGAGAGACAGATTATGATGTGATCCTCTGTTGAATATCACGCATGAATAGAGTGCTTTTGCTCCTACTAACTCCCAAGTCATTGGTCCTGGCTTCATGTGAGATCATGTAATATTAGTGAAAATAAAGTCAGGTTCAGGACAAAGCTGCCTCATCTTCTTTAAACGCCATGACTACACTCACATACAATGAAATAAAGCAGATTCATTTCATATATACAAAATCCCTTATTCCTGAACGATAGCTAATTCTTACATCGTTAGTTTCTGAAGCATACTTACAATTGCAAAAAAAAAAATTCAAATGTTGTTATCCTTCATATTACAAACAAATTACGTCAATAAAGTTTCCAAATTTAAATTTTTATATAATGTCTGGGTCCTATAAGTTAAATTTAGAAAATCATCCTTCAACCTCTAACAAGTAAAACAAAACAAAACAAAAATCCTTATTTTGAGACCAAACCTTACCGAGATACGATGCTTTGGATTTTATGAAATTTCAAGAGTAGTCTGGGATTTTAAAAGAAAAGGTGTCTTTCCGTTTTTAGCGCCAGAAAAGGCTCAAAATTCTTAACCCTTAAATGCCTGATTTTTCAAAAATCATTATAATAATGTTTTTCGGCTTTCATTTTTAAAATAAATCATGGGAAAAATACTTACAAAAATCATATTTTGTTTTAAGTATGGTTTACGGCTAAAAAACAGTTTGTTACTAATCAGTACTAATCAATACTGGTCTTTAATTGAAAAAATAATTTTCCTTGGTAAAATTCTATAATATTAAACACACAAGAATTTTAGGAACTATAATAAGAAATAAATTTTACTTGCTCACTGCAGAACAAAATAGGGTATTTCGCAAGCGTCCAAATAAAACAAAAAGAACACGTAGCAACAATTGAAAAAATAAATCTATCTTTATTCTTAAACAGCACAAGTGTTGCCATCTACATGTTAAAAATCGATTTAATAATATTTTCAGAATGTATTTTATTCGCTACATTAGGCATTATAGCTTCAATATTATTCTAATAGTATTTTAGAAGCCTAAATTGGGTATGTTGCCGAAAAGCAACACTCGGCATTTAAGGGTTAATCTCGTTAAATTTTGCATTGCATAGTGCATTACCTCTTTATTATATCTAGACACCATGTTAAAGACTGTGGTTGTCGCCATCTGAAGTTATTGGAGAAGGGCAGTAGAAATGAGACGGTCTTGACTTTTATACCATTCTTTGGGTTCGGACTAAAAGTGAAATTTTCACAAATTGATAAAAAGAAAAAAAAAATGCTGCCAGATTCTGTTTGAGAAAAAAAAAATTGTGTGGTCTAAATTTCTTAAGGAGTTTTACAGTCCTCTAAAAATCATTTTGAAAGAGAATTGAATTCTTATTGATGGGATGTAAAGAAGAATATTCTGTCTTACTCTAATGCCTTGGTGTGGTCTGTATTAGCCAATAAAGAAGTTGTGGGGTATCCCTTGTCTATCTCTCTTTCTGTTTCAAGTCCTTTTTTGGTATTGCTGGAAAGCAGAACTCATGTCGCCTCAGAAATGGGGTCCTCTATTTCAGCTTTATTAGCTGAACATACTTTTTGCCATTAGAAACTGAAGTTTTCAGTACATTTAACATAACTCCACACACTTGGCTCAGATAAATTGATGATTTTGGCAGTATAGTTTTGAATAGCTTAACAGTTTTATAAATCATCTGAATTCAATAGATTACAACATTAAATTCCCTCTTGAAATTTAAGATAATAAAAACCTTTCATTCATTGAGGTAATTTTAACCAGAACAATCCAATCTGTCGACAGAACTGTTTCCAGGCTCGGTCCTCGAAAAATGAAGACCCCGAACTCTTCTCTAGAGGACAGGACTTTATAGCGGGTACATATATATATAACCATTAAATAAACATTACCGACCACCAACAAAAATTGTGATATTATGAATGAAATGACAATAATGCAGTGTCCCCCAACACACTTAACCCTTAAATACCGGGTGTTGCTTTTCGGCAACATACCCAATTTAGGCTCTAAAATACTATTAAAATAATATTGAAGCTATAATGCCTAATCTTGCCAATAAAATACATTCTGAAAATATTATTAAATCGATTTTCAACATGTAGATGGCATTACTTGTGCTGTTTAAGAATAAAAATGGATTTATCTTTTCAATTGTTGCTTCTTGTTCTTTTTCTTTTGTTTGGAAGCTTGCGAAATACCCTATTTTGTTCTGCAGTGAGCAAGTAAAATTTATTTTTTATTATAGTTCCTAAAATTCTTGTGTGTTTAATATTATAGAATTTTATCAAGGAACAGTATTTTTTCAATTAACGACCAGTATTGCCGATTAGCAACAAACAGCTTTTTAGCCGTAAACCATACTTAAAACAAAATATGATTTTTTAAAGTATTTTTCTCATGATTTATTTAAAAAATGAAAGCCAAAAAACATATTTAAAATGATTTTTGAAAAGTCAGGCATTTAAGGGTTAAGATAATAAAAACCTTTCATTCATTGAGATAATTTTAACCAGAACAATCCAATCTATCGACAGAACTGTTTCCAGGCTCGGTCCTCGAAAAATGAGGACCCCGAACTCTTTTACAGCGGACAAGACTTTAGCGGGCATATATATATATATATATATATACATATATTTATATATATGTATGTATTTTTATATATATATAGCCATAATATAATTACAAATCATCATCTATTTCCAATCACAATAATTAATTCAATAATTTAATAAATTTAGCAGCAAATTATAACTGTAATATTATACAAAATACAGATGGAACCCTATACATGTAATACTAATTAAGCAAAATCCACCAATTGGCTAGCACATTGCATACGATTAATGCATATTAACACATGAAAAAAAAGTATATTAAAGACTTATGAAACAAGAAACCAGCTAAATAATGTTGAACACTTAAGAGACATATTGTAAACAAACAATAGATCAATTGGAAGGATGGAGCCGGAAGTTTATAAAGCATTTCACTTCATCAAGGGTACGTGAAACACCAATATAAGCAAAAGCATAGTCGATTTCTGTAAAAGAATACAGCATAAGCTAAAAATTAGATTCTTTATGTACCCAATCGACCACATGCCAAAAAAGGCTTAAATTTACCATGACATGTAAATTTAATTAAATAAAAATATTAATCAAAACAAGATCCTTAATAATGAACAATATTAATTTAAAGAAAAAATTAAATTTGAAGACATACCAAGCAATAGAATTGCAATGACAACATTAAATCTTGAACAAGTAGCAAAATAATCACAGCAAATGTCCCACCGATTTATTTTTCCAGTTTATATATATATACATGCATGTGTGTGTATGTAAATAAAGTGAATATGTATGCATTTATGCATATATAATGTAGGTATATTATTTTATCAACTGAGTATTTTTCTCTGTCATAGGAAAAAGAACGATATGAAGAGCCAATCAGGGAATCTTTGAAAGCTCTGCTAGCCTTAGGCTGGAAATTGGATTTAACCGATGCTGCTCGAAGTTCATCACCCCGAACATCGAAACCAGTAAGTGTTTTTACTTTTTCAATTTATCGCTTTCATTTTTCATTGCATTAACCCTTCAATACCCCACACATGGTTTACTGTAGCAATTTTAAATTTTTGAACTATTTTTAGTTATTTAGCCTCTAACTAAGACAAATACATACAATTTTAATGTGTTTCATAGTGCTCCATGGGGAAACAATAATTTATTGACAAGGAGCTGTACATATATGGAGCATTCTCACAATCTTTTGACTTTTATCTCCCTGAATAATAATTTTTATTTTAATACATTTCTTGAGTTTTTTTTTATTTCATATACTGGGGAACATCCCATTACATGATTGCATAACAATATTAACGAGATATTAGATATAAGTTTTGGACGATGTTGGGGGTCCAAATATCAGGAAAGCTCCTATACCGTTACTTGTCCCTGATGCTGATTTCTAAGTTTGGAGCTGTCTGTATAAAACTGTTTCAATAAAAGTAATTCAATGTAATTTTTTTCCGAAACTGGGACAATAATTTTATATAGATATGTAGCAAAAAATTAACCTGCACACATTTTTTACGGTTAATATTATTTTTTTTATTCTGTCCCTGGGTTTTTCATCCTTACCGTCCCTCTTGCTAAACTTATACAGAAAATCACTTCAGATGCAGCCACAGAATTTTTTTCAAGTTTTTTCTCATGCAGAAGTATGCTAGAGAAAGAATGTCTAAAATTCTTTGACAGGAAATTTACTGCAGACTTTAAATCAGCATTTAAATATCAATTTCAAGCATCGTGGCTTTATTGGTAGTCTTACCGTCCCCGAGGTTTATTCCTGCACTTTTCGAGGTAAATTTAAAAAAAAAATAATAATATAATCCAATGTTAACAACTGTTTCTAAAAATCACTGAACATTGTGGCTATCACATAGTCTTAACATGATATTCCTAAAAATGGGTGGTAATTTTCCTTACCGTCCCTTTTTTCCTATACAGTCCCCTTTTTTTACCTTACCGTCCCTTCTTTAACACCCCTTTAAGACAATGTTATACAAAAATTCTGTTTTAAAAGTACTACATTTTTATTATTTCTTATTGAATGTCCTGTGGGTACTATGCAAATTCCTTATAAGTAAAAATTTAGAAGAAAATAAAAAGTTATAGTGGTAAAATGGTAAGGAAAATTAAACTCGCAAGTTTAACTTAAACCTCAGTTAAATAAAAAAAAATTTCGCTGCTGACTATTTTTTCTTTATTTTGCATCATTAAGGCATTCGTTTATCAGATTAAAATGTTATTTTAGCAAGTTTAATTTCACCAGATTTTTATTCCCGAAAGTCAAAAGATTGTGAGAATGCCCCATATATCGTTATCACTTTAGGAGGGGGAGGTGGGGGGATATGGCATTTGATATCGTAAGATATCTCTAGGCTGGTACCTCTAGAGGTGTATTTTTTGATATCGTTATCATTTTTGATCCAACCAAAATTTTCTTTTTTAGGTCTGTTATTTATTTATTTTTTTCGTCTGTTATCTATTTTTTATGCAAATACAAAGTTATTATTAAAATCATCAAAGGATTATAAAATCATTTCACTCCAAACTATGGAATATTCCAACGTTCAGAATTTCTTTTCTTCCCGCCACATGCACATCTAATTCGGTTGTTAGAGAAACCATGATCGAAATGATATGTTATTTTTACTAGTAAGAAAATCCCTGCTGGCTTGGCCTACAGGTGGAGGTAGATGTCGAAGTTAAGTGCTAAATTCATAAAACTTAAATCAAGATAAACCCAGTTTCTTCACTAAGAATGAGCTCTAGGGAGCTAAACATTTTGTGAAAATTCTAATATACACGAATACACACACGCATGTATATGGAATAGGTTTAAAAATGGCTAAAACAAATTCAGAAAACCTCAAAATGATAAAATATGTTAATATTTCCATTGTTGGGCTTTTATCATGTTTTAAAACGCTTTTTCAAAGTCACATGACGTTGCATATTCACCTGCTGAGGTCCATTATATTTCTGATAAGACGCAATATATATATATATATATATATATATATATATATATATATATATATTAATTCGTCAAACTATTTATTTCATTTTCAGTTTTCATGCGGAAATCTTGCTCTAGAAAACTTATGACGTAATATTCAATGTTTTTCAATTCGCCAAACTATTTATTTAATTTAATTTTTGACTTTAAAATCTTGCAATAGGAAAGCAATTGTTGTGTTGAGAATTTTATTGTTTTTTTTTAAATTGTTGGCAACTGCTATGACGAAAAATGTTTCTTTATTTTCTGTTATTGTTGTGTAAGAGCTGGTTTTATCAGAACCATGTTAAGACGGTATATAATAAAACTCACATACTACAATTATCCCCAATATGGTTTATTAGTGAAAAATTGCAGACCAAGGTATCAGCCGGAGTAGCTCAGTGGTTAGAGCAGCAGTCTTGTATGCTGTGGTCCCGTGTTCGATTTCTGGCTCTGGCTAATTTTTCACTTCAGTTGGGTTTATTGCATTTATTGTATGTATGTCTGTATAATATTTATATATACCTTTAACATGTTAAGACGGTATTTAAAAATTTTAACCCTTCCCATTTCCTCCCCCTTGGGTTGATTTTGGCCATTTGCAATCCACGCCGAGATATTAGCCATCTCAATGTTGTTGGCGAGTTTGAAGACATATCCGTGCATAATTGCGACTTTTATCGTGCGGACAAAATTTAGTACATATATACACACACACACACTTATATATACGTGTGTGTGTGCGTGTGTATGTATATATATATATATATATATATATATATATATATATATACACACACTTATATATATGTGTGTGTGTGCGTGTGTATGTATATATATATATATATATATATATAAAACCATTATATAATTACAAATCATCATCTATTTCCAATTGCTAAAATTAAATTAATAAATTTAACTAATATTCATAACTTTGACATTATACAAAATAAAGATGGTACCTTTAACTAGTAATACAGAATCAAGCACAATACCACTAATTAGTGAGACAAATATTATTAAAATTAATTAATAAAAATTAATTGATAACTAATGAACAACAGTGAATATGATAATGTTGAAATGAAGTTTAATATAGGCCATAAAAGATGACAAACATGCAGCATAAAATGGTATTTCTTAAATATAGGTATCAAGTAACAACAATAGTAGAAATCATAAGGTAACGCACTAAGTTTTTGCGCAATTGCAGCAATAAACCCAGCGCATAAATTTTTTTAAAAGATAGTTTGCTTACGTTACAAAAAACATTTAGCTAAGAGAAATTATATATTTATAAAATACAGGGTGGCCATAATTAAACTGCAAGTGTTCAAGGGGTGCTGAAGAGAAAACTACCGGCTATATTCCAGTGAAATTTGGTATCTACACGTTTCAGAACATGCGCAAGTCAAATATGAAAATAAATAAATAAATGAATAAAAAATCGCCATTTTCACCCGATAGACGGCGCTGTACCGTATTTAAACGTTCAACCGGTGGCATATACAACCTCCAAAATCGATAGACAGAGCATAATGACATTCTAAGAGGCATATAAACAATATAAAATATCATTTACAGTCTATCAAATTTCCATACAATTCGCTTCAGTAATTAAATTTTTACAGTATCATGTAATAAAAATTAGCGTAAATAAGATCACAAATTGAACAATCCATAAAGACGCTTTGGAAAACAAGCCATTATTTATTCAATGAAATTATTACATGATGTGCTCAATATGTGAACCACCAGATGCAACCACATGCTGAAGACGTAAAGCAGCATGGTCCACCGTCGCATTTAAAATCTGTAGGGTAACACACCTCACGTGTCTCGTTATATGGTAGATTTCAATTAGCAACAGAAGGATGTCGTTCTCTATAAACCATATCTTTCAGATGTCCCCACAAATAAAAATCGCAAGGATTAAGGTCCGGTGAACGTGGGGCCAAGCGTTGTCGAAACCTCTGCTTATGACTTGGTCCGCACCAAAGGTATCATGCAGCAATTTTTTAACATCTTTAGCGATGTGAGGGGGTGCTCCGTCCTGCATAAATACCGTGGTTTCTAAACAATATCTCTCTTGCAATGCTGGAATCAGTTGTTGTCTCAACATCGCACCGTAGCTAGTCCCTGTAACACTACAGCGTTTGGGACCACTTGGAGTTGGGGTCTCAAATAAATATGGGCTCACAAGAAAATCACAAGTCATTCCGCACCATACAGTTACATAATCGGAATGGAGGGGTTCTTCACGTTTAGCGTATTGTTTGTTCGTTTCCCATATCCTGCAGTTATGCGCATTTACACTACCTGATAGTGTAAAATGCGCCTCGTCTCTCGTCTGTCCACAATATTCTCTGTATCCAAATGTCATCTTCACTGATTTTCGACAGGACAAGGTTTGCAAAATCAAATCTTAGGGTGTCATCATGAGGTTTCAATTCTTGGAGAATTTTAATTTTATACTGATAACGCCGAAGAATGTGGCGCAACACTTTATGCACAGTTGACCAGGGAAGAGATAATGTCGAGCCACACTTCTTGCGCTCACTTGTTGCAGCATACTGGCTCCTGAACTGCTACTCGTAGTCGCAATGGCGTCATCAATTTTTTGCACTCTTTCCGAGTTTACGGAACGTCGCCCTCTTGTGCCTGGAATAACGCCCAATTCTCCAGATTCTTCAAATTTTAAAATCATATTTTTCAATTCATTGACACTCATTGGACCTCTTCTTAATCGTTTCATACGCCGGTATTTTTTCAGAGTTGCTGAATAATTGCTACCATTTTGATAGAATATCTTCACTAACAATGCACGTTCCTTCTTATTCAGAGTCATGACTGGCCTTTACTCAATGTACTGATGTTTTTATACTGTTCGATGGGCTTAAAATTTGCATATATGACGTCGATAAGCATTGTAACACAGTACAGCGCCATCTATCGGGTGAAAAACCAAATTTCACTGGCATATTCCCGGTAGTTTTCTCTCCAGCACCCCTTGAACACTTGCAGTTTAATTATGACCACCCTGTATATAAAAGATACCTTTTAAAAGAATTTACGTTTCAAAAAGAATTCTTTCAATTCTAAATGAAAATAAAATAACAAATAGTGATCATTTATTATATATATATATATATATATATATAAACTTTTTAGGTAGGGGTGGTTTTGTGTTCCTGGTGTTATGTAATGAAAAGTTATGAAGGAGTTTTTCAAAAGTCGCACTATGGTAACGTTTGCAATAGGTAGTATTTCTTATGAAATCTACCTAAAATGGGGAATAATGTTGTCTATGTTTTTTTTTTTGTTGTTGTTTTTTTTTTTTTTTTTTTTTGTTCATAAGAAGTTCTGATCACGCCCGGGCAGGGGGCAACTGCAAGAAGACATTGTTACTGTTGAATGCATTATGTAACAAAATGTTATTTTAACTACTATTAAATAGTAAGCATTTCTTTAGTGTTATTTCATATAAAGTTATTTATATCATAGTGATATTTTATTAATTCTTTCTCTTAATTTAAATCAGTAAAGTATGCAAATAATAAATTGTAAATCCATATCTGTATATCATTGCAAGCGTATTAAAAGTAAGCATAGCTGCCAACTTTTACGCTTTCTTGCTACCAGTAAAATTTTACAGTAAATATTGTCTTATTTATTCGTCGAAATCTCACGATTAAAGAAGGCGAAAATCTCTATTAAATTTTAGTGGTAGCAAAAAAGCGTAAAAGTTGACAGCTATGAGAAAAAAAACAAAAACACTAATAACATTATCATTGGGTGGGGGGGGGGGGGTTGAGGAATGATAACATATGATATCGTAAGGGGTGAGGGGTCCAGAATTGTCAAAAACGTTGCTAACGTTATATATGCATAGCTGCCAATTTTCATTTGCAAGTCTTTTAAAAGTATTATACTGAAGATAAATCGAAAAAAAAAGTTAGTACTTATCTTTTAAATTCGTAGTAAACAAAATACTTAGACATCATGGAAGTGTTGCCAGTTAAAAGGAAACGAGGAAATCTGGAAAATTATTAAAAGCATCTGGTTATAACAGCAGTTGTTGGTTAGATAACACCTTCATAAATTACCCCAAGAGGCCAATAGATGGGTTTGAACTTGCCTATAGCGATATTTTCAACATATAGGGATAAAAGAGAAGTGTACTCCGGAGGATTCATTGGGAACTGAAGGGTTAACATGTTTTGCTTTAAACTACTTCTTATATTCCATTTATTATTTTTTATTATTATATTCGTTTTTTTTTCCTTTTTATAGGCTGAAAGTCCACACTCATATACTCCTCAGCCAGTTGATATGACCAACCTTACGCTTACCAAAGAGATGCAGGTAAATTTGATTTTTTAATTATACGTTTAATGTTATTTTTATGCTTTTAACCGAAAGACTTTAGTTATTCCGAGAATTATCTTGAGAGGTGGTTCCAAACCATATGGATTTTTGTAGCAGTATATCAAAATTTAAACTTTCGCCATAACAAAGTCTTCAAAAGTAATTCTGACATTTACGAGGGAGTTTCAATAAGTTTTTGCCCTCATATAAAAATAATTGAGTGACATTTATGAAATTTCTAAATTTGATGAGTCTTTTCCTATATAGTCAATGTGCAGAGTAACACATTTGTGCAACCGTTATTTCCAAGAAAGGGGGGAGGATGTATTCCAGGAGGCGCGATAGTAGACCCAAAGGGGGCATTTTTTCTAACTTTTACCGACCCCCACATGTGGCTTATTGTTGGAAAGGCCTGTGACCACTTATTCATACTATGCACAGTTTCACTAAAATCCGGAAATGCCTACAAAACTCTCCTTTTAGATTTTTCTGACTACGTAGGCTCTGTGAATATAAAGCAAACATTATTTAAAATGCTAAAATTCTAAATCTTACCACTTGAGAGTCACAACTCGATTAGTGTAGATTGAGATACTATGTAAACGCCCTACAATCTCAACGAAATCCTCATAATTTATAGCATCTAAACAATCATGTGTTAAATCGCATAATCCTACTACATAAATTACGAAGAAAACTCTAATTCGGCCGACTTATGTATAACACCAGAAGCTTGGTCATTCAACGGGACATAGATTAACATCCAAGATAGGACATTCCCATAGAGCGTAATGGTAATGCGATTGCGATCGTAGCGCCTTTAGTGACAATGGGGAAGAAACTCCCCATCCTTGTAAAATTTTTATCATTGAGCATCTACCTTATTGTAATCTTTCTTTTTTTTAATGTTTCATGTTTACGTTTTCAATAGAATCTTTCACCAATACATGAACATAGAATACATATTCTATTTTATATATCTAATATCTATTCTATGTTCGTGCACGGATATATGATTTTTTTTCTTTCTTTTTTTTTTTTTACATGAAGAGTGAACGATATAAGTGCAATGAAGAACAGGGTAAAAATTTCGTCTTGAATGCTATATAAGAAGTAAATATGATATAATTGGATTTAAAGCTACATAAAGTAATAATGTAATATAAAAATATACGAAGTATTACACTCTACAAATCCCAGAATATTTCATAAATATTCTCATTCGGTAGCAAAATTTTTATAGCCGATGTTTTATTAATTTATGAAGTTTAACGTATTAAACAATCGTTACAATAATCTTTTAAAATTTACGCTTTTTCACTTTCTTACAAATAAAATAAAAATATTGTTTTTAATGTAAATAACGTACAATCAATTCAATAATATTTATAATATTAACATATAAGAAATAATAATAAAATTACAGATGGGGGAAAAATTCATTTCGGCAAATTTTTAGAATTATATAAATCTAACAGCTAAAAATAAATAGAGGTACTGACATGACACTCAATAAAGTTTTATTTCGCATGAATAAATTAACACAATACCTGAATTTGATTTTTTACAATTTAATCTCATAAACTTCCATAATTACGTTATTAACAGAATTTTCTAGGATTTTTCTTTTATATTATTACAGTAATTATCATTTTGTAAATTAAAGACGACCAATACAAGTACGGTAAAAAAAAAAAGAAAAAAAAAGCAGCTAAATGAATAAAGCAAGCATGAAAAGAATATCGTCTGACACCTGGTTCGTTTTAGGAAAGAATATAGATATTCAAAGCATAGGGGGTAAACATATTTCTTCAACATAGGTAAATTTCGGCGGCTTGTTAATTCTCCCCCCTTGTCGGTAGTGACGCTAGTACTGTTGCCATTACAAATTTTGCCGTAAATGTCCCATCTTGGTCCTTAATCTATGCAACGGGATACCCCTCATTGGCGTACACAGAGATAGAAACGAAAACTAGATGTTCGCATTCAAAGGACAAAGCCCCCGTAGAGAACCTTTATAAGTCAGAGTAACGAACGTTCTTATGAGAAAATTTAACAATGGAGGATATTCCAAATATGGGTTCGAGGCTGAAAAAAGTCACGTGATACCGGCAATTTACCCAAAGAACGTCTAACTGATAAGAAGGGAAGGTACTACTGCTTTGCCTCATGAACTGTTTCATTGGCTAGCGGGGATTTACATTACACGTCTACGGAGCCTGCCCTCCTTTACGTTAGAAGTTTTTACCTTGACCACGTGATTAAAACGGAGATGGAATATCCTCCATTTGTATCAGAAATGTTTTTATGCAACTTTTTTTAAAGAAAATAAGTTAAAAGTTTTAAGTAAAAAATTAGAAAAAATTCTAATAATGTTAGTAATTACTTAGTATGCAATTACAGTCGGACCTCGTTATCACGACACCCGGTTTTCACGTCACTCCGCTTATCACGTCAGTTTTTCAAAGTCCCAATTTTCTGTATATGATTTTAATATGAAAGAACTCCGGATTTTACGTCGTTGAATAATTTTCAACTCCGGATATCCCGACGGTTTAGGAAAATTGTCCATTTTTAATAATCCATCTTATTAGCACAGAAAGTAAGCGGTTAGAAAATTCTTAGCCAAACTTTTCACAAAAGTGTCTAAAATAGCCATTGAGATAAATGAAATATTACTGCAATCCTTTATCTGAATAAATAAAACCACACACTATGAATGACCCACTTAAGCTCCAGATAGACGTATCAGTCTACTTGTGGTCTTTTTGTTCTGGTCAGGCGGCGGTTTCTTGTGGTTACATGGCGTTTTTCATCCAACTAAAACCGAAGCATTGCATTGCATTGAAATGATCAGAAATATTATCTAACATCTATTTGCGAAACAACGAATATTGATTACAGTTCATTGTATAATATTGAAAAAAGAATTGTATTAAGCACATCTAGGGATAAGCAAACCTTAATTCATCAATATTTGATATAACAATTAAAAAAAAAAGTCATCATAAATCTGATTTTTATTCTTTTCAATTTTGTTTTTGTGTTTATTTTGTTTACTAATAATGTTTTATTGCTTAAAACTGCATGAAGAGTTATGAATTTAAAACTGTCTTAAATAAATTTAAAATATAGCCGTTTATAAACATATTTTTTTCCAACTCCGGTTACCGCGACACTCCGCTTATGACGACACTTTTTTCTGGTTAATAGAGTGTCTGGATAACGAGGTTCGACTGTATTAGTAATGTACAAGATAAATTTCGATTGCTTCTTCAAGGTTTGTTTCCCGGTTCTTATCTTAGGTCAGCAATTATGGTAGTACCGCATTTCGCTGATCTTACTGTTGCTTTTTTTCCACTGTACTTGAGATCAATAGAACACTTCATCCTTTGTTCGAATTTATCAGCGGGAAAAATGGTAACAAGGACTGACGTCGTCTAGAGCCATGACAACGAAGGAATGAAGTAAGGAGCAGAGATGCCCATGAGAAACGAATTGAAATAACATAGAGCCGCTTAAATCACGTGATGCTCTTTTCGTGACACAGTTGCTGGAAAAGCACGAATGCAGGCACATGAAAAGAGCATCATGTGACTGTAGTGGTCCGAAGGGAGACGAACGCAAAATGCAGTGCGGCAGCCTTTCTTTCTTGACAGCCTCGAGCTATCGCTATGTTAAATACATTTTATTTTTTACTTGAAGTTCATTTAGTTGAAGATAAAAGATATATTTGCAAGGTCTTACTTTTGAATTTTCTTTCAGAATATGTCAGAGAGACTGGCCGAAAATGCTCATGATATGTGGGCTAAAAAGAAGAAGGAAGAATTGGAAGCGCTTGGTACGAATGTATTTTTTCTTATTTTGCATTGGATTTTACTCTATATTTAACGTTTGAGCCTTTATATTCAAAATACTGAATTAATAGAAATGACACTTTAACCCATTTGTGCCTAAATTCTGATTTTTTTTAAATTTTTTGGTAAAATCACTTTAAAATATTGCAAAATGAACTGGAAAAATACTAAAAAAAATTACACTTAAATATTTTTGTATCTATTTAATAAAATGTAAAAAAAACTACATATGAGTATTTTTAGCAGAATAATATTCATTATTATATGTTTTGTCTATATTTATATTTAAAAAGTTTTTTAATTTTATATTATGTACTATAATTAGTATTTTTATGAACTAAAAAATATATATATTTGTTTATTTACAGATGCTTATAACATTATAACTAATATCAATTATAAAATAAGAATAATCGTATTGCTGACTTAAAAACAATTTATTTCATAAATATTTTCAAAAGGAGATTTCATAAATAATTGTCTCCTAAATGTCCAACAAGAATATGTGCCCATTTTTTTCTAGAACCCTATATTTTGGACGTTACAAATATGCATAAAAAATAGGCTTGAACATTTAATTTCGTAATTTAAAAAAAATCTACAAGCTATGATTATGACTTGCGTATTTGGATCCTTCATAGAAAAAATACAAATAAACTTATTTTTTTACATTTCGCCATCTTCAAAAATAAAAAAATTATAAACACCGAAAAAAGCCTTCATTTAAACAAATAAATATCCACCTTATGCTGTCATCTCTCGGTAATAGATTAAGAAATTTATAAGTAATTATTTCATACAATTTTCATGTTATAAAGGACAAGAAAAATATACTCATTCATGAAAATTTGAAACGTCCCAAAAATGGGACGCTAGGCACAAATCGGTTAAGAAGCATTTTTCCTATTTTTTTAAAAAATATATTAAATGATTTATGCAATCATTAGGAGAGGCAGTATAAATATTGAATACTTTTAGAAGTTGGCAAATAAGACTATTTAAAATGTGAAAATTAGACAAATGACTTTATTATCAATTACTTATTATAACAAGGTCCATACACTTTTTCGAAAAACAAAATTCCCTGAGTTTTCCTTAGTTATTAAACAGAGTCAAAAAATTTTCCATATCAACATTTTTTAAAACCCGTATGAAGCCTCGCGCGCCTGAAAGTTCTTAAATGTAAAGTTAGGGCTCGCACCGTTCCTAAAATTTTCGCACTTTGCTACCAGTATTTTAAATAAGAATTCTTCGTGGTACATTCCTTTAACATCTATAATAGAACTATACAACAAAGATTATCGTTTTTATTTAGTGGTAGCAAAGTACGAAAATTTTAGGAACGGTGCGAGCCCTGATATGCATTTATTTAATTTTTCACAATATAGTGCCATGTTCAGCAAACATATTTAACAGACAAGCATTCAAAATTAACAGCATTAACATTGACATTATTTTTTTACAGTTGCATGTGCAAATTTCGTTATGTAGCTGAAAATGTTTACTTAAGAGCCTACACTAGTCACGCAAAAAGACCCGGATGATAATGTTAATCCTATGGGGAACTTATTTTCAAATATCTCGCTTGAATTTTGATATTTTCAAATGATTTTTTTTTCTGCATTAGGATAGCTGAGGACTATCTACAACCGGGCTAGTTTTTACTTTTTTGATTTTGGTTTCATATATTTTTTTTATTACTTTTACTTTCGGAACCAGTTTGAACCGGTTCTGAAATCGAAACTATCCTAATAAAAAAAAAAAAAAAAAAACTATAACCAAAATCGAAAAAGTAAAAACTAGCCCGGTTGTAGATAGTCCTCAGCTATCCTAATGCAGAAAAAAAAAAATCATTCGAAAATATCAAAATTCAAGCCGAGATATTTGAAAATAACATCCCCATAGAATTAACATTATCATCCGGGCCTTTTTGAGTGACTAGTGTACGCTCTTAAGAGCCCATTTCAGCCACAATAAAAAAGGAAAACACTAATACTAAGTCTATCGGAGCGTTATTTTCAAATATCTTGCTCATATTTTAATATTTTTGAATGATTTTTTTTGCATAGAATGGCTGAGGACGATCCACAATCGGGCTAGTTTTTACTTTTTTGATTTTGGTTTCATATATTTTTTTTATTACTTTTACTTTCGGAACCAGTTTGAACCGGTTCTGAAATCGAAACTATCCTAATAAAAAAAAAAAAAAAAACTATAACCAAAATCGAAAAAGTAAAAACTAGCCCGGTTGTAGATAGTCCTCAGCTATCCTAATGCAGAAAAAAAAAATCATTCGAAAATATCAAAATTCAAGCCGAGATATTTGAAAATAACATCCCCATAGAATTAACATTATCATCCGGGCCTTTTTGAGTGACTAGTGTACGCTCTTAAGAACCCATTTCAGCCACAATAAAAAAGGAAAACACTAATACTAAGTCTATCGGAGCGTTATTTTCAAATATTTTGCTCATATTTTAATATTTTTGAATGATTTTTTTTGCATAGAATGGCTGAGGACGATCCACAATCGGGCTAGTTTTTGCTTTTTCGATTTCGGTTTCATTTTCGATTTCGTTTAAAAAAAACTACTATTACTTTCGAAACCGAATGGAACCGGTTCCGAAATTGGAACTATCCTATTGTAAGACAAGTTGGAAATTGCACGTCAAACGTGGCAAAAGATGTGCGTTCGTACTATAACTAGTTTTATAAATATTTTTTGCACCGCATATTGTACTTAATATATATTTTAGTGCACTTGATAAGTGCAAATCCATTTCATTCTGTTCGAAAGGCTGTAACATCATTAAAATGCACTTGAAATCATTTTTCCAATTGGCTGTAATGTAACGGAAAACTTTTGAATGTCCCTGCAATTAAACTTTTCATAACCCCGATTTTCATAAAATATGAAATGACTCGACAAAATTTTGCAACAATTATATATTTAAAATTTCAGACCATTCGGTTGGGTAGTTTTTGCTCTGTTATATGATGCGGACAGACGGACCGAACGACGACTATAGTTGCTACGTATTTATATAATCACGAACGCACCTAAAAACTATAACCAAAATCGAAAAGTAAAAACTAGTCCGGTGGTAGATCATCCTTAGCTATCCTATTTAAAAAAAAAAATAATAATAATAAAAATAAAAAAGAAATGAAAAATATTAAAATTTGAGCGAGAAATTTGAAAATAACGCTCTCATGGACTTACCATTAGCGTTCGACTTTTTCCGAGTGACTAGTGTGGACTCTTAAGAATGATTAGCATTCGAAAAACCTATTTTCTTGGATGGAGAGAAGTGCTTAATGCCTTGTAAATGCTATCCGGAAACATTTCCGAAAATTGCGGGCAGATAAAGAGAATTTATTTTTTATAAATTCTTCTTTAAATTTCCAAAAAGAAATGTTTTCTGTGGTTTCTAAAGATAAAGGAACGTTTTTCGAAATCACGGGTGAGTCGGAAGAGGTTGTTACTTGATTATACAGGGTGTCCCAAAAGTGCTTGACACATATTAAAATTCTGTATAAAATCAAGTAATTGCCGTACAGGAGTGCGATTTTAAAGGCTTCTCACGATGAAAAGTTTTCTTTAGGCGAATAGAAAATAATTAATTCCAAATTTTGATCATAGATGGCGCCACTTGTCTGTATGCATGGTTTTAATGTTTTCAAACATGTGTTTTTACTGATTTTCAGATTAAATTTGACGCTGTGACACAGAAATGACGACTTTCAGCGAAAAAGGACAAAGTGTATGGCTTCTGATGTGGCTGAAATTTAAGAACTGAAGACGAGAATCACGCATGCGATCTTGTTAATTCCATAATGGACTGGGAGCCGGCTGCACAGACAATCACCTCATCGAGTTCACGGATGAAATTCTAGGATTAGTTAAATCTTGATTCGCATATTAAAACGCAATCGGTCTGCCAAGTCACATCTTGGTGGAAAACACCGGAAAACCCGATTTTAGCGGCTGACTCGTAGGTTTACCACTGTGTTTTCCTGCACCAAAAGGTATGAAAACATGGAGGACTGGGTGCAGGAAAACACAATGGTAACCCACCAGTCAGCCGCTAAAATCGGGTTTTTCGGTGTTTTCCGCCAAGGAATGACTTGACAGACCGATTGCATTTTAATATGTGAATCGAGTTTTAACTAATTCTGGAATTTGAGCCGTGAATTCGATGAGGTGATTGTCTGTGCTGCCGTCTCCCGGTCTATAAGCAATGCTAGCGAACACGTGGATCGAACTGGAGTTCCGTTTGAATGTGGTTCGAGCTACGAAAAGTGCACTCATTGAACTATGCTAATGGATTACACAAATTATTACTCTTTAACTGATTTTGGCAATTTAAAATGATTTGTAACTGATTGTATTGAGATTTTATGCTTCTTTCTGATTAATTTAAGGTACAGCGCCATCTATGGGAGATGATAAAAGCTATTTTTTTTATTCTCTTGAAAAAAAGTTTTCATCGTGAGAAGCATTTTAGTCCAAACCGCACTCCTGTACGACAATTACGTGATTTTTTTTATTGAATTTTAAAATGTGTCAAAGACTTTTGGGACACCCTGTAAGACATTTTTGTAAATTAAGGGAATCCGGGACGCAAAGTCTTACTTTTTATTTATAGATAGTTTTGAATGAAATTTTTTTGTGAAATGTGAGTTTATATAATGAATATATTGCATGTGAAAAGATACTGAGAACTTAAAAACATTTTAAAATAATTTAAAATTTTAAACATGTTTTATTTTTTATATAACTCTTGAACCACTTGCTTGATTTGCATAATTTTTGCACTGTTATGTAATTTGAATTTGTCTTCAGGTTTTTTAAAAATATTAATTATAAAGTTCATAATAAACCTTAAATTGAAAAAAATTAAGTTTTTTCATGAGTGACTTTTGCATTAATTAGCATATTTTCACAATTCTCTCTTAAAATCCAAAATCCTGAAAACAATTTATTATGAATATAATATAGAAAATCCGTCGAAAATTTCATACGTTTACGTTATAAGGAATTTTAGATATATCTTTTCAAAGTTCACAAATCATGAAAAAGTTCATTCTGAGGTAAATGGAGTTAAAGGTCCCATCAGAAAGCGGTTCGCGCGCGGCATCACAAGACAAAAAATGTTATATCTCCGGATCTAATCATGAGAGGAAAAAAAAAAGTGGTTTGCGGTATTTAAGGCTGTTCTCAATTGCTCTGCTCAACAAGCGCAAAACGTTTTGACACATTTACGAATTCATTTTTTAACGGAAAGATATAAAATTGGAAGGACTGATTAGGGAAGCGATTTGGGAATCGAACTGTTTTCCACATTATCATAAATAAATTACCTATAGAGTTATAAGCGATTTCGATCACCTCACAATGACTTTTTCACTTTTCTTTGAGTAGTTATTCTTCTTTTGCGCTGAAATTCGGTTCAAAACGCCCACTTTGACACTATTTTCTGAAAGATCTATTGCGTTTGCAAAAAAAACAGAAAACACAGTTGGATAACATAGTTTCTGATCAACAACACCTGCTAGTTTCATACATTTCCGAACAAAAATAAATTAAAACTTATGTCATATAAAGTTGTCCTTTTGAATTTGAGAACAGCCTTAACTGTAAAAACTCTGTAAAAATGTTTTAAGACAGTTAAAAAAAAGTGCATTTTTTTAGAATGTTCTGTCCCGGAACTCCTTAAGGGTGTACTCAAAAAAATATTTTTCCACCCTCAACAGCTCAAAATTTTCTGACACATTTTCAGACTCATTTTTAAAAGTAAAAGCATGAAACTTGCTGACGTGATTTTTGAAGAGATGTATAAGAGGCCGTGTGTTTTCATTTTTAGCTCAATTCATTAGAACTTGATTTATAAACAATTATTTTCTCTGTATACGACCATTTTTTTTTTCGTTTCCAGCACTAATTGCTTCGGAAAATTCGGTTGAAAACGCCAACGTTCACAGCATTTTTTGCAATATATTCTGCCTTTATCAAAAAATCGACAAGCACGGCACATTATAGTGTTTCTGAATAAGAGAATCTACCGATTGGATGGTTTTCAGAACAAAAATGAATTTAAAAATGAATCAGAAAATAAGCAGTTTGGATTTGAATACACCCTTAAGAGAACCACATTTGTCACTTTTTACCCGACTGCCAAGAAGGGTTATGTGTTTCACGCGTATCTGGGTATGTGGATTTCTTTATACCCTCAAAACATCCCAACGGCTGGATGGATTTTAATGAATGAGGTCTCTATCGATTCGTCTTAACCGTCCGGTGGTTATAGGCCAGGTTTAGTTTTTATAAATTCAAAATGACGGCCGTAAAATACAAAATGGCGGTAGAGACGAAAAAGATTTTCTACGCACCCTATTGAGTGGCCTATCATTGGATAGGTCTTTCAAAATGAAGACGATGTTTCATTGACTATTTTACAGTCAGAAGCTCCGTTTAAAAATTACATAACCTGGAAGTTGTGTAGGTAGGATCTCTAGCTTTACTGCAACTCTAACCTTCATAGACATCTATAGGCATCATCAAAACAGTATTTATAGGTAGGAACTAACAATTAAACACAACTTAAAAATCATCAATACAAGTAAATGAAAAAAATAGGTAAGTAATATAAAAAATAGTTTCACATTGATGAGAAATATTTATTTAGTTCGCTTTTTATGCAGTCGGATTTTCTGATTTTTTTAATTTAATTTTTATTTGTTACAGTGTCTTTACTAATGAAACATTTTTCTCTTAAGGCGGTATCCATCCTCAATTGGTTCCCTATGACCTTCTGACCGATAAAGAAAAACGAAAGAACCGTGAGAGGTCACAAGAGTTTCTGAAATATCTCCAATATGACGGCTATAAAGTTCATAGGTAAGTATTTCTTATCCTTTTTTAATACTTTGTGGGCTTAGTTAGTTATTTAGTTACTTGCTTAACTTTTCTTTGTAACTTAGTCAAGCAGTTTTCTGTAGAAATGACCTGCAATTAAAGGATAGTGATGTAGAACATTTCCCCAGACATCCAATACGCTTAGGAATTGCTTTTAATTGTATGACTATTTCCTTAAGGGGTTATACCTACCTGCAATATCGGAAAAAGCGTGTATTTTTGTGGGGGAGGGGTGGGGGGTTCAAGAAATTGGAACAAGATATTTTGCAAGCTTTTTTCTTATTTTGTTTATTACACTTTAAAGAAAGGAAATTGATTTTTGTAATGAAGAAATAAAGTTGGTTGTGCCCAGCACACCTGCTCTCTGGACATGGTGTTGTTCTGGTAGAGCCTACACTAGTCACGCGAAGAAACGAGAACGCTGATGGTAAACCTATGGGAGAAAACTTTACAGATTTTTCGCAGGTTTCTTCGCGTGACTAATGTAGACGCATAACTCTGTCAAATGTTATCTGAAGTTATAAAAAGCACAATGTCTTTACTTCGAAAACATAAAACTAGAAAGTAAACTAAACATAACAACATAAAACATACATAAGACATAGAACATAAAACTAGAACTTCGGTTTTTGGAAAAATAGATTTTGAAGAAAATGGTTCCCAAAAATGGGTCAAAATTTGAAGAAGATTGGTTGAGATTTTTTTCGAGTTCGAGTTATTGTGATCACCGGCTTCAAAACGTTGTTTTGAGATAATCACGTTTAAAGAATCAAGTTGTGATTTATGTAAGATAGAATAAAGGAAATTAAAACAGTGTAACTTTCTTAATTTTTATCAGATCGACTAGAAAAGGTAACTGAATGTTCGTTACTGATGGTACTTTTAGAAAATGAAATAAAAAAATGCATTTTTTGAAAGTTTGCAGGCTGGTATAACCTTTAAAACGCTTTATCATTTAATTATTAGTGAATAACATGTTATAGGTATTCAAATTGTAAACAATGTTTCCCTACTAAACTGATAGATGTTAACAATGCACAAGCCTGAGAGAATGTGCAGTCCTGAAAAGAAAACTACTTACTCAAAAGATGTCACAAATCATTGTACAAAAAATGTGACTGATAATTTTGCTTAGGCGGTAGTCTATATATAGAAAATATACAGTTGTGGAAAAAAGTAAATACCCCCTACTAACTCTGCAGAAAATTATAGTAAAAGAAAGTTACTGGTACCAAACTATTGGAAATACAGTCTATTTTTAAATGAAATATATATAAAACTTGCTTAGGGGGCCATTTAAAAATAAAAACCAGACCAAACTATATTTTTTTCAATAGAAACACTCAATTTTGACAATATATTTTAAATCTTCAGTTCAAACTATACCTAGATACGAAATTTCCAGTCATTTGGATGATAAGTTTTTTAATTATAAGTTTTTTAATTATAAACAGTCAAAATTTAGAGCTTCTAATGTTAAACTACATTTTCATATTTTTATTAATATCTCCTGAAATTATACTCCTAATGCGATAATTTTTTGTGTGGTTTTAATACTAAAAAACTCAAACATAAATACATTGAACTTGCAATTAAAAAAAATTTCTAATATGAATTACGAATTATGAAATTAATATTCGAAAAAAATATGAAGTGCGACCTACAATGTTTTTGATAGATTTATATTTATTACGCTCTGCTTTATGCAACTTCAAAATTTCAAATTATGCTTAAAAAATTCAAAATGGTTATATTAGCAAGAAATAATACATTAATAGAAGTGACTTATAGTCGTTCTGTAGTATTTCAAGACTCGAATACTGAACATCAATTTGGATATAGCCCCTAAAATATGCTCACCAAATTCTAAACGAGAAGTCATTCGGTCCAAGAAGTTTTGGACTTATTTAGGTTTAAATTTTTGGAACCCCTAAAGTTAAATTAATTTTTAATAGGTTTATAACAGATTGCAGTGCGAATTGTTTTTTATGCATAACTCAAAAGCTGCTTCGCGTAATAAGCTGTCATTTTGGTTTGCCATATTGGACGCTGATAGAAATCCATTTCTGTTAAAAAATTCGTAACTTATAATCCATACTATTTTCGAAATTAATTTTCGAGAAAAATATGAATTGTAACCTATGAATCTTATAACAGCAATCAATTTGTAGAGCTTCAAATATAGAAATCAAAATTACAGCTCATTTGAATTATGCTTAAAAAAAAAAGCGAGAATTGCAATCCGTTTTGCATCCGAAGGTAAAATTTATCAAAGAATCTAATGGAACGTGAAAATTAGATGTAAGTATTCAAAAATTTAAAGTTTTTTACACTTACTATATGTAGACGAGCCCTTAAGAAAAATTTCGGTATAGAAAAATTTTGGCATCAACAACCTTTTTATCCTCTGATTTGCAAAAAAGTTATAGTAGGGAATGGTGCGTTTTGTTTCAACAGGACTGTACAAATAGAAATGTATTCTCTTAGATAACTATCCTTTGCTTTTAGGTGCTATTTAGAATAAAATATCTAAAATTAAATGCTTTGTTCATAATCAAGCACGAGGTATTGTCTATGAAATATAATAAATTAATCGAATATTTATTAAATATTTATTACACCCTACGTATAAGTTTTAAATTAACTACTGTACGAAATGAAATCCTCCGAGAAGTCAAATTGTGGTTATTTTTCTAAGGACTTCTTCAAAATAAATACTGCCATGTTTAGATAGCTTAAGGATGTTAGTGGGCGAGATCTCAAATTCCTCTCGCTCCTGTTAAACTTATGGACGTGGAATACATTCTTATTTTAAAAATATCTCCCGGAAAAGTCATATTTTGAACTGCGTACTGAAGAGGTTTCAGAACTCTTAAAATCGAAAAAAAAAATGAAAATTAGAGTCCATTTTCAACATTTAAAATGTATGTGATTTAAAAACACAATTTTTATTGAGATGAAAAATATAAGTATGTTCTTTCATTTCACGTATTTTAAAAATGCAAGATGCAGAATTAGTACTTAAAGGGTGCTCCAAACTATCAGACATTTGTCAAGCAGAAAATTGTCATAACAGCTTACGCACAGGATTAGAAAATAAATTTTACTACTAGCAGGAAATTTTTTGTACCTAATTATACATCAGACTGAAATAATTACCCTGAACCTAAATAAATTTGTATTTCAAGCATTTTTATACTTCTAATACAAAGTTGTATTTAGCTAATACAAAAATTTGAAGATTTCAACAGTATAAACACACACAGAAAAAAAATATTTTTTTAACAATAAAAATGAAATTTTAGGTTCAGCTTACACAGACTAACATGGAAGATATGTTTTGAAAATTTCATGAAAAAATATTCATAAGTTTTTGAGCTATCCTGCGCGTTATGCACAAAAAACCTTCAAATATTCGGAAACGCCGTTTCAGCTATGGAGCGGGTATAATTCTAAAAACTATAATTTCTGTTCTAAGAGGAATTTCAAGGAAACAATTATATCAAAATGTTCTGAAAAAATAGGACTTGCAAAATATTTCTAACATATATACTTAATTTTATTTGGAGTGTTGAAATCTTACTCGGAGTTTGTCAGTTTTTAACACATGAAATATTGAATAATATTTCATGCATAATTATAAATTTTATAAATATATATAAAGCATAATATATATTTATAAATATATATTATGCTTTATATATATTTAATATATATAAAGCATATTAAATATTTATATTATTATCTTTTTTTATATAATAATATCTTTATTATATAAAAATATAATAAAGCATATATTTTATAAATATTTTGTAAACTAAGAAAGGGAAAGTCATTCTTTGAGGAGAATGAACAGAAAAAACAAGTTAAAATTATTAATTTTCTGGTGCGATATTTTAAAAATAAGTATGTATTCAACTCTCATATACTGTGTTAAAAAAATAAATATGTTAATTTTACAGAAAAAAACTGTCAGCCAGGAAGCCAGTAAAAAAACTGTTTATTTTACGGGAATAATCTGTATTTATCACGAACTTCCGGCAAAACCTGTTAAAATAACAGAAATTTCATAGTAAATACAGAATATTTCCCTAAAATAAACAGCTTTTTACCGGCTTCATAGCTGACAGTTTTTTTTCTGTAAAATGAACATTTTTTTTTTCTTACAGAGTGCGTCTGAACAATTTACTGTGTTGGTTTAACCCTTTATATCTCAAATTATGAATTCCTGAAAATTTCATCTTCTAAAGCATTTTTCGTTAATGTTTTAAACTACATTAGAAGATTTACACAATCATTTATTAGATTTTAAAAGGATTTTGCCAATTAAAACTAATTAATTAAAGTTGAATTTATAGGGATTTTGTGCAATATTTATAACTCCACTCAAATCTTTTATTTAAAATATTATTTTTAGTATTTTATAGAATTAAGAAATGTATAAATATAATTCTGTTGCAATAGAAATATAGAAATATTTCCCAACTAAAACATTTCCCCCCACAATCTTTCAATGTCAAGAAAGCTGAAAAGATGCAAATGAAAAAAAAAATTATCCTTTTCAAAATATTTTTGTTTTGTGCAACCAATAATGCTTTTGGAACAAGATAAAGTAAAGCATCTATAAATCAATCTAAACTGTATTACTACTAATCGATGTATTAAATTAATTTTATAACAAGTTATTTTAATGGTACTGTCGAAGCAGAAAGGGTTAAAATTAGCGAGAGGAATTTGAGATCCCACTGTCCAACAACCTTAATGATCTTCTATAAGGTTATTTGAATCACGCAAAAGATGTGCAAAGAACTTTTAAAAATACATGAAAGAAAATCTTTAAAGTTTAGTAATGATAATTTTCAATATCGTTCTGGAAATAACAAGAGGTTCTAAAAACCCCCCATAATATGTATGATGTATAGGGAACTAGAGATTCTAAAAGAAAAGATATATTTCATTTAGCTTAAAACTTTGAGCAACTTGTACCCTGTTTACTACGAGAATCAACTGTCACAGATCATTGATTATAAGGTAGTTCGGGAAACAAAAATCTCTAAAATATCACATTTTTACCTTCTTGGTTAGAAAAACACGATAAAAAATCGTTTAAAACATACATAAATACAGTGATTAGATTAACTTGTATAACCCGTTTTATGTAGTACTGTATGTGGTTGTATAAGGAGTACATGAAACTTTCAATAAATTCCTTTAATTAGAATGTGGTTTTTAAGATTTATTCTATTCAAACTGACCCATCCGAATTTGTATAAAAGGTAAAGTCATAAGATTTCGAACATTTCAGTTTTATCTTAATTAAATTATCTTGAGAAGTTTTTGGTATGAAATATTTTTTTTAATGATTCTCGTAGTCAAACGTACTCATGAAAAATACTTATTTTTTTAGATATTTTTTAATAAATATTTTTGTAAATCATGAAGAAAAGTTAATATTTATTCTTTTTCGTACTCAAAAATGAAATGTGTGCAATAAACGTTATTTTTTTAGTAGCTATATGATTTTTTATACATGGCTAAAATTAATATTTAAAAAGGTATTTAAATTAATTTATTTTTTTTTACAAAAATTACATTTATATATAAAAAATTTCAAGGATAAAAAAGTAAAAAATATTCATAAATAACAAATTAAAAGTTTTGTGCCTCCAACCACATTATATGATATTGAAAACTTATCGGCAAACATTTTTTTAAATGTTGTCAAAAAAAAAGCGACGAAAATTTTCTAACTTAAATTTTTTAAATTAAAATTTTAAATTAAAATTGTTCAACTGTTAATTTTAATTTTAAATTTTCTAAATTAAAAATATTTTTTATTTAAATTTCCTAAATTTAAATCATATTTTTCTATTTGATCTTTCTAAATTAAAATTTTAAATTAATTTTAAATTTAACTTTTCTAAAATATTTAAAATTTTCCATTTTTGAAGAAATTATTAATTTAATTTTTTTGAAATACACTTTGATGTTCATTATAAATATTGATGATTGGTCATTTATTAGCAAAACAGTTCCATGTCCATTTATAAAATGCAGCTTATAAAACAGCCTAAAAATGTACTGTTCTTCTAGTGGTAAAAAAAAAAAAAAAAAAAAAAATTGGAAAAAAATAGCCAAAATATCTATTTCTGCAATATTCAAAATAGTTCATCATGTGTTTCAATTTAAATATGAAATTCTTTAAAACAAGTTGAAATTTCTGTAAAAACGTATTAATTTAAGCTTTAGTAAAATGTCTAATTCTTAAACTCTTAATTTTCCTAAGAATTTAAATTTAGTAAATCAAACTTGCAAAGAAAAAATAAAACTAGGTAGCTTGTAGATATAGTGGTAAGAAGCATTTCTTTATCTGTATTAGTTAAATATTTGTTACTATATATTTCTTGCTTTATTATCGAAGTAGCATGAGCATGCTTGAATATTATCTAACTACGCATGAAAAAAAAAATAGTTTGCTTGCATGCTGTTAGCTTGAATTTTGGATTCTGATCATTACTTTAAAACATTTCATCATATCTATATTTACTATACAATTTGTGCATGTTTCCGGTATTAATTATTATAATGTGCTTTTAATTCTTATAAACTCTCAGTGCATAATTCGAAATAAGCAGCATACGTTATAATATACAAAGAACACATTTTCAAAAAAAGACTTTTAAAATTTTTAATCACCAACTTAATATGTCGTATGAAATATGCATATCCCTTTTACATAAAAAAAATTAAGGGTATAAAAGAATATTCAATATATTTGAATAGCCATTTTAAAATATTTCATCTAAGTTAAATATAGTAAAAATATAACTTCTAAAATATTTTTAAACACTATTTAATGTGTATATAATTATTAATTTTTCAAAGAAAAATATTAAATAAAATATTTTATATATTTATGTTCACTCTTAAATTTTTGATATATATTAAGTCTAGTAAAAATAAAACTTCTATAATAATTTAAAAATGATATTTAATATGTATATAACTTTTTATTTACTAAAGAAAAAAGAGAAATTAAATATTTTATATTATTTATACCCACTCTTTAATTTCTCTTCTAAATTAAATCTAGTAAAAATAGAAATTTCTCTAAAATAAAAAAAAACTTTTGATTAATTAAGCAGCTCAAGTTCTCAATTATATATAAATATGCCAGTTCCCTTTTCTTAGTGTATCCAATCAGTTTACGTGTTTTCATCATAAAATATAAATTTATTCTCTATTTTAAAGAAGGAAGATGTGTTCTTAAATGTGATTTTATCTTCACTATTTTATTTTTTATACACATTTATTCATCAAAAATGTTAGAAGTAATATTCTTTTTCCCGACGTAGTGCTGTTTTAAAATAAATAACACAAATTTGATAATTTAAAATAACACAAATTTAATAAATAATAAAAATTCATTTTAAGCAATTAAACAAGGTCAAAAATTGATCTTATTTCAAAAAATAAACTTCTTAATAAACTACTACTAGTTTTTAAATGTGTTATTATTATTATTTTTTTTAAATAAGGGCTCAGTAAATTCTGTATTAACTTGCCCTTTTACAGCGACTATGGATAACTCTGCTTTCACCCGGCATATTTCAGGCGCAGCGATGTATATAATTTACACGCTTTTCGTAAAATGTTATGGAAACTACTAGACTAGTGAAGAAAATTCTAAAATATTTCTATAAAAAATGTAACCAGTGGAATTATATAGAGTTGGTTATCCCTTCAATTTATTGTGAAAAAAGTTGATTCAAAGGAGATGTATGTTTCATCGTTAACTTCGAACATATAAGTTAAAAAATATACTCAGTTTAAACAAATAACTAGCAATTTTTTTTAATACTGTAACATGTGTGATTTATTTATACTATTAATATACCTCCATATCTGCTAAACCTTCCAAATTTTGAGTACCGCTATTTCCGAATAGAAATAGTCACTTTATTTAACGACAGAAATTTTTGAATAAATAAGAAGAAGGTTACTAGGGAGTCATCCTTGAACTACGTCACACAAATTTCGCGTTTTACTTTATCCCCTCCCTTCCTCTATGTCACGTGTGTTGTAGCACTCGAGTAATCGCACCCTTCCCTATTATGACGTCACATTTTTTCTTCTTTGCAATTATTACATTAGAGCTAATTTTATGCAAAATGGAAAAAAAATTCTATACGATGTATCTATATTATAAAGGACAACGTGTCCGTCCCTAACGCTGACATAATTTTGACGGTGGAAACAGCAGATGACAAAATTAACTTTTACTGAATTTTTTTTAAACTTCTAAATGTCGTCCATTTATAATTTTTACACCTTCGAATAGGGGGAAAAATCCTACTTTCAAATGCAATGTGTTTGAAAACTGTTGAATTTAAATTAATATAAATAGTTCAGCATTTGTTTCCAGCTTATATTCCATAACGAAATTGAAGCATTCATCAATCAATAAATAAAACAATAAAATATAAATAAAACACAAATTTAAGACATGTAATCGAACTACGCGCTTAAATTACTGAAATGATATAAATGATACTTTTCACATATATTCTATATCCGGGGAAGCCCGGATTTATCCCCTTGTTACCTACCAAAAACGTTATGATCTTGTGAGCTTTTACTTGACATTGTCGCAATGCAAGGGAAAAAGTAGATAAATCTGATACTAGAGCAAAGAATAAAGTTAAATATGCATTTTTAAATGAACTTTATTATTATGCTGCTGCGAATAATATTTACCTAAGACAAAAAAGAACTTCTTAAAAACAATATAAAATTAGAGAAATGCGCGAATGCTTTCGAAAGAACTTAGTCATTCTTCATCAGGCAGGCGCAAAGAACAGTTGCATCTATTTTGAATGTGGGAGCAAGACTAAAAGGGAAAAGGTAAGAGAAAGAGACAAATTGAAAGAACAGCCGATAGGAAAGCAAGAATTCCTATTTCCAACTTATCTCTTCATTCCTTTCCAACTGCAGTCGAACCTCAACGCGAATACTCACGGGGAAACTTTTTTTGTTCGTGTTAAAAGTAGTTCGTGTTATCCGAACTTAAATACATAGCATGCAACTGGACGGGCAATCGAAAAGAGTTTGTGCTAAAAGTAATTCGCGTTAAGCGAGTTCGTGTTAACGAGGTTTGACTGTATTCAATCCTGCTTTCCTAATGGCTGTAATGGCCTAATTCCTTTCCCTTCCGTTTTCCCTCTGTCTTTCTCCTGCTTCCAAAGTAGAAGCACGTGTTCTTTCGCCTAATGAAGAAAGACCTCGCACATTTCTTTAATTTTAGGGTGCTCTTAAGAAGTTCTTTTTGATCGTATCATATCACACCAGTTTTTTAAATCATTACGTGGAATATGTACCTAATTGTTTTTACATTTTAGATTTGATTTCACAGCGTGTTAACCCACCATCTCCCACTGCCCCACTGTGTCACATTTTGTCCCCCACCCCTCTCAAATTGTGACATAATTCATGGATGACCCCTATTTTGAAATAGTGGTACTCAAAATTAAGACGATTTGGCAGTTATGTACCTTCGTTTGAGTTTGATTAACGAATGGGTTTTTCTTTTTTCTTTCCTTCCTCCCCTCCTCTGTATCCTTTGTGCTTTTTGCTTAACTTACAATCACTATTAACAATTCATCTTGCTTTATATGAATGTCATTCTGGTTTTGCTCCACCCCAATCATTTTTGTGTTTGCTTATTGTTTTATTTGTTTTTAATGCAAAATGTGTTAATGCATTTATTATCTAAACTTATTTATATGCATTAATTAATATATTATATATTAATATAAAATATTTATTATAATTTATATAATAATATTATATTATTTATTTAATTATATATTATAAATATAATAATTATTTATAATATATTTATTATAATTTATTTAATAATATTATATTATTTATTTATTAATATATACTAATAATTATCATTATGTATAATATATTTCTTATATTGTGTAATACATTTATTATAATTTATATTGTTTATACTAATTATTTATAAATACTTAAATAATTATATTACATTATTTATTGATAATAATACATTTATTATAATTTGTATCCATTTATTTTTCATTTCTGATATTTTTATTATTTATTTCATTTCTAATATATTTATTATTTATAAATATTTCTAATGTATTATTTGTAATATATTATATTTATATGCATTAATGCATTTTTATGCATTACTTATTCAATGCACCCTGGTTTGCTTTATACTACCCTGCAATGTGGGGCTAACTTTGGGTGTTACGTGGCGTTTTACCACATTATGTCGCCGCATGCCTGCCTCCCCCTAAATAAAACACTAGACCTGGCTTCTTTTCGGACTCTGCTGATACTCCCACTAGAATCGCCAGGAAAGCTCCGGCAGCTGAAGAAGGATCCCTCACTCAACCAGTCGCTGAAGAACGCAGGTTCGCATCTTCCCTCCTCGAGAAACTCATTCAGTACATGGACATCACCGCTGTCAGCATGAAATTGCTGAAACCGAGTGGCAACTACAGCAGAAGGATGAGCTTCAAAACATCTACTAGAGACGTTAAATTTTTCAGCAAGGTAAAGCATCCTTGATAAATTTTAACACAATTACTGTAATTGGTAAATAAACCATATGAGTTGTAATTTTCCGACTGAGTGAAAAAGTGTCCAGGGAAAGATTGGAACCAGGGACCTTTGGCTTAAGTTGCCGAAGCTCTGCCAACTGTGGTATTCTGGATAAATCTTGTGAGCACAATTCGCCCAGCCAACCTTTTGATAAGGGCTGTTATGTGCAGTTAACAAAGTTACTTGGAGTTCCATTAACCGATTAAATCTGTTGAGCTGTTTCATATAGCAGATAAGATACCCTTATCAAAACTCCTTATCGGATGCCCTGAATGAATTGTTTCCGGCAGATTTGCCCAGGATAACTCAGTTGGCAGAGCACTGGTAGAATTACAACTCATAAGGTAAAATATAGTTATTATATTCTTACGTAATTTGGTTCGTGAGATTGATAGCCGAAGAAAGATATAACTTTTGCACGTCGCATTTATTTTTCTGACTATTCTAGAACAAACAGGAAATTAACAAAAGTAAAATGTCCGAATATTGACCTTCACACTCATATGCGCATGAAAACTTTCTAAAACAGCTCAATACAAGAGAAATTTCTGGAAGTAACAGAAAAGGAATTTCACACCTAGACCTCAAGGTATCTCAGTTGAACGAATAAACATCTATAATCACAATTTAGCTGCCAGTCACAATGAACTGAACTCCTATTCCCCTGCATAACCCCATAACTTGTAACAAACGTTCTACAGAATTCCAAGCAGAGATGTAGTGGAGAGTATTCGGCGATATACGCTGTATACCTTTTTTATAACCCCGCATACACTCCGTAGTTATAGCGTATCTTCTCTGATGTATACCCTCTGCATGTAGCGTACATCCTCTGGTTTTACGAGGGCTGTTTTTTTTTTTTTTCGAAAAAGTTGGCTATCACTCGGTGCCAGCCTAACTCATGGTCCAACAGCTTCTTTCACAAATCGAACACATCCCATCGAATTTGTGAAGGAAGCTGTTGGGCTATCAGTTCGGCTGGAACCGAGTAATTGTGACCTTTTTCGAGATCTGAAGACAGGTCTGGGACGACAGCACTCCATTCCATTTCCATTCCAACAAAAATCTTCAATACGCCTTGGAGACCTATCTCAATACGTTGGCGGCAACAGTCTATGAAGAGTGTATCCCCCTCCTCGCCCACCAGTTTGATAAATGAATCAATCTTCATTGCGACTATTTCGAAAAGTAGCTTTGATTGTACTTGACTCCAGATTATAAAACAAATTTATTATTCACACTAGTCTTTATTTTTACGGCTCATCGTAGGTTGAAAAAAACAGCCCTCGTATTACGACAACACCACTGATTCCAGAAAAACCCCGTCTACCGACACTTTTCTCTCAAACTTACTGAACCAACAGAAATGCCCTAGCTTCCCATTGCGCCAACGCCGATAAAGACATTCAGCTTTGGTCAACGAAAACTAACCCCCAAGCTCAGCACTAAAACAAGTCGTGCAGTGAAGCTAAGGTTATCACTGGCTCGCCTAATGCACCAAGACTATTCAGAGATCTTGAGCTCCGCTTACTTGTAACGGATTTGAATAATTTAAAACATTTGTAACGAAATACTAAAATGTGTCCTAAAATGGACCAAGCTTTTTAAAATTTAGTAACCGATAAACCAGGACGGCTCTTGAAGTTCACGAGATTACTGTGTGAAGCCGGAAATTTATTTTCTAACTCTCCAAATTTAGTTCCTAATATCACCTATAGATGGCACTGCGCTGTTTCAACCTGTTAAAATGTTCAAACTGACGTATAAAAATGGATCAAATTCCAATCAGTTTTTAGATTTTTCAAATAGCTATTGAAACGTCAAAAAAAATAAATTGTTGCATTTTGAAATTGCAAGGTTATTTTTAGCAGCATTGAAGTTTTAGATAATGCAGTACCTTCTTTTGTTGACATTTAGAACTAAAACAAGAAAGCGTAGTCAAGAAATTACGGGCTTCACACATTACTCTTCTACAAGAATAACTTCGATAGCTGACACTGTTATATACACTGTTACACTGAAAATAATTTGGTTTTTGAAGTTTCTTAAGATAATAGAACGTTTTTCGGATACCTAATCCCGTATTCCAATTCTGATAATCATTTATAATCACCATGCAGTTTCATTACGCACATTTGGATTGATGTAAGCAAGTAATTTCTTGTGTGTTCTTTATTACCAGGTTGTTCTGCCCCTTATGGAGAAGTACTTTTCATCGCAAAAGGCGTTTTTCTTAGCGGCAGCAACAGCCGGCGTTGCTAATCCTACTTCTGTAGGCATATCCACAGTCAAAGAAAAGGAAATGATTGCTAGGTATTACTCTTTTCTATTACTATATAACTAACTTTCTATGAATATAATTTAACTATATAGGCGCTTTCAGTCGTGACATCAGCCATGACGTTTTGGTTGGAAACGGGCTCCAAACAAACGGTTGCTACGTTGTACTTTCTATTTTGTTCGTATAATATAGCTATGTCGTATATCTATTATCTCAATGCTAAGTGCTTTAATGCTTTATATGTAGTTCCAGCATTTTCTACGATTTATATTTATTAAGAAATTAAACATAGCAACCGTTTGTTGTCAGTTTCCTTCCAAAACGTCATGACTGACGTCATACTGAAAGCATCTATTATGACGCGCACCTTTTTTTCTGCACCCACGTAGAGTGCAGAGTTCACGTACAGTGTGTTCCAAAAATATTGAAATATGGTTTGATTTTTACCCGACTACCAAGAAGGGTTATGTGTTTCACGCGTATCTGGGTATGTGGATATCTTTATACCCTCGAAACATCTCAACGGCTGGATGGATTTTAACGAATGAGGTCTTTATCGATTCCTCTTAAGCGCCCGATGGTTATAGGCTAGGATTTGTTTTTATAAATTCAAAATGGCAGCCGTAAAATACAAAATGGCGGTAGAGACGAAATGAAAAAATTACGCACCCTACTGTGTGGTATGCCATTGGATAGGTCTTTCAAAATGAAGACGATGTTTCATTGACTATTTTACAATCAGAAGCTCCGTTTAAATATTACATAACCTGGAAATTGTGTAGGTAGGATCTCTAGCTTTACTGCAACTCTAACCTTCATAGACATCTGTAGGCCTCATCAAAACAGTGTTTATAGACAGGAACTAACAATTAAACACAACTTAAAAGTCATCAATACAAATCAATAAACAAAACAGGTAAGTAATATAAAAAATAGTTTTACATTGATGAGAAATAATTCATTAGTTCGCGTTTTTTGATTTTTTAAATTTAATTAACTGTTGGAGTTACGCAAGCAATTTAAATTTCAAAATTATTGTTAATAAGATAGGAATTAAGATTACGCGGAGTCATTGTGTAGATTGTAATTTGAAGTTATAAGTAAATGTAAATCCAGGTTCGTAAAAGTCCTTGACAACTTTTATCAAGATGAGAATAAATTAATGCAAGTATTTATCCAATTAGTCTTATTTTCAAAGACTGACATCATGAGGTTAGATAAATAAAATTGCAGTGCCAGAGTAGAGAGAAATCCGAACGAGAAGAGTACTTAAAAGGCTAACAGTCAGAGATCGAAGTGGCATGACTACATCTCAACAGTTATAAACATTTGTGCTATTCGATTGAAAATGTAATAAGCCAAAGATGGTAGCCTCAGCCTATAATAGTCACATTTGATATTAATTTTGTATTGCAATATATCCAAGTAATTTATTAATTGGCGTAACGGAAATTTCAACGTATCTATTGAGATGTTAACCCTTACCGACGCGGAGTAATTCTGTTTATAAACTGATGAAATAATGGCCTGAAATCGGAATTTATTAGAAAATACGAACCTGCTTATTTTCACGTACATTATAATAGGAAAATTTTAATTAAATATTCTTGGTGCCGTTTGTCAGTTTTGGAATCAGAATTAGTGTCCTTTTTTAAGGACACCGCCCTCGAAAGGGTTAAGATTAAACGCTGGAAATTTATATTTAGAGATAAAAAATCCCACCCGGCACGGCCTACAGGCGCGGGTAGATTTCGAAGTTAAGTACTATTTTCACATGATTATTAAAATATGATTATTAAACATACAGACCTGGTTTTTATCTGTTGGAGTTACGCAAGAAATTTAAATTGCAAAATTATTTTGAGTGAGATAGAATTAAGATTACGCGGAGTCATTGTGCTTTAATGTATGTTTAATAATCATGTGATATGTTTAATAATCATGTGATTGTTATTGTATGATTGTTATTTTAATGTATGCATGTATTTACTAATTTTTGTAAATTGTAATTTGAAGTTATAAGTAGAGATCCACCGAAAATTCAATTTCGTTTTCGGTCCAAAATCAGAGTTTCGCCGAAAATGCTGTCGAAAATTCAGCCGGACCGAAGTTCGACCGAAACTATCTGCTATTACAAAAATCTCCTTTCTTCCTTCGATAATTTTCAACATGACTCATTGATTTGAGCTGTATCGGCTCAAATGAGACACTCTTTATTTATTGCTATGAACTTCACTGTTTATCAGTCATGACTGACTGAGAACGTGAGTGCAAATTATAAAGCAAGTAATGCCTATAGCACTAAACTTTGAAGACGTTTCCACGTGCTCATTAAAAGCTTCAGACTTAACAAATATAGAAAATTTTTGCTTTGAAACCGCAGAAGTATTTCAAATGCTCTTTGAGAAAGTTCTAGTATAACAGAGGATTATTTACGAAAATCATTATAAAAGATAATTCGAGGTATCTATACCTAAAACATGTTTTAATTAGATGGAATTCACATAATTAGAAAATCATTCTGCGTCGTTGATGAATTTATTACATTATTTTTTATAGGAAAATAAAAAATTTTGGTCAGAGGCACAGACAGCCAACTTGGGTCTCACGTATAATTAATTAATAATTATGCGTATTTAATAAACACTTATAATTACAGTAGAACCTCTTTTATCCGAAACTCTCGGTTAACCGAAATCCATTTTAAAATTGTATTTATTTATTTTTTTTCTCATTTTTTTTTTTTTTAACTATCACATTTGTTGTGTGCAAAATCGATTTTGAAAGCTTTTTTTCCGAACTACAATTACATATAAATATTTTCAATTCCCTTCCTTAAAGTCTCTTTGAAATTAACTTGAGCTCCCCATAAGTTGCGGAATGGAACGAAGAAAACGAACAAATTAGCAATTCTGAAGCTTTTGAATGCTTTGCAAAAGGTTTGGCATGGCTGGAGCAGCAGAAAGACTGTGATACTTGTGAACTAATAATATTAAAAAACTCCGTGATAGAGCTTCAAAGCAAAGGCAATCGAAAGTGCGACAAACAAAACATTTTTTCAAACACTTGTGATGTATATAAAAGGTACTTGATTTCAAAATCAAAATTCAGGCAATTTATTCTGGTTTCTATTTTGCTATTGCTTTAAATTTTATTAAGCACTTGTTAACATAATAAGAAATATTGCATATATTTCTCCTTAATCTTAAAATGGAAGCATTCTCGATTCTCCGAAAATTTCGATTTTCCGAAAGAGGGTCGTTCCCAACTACTTCGGATAATCGAGGTTCTACTGTAATTAATAATTATGTACATTTGTGTATGTATTTATTAGAAAATGGGACATTTTCCTTTTCATTTTTGGCCGAAAATAGGAATATTACAGAAATTCGGTTTTGGTCTTAAAAACTTATTTCGGTTGATCCTTTATAAGTAAATGTAAATACAGGCTCGAAAAAGTCATTGACAACTTTTATGAAGATGTGAAGAAATAAAAACAAGTATGTTAAAATCCAATTTGTTTTATTTTCAAAGGCAGACATCATGAGGTTGTCAGCCATACTCAACCCGCGGGTCGCATGCGGCCGGTGACCGTTTATGTGCGGCCCCAGACACGTAATCATTAATCCATATTTATGAAGTTAATTTATGATATGCATAAAAAGTATTTAACATCTCCAGTGTTGTTTTATTTATTTTCATGAGGAGACAAATCTGTCCGTAATTTATAATTAATTGAAAGTTATGTTAAAACCTCTTTAATGCCGTTTTCTTACTTACTCAAAAGTTGTTTTTCATGTTGTTTTATTTGTGCTACAGTGGTTATATGTTTACTAATCTTCAACACTAAGTAAACATTATTCCAAAATAATTACAGTTGCAGTATACATTTCTACAATTAAAAATAATAATAAAGTTTTTGCATTGAGCAAAAGACTGATTTATTGGAGAAAACCAACTGACTTTTTTCTGTACTTATTACATAGATAATACGATTTTTTAGGGTTAAACGTTAGAAAAAAAACCCACCAAAATGTTTTTAAAACCTTCTTTCCAAACAACAACATTTCGCGGCATATTTCTACAACAATTGCAATAGAATTCAACTACGAAGATTATAGTTGTTTGGAAATAGTGGTATTAAATTTTTTGGTAATATTTCTCCCGCGTTAAAAACTCAACCCTATTGATCATATTAACTTTCTTAAATTGCTTCGTTATACTACTACTGTAATAATACCCTTTTTTAAATACCCTTTTTTAACCCGCAAACATACGTTTGCGACCCACGAGAAAAAAAATTTCAGTATGACTGGATTAGAACAATAAAATAGCAGTATCAGAGAGAAACCCAAACAAAGACTTTTAAGATACATAGACCGGCAATTCCCATTCAAAAGCATGCGAAATCATGGCAGCCACCTGAAGTAAATTGAAACACCTGAACTGCGAGGTTTGTACGTTATCCGTGGTTATTTACCATTAAGTGCTATGGCTAGAATGAGCTTAAAAAATTAATTTTTAGCCATATATATGAAGTTTATGGCATATTTTTGTACATGAAGCTATTTTTTATATCTAAATATGCGTTATAACTATTGAATTTTCAGAAATAAAGTTAAATAGGGCGATTTATTAATAATTTCATGGATGGTATGTTTGAAAAAGAGTATCTAATTTTAACATGTCTTATAAACCGAAATAAAGGCGAAATTTATATGGAAACAGTTTGTTAAAGATTATAATTCCACTTTTTTTTTAAGTTTGACTTACAAAAGTAACTGATAGGGCAGTTTAAATTAAAGGTAGCAACTGTAACATAATATAGTAATTTACAAAATTTTAAATTACTTGTAAAGAAATCTGCTTTTTTAAAACTAGTTTTTATGCAAAAAGGTAATTAAAAAAATGCATATTAACGAAAGTAACACTATATTTTTATCCTTGGGGGATGTTTATTGAAGTACTTACTTGCTATACGAGTAAAACAAAAAAAAAATGATGAATAATAAAGTTTTTTTTTATGGCCTAAATGAAATAGGGTAGACTAATACCTAATGATCCGCAATAAAAAAAATACGCTGAAAAAGCATTTTCTTAGGTAAATTAAAATATAAACATATATACTGCCGTACAACAGCTGTGATCAAAAATCCTCAGTTAAACTAACAGTTTGCAGGTCTATGTATCTGAACCCAAACGAGGAGAGTACTTAATAATCCAATAATCAAAAAGCGAAGTGACTATTATCTCAAAAGTTATGAACAGTTGTGCTATTCGATTGCAAATATAACAAGCCAAGGATGATAACCTCAACCTATAATAATAACATTTAATAGTAACAGGGCCGTGCGAAGAGAAAACTGCGCCCGGGGCAGCGTGTCAATTTGGCGCCCCCCCCCCCCCCCCTCCTTCAAATTTGATAAAGAGCAGAAACAGAAATAAATTATTTTGAAAAAATATTTTGTGTTTATTTTAGAACTTTAAAAGATTTAATTTTAATTCAGAAATTCCAAACAAACAAATAACAGAAAAGAAAATTGCACTTATTTGTAAATGAGATCATGATGCTTTGAGACAGATTTTTCTTAACATTTCTCACATATTTTTCTTGCCATTTTTAGTTCTTGTTAGTCTTTCAGCTTCAGAAAATGGGTAAAAATAGCTAACAACCAGATTGGAAACAAGCGGTCCCTTCAACCAATAAGTACTAAAAAAGCAAAACAAACAAAAAACCTGCAGAACATAATGTATAAGATAAAAATAAATTATAATTTCAGTACATTAATTAAGAAAGATAACTGAAGCAATGTTTTAATTAATATAAAATATAATATCAGGCAAATACATTTACTTCCATTTTATTTTTCTTGCATTTAAAGGTAACAAAATCGTTAATTATTTTATGTGTAAAGATTGTGAGACACTGAATTTTATAGAAAGCAAATTCAGGTTGCTTAATCTCTCGACTCATAGTAGATCTTAAGTAGTTTTTTACTATTTTATTTTTACTGGAATACTTATAAATTATGTACGCTGTCTCCATGTTTTTGTAATTCCTTGTTTTCCCAAAGTTAAAATTATGGAACAACTAAAGGATTCTAAATTGCTAAATGATCAATTTTATAAAAGTTCTTATATAATGGTAGAAATAAGGTTTTCGCATTTAAAACCTCGCTTAACAATTCAAGTCCATTCAAGTCAGCAATAAAGGGCAAGGTCCAGGCAATATTAACAGATTTTCGATAACTGATTTTAGATTCGCACCAGCCAGAAACTCAAATTCTTGTTTTACATTTCTCAGTTTCTCAAACCTCCAGTTCAGTTGCACGATTATAGTGTCTCTACGTAACACGAAATCCTTCACATTCATATAAATTTCCACTTTCATCAGAAGTTTCGTAGTCAAATTGTTCTGCGAATTTTACGTTTTCTGTTTTGCTCAAATAAGGACTCTACATTTACAGACATAACCAAATCTTCGCTTTCTTGTTCAAAAACTTCCTCTCTTATTGTCTGAAATGTGTTTTTTAGTGTTTCAATCAGTTTGCTGGCGATCAAAACATTGACAGTTTTTTTTTTCTTCTTTTTTTTCGCGAGAATAATATTAACTTTTTCTATTTCATTTAAAATGCTGTGTCAAACTAGTAGGCCGTAAATAAAGGGGAATTCTTTATTTGCTTTATTAAGCTTTTTGCTCCTGAGTAAGTTTACTCATTTTACTTCATTTCTATAAGGTCTTCCAGAGCTTTTAAAATCTGTGGCAATGGTTTGTAAACTGCAGATATAGCTTTATTTTTTAATGACCATAGAGTATCGCAATGTTTCTTTAAATAAACTGATAAGTGGGACATAAGTATATCCCATCTTTCAGTAGAAGAGAAAAAAAAAAAAAAACACATTTTATGCAGTTCCGGAAATTTTTTGGACATACACCAGCAGCACGAACTCAAAGTTTAGAGAATGTGCAGAACATGGTAAAAAATAGACGAATTTATTTACTTCGACGATTCGAGCTTGCACAACATTATATTGGGAAGCCATATTTACACCATATCACAACATTGAGCTCTGAAGGGTTGATATTGGTATTGCTTATGACGGCCGATTATCTACAAGATGGATATAGTAGGCCGGAGTGGGATGAAAGTGTCCTCTGTAAGGTCTTTCTAATGGAACCTAACCCGTATTTACGCAAGGTTCGAAGAAAACTACGGACAATTTCGAACGATTAGGCTGACGTGCGCGATTGGATCGAATTCAGCACCTCCCGTCTACCGTCTTTGAGAACAGAACATCTCGTGCAGCTGTGAATGTCGAGATTGTCGGACATTAGCTTATCTTAAATTTCTTATGCTATTTTTTTCCCTTTTTGACTTGATGTAGCCAAGAAACCTTTCCACGAATGAAAATTTTCTATTTTCGGTATCGCATAATTTGCGTCATTTATTCTTTGTGAGGTGTACTGGATTCCTAAACTGGACTGTGTTTAAAATTCAGTAACTTGCAAATGGTTACAATTATTAAAAGAAATTCTTGCAGGAGAGTTATGTAAGATATTAGAAATATTTTTACTGCGGTTCTCAGTTTTAGTTTCAAATAACAGAAATAGATGGCAAGCAATAAGCACTCAGTTGAAGTCTAAACTGAAATTCCCTAGCATCATACGAAGGAAGGAGGTTAAATATATAGAATAGGCCCCTAAAAATAAGATTGTATTGGAGAATGAGACCCACTCCATACATTTAGCCTCCTCTTTTCGCATCAGTGTTGGGCGATTTCGGTTTTGGTCTTGATTGAGCACCTATGGCGCTAGATGTTTTCTTAATAGTGCTTGTGTGGTTATACATTGCTGGCATAATTGTCGATTCAGTATAAACTTGATTGATTTACACGAATATGGTTTAATAAAGTATACTGCTGTAACCTGAATTGACTATAAACCTGTTTAATTCTTCAACAAATCATCGATATTTATGTTGTAATGTGAAATTGTAAAACTGCAGTATAAGAATTGAAAAAGTCATTTGTAACGTGAGCAGCTAGTGGATTTGGTCTGCCCCTCGGGATTGCACAATCGCTCTAAAGTGTAAGCTGAGTTCCCGAGGTGGTCATCCCTGCTTGCAGCGCCATCTATAGTTGCTATTTAAAACTAAAGTCGGGAATCGAGGTAAAAAAAATACTGACATTTTACATTACCTTCCCGCAATTTTTTTTTATAGCTGTCACCATTTACAGGTTACTGAATTTTAAAAACAGTCAGTCCATTTTAGGACACTCGGTATATGGAGTGCGATCGAACGAAATTGAAAAATACCTTGCTCTATTAATTTCTTCTACAATCGTTTTTCTTACTTCATTGGCAAGAAAGTTCATAATTTCATCCTGAATATATTTTGTCATTTATCTTTTTCATTTTCAATAATTTTCACTTTAGCTCTTTTCAAATTTGCTGTCGATTATATGATTTAATTTTAAACGTCTCTCAAGTTTCTTTTAGCGAATGCATGCATTCCTGTGTTCTAGAGCATTTTTATGCTCAGGAATTTTAGGATTTAATTTCTTCCACATGAAAAACCCACAATCTGGATTGGCTAACTTTGGAGGGCGATCATGATAATTGATGAATAGTAAAAAGAGAAAACAAAATATAGTGATTCCCTTAATTAAGTTATCCAATAAGCCGCAATCACCGTTAATAATTTCTTCACTAAGTATAATTTTCTTGAACGTTAGTTTGGAAAATTGTAGTCCTTATGCAATCGCAGATTTCATGTAATCAGCATTTTCACCCTGTGCTAGATCTTTTTTTAACAGCAAAGTAATGACCGAATGACTATAAGAATGATTCCATAGTGGAATCAGAATAGGTTAGCAATTCATATTCACTGAGTGTGGCAGGTGGCAGAAACTTTCGTATACGATATAAAGGGCCCGCAGAGTGCAAAAGCTTAAGAAACACTGCAATAAAATATCACAAAAGCATATTATAAAATCATCAGATCTAAAGAGCTCAATGAAAAGTAAATGTGAACAACGCAATAATTTTGAAATGAAAAATGTACAGGGTTTTCACAAAGGACCTCTAACTTTAAAAATCAATAACTCGGAAACGGTTGTAGATAGAAACATGAAACCAGTGGTATGTTTAATAAAAAAATCGTAAGAATGTTATACGTAAATCTCAAAATGTAGTTCAAAATAGCCCCGAAAGATGGCGCTGATAGCGTTTAGAATCCTTGGGCGTGCTCGAGCTCAGGAGACAGGCACATGGAGTGGGTCTTTATCGTAGATAGAATAAATGTTCAATACGTTCAGGAAAGGATCTTGGATTTGATTAATTAATGCTAATTATAAAGATAATCTTTGCAAATAAAAGGTGAGCTAGACAGCTGAATGGATAGAGCATTGAACTCGAACTAGGGGTTATGGATTCGAATCCTTCTCGCCCCAAATTGTGTTTATGATTTTTTCATTTTTTTGGTTGCTTTATATTTTTCATAATAAATAAGATATTTTTGATAAAGATAAATATTTATGTTATTAATACAGAAGCACATGTGAATTTTTATCGAGACTAGGATTCAGATCATATTTTACGGTGTTAAAATCAGCATGGAAAATATTATAAAAATAAAATGTAATAGATGTACAATATTTTAACTAAAAATATCTGAACACATATTTTCTAGAAGAGATAAAATATATGAGGTTTGTTGTCTAGTTTTGTAGTGAATAAAGTATGATTAGAATGTTTATAAATTTTCTACTGAAAGTATAAGTAAGTATTTTGCTTATACTAGCGTGATTTTGAGTGCCATTTGTTTCTCATGTTTTATGATGTATTTTGGTCTGTTATCCACACGGTGTTAAAATATGCAATCATAAACTAAGAAATATATATACTAAAACCTTCTCTGAAAAATTATCTAACTAACAGTTCAAATTCCATTGAAATCCCTCTAGTATAGTAGATTATAAATAAATCTATGCTAATAAAAGAACAAATCGTTCTGTCTGTGTGCGATGGCTAGCAAAATCTACGGCACGTACGAGGTTCAAAATTTTTGTGAGAATAGCCCAAAGTCTCTTCAGATATACCTCGTTCTCAGAATTTCAAAATTGTAATTAACAGTTGAGTTATTAATTATCAACCGTCACTCACTTTCATTAAAAATTCATCTCGAACGGGAAAATCTCTGACGCATGCGCTGATGGCGCTGATACGCAAATGAAGAATGGAAAAAAGTATTTCGGGTGTATTTTGTCATTATTTATTAAATAACATCGTCCAAACCGCTTAGTAAAAATAAAAATAGACGGCATGTTTTGAAAGATTGTACTCTTACGTCTCAAAAGCTGCAATCAATTAAAAAATATATCGCAATTAACCCCTTGGAATAAAGTTCAAAAAGGATGGTTTTTCCGAAAAACGTTTTTCTCCCTTATTGCAACATGCAATAAGGGAATTTGCATGTTGCAAACTCCCTTACTGCTTGGGGATTGTTAAAATAATATACATCTATTACATTTTATTTTTATAATATTTTCCATGTTGATTTTAACACCGTAAAATATGATCTGCATCCTAGTCTCGATAAAAATTCACATGTGCTTCTGTATTATTAACATAAAAAATTTTCTTTATCAAAAATATATTATTTATTATGAAAAATATAAAGTAACGAATAAAATGAAAAAATCATAAACACAATTTGGTGCGAAGGATTCGAATCCATAACCCTTAGTCTCGAGATCAATGCTCTACCCATTCAGCTTTCTAGCTCACCTTTCATTTGCAACAGGTTATCTTTATAATTAGCACTATAATTAATCAAATCCAAGATCCTTTCCTGAACGTACTGAACATTTATTCCATCTACGATAAAGACTCACTCCATGTTCCTGTCTCCTGAGCTCGAGCACGTGGCGCGCGTTCATCTTGAACACGCCCAAGGATTCTTAACGCTCTCAGCGCCATCTTTCGGGGCAATTTTGAACTAAATTTTGAGATTTATGTATAAGATTCTTACGATTTTTTTAATAAACATACCACTGGTTTCATGTTTCTATCTATCACTGTTTCCGAGTTATTGATTTTTAAAGTTAGGGGTCCTTTGTGAAACACCCTGTACATACTTCCATTGGGAAAAATATTCCCGGAATGTAAATAGACGGGTTGCACATGACGTCACATTTCTGAAATCGCTTCCTATGGCGCCCAAATATAAGGCGAATTTGGTGCTCTCCATTTGATTTTTTAGACTTATTTGCACTATAATAATTAAAATAAGGAAGCTCTAAATTAAAGAGAAAGATAACACGTGCTTTTAACGGCAAACGGGGAGTTCTGTGCTCCACGTGTGTGCTCCAGAAGCTATAGTATCAGTCGTTGCTAATAGCAACGTGACGTCAATGCAAGGGGTCTATAGTATGTACATTTAGTTTTACAAAAATATAGAATATCGAAGAGTGAAAAAAAATTCCAATGAAAATGATCGACGACAATTTAAAAAAAAACGGAAATTGGTAGTACAAATTTGGCGCCCCTAAATTTCCGCGCCCGGGGCGACCGCCCCCTTCGCCCCCCCTTTCGCCCGGTGCTGAATAGTAATTTTGAATTGCAATCTAGCCAAGTACTTTATGAATTGGCGTAAATGAAATTTCAACGTATTTATTGAGATGTCAAGGTTAAGCGCTGGAAATTTATTTTTAGAAATAAAAAGAGAGACAATAAAAAATCCAATAGCGCCTTTTTTATGTAAATACATAGATGTGAAATAATTGCTTGTAATAACTATTGAAGCTAGTATTAATAAGAGTTTAGATTACTACGGAAGTGATCAAAGGCTTTTGTTAGTAAATTTTTCAAAGGCTGAGAAAATATGCAGTTGCACTGTTAAAGTTTATTTTTAGATGAATGGTTGTTTTATTATTTAATTTATTTTATTAATGGCGGAAAGCACTCGTGACTGTTAAAATAAATGCTATTTATTAACTACAGAAGATATAGATATATTTTAAAAGGTAAAGAAAGTTTTAGCTAATTATATCGGTAAAAAGACAATTTTACGTCATTACAGTCCATAGGTCCTATAAGTTGTATTCAAATACATTTTCTTCATGCTCTGAAAAGTACAACAATAAAAATTCCATTCTTTTACAGTTAAAATTCGCTGAGTTATGATACTTTGAATTTTGTTAAATTCCAGAACTTTCCGGCATTAAAAACAGAAAAAAGCGCTTTTAGTGTAGATTTTTCTAACTATAGGACCCAGGAGCCATATAAAAACTTTTATGGTAACTTTTTATGGTGTAACCTTTTGGAAATTAATGGCAGACTATTTCATTAACATAATCTTAATTCCTACACCTTATTTTGAATACTTTTGCAAACTACATTGCCCCCAAAAGGTAAAAAAATAATGCACATTTCAATTTTTCCCCCTGTATCTCCTACAATATACAGGGCGTGCGAAAAGTACATATTCATTTAAAAAATATATAAAAAGAAATAAGTAACGATACCTTAAGCTACGGTGTTTTGTATTCAATAAAGCATGTATCTTTCCTTTTTAAAATAAATGAACTATATCTTAAAATATAAAAAAAAAAATGGATCAATGTTGTTTATCATAATAAAACGAAAAAAAAATCTATTTTTTTCAAAGTGGCTGAGTATTAAATGTTGGTATGTAATCCAGGACAATACTATTAATGTCCAATGCAATAATATACATCATTACGAAGATATGCATTCATAGATAAAACCCTGGGATATATACTCCTTTATCTGTGGTATATTAGCTGGGTATATACCCCCATAAATACCCAGAGTACCGTGGTTAAAATGCTGGTAATATTCAGTTCCGCCTTAAATCTTTATTTACCAATTCTAAAAAAAAAAAAAAATAAACTTTTAAACTAAACTTTTTTTGAAATAATGTGTTATTGTGCATAACAATTTGTTTTTTATTATATAATTTGATAGATAATAATTTGATACTATTTATACATTTACGGATTGTGATTTAATGTTGTTCTTTTTTGCAGCCTTTTCTGTAAATTGGCGGGAATTCTGCGGTCAAAGATGAGCGTCTTTGGTAGCGATGCTAGAATCTCCGTCAAATGCTTGCAAGTATTGATACGAGCAACTGATGCCAAGTAAGGAGTCATTTTGTTTTCTATCAACAATTTTAAATACGTTCACAGTTTTACTAAAACCAAAGTCCTATTTCCCCCCAAAACCTTTCAAGTCAACATTTAAAAGTCTATTTTTAGACAATAATTTCATGCGTTACGTATGGCAAAAACCACTACTTTTATGGCCTTCTTAAAAAAAAAAAATTGTAATATGTGTCTAAGATATCATAAGCCTGGTTATTTTCCTATCTACATTAGGCATTACATCGATATTGGTGAAATACCTCTTTATTTAATGAAATTAACAGCATCCTCAAATTTATTAATTTCATCCCTCAACAACGAAATGGCTCTGATACATAAAATAAGAGTTATTCTCTTTTATTAAATGCAGGAAATTTTCAGTTTATTCTCATTAAAATGCAAAAGGATCTAATAACATATCCCATTTTTCTTACTACCTCAAGACCAGGTTTTCATGAGTTTCGTGGTCTAAAAATATAAACTTCGACCGAATTTACTGAAAGATTAAAAATTGCTACTTAACTGATACGAATTTGAATAAGAACGGAAGGAGATTTTATATATTACGGATGAAAATAATTTCGTAACTGTGGCAGAAAATAAAATTTTATATGTTTACGGTTGCAACTAATTTTGTGAAGGTGGCAGATATAATTTTATATATTTACGAATGAAAATAATTTTGTAAATGCATTGTAAAAAAAAAAAAAAAAAAAAAAAAAAAAACATTGTAGATTTGCCAGCACAAACTGCTGGCGTCCGAATTGCCAGCACATTGTGCTGTTAACTTTACGCAACTACTCTATTTTTCATGTTTATATAGTCAAGAAACCAAAGAAAGCTACAGCACATTTGACCGTGATCGAGTTTGAGCGCGAGATGAACAGTACTTTGAAACTGTTAGTACTGTAAAAATGTTGTTGTTTTTTGTTTTAGTGTGTGACACAGAATATAATTTTATATATTTCTGGAAAAAATAATTTTGTGAATGTACCAAAAACTGTAATTTTATATATTTACGGTTGAAAAAAAAATTCGTGAATGTACCAAAAAATATAATTTCATTTATTTACGGATGAAAACAATTTCGTGAAAGCGTCAGAAAATTATTTTAATAATTGTTCATTGCTCAAAATTGTTCATAAATTATGAATGCGAGTTTTGCGTTATTTATGTTTTACCCGTATAGAGGAAAGTTATCACTTGAATATAATATCCGGTATCTGTATCTTACGAACTTGAAGGGTTAACTTGTAAATATATATATAAACTACTCAAAACTAATCTGATACTATTACTTTCAGAACTATTGCTAAAAATTGTCCGGATTTTGTGAAAACTGCCATGTTAACTTTCTTCAACCAAGCAGCTGATGATCTTGCCCAGTTAGTTCAAAACTTATCTCTTGGAAAATACAGCCAACTGAGGGGTACCACCATGAAGACGTCTTCCTCTTTAAATTACATCCAGCTTGTTCTCTTGCCTGTTCTTACAGCTCTGTACGATCACTTGGCTGCCAATGAGTTTGGAAGTGACCTACTTCGTATGTAAATTATTTTTTTCCTTTCAAAATTAATTTTGTAATATAAAGTAAATACACCAGTAATGGAGTATGTATTTATAATGGACCATGAAAAGGAAGTTTATATATCACATTCACAAGCAACTAGAGTTCTACAGGCCTTTCAGGGCTGTTAGCTTTCAAGTGAAGCCTTGATAACAATTTTAACAACAAAGAATAGTTTAGTACTTTAAAAAGGAAAAAATGCTCTTTCCTAACTTTTGTTTTTTTAATTCGAGTTCTACACTAAAAGAAAAAATATACCGCCTGCATCTAGAACGAATAGGTAGTCATTTTCTAATTCCCTAAACTAGAAATACAGATTTCCATGTTATGCGAATAAGGTAAACATATAAACTGAATAGACGAAATGATCGAGAATTTCTAGTCTATAGTTTTCTAGGTGATGTAACAATACATTATATTATGAATCGTTTGAATTGCGAGAAATTATCACTTGGTTTCTAGAATTAATTCATAAACTAGAATTATAGTTACTAAAACTCACTTCTTGTGTTCGCATTTATTTGCAGAGATTTTTAGATAAGTTTGACCATGATACTATAAGAAAACGCTCTTGAATTTTAATAGGAAAAACTAGGACTTTCTAGCAAAGGGAACTAGAATTTATAAGGATGACATGGAATTATTTTTTCTATAACCACAATTTATTTTGTAGATGCCAGTGACAGAATATTTTTGAGGGTACACTAAATTTACAATATTTCTAAAACAATTCTTTTTATTATAAAAACACTCCTTACTTAATGTTATACAAGTAAATAGACTCCGTAAGCCTAAACGACGCTTTATTCTAAGTAAATGAAAATCACTGCTTCTTATCAAACCTGGAGCCTTGCAGTAAAACTACTGGGCATTTTCTAAGGAAGTACTTCGAGTTCGGAGAAACTTTCACGGCTTGTTTTCATCGCAGCTAGAAAACTTTTCTGCGAGATCCACTGTAAATCCAAAGTTCCCTGATAACATATTATATATAGCCACTACACAACCACAGTCACTAAATTAGCATATATTTGCAAAATAACCATTACAGCGAGATTCCGGAAGTTCATACGCACATTGCGAAATTTAAAGGTATGCAGTATAGATTCCGCGTACACGTAACATATATTAATGATACGGGACAACACGGTCACATGCAAACTCACAAAGACCCACTCCTCCACGAGAGTATCCTTGTAAAAGAGTAGCCAGACATCACTGCCAAAGTGACTGGTGATTAGTCAAAAGCTTAACCAATTACCTGTCATTTTAGTTGCTGGTGAATATAATCTATATCCTTTTTGTTTCACTATTCAAAACAGAGGTCCATTATAGGTCTTACACTTTCCGTTACTGATACACTTACCATAGTATGATATTGTTCAAATTAAAAAATAAGTACAGCTTTTTAAAGATTATATAATAAATAATTGACATGTTTTTCATCTTTGAAAATATATTATTTAAAATTGATAAAATTTAAAACAAATTGTTCAGATTTCATTATAGAAAAAAATTTTCTTTATTAAATTATTTTTCAAATTACCCATGAAATTTTAAATAACATCATAAAAACTACCCTAATATTGAAATATACATCAATCATCTTGGAATCTTTCGTCTATATTTTTAAGTTATTATGAACAATCCATATCTACTTTACTTTTAAAAATTCTCCTCTAAAAATAAATAAAATATAAAAGATAACTTACTTAGATTTCACTACAGAAAAAAAATCCTTTCTTTCGAGATCTTTGAAATTTTCTATAACGTCAAAATAAAATTATCCTCTCATTAAAACCTACATCAATCATCTCGAAATCTTTCGTACACCTATCACATCCTATTTGTCACATCATTTATTTAAAAGTACACTAAAGTTATCCGAAACGCTGTATTTTTCCTTATTATTTGTTATTTCACTATTATTATTATTATTATTTATCTCCAAATGCTCTATTTTTTCTAAACCTTATTTTTAAATAACGTGTAATACTTTCTAATTGTTATTCATTATTACTACATTAAGTGAAATAAATACCTATGATATCAACGTATTGTAAAAATTGAACATTCTAGCATGGAATGTGACATAAAATAATAAAAGACAACACTTTGTTTCTTATTTGTTTTTTGTAATACTTTTCGTTGAATGTAATGTAATGTAACGTATGTTGTACGCCATTTAATGCAATTTAAAGTTAAAAATTTTCTTTGAAAGAACCTTTTAATTTATTCATCTTTCGTGTATACTTTCTGTCTAGGTTAATACTATATATAAGGGCAGTCAAATAAAAAGCGAACACACACTAAAAAGCGAGTTATGGAAAATTTTTATCAAAAAATAATTGCCAGAATTGTTAAGACATTTATCCCACTGGGAGACGTGTCGAATCCATTCCAGTCTCGTAGAAAGAGTTAAGTTGCTGACAGATCCACAACCTCACCAACTTTTGAACTTCTTTCTCCGAATGAATCCAGGGTTGTAAAAAACCGGGTTTTGTCATAAAAACCCAGTCCGGGTGGTCTTTATTAAAAAACCCGAGTTAAATGAGCCATTTTCCCTTGGTAAATTGGATTAAAATGTCTAAATGTGGACTATGATTCCACCTTTCTCACAAATAATAATCTTCAGGGTTGCCACTGTACAGAGAAAACTGGAAAAACTGAGGGAATTTAAAAATGAGTATTAAAAACAAGGAATTTTACTAAATTTTAGTACTTTGCAAAATTTATCCATTGAAATTTTGAACATTCTCAGAGGAATTACTCTGGGAAAATTTAATTTTTTGCTCCGGCTCAGGAAAATGCAAAAAATTCGATTGCCGAAATAAATGGCAATCCTGATCTCAAATACAATCTTTGTGAACCCTTCATAGTCTTAAATGGGCAATTTTCCCCTGGTAAATTGGATTAAAATGTCAAAATAAGGGCTATGATTCCACCTTCCTCACAAATAATAATTTTCAGTAAGATAATAATAAAATCAGTAATAAAATGCAGTAAACCATATTATAACGGAACCTGTTTACAACGGAATCCTGTCTTAAATGTAAAAATGTCATTGTCCTTACAGTAAGAATATCATACCTGCTAAGACAGTAACCTGTTTAACACGGAATATTTCTTATTTCCCTTGATTTTCCATTTTAATCGGTTTCATTATGCTAAATAAACACAACAATCTTATCAGGGTTGTAAAAATCCCGGTTTTTTTATAAAAGCCCAGCCCGAGTGGCCAGCTGGGCGGGTACCCGAGCAGCTGTCCACTACAACCCTGAATGAAACCGACGTCCGCGGATGTTTTTCTTCAAGGGGACATATCAGTGACATGTAGTAGTCACCATAGGCAGCAGACATGGAACTATGAATTTCACGTGTTCCAGCACCCTCGGCCACAAAAAACGGAACCACAGCTCTCTGCTGTTCTGTGCTTGCCACCATTTGTAATGCTGGACGAACACACTTTTCACTACGCTCACCTACAGGGAAATAAAAAAACAACTGTCATTACCTATGAGCAGTCATTATGCATTTCTAACAATCCTCGAGATGGAAGTATCGATATGTTACAACAATATTTCCAACTTTGGCGAGGAATGTGTTCTATGCCGGGTGTTCTGTTAAAATTTGACTGCCCCTCATATATCTAGTTTTGCATTAAGTATCAGAATTTAATCTAAGAATTTCATAAAATTTTTCTCTATTTCACAGTAAATGAAGTTCAAGTGGCTTGTTATAAAATTATGAACAGTCTTTTTACATTGGGAACAAAAGCAGAATTATCTAACAGCAGGTAAGAATCTATATAAACAGTAAATGAAACTTGTAGTAATACGATTCATGCATTTGTTTGATTTTGAATATATCTTTTATTTCGTTTATTTTTTATTTATTAATTTAATTTATTTTTTTGAAATTTTAGGAAATTCATCAAAACAGAAATGGGCAGGTATATTGTCTCATCATTTTACAAACTAACAAAAATTAACTAACAACCATCTCACAAAAAAAAAAAAAAAAAAAAAGATTCTAACAAATAAGTTTAAATCGAACTAAAAGCAACCTTTGTCACGTTCCTATAAAATATTTGTCTTAAGCGCCAGAGAGTGCCTGGTACATGTATACTTGTTGCATGCCTAGTGGTATCTAAGATCAATAATATGATCACATATAAAGTTATATCTCACCATTTTTCTAACTAACACAAATTAACTAACAATCTCACTATGAATGAAACTGAAAACAAAGTTTGTCATTTTCCTATAAAGTGTCTATGATAAATACACGAGTGTATGCATAATAGTATCCAATATCAATAATATGGCCAAATAATGTTTTATTGCATCATTTTTAATACTTTCCAACACAGTTTTCATCATTTCAATCCAGATGTCGCCACTGCATGCCATATCGTTCATTTGATTTTTCTTACATCTGTTTTCATCTGATAGTTGTCGCCTTTGCATACTTCATTGTTAAATCGTTTAAACTTTTATTCTGTTTTCGTCCGATAGATGATGCCTCAGTATATTCTGCATATTTTTTGCTGATAATAAGAAATTTAATAAAATCAGTATTATAAATCTTTTTTATAAATCTATAATTAAATAACACTTATTTGTTACCCCCAAAAATCAAAATACCTTGTGTAATGCAAAATGTCGAAAAATTAGGAAGTATTTAATCATTTACAATCACTATTAATAGCATTTTAACAATTAGATAAAAATCTAAATTTAAATTTAAAATTCATAAATATATTATAGCAATAGGATTTAAAAATACTTTATGTTTTATATTTAAAGATAAAGATATATATATATATATATATATAAAAGATAAAATTGTACGCTATTTTCAAATATTGTATTAAAAAAAAAGACTTTTTTCCTTTTGAATTTCGGGTCAATTTCGGGTTAAAGTATGTTGAGTTTAGTTCCAGTTTCAGATTGACTTAAAATAGAATTTACGGGTTCGTGCTCCATTGCAACTAAAATTGATTTTAATATAACTGAAAAAAAAAAAGGTAAAAAGGTGAAATTTATTCTTACGAGAACCCTGTCTTGAGCATGTGGTAATTTCATAGTTAACATAACTCTAGCTAAACAAAGAAATGTTTTTTCTTACAGGCATCGTCCAGCTCTTGGAAACTGCTTAGGTGCTTTTGCGGGCACGTTTCCTGTCGCCTTCCTGGAACCTATGTTGAACAAACATAACCAGTATTCCATCCATGGTCGCCTACAAGAAACATCCCTAGAAGCACAAGGTACTGTTCACTGGATTAACAAAATCAGAATGAGTTTCTCTTAGGAATATTCTAAAAATTTAAACTGTCTAGTTTCTGACACATTCCTGAATTCATTTTTATTTGTATATTGCCAGATTTATTTATTCAGAAACTTTGAAATCGAACAGCATTTTCCATTTCTCGATAAACAAGGATCTTTGAGAAAAGCTGTCAAAGTTGGTGTTTTGAACCGAGTTTCCGTATACGGCAAGCCCGATAAATGTCGCATGAGACATCAGTCACTCAACACTGGAAAAAAACTGTTGATCGACCTTATAATACTGGCAGCTAGGGCTCCAGTTAATGACAGTAAAATAAGCAGTGATATACCGTCATATAAATGAATTAAACAGTATATTTCTGCTTAACAGTATGTTACATATTTATTTTACGATTTATTACTGTTAATTTTACGGTTTTAAATTGACACTCCAGCTGAAAGTATTATGATGTAAAACCAACATTTTTTAAATTTTTTAAACAGTGAAAGTGTAACACATGTATCGAAAATAAAAAAACGCTATTTGATTCCAAATCATTCAATCAATAGGCGCGCATGCCAATTTCGTGTTTTTCCGTTTAAAAAATTGAACCTATGAATATGTCAAAAAGTTTCACGTTTTTGAGCAAGGAAAAATATTTTTTTTTTAGAAATGTCTTAAGAAATTCTTTGAGTCGTAGACACTAAAACTCGCGGTGACCGCCATTCTTATTTGATAACCACTCTATATACTGTAAAAAAAAGCTGTCAATTGATAGATATTTTTCCGTAATTATTAATTTTCCTCCAACTTAAGAATAATCATGTTTTAAAATCTAATTTTCTTCAACTTAAGAATAATCATGTTTTAAAATCTATGCTAAAATCGAAAAAAAAAATTATGAAATCTAATTATATTTCCGTGAAATCACAGAGAATTGACCAATAGTTTTTCTGTTTCTAGTCGAAAATTCCAATTCATTCATTTTTCCTCAAATCACTGACCCTCCTCAATCAAAGCTAAATCAATACGAGGCTATCCGCTTCACTTTTCATATGCCAGGCGGTCAGTTTTACTCAAAAATATTTTTTCAAATAAAACTGCATAAAAGTTACATTTTTAGAAAAATCGTTCTTTCGTGATTCGTTTGCTTACATTTTTAGAGAGATCCTTCTTATCGTTCGTTGAAAAAAAATAATTTTTGAGAGATGAGCTCTTTTCTAAAATGTATATATTTAGAGTTATCTAAACTAAAAAACTAAACCTGTGGCTTTAAGATGCATTAAGGATCAAGGCTTATAGTGTATAACTCTATTTTATTGACCCAGGGACCAAAGGGGCTATACAGCACATATCCCGGCCAGGTGATCAGCCTAAAACCACGGTGAGGCTATTATGCACTTCGTTCACCTACAAAGAATAACATAAAACTTTTGACGTCATTGTCCTATGACCTAATGAAATGAGTTTAAGACAATTTAACCCGATTTTCTTTTAGTATTAATTTCTGAAATGGAAAAGTTAATAAATATCGTTTGCTGTTTGTCTGTTTCAGTTACTGATCAAAGTTCATATCAGCAGCTAACAGTTACGAAAATCCAATTTCAAACGCAATCCAGAGATTCTTCTTTCAACATACGAATACTCTTGTTAATATTTTATCTAATATCATGTTTGGGATTATTCTAATATACACTGATGAGTTTTATTTTTCTTGTTTCTAGCCGTAATGGCTGATCTGGAAGCAAATTTTCCGTCACTGGATGATTTGATGGGCCAAGTGGAAAAATTCGTGAATGGAACGCAAAAATATTCCGAAAATCCTGCTGTCATTGACGTAATTATTCCTATGCTTTGCAGGTAGGTACATCATATAAAATACAATTTGCTTTATTGTGCACTGTAAAAAAAAAAGCCAGATATTTCTTAATCTACGAAAATATACAATAATTTCTTCCAAGTTACCCTCAATCCCTAAAAATGTTTCTAATCTTTAGATACCTGTTCAGTGCAACTAATTTCGATTTGATTAGGAATCAAATTAATGATTTTTGTTGTTCTGTTTGTTAACAGATGGCAGCACTATGCATTCGGTGCTGTGTTATAAAGTCATAATTATGGTATCATGAGTTATACTCCATGTAGGAAAAATTGGCTTTTCAAGGACAAGCGTCCTCTTTTCATTATCCCTTCGGTGGTCACTCCTCGACCCTTATCTTAGGTTAGTAACTGCGGTAATGAAGGGAAAATGAAAAGAGGACGTTTGTCTTTGAAAAGCCGATTTTTCTTACAGGGAATATAATTGATTTTTGGTTCTGATAATGCAACTAGGCGCATAGAAGCTCCTGTTGCATTATTATTTTTATTGTGTTAATTTACCTGCACCCAGTATAGGCAAAGGGATACATATTTTAGAATGTAATTTGCAGCTTTCCTGTAATGAAAGTATGTTAATTAGAATGTTCTTTTGAACTAGTGAAGTTTATTTTGAAACATGAACTGTATATTTCATTGTTTGCGAAGTGTTTGCAAATGTCAAGATTTGTTTTGTGTCGTGAATAAAAATAATAAAATCTCAAGAAAGAGCTATACTTTTCAAAATTCTCTACAATACCTGGAAAACTAGTTTATTTTCGCGATTTAAAGAATCATGCATGAAAACAATGTTCTTTTGCTGTCACTGATTTTCGTAAACGTTTCAGAGTAATTTTTATAGTGTAAATCAGAATGTTGGTTTTTAGGATGCTGCCGATTTTCAATGAAACACATTTTCTTTTGCGTAATTGAAATTATAATTGAAAGTGTAATAATGTTAATGTTAATTCTGTTCATTTATCACGCATGTCTGTAACACATGTTTGTTTACCACGAAAATGTTTACTGCTACATAAAATAAAAACACATACACAGTGTGCCCTAAAATTTCCAGGGCTAATCCTATAAACAAAAAATTAAGAACTGAAATGAAAATTCTAACCTACGTTTATTCGACATAATACCCTCTGTACTCAACACATATTGTATAACAAATGTAACAGTCATCAGAAAACTTCTGGAAGCCCGTCTTTGCAATGTGCGTCAAACAGCCAATCGCAGTCTCTTGAATGTCCGGAATGCCGTTAAAGGTGGTCCCCTTTAAGTGCAATTTCAACTTGGGGAACAGGGAATAGTCACAGGGTGATAAATATTAGGTTGAACAAAAAGTTCTGGGAAATTTTAATCTAATTGTTACCAGAATTTGTATCGTATATAGGAGTACAAGTGGTATATCTGTAGGTGTTCAGGAATTTCGGCTCCAAAATGCATATTGAACAATATGATTTGGGTGTGTTAATCCGGCATTACTGGAGAAAAGGTCTAACTATTTTAAAAGTCGTCGATGAGATTAATGAGGGTGAAGGTGCTGGTACGTCGACAAACTTCGTACTTCCCGCAAATCCGGAATCTCGCAAAACGATGGCATAAAGTCGTGAACTATGATGGTCTTTGAAAAATAGTCCTTGTTGCTCTTGTTGTTAATTTCCGCATAACAACGCAACTTTCAAAAATTTCCCAGAACTTTTTGCTCAACCTAGTATGAAGAACAAGGAGGATAATTGAGCGCGACAGTCCCTTTAGAAGCTAGAAAACAGAATGATCGAAGTGTGTGCTGGTGCGTTATCGTGCAAAAACGACCGACTTCGTTACTGTCGATACCGAGGACGACTCTGCGTACTCGGGCAATGAAACGCCTCAACACTTCCATATAGCAAAGCCCAGTAACAGTAGTACCTTCAGGAATTAACTCCTTGTGAATGATGCCTTCGTGAGCTCCGACATGATCACGTTGCACTGTTACAACAAACCGGATGCACTTAACATCACATTACAGATAATAACGTGAAATTGTACAGCTTTACAAGTATAGGTGCAGATTCCCAAAATTTTTAAGAAGCCAGTGGCTCCTAAACCCCAAAAATCCAGTCTCCACTTTGGCTCCTAACCAAAATCTAGTGGCCACATTGTGAAACAAATTCATAAAACAATAGTGTTTATATGGAAAAAAAACTTAACAAAAATACTCAGGAATTCAAAGTGAAAAGTAGTTTAATTGATAAATACACATGTACAACAAAACACAGACTAATTACAACAAATGCGTATATTTAATTTAATCCTAAAATTCTTGAAACTTTGATATTAAAAAAGTATAGTATAAATCTGGAAAAAATCAGAAGATAAAGTTGGGCAAAATACAATTGAATAACAAAACATGTATAAGCTAAGCAGTGATGATAATGGGAAATATTAGGAAAACTTTATTTCTTATTTTTATTTTGTCATATAAAAGTATACATATAAAAAAATTTAGGAATGTGTAAGATTATGTTGCACTATAAAAATCTCGCACTTGCAGAAAACATTTACAGAGCAAGAATGTACCTCGGGTTAAGTATTTTTTCGTGCGAGTTTCTTTTACTTTTTGTTCTTTTTTCTTCTGAGTTCGGAATCCTCTATCCTCGCGACTCCATGATCCAAAGCCCTTAAATAATCGACATCGCATTGTGAACGTTGGACTGTCTCGTGAGAAGATCTGCAGTAAAGAAATATTTATTTCAACTCTGGATTTCGAATGAAACCTTCGAAGAAATGCTTGCTTTCGCTGGTGTCCAAAGGAGAAGTTTTACCATTAGCTCGCTTCTGTGCCGAGCTTTGCAGCTGTTAAGCTTTGTAGTGGAGCGGACATGCGCAAAATTATATTGGAACATAATGTTCGGCAAGAAAGCAGTACATCACAGGGGCAGCGTTCACGACGGTAACGCATAAATTCCCTGACTTTAGATCGCAAAAATTCCCTGACTTTTTATCAAGGTCATACTTGATCTCGGTCAGTGAAAGGAGTAGGTGCTTTTCTATTTGCAAAACAAGAAAAAATATAAAAATTCCGCGACGAGGATTGGGAACACTGGAAATTGATATCTGGCAACTAAGAAACTGAAAGTTAGTCGCCACGTGGCGACCGGCCACCGTAAATCCGCAGCTATATTTACAAGACAAAGTAAAGGAGGCGAAATAAGACGAAGTTTGTCGTGCTTTCCACATCACCTGCGAACACGCAGCGCCATCTATTGGCCGGTAGCCTAATCAGTCCGAGAAATTTTGAGACGGACTGTGTAGTGGAAACGAACAGAAACCAAAAAATACCCAATTATTTAACGTACTTTTATGGTTCTAGCGGCATCTTTGGTTTCGAAAAAAATTAATATTTACCGTTTCAAGAAAGAAAAAAAAACTCGGAGATCGTTTCGCGTTTGCTTTTATCTTCTCTTTTTCTTCTTCAGTTTTTAAATGTTATCTCCGTTTCCCAGACGGAAATGCAAAATAAAATTTACATATTAATCACTTATTCCTAGTACGTTTAAAGTTCTAACAATATCTCTGGTTTAAAAATATTATTTAAAAAAATATTTATTTTCTGAAAGTTGTTTCGCAAATTCGCCAGAGATTTTTATTTTTCCCACTGCACTTTTGAAGATATCGTTTCCTGTTTTAAGAGAATTATGCCTTGGAACATTTTCGAAATGTATTGCACGTTTCTATCCATTGCCGAAGAAATCTCTACATTTTTTATCACAGGTTGTTAATACTGGAAGATATCATTTCGCGTTTAAAAGGATTAAGGAGGAAGGGTACACGTTTTATATATTTAGGTTTTCTCAGGAACTTTTGGTCAGAATTGATAGTTTAATGTAACCAAAAGTCAGAAATTAAATCGGCAATCACTATTACTGGGGAAAAGTTTCGTTAATCAATATGTAATCCTACAAATCGGGGTTTCATTTGCAGAAACAGGCCGGAGCGTGCGTAGCACGCCCGGTGTATGCTACAGAACTCAGTGGGTCCGCAACTCTAGGTTCGTTTGGATATATTTTCATTTAAAAACACATAATCATTTAAATTCTAATGTGTACGCTGTTGAAGGCAGCAGGGACATCAACATTAGGACCGTTTGGAAACATTTTCGTCTAAAAATATCAAATATTTCAACTCTGATTTTAGGTATATTAAGGTTATTATCATGTGCCTGGCCAACGCCGTGTGACTGAGCTATTTACATAAAAAAAAGAAAGAAGTGACAAAGTTATCAGGTAGCTCATACGTTTTCTGTGGAGTATTTTTAAAAATATATTATATTTATGCTAATAGATGACGCTGTACTCTCTCAAACTGTAAGAATGCTCAAAATAACGATTCAAAATTTCAAAATACAAATATTTTTTCGCATTTCAATAACTAAATTAAAAATAAGTTAAACACTGAGTTACTTTTGATTCAATTTCACGCATTAATTTCAGCATTCTTACATTTTAAGACATCGCAGTGCCACCTATTCGCGAAAACTTGAACTATTTTTTTTAATTTAGTGTGCATAAAACTTATTAACTATTCATGATAAATATTTCCTTTCATATTTATATTTATATTTTTATAATTAATGAATCATTAAAACACTTTACACATGATAAAATAATAAAATTTACGTATATTGTATAGCTGATTTTTTTTTCTAGGTCTATTTAAGTTGGTGATTGATTTATTTATGCATGAAATAATTTACGTTTCAAAAACGGGATATGCGAAAACATTCTCTTCCAACAATTGCACTAAATTTCAATTAACATTTTTATGTATATATGAAAGGAATCCGCTTTACTTCATTTTATGTGATGCTAGTCCTGGCATTAACAGAAGCTGAGACAGTTTTGTCCTGAAACTGACATTATTTTCTTTAATATTACATCATCTCACATGAAGTCAGGTCCAGTGACTTGTGAGCCACTAGGAGCAAACGCTCTCTAATTTTCGTGTTAGATTGAACACAGGATCACATCATAATCTGTCTCCTTTTTCCCCCTGCACTCTGCTCTTCATAAGCTAGTTTTTACTTTTTCCAGCAGAGGGCAAAAGTATCAAAGTGGGAGGTTTATCTTTTCATAATTGGTGCTTTATCATTTTTTATAATTGTGTTTTTATGGAGACAAGAGTTTTGACTTACATGATTGCACCACCAAGAGCTAATTCTAATTTTAATGTTAACTATTATTTATGAGGTAATCATAGTATGAACTGTCAATTAGTCAAAAGTTAATTAGGATTTATCTCCTATAATGTAATCATCAGTTTTCCTTTTGACACTAATTTAATGTACTTTAAACATATTTACTTTGGTTTATTGCTCTGAAATTAATAACTGTCATTCTGGAGAAACTTTATTAAACTGTATGATTTAAATGTAATTCTATATTTATCATAATCCTTTGTTGTTTATAATTTGATTACTTCTTGACTCAAGAGATATTTATTACTTTTATAAGGATTTTATATGTCAACAAGGGGTAATTTCTTTACCAAATCTGTTCCCTAAATACCAATTAGTGTCAAAGATTTTTAAGATAAGTAAACTGATTTTACTTATTTGATTTAAGAGTCTAAAAAGATAAGATGGGTTTCCTGATTTAAAAATTTAATTTGAATTTTGAATTTTAAAAGGGTTTATTATTTAAAAATGTTTTTATTTTTATTTATTTATTTTTATCCTTTCATATATATATAAATATGCATTAACAGTTTTTCATTCCTGCAATTTTTTGTTGCTGTTAAATAATATGTGCATTTTTATTCAGTAGCGTGTCGTGAAGTTTGTTATCGTTATTTATGCATGCATTTATTTTCGAAAATTAATAATTTTTAATTTTCGTATTCTGTTAGTTACCTGCCATTCTGGTGGAGTCAAGGTCCAGATAATGTGAATGTTCAGTCAGGGTGAGTAAATACAGGACTCCTTATAACATTTGTGCATGGTGATTTTGAAAGTACATGTATAATATTATAAATTGTCAAACTATTTATTAAACCTACTGCTTATCACCATAAAAACTGTATTATAATACCAACTTATTTAAAGTGGATAAGAATTCTGCATGTCAAAACTAAATTTAAATGGAAAAGGTTAAAATTTTAAAACTTAATTTAAAAAAATAATAATAATAAACCTTAAATACCACTATGCATCCCTCCGTCAATAGAGAGCAACGTTTCGATTTTATATATATAAAAGAAAAAAAATAGCTAAATCTTAAATAGATTTTATTGGGCAAAGTGTTACTGAGAAATATTTTCAAGAATTCCATTTTCTTTTTTTGGGGGGGGGGGAAGGGGGGGGGGCGAAGTGAAGGATGCGAAGATTTTTTGTTTCTCATCTCCCATTAGCTTGTCTAAGAAGATTAAATTTTCAACTATGGCCACATGTTTGTCAGTTTGACACTATTTCTTGACAAATATTTCTAACAAAATCCTTTATTTTTTAAATTTTTGTAATTGTGTTTGTCTATTTCTACTTTTTTAGACTGTGCGAAACATGAACACTCGAGTTTTGTAGTCACAAAAATGTTAATTCTAAGATTTTAATTTTCTTTTCTAATTATTTCTTAAATGGAGATTTATTATTTTCTTTTTTAATCTTGATTTGAGAAAATTCTTTTTTCTTTGTATTTCTAAATTTAATACTTAAATTTTAATACTTCAGTACAAACTAAACTAGGGAATTTTTGGAAAAAAATCACCGATTTATAAAATTTTTTAGAACCGTTTCGGGGCATTTACTTTTGCCCATTTGGCAACACTGATAAGTAAACATCGACCAAAACCGGTTTTTAAGACCGAAACCGAATTTCAGTAATCTTCCTATTTTCGTCCACAAACGAAAATGTTAAAAAAAATTAAGTAATTAATACATACATAAATATACATAATTGTTAATTACTTATACGTGTTTATTAAATATACATAAAAATTATATAATAATACGTGTGGTCCAAGTTGCCTCTCTATGCCTCTGACCATAACTTTTTATTTTCGTATAAAATGAAATGTAATTAATTCATCAACGACACAGGATGATTTTCTAATTATACGAATTTCATCTAATTAAAAATGTTTTAAGTATACATACCTCGATTATTCTTTTATAATAATTTTTGTAAATGGTCACCTCTTACACTAGAACTTTCTCAAAGAGTATTCGAAACACTTCTGCTGGTTCAAACAAAGATTTTCTATTACTGTTAAGTCGGCAGATTTCAATAAGCACGTGAAAAGCGTCTGCAAAGTTCAGTCATATATGCATTACCTGCTGTATAATTTTCACCGACGTCTTGAGTCAATCACGACTGATAATTATAAACAGTGACGTTCATAACAATCAATAAAAAGTGTTTCATTTGAGCCGACATAGCTCATATATGTTGAAAATTTACGAAGGAAGAAAGGAGATTTTTGAAATACAGATAGTTTCGGTTCGGGCGAATTTTCGGTAGCATTTTCGCCGAAAACGAATTTTCGGCGAAACTCAGATTTTGGACCGAAAACTAAAACTGAATTTTCCGTCGATCGCTATTGATAAAATGCTAAATCAATCAATACGGTATGCAAAAAAAGGTCAATTTATAAAATGATTTGCGAGCATGATTGTTGCCTTTGTCTGATTTTCGTAGACGTGCGTCTTCATAAAAAAAGATTTTAATTAAGAGTGGTAATATATTTATTGGTATGAAATTTCAAATTCTAAAATTCGCCAGTATTTACACTGGTGTCCAAAATTAAGGACCAGTCACAAAATGCTAATTTTTAAGTAAGCGAATACTCAAAAGGAGATAATATAATTCGAATAATTACTATTTCTACAGCACAGCTAGTCCATATAGCATGTCATTCATGTCATACATGGTCACAAGTGTCACAGTCACTACGGTGAAACAAAAATTAGGAAATTCCACACGTCTCATTATGAATCTCAAATGATCACTATATGTGACTCCACTGAGACTTCAATGGACTGCTGCTTTGTGGCGAGTCACCAGGTGACTTTACAATGTAGTTACATTGTGACTGTCATGTGACTGTCATTTTTAGACTCAATTTCAAAGTCATCATGAAAGTTGCATTATGATAAGTCACCAAATAATATCACATTATAGTCACATGGTGACTTTTCATAAAAGAGCACAATGGTGACTTCACAATAGTCTTTCTGTCACCTGAAGGTCATCATGTGACTTTAATGTGACATTATTTGGTAACTTATCACAATGCAGCGTTCACGATGACTTTGAAACTGAGTCTACAGATGACAGTCACATGAAAGTCACAATGTAACTACATTGTAAAGTCACCTGGTGACTCGTCACAGTGACGTCTCAGTGGAGCTACATATAGTGATCATTTGAGACTCATAAAGAGATGTATGGAATTTCCTAGTTTTTTGCTTCACCGTAGTGACTGTGACACTTGTGACCATGTCTGACATGAATGAGATGTTATATGGACTAGCTGTGCTGTAGAGATAGTAATTATTCGAATTATATTATTTCCTTTTGAGTATTCGCGTACTTGAAAATTAGCATTTTGTGATTGGTCCTTAATTTTGGACACCAGTGTATTTACAAAACTGTCATTTTTTATCCCTATACTTCTTATGATTTTGTGTGGCTGTTAATGATTTGGCTGGAAATTTATTTTTTAAACAACTTATCCCTTCTAGGAACCACGTTACTATGGTCACAAGTGAGCATCTCAACGCCTTGCTAAAGAATATCTTTAACTTGATTAAGAAGACCGTTGGTGAGGAAGATGCACCTTGGATGGTCAATATTGCTGGTAATTTATTTTTATTTTTATACCATGAAACTTTAATAAATACTTTAAAATTAAATTACTTTATAAAACTCAATCGGTACACAAAGTTACAAGGTGTTCTAAAATGAATCGAACAAATTTACAAATTCAGTAATAAATAATACATTAAATTTAAAAAATCAAAAAACCCGACTGCGTAAAAAGCGAACTAATTAATTATTTCTCATCAATATGAAACTATTTTTTATATTACTTACCATTTTTTTTTATTTACTTGTACTGATGACTTTTAATTTGTGTTTAATTATTAGTTCCTATCTACAAACACTCTTTTGATGAGGCCTATAGATGTCTATTATGAAGGTTAGAGTTACAGTCAAGGTAGCGATCCAAAGTACACAACTTCCAGGTTGTGTAATATTTAAATGGAGCTTCTGACTACAAAATGGTCAATGAAACATCGTCTTCATTTTGAAAGACCTATCCAATGATAGACCACTCAATAGGGTGCGTAATTTTTTTTTTCGTCTCTACCGCCATTTTTTTTACGGTCGCCATTTTGAATTTATAAAAACAAAACCTATCCTATAACCATCGGAAGATTAAAACGAATTGATAGAGACCTCATTCATTAAAATCTATCCAGTCGTTGAAATGTTTAGACGGTATAAAGAAATCCACATACACAGATACGTGTGAAACACATAACCTTTCTTTTCAGTCGGGTAAAAATAATAAAAAAAAGTGCCCAGTAAAACGAAGCAGATATATCAGGTGTATGGTGAAATACTGATAATCTATTGCAATTTTTGTTGACTTCTAAACATCGAATATTTCCAATTTTTACACCATCGTATAGGGGCAAAAAAGTTATTTTAAATGCAATTCATGAAAATCCATCCAGCCGTTGGGATGTTTCGAGGGTATAAAGAAATCTACATACACAGATACGTGTGAAACACATAACCCTTCTTTTCAGTCGGGTAATAAACTGTGGTTATTGAAAATATTCTTGCAGGAGATTCCATGTTCAAATTCGAGGATTTCTTTAATACGCTTTCTTTCTTCAGTTTCAAACATCAGCAACAGATGGCGCTGCTCTGCACTGTCTGAAACTGATAGAATTTTCAAACTAAGGTATAAAAATGTTTCAAAGTTGAATAAGCTTTTAAACTTTGAATAGCTCTTGAAACACATAAAAATGGTTTGTGTTTTGTAATTGGTAGGTTATTTTAAGCGGTATTGTAATTTGAGATAGTGCAACGGTATACATTGGTAAAATTTGGAATTAAAACAATAATTTAAAAATAATTTCCTTATTTCACGCATTACTTTTCTGCGAGAATAGCAAAGTTGAATTATTATTGAATTTTAAAAAGTTTTATTCACTCATTAAATTTACATATTCATGAGCCTAGTGTATGAACTCTGGATTCTCATTAACATTTGTAGGGTATATTTGCAAAATTATAGTAAAATGAAATAAGGAATTTTGTGATCTGTCCCATACATGCGACACATTTAATGAAATACAACGGCTATGTTTTGTGAAAAGTTATGCATTAGAATAGTGCTTTATATTACATATTGTTTATATAAAAATAAGAAAAAAAATTATTTGTACCTTTAGCAAACGGCAAGCTCTGTTAAAAATTTGCAGCATTCTGGCAGGTCATTTGATCGTTTTTTCCGAAAACGGTAAAAACAACCATAATTTAACACTATTCTGACCATATTATTGGCCATTTTATGGTCAGAAGATAGTTAAATTATCGTTATGAAACCGTTTTTTCAAAAAACGGTCGAATGACCTGCCAGAATGCTGCAAAATTTTTAACAGTGAGCATTCGATGTTTTTCAACATTCATTTTAAATTAAGCGAACGGGAAAGTTTGCTCAAAAACTATCAAGTAAATTTTTTAAAAATACTACAAAACAGGAATTCTGCTTTTTCAGACTTTGGTGTCTCCCCCAATGAAAAAAAATATATAAAAATATAGATAGTACAAAACATATTTCAGTTTTAACACTTAAAATACACGCTTTTATTTTACAGGGTGTCCACTCTCAACGGTGTCCAGTGGCTAATTCCTAAATCGTTAGTCATAGACAAAGTTCCAATTACAAAAATGTCTTAAATGAGGTAAAGAAATATTTTAAAAACGATTTGGGTCAGTAAAAACATTTCTTAAAAAATTACGAAATTTAAATTTTTATACGGTCCCCCGGTCCGATACGTTATATTTGGTAAAATTTTCCTCTTACACTGACAAGTGAGACAAAAAACAGTCCCGTTATTCTACGATTAAAATTGACCGAACAATAGCTGTTTAAAGTTGGAGCATATTTTTCGCTGGAAATTAGGGGTCTTTCACAAATTTAGTAGAAATATAATTTCGTCAGATATACATATTAAAAAAAATGGTTGAGAGTAAAATTAACATTGCAATATAAATTTGAAATTTTTAATCATTCTGACATATTAATGTTTTATATACAATTTGTAACAAACATATAGGAAGAAATAAAAACCAGAATTTTTGTTAAGCAAAATGAAGAAAATTAATAGCCTCAATACTTTACAAAATGATACGTATTTTAAAATGTTATTAGATTATACTAGCTTGCAAAAGTTGGGTTATGTCATGTTTTTTTTTTTTTTTTATAATTGATTCTTATGTATTCTGTACCGCTGAATCAGAAATTGACCTTCATTTTTTACCATCACGTAAAGATTTTTTGTAAATCGTAAATTTTAAAATTAAACAAAGAAAAAATAGCGAAAATTTGATACTGTGAAATAGATGTTATTGTTGTGTTTTTAACTTTTGATAATTGATTTTTATGTATATTTACCGCTGAATCCGAAAATGACCATCATTTTTAACCATCATGTCAGGATTTTTCGCAAATTGTAAATTTCAAAGTTAAAAAATTCAAAGTTAAAATTGAACCACCTCCCCCACTTCACCGAACCCTCAGCTTTTTAGCTGTAAGAATCCCAGTATAAGCCAAAAAAATGAATAAATTATTGAATTAAATTAAATTAAATTTAAAAAGTTTTACATCTGTTTTATAGTATCAGATTTTCGCTATATGCTTTGAAATTTACGATTTTCAAAAAAATTCTAACGTGATGGTTAAAAATGAAGATCATTTTCAGATTCACTGCTAAAAAGTACATAAAAGCAATAATCAAAAGCCAAAAAACACAGTCATATCCTCTATTTTATAGTATCCGATTTTTGTTATTTTTAACTTTGACAATTTATGATTTGCGAAAAATCCTGACATGATGGTTAAAAATTAAGGCAATTTTCGGATTCAGTGTTAAATAATACATAAAAGTTAAAAACCCCAACAATCTCCGTCTTGTATTATCTAATCTAAAACTTTTTCATAAACTTCTTGGCGGTAATCTATCCGAAATTTTTTGTGTTATCCTATAAAATAAGTATAAATGGTAACCACCGAAAATCATAATAATATTAGATTGCTATCGGATTTGCGCCAGTATGTAAAATGTAATCTCGTTCGGATATTTGAAAGTGGGTTAAAGTTCGAGTACAGATTTTGACCTGGAAAAACATACATACAATTGTTGAAGTTAAATAAAAACTTATGAAAATAACATATTTTTTGTTAAAAGAAATCATGAAAAGAAACAGTCTCAAATCCTTACAAAATAAAACATATGTTAAAATACAATTATTTTAGCCAATAAGAAAATTAATAAAAGTAAACTTAATCGTAATACTTCTAAGATTTTTTTCAAAGCGCATGAAATAAGTTCTTCGAATACTTTCAGCATGTGGTATATGACCTCTCAAAGCCTTGCCGTACTCATTTCTGTTCACATGCAGAAAGGTGGTATAAGTCATGCATTTTTAAAGTTTCATAACTCGTTCAATTTTAGGGCTATACGAACGGGACTTTTTTTTTTGTCTTAATTGTCAGTGTAATAGGAAAGTTTTACTAAATATAACTTAAAGGACCGGAGGACCGTATAAAAATTTAAATTTCGTAATTTTTTAAGAAATGTTTTTATTGACCCAAATCGCTTGTAAAATATTTCTTTGCCTCATTTAAAACATTTTTGCAATTGGAACTATATGTCTGTGATTAACGGATAAGAAATTAGCCATTGGACACCGTTGAGAATGAACACCCTGTATATAAAATAACGCCATGTACATCCGCTGAAGAATACCACATTTACGATCCAGGCCTAAACAACATCTACAGAAAAGTATGCATAGAACGTCACTATCGCAGATTAATACACAATTCCGGCAAAAAGCGATGTTGTCATTCAAGAAACTCGACCAAAAAAAATCGGCTATCTAATGATTCATATGCCTTCATTTGTTTGTAACATTAATATAGATACTTAAGATTAAATATAGTTTATAATAGTTCCATGTTTTATCAGAAATCGTTCATTTATATTTTTTCAAAATTCGAAAAACGTTATTACACACGGATTAATAAAATTGCATTCTTTCTGCTTTTTGATAGAAATTAAGTAAATGCAGAAAATAAGTCATACAAAAAGTCTTTAAAATACATTTTTTATACCAGACGATATTCTTGGCGTAGCCCGTATTTAAATTATAATTTTCTTTTCGGTTGTTATGGCAACAAAAAGATATAGTAATCTACTATTTTCCCTTTACTTTCTACAGAAATAGAGTACTTCAGTTGCCCCCATTGCACAAATGGCATTAAAAACTACAAATAAATTAATATCTCATAATTAAATTGAGATGCAGTTTTCAAAAAAATTGCATTTAAAAGTACTTTTATCCCCTATACGACGGTGTAAAAATTGAAAATATTCGACGTTTAGAAGTTAAAAAAATTGCTGTAGATTATCAGTATTTCACCATATACTTGCTTCGTTTTACTGGGCACTTTTTTTATTATTATTTTTACTGATGAATTCCTTTCTTGTTTAGTGATATTAATCATTGAAATTTTATTCTAGCTCACGCTGGCCAAATAGTGATCAACTCTTCCGAAGATCTTTTGATGGACCCTGTCCTTCCTCTGGCAGAAAAAATCGGTACCCGTGCGATGGCTATATATCACAAAGAAGACTCCATGAGGGGATTTCTAAAATCGGGAGCTGAAGATTCCTCTCAACTTGAAGGACAGCTGCAAGATGTAAGTATTGGTACTTTTTAACTCACGGGCTATCAAAGCCTGAGAGCTAATGTGCCCGCCGGGTCTGTATGTATATGTACGTATGTATGTACATACGTAACGCGATAACTCTTGATAGAAATATCCAATTTGCTTCAATTTTTTCTAGATTCATTCTCATCAGGCGCTTCTCTGATTACTTTTGGGGGTTCATTGGTTAAGTTTAAAGGGGGATACGGGTGGCTATTTCCCCATTTAACTTAGATAAATGGGTTTTTCATGCACAATTATCAGATTTGCATCAATTTTAGTATATCTGTTAATTCTGATAAGGCGCTTCCCTGATTAGATTTGGGGGTTCAATGTTTAAGTATAAAGTGGGGATAGGAGGGGGGGGGTAATACACCATTAATTTAGATATATAGGTTTTCTTATCCGATTTGGCTTCAAATTTGGAGTACCGGTTTATTGTGATAAAGCTTTTCCCTGATTAGATTTGGAGGTTCATCGTTTAAGTATAAAGGGGGGGGGGGGGATCGGAGGAGGGTAATACCCCCTTAATTTAAATAAATAGGTTTTCTTATCCGATTTGCTTCAAATTTGGTACACCGGTTTATTATAAAAAGGCGCTTCTCTGATTAGATTTGGAGGTTCATTGGTTAAGCATAAAGGGGGGGATCAGGGGCTAATGCTCCCTTAATGTAGGTAAATGGGTTTTCCTATCCGGTTTGCTACAAATTTGTTATACCGGTTTATTCTGATAAAGCACTTCCCTGATGAGATTTGGAGGCTCATTGTCTAAGTATAAAGATGAGAAACAGAGGAGTGGGGCTAATCCGCTTTAATTTGATTTTTGAGGGGCATTGTTCTTTGAAATAAGAGTACAATATACAATTAATGTGAATAGCCTGTGAGCTCAAAGCCATATGTTTAACTGGACACTTTTCTTTTTATTAACTCACAGGCTATTAAAGCTCTGATAGCTAAGCCCGCCGGATCTGTATGTATGTACGTATGTATGTACGTACGTAACGCGATAACTCTTGATAGAAATATCCGATTTGCATCAAATTTTTTTCTCGGTTCAGTCTGATAAGGCGCTTCCCTGATTAGTTTTGGGGGTTCATTGGTTAAGTATAAAGGGGGGAAAGGGGGATAATCCTTCCTTAGCTTAGATAAATGGGATTTTCCTGCAGTATTATCAGATTTTCTTCAAATTTGGTATACCGGTGAATTCTGATAAGGCGCTTCCCTGATTACATTTGAAGGTTCATTATTTAAGTGTAAAGGGGGGAGGGGAAGTTGGGGCTAACACCCCCAATAATTTAGATAAATGGGTTTTTCTATCGATTTGCTTCAAATTTGATATACCGGTTTATTCTGATAAGGCGCTTCCCCTATTAGATTTGGAAGTTCATTGATTAAATATAAAGGGGGTAACGGCGGGCTAATACCCCCTTAATTTATATAAATGGGTTTTCTATCCAATTCGCTTGAAATTTGATATATCAGTTTATTCCGATAAGGCGCTTCTCTGGTGACATTTGGAGGCTCATTGGTTAAGTATAAAGAGGGGAAACGGGCGGGGGCTAATCCCCTCTTAATTTATTTTTTGAGGGGCATTATTATCCTTTGAAGTAAGAGTATAATATACAATTAGTGTGAATAGACTGTGAGCTCAATGCCATCTTTTTAACTGGGCACATTTTTTTTTTAATCCGGTCACATTCTATTTTGGAAAAGGTTCCGAAAGTAAATGTATCCTCTTTAACAATTGAGGTCTAAGCCTGAGTGTCACTCGGGTTGCCGTTTTCGGTGAGGCGAACTAAGCCCGAGACTTCTCGGGGTCAACTTTTAACTCTCTGAGCTATAAAAGTACCTACTGTATGCGTTCGCGGTATTTTCAGATATTATCTAGGAACCTTTTATTTTGAAAAATACATTTAAATAGTTCCGTGATTATGAATTAAAACAGTTTGAAGTTTATAATTAAAATAAAATTGTTAAAACCCATATCTTCCAAATATTTTTTTAAAAATCATGAAAAGTACCCAATACCCTCAGTCCAGAGGAAGATATGCAGTTGAAATAGCTCAAACCTCAAAGTGTTAAGAAATAAAATGTTATAAAAATCGAAAAAGTAAAACAGTAGCTGATTAGAGCTCGACCTCAGCTATCCTATTTAAAATCATTTAAAATTTTATTAATGCAAACGAGATATTTGAGAAGAACGTTGCTATTGTTTTAAAATTAGCTAACGAGTGTCTGTTCTTGACTAGACTCTTTCTTAGAGTCCAGAAGAGATAAATGTTGCCGCCAATGAAAATTTTGATAATTTATACCAGGAAACCTCACATCGTACAAATATAATGTCAAAAACAGAACAAATACTTCCTATTCTTCTTAGTTTATTTATCTATTTGCAATATTTCGAAGTTGAATCTTCAGAAACAACAAAAATCCAACAATTTAAGGGGTCTCAGGAGTCTTAAAATTGGAAAAAATAAAAAATAAAGACTATTTTCAACATTGAATATCTTAAAATGTATTTGATTTTAAAACAAAAATTGTGAGGGGATGAAAGATATAAGTATGTTCTTTTATTTCATGTATTTAAAAAATTGCCAGATGCAGAATTAGCATTTATGGAGGCGCCAAACTGTCGGACATTTGACGAGCAGAAAATTGGTATAACAGCTTACGCGCAGGCTTACAAAATAAATTTTGCAACTAGAATAGAAATTTTGGTGCCTACTTATATTTCAGATTGCAACAATAACCATGAACTTAAATAAATATGTATTTAGAACATTTTTATATTTTTAGTATAAAGTTGCATTTAGCTAATGCGAAATTTTGAAAATTTCAACAGTATAATCACCTAAAAAAATAGTTTTTTTCAACAATAAAAAGGAAATTTTAGGTTCAGTTTATACAGACTAACATGAAACATATGCTTTGAAAATTTCATGAAAAAATATTCAGAAGTTTTTGAGATATCATGCGCGTTATGCCCAAAAACGTCATTTGGAGAAAAATGACTTCAAAGTTTAGGAAACGCCGCTTCAGCAATTGAGTAGATTCTAAAAGACGTAACTTCTGTTCTAATGGGAATTTCAGGGAAACTATTATATCAAAATTTTCAAAAGAGATGGTAGTTTAACATCTAAAAAAATTAAATTTTCGAAACTTTTGAAACTTTAAAAGTCCTGAGACCCCTTAATTTAACTTTTTTTTCGCAACACACCTAAAGTGCTATTACGACACACCAATGTGCCGCGGTACAGCAGTTTAAAAACTGACTCACTTACGTGCGTATTTTTGCAGTCTGTAGAAGACATAGGTTATTTCTCCATCCAAAATTATTGTAGTTTCTCTATTTTTATCTTATTTTTAACTGGCACTGTAACAAATATATTTAGACTCCGCTAGATGGCAGCACTAAACGACAGTCTGTGATGAACAGCTGTCATAGTTTTTCCCATGATTCTCTGCGGTTACGTTTTCCCTGGCAGAGAGTTCTACCAAAATCTTTGGTTCTACGACTTGCGATGGAGATGGTGCGAAATGCCCGCTGTCTTGTTTTTTTTCCCGCGGAGTTTAAAAAGAGATGGGAAGTGATGAAATGTTTGCAAATCAATGTTTCACACGCGAATTTCTTCTGCCGTTCTTTACGATGTAAATATCTACAGTAATCCTGTAAATAGCAATATGTCTTGTATACAGAGTTTTATTAAACATTTCTTTCTACTAAAGTACAGAGTGGCGTTTCCTTTTGAAGTGATTAGTCGATTGATAAATATTGTGGCGCTTATTTTTTTGGAAAGCAGGTAGCTATAACAGGTATTTTTAAGTACTTTTTCACCCGAAATAATATTTAAAAGTAAATTTAAATAAATTTTTTCCCACGATATCTGTATCGAAATAAGACTCGAAATTTTCATATCGATATAATAAAAAATATTACCAATAATGTTAACAAGTTTATTGAGACTTCATGTAGCATTAGTTTTAAATGCATAAAAACAGTTTATTTTAATGAATTTCCCATTAATTCCTATCTCTGTTTAGACATTTTTGGAGTGAATCAGTGTACTGTAAAGCATAATCTGATTAATGTTTATCTTTTATCTAAATAAAATTTTTTTTATCTAAATGGAAATCTTTTATCTAAATTAAATGCACAAAAACAGTCTATTTTAATGAATTTCCCATTAATTCCTATCGCAGTTTAAACATTTTTTGAGTGATTCATTGTAAAGCATAATCCGGATTAATGTTTATCTTTTATCGAAATAAAAATATTTTATCTAAATTAAACGCATAAAAACAGTTTATTTTTATGAATTTTTTATTAATTCCTACTTCAGTTTAGACAATTTTTTATTAATTCAGTGTAAAGGATAATCCAATTAATGTTTATCTTTAATCTAAATAAATTTACTTATTACTTTGATATTTTATTTATTTTCCTTTCGTGAAAACTGAGACTGAAAAACAGCCATTTTACTGAAAAAATATGCTTTCAAACTGAACTGTAAAACGTACAAAGTATTAATATAGCCTGTTTTTGTGCATTTATATATATATTATAATGAATACGATGGAAATTTGGGATTCTGTTCTAAGGTATTTTATTGTTTCTGGCATAGTTCTTATTACTTTAAGTTTAGTGTCAGAATTGTTTGAAAAATTTGATTTTTTTACCATCATGATTTTTTTTTCAGGAGTACAACTTATTGGTTCGAGATGTCTATGCATTTTATCCTCTTCTCATCAAATATGTTGATTTACAAAGGTAATTTCAAATGATTATTTTTTTTTTTATGTTTCGAAGTGTTATAATGCCGAAATTTACACAATGCGGTCATCTTTTAATAGTACCTGACCACCTACACTATGATTATACCTCTCGTGACTGTCACCAAGAATTTCATTTTGAATACATATAGAGAATAAGCTATTAAGCTTCAAACAATAGAATCTGGTAAGCCGAACGAAGAAGTTTGTAACCATTATTTTTTTCTAAACATATCGACGTGCACACAGTACAACTTAGAGCGCGGGTACGCAGTGAAACAGTGTCTAGCTGTGTACACTGTAAAAAAAAAAAAATCCGTTAAAATGCGTAAATTGTACTGGCAATGTTATGTGAAAAAAACGGAATTTTTCTGGAATTTACGGGGGGAAATTCCTTTAAAATACGTAAATTGTACTGGCAATTGAGGAGCCAGTACTATTTCTGTACTTTAGCGGATTTTTTTCCGTAAATTATGTGAAAAACGGAATTTTTTCTGGAATTTATCGAAAAAATTCCGTTAAAATACGGAAATAGTACTGACGTCTCGATTGCCAGTACAGTTTCCGTATTTTAACGGAATTTCTTTTACAGTGTAACATCACAGTTATATTTGTTCTATAATAAATAATATCTATTGTATGTTACTTCAATGTACTTTTATCTCTTTGAGTCATGGGCCGCCATAAATAAGATACATATCTCATTACTGTCCATCAATTTGTCAGTTTTTGGACACATTAAAGCGTTTTTCAATGCGGCTGTTGATACATATGTGCTCATAATAGCCCGGGTGGCAGTGTCATATTTTTTGCATCGATTTTAGTCTAGGACTATTATCATAGTGACATCACCCTGCCCCATTAATATGAAATGAATGGCAACCCATTTACTGATGACTCTCCGCGAGTTAGTTTCATCATCAGTATTTAATACCGAAAATTATAATCATTATGAAAACCATTAACACCGAAATATATCTGATAAAATATGTTAAATCATAACATCAAAACATTGTTTTCAAAAGTAATAAGAAACACGCGAAATAAGAAAAGTCCTTCCGGTCAGTGCCGGGAGGAAGAGGTAGCTTTCATATTCCTTATTTTAAAAAAGCCAACTTATATTATTCAAACACACGAAGCTCAATTAAGTGGAAACCGAATGTTGGAGATTCAATACTAATTTTTATCAATACTAAATCATTTTGAATGAGAATTTCGCAAAATTAGTCAGCTTTATCCAAGCTGCTTTTATTTAAAGTAACTTATATTTCGCTGCCAAATTCGGCGATTTCTTAAAGTGCCTGCCATTTTAAGACAACATGGTGGATGAGGCTAACCAGTGAACTTGGTCGAGACCTTAGTAATTGCTGTGCACATGCTCACTCACATCGGAATCGGTTGATACATACGAGTGCTGTCGCAGGCAAAAAAATCAGATTTTTCAAAATGTCACCCACGTTAGAAATTGAAACTGCTATATCTGAGCCATTTCTTAAGATAAAGACAAACAAAAAATGCTCCTGAATCCTTATATCAAGGTCAAATACTTAAGAAAGAAACCTTTTTCAATTTCTAATTTTTTTGCACCTCACTTTAAATATATATTTTTTTAATTTAATGGCCGCCATTTTGAAACAAGATGGCTGATGAAGCTGGCCAGCGAACTTGGTCCAGATATTGATGTATACTATCCACATGCCTTCTTCCATCGAAATAGGCGAATACGTGTGGTATCGCGAGACAAATACAAGATCGTTTCAAAGTATTAGCCATGATAGAAATTCAAAGTGCTATAATTCAACCACTTTTTAAGATATAAACAAAAGAACAAATTTTCAGAAACAAAAACTGCTCCAGAATCTTTGTATCAAGGCCAAACACATGAAAAAAATCTTTTTCATTTTCCAATTTTTTAATACCTCATTTTAAATTTTAAATTACATTTTTTTTTTAAATGGCAACCCTTTTGAAACAAGATGGCGAATGAAGCTGGCCAACAAACTCGGTCGAAACATTAGTATGTACTATGTACAGACCAAGTTACATTCAAATTGGTTCATAAATACGCCTGTTATCGCGTGACAAAAATCAGGGCGTTTCAAAATGTCAGCCACGCTAGAAATTCAAAATGCTATAACTCAGCCATTTTTTAAGATATAGACGATACAAAAGCTGCTCCCGAATCTTTATATCGAGGTCAAACACATAAGAAAAAAATATTTTTTCAATTTTCAATTTTTTGGTACAACATTTCAAATTTAAATTTTTCTTAAAATTTTAAATGGCCGCCATTTTTAAACAAAATGGCGGATGAAGCTGGCCAACGAACTCGGTCGAGACATTGGTCTGTACTATGTATAAACGAAGTTACATCCAAATCGGTTCATAAATACGCCTTTTATCGCGTGACAAAATTCAGGACGTTTCAAAATGTCAGCTTCGCTAGAAATTCAAAATGCTATAACTCAGCCATTTTTTAAGATATAGACAAAACAAAAACTGCTACGGAGTCTTTGTATAAAGGTCAAATACATAAGAAAAAAATATTTTTCCATTTTCAATTTTTTGGTACCACATTTTAAATTTTAAATTTTTTTAAAATTTTTAAATGGCCGCCATTTTGAAACAAAATAGCGGATGAAGCTGGCCAACGAACTCGGTCGAGACATTGGTATGTACTATGTACACACCGAATTACATCCAAATCGGTTCATAAATACGAGAGTTACAGTGTGACATAGGTCAGATATATATATATATATATATATAAATTTTGAACGGAGGGTGGTTTCGGGGTCTGGGGGTCATGATCGATGAAAATATACCAAAATTTTTTGAAATCGCTTTCCTCCGAACGGCTGCAATAGGTAGCTTTTTGTAAAGAAAGCTACCTAAAATTCAACATTTTTGTCAAATTATCGCTTGCATGTTGTGCATTTCACTTCATATTTTATATACTTATTAATTTATTTAATGTTTTCTTTTTAACCAGGGCCCATTGGCTTAAGCACAACACCAAAGAAGCAGAGTCAGTTTATAACTACGTTGCTCAGATATTTAACATATGGTCCAAGAGCATGGTAAAGATTGTTTTCGTGTAGTAAAAAATAAAAATAAAAACAAGTACTTCATTTTATCCGAATAAAATGTGCAACTCCTATTTTAATTTTTCTTTTAGTACCATCGCCGAGAAGAGCAGAACTTTATATCTCAGCATGAAATAGACAACATGACGCTGATAATGCCTGCTGGTGTCGGCAAGGGCAGAGCAAGCGTCCAAAATGTACCTCAATCAACATCTGCCTCTAAAAAGGTAAGTTACCGTTTCAATTTACTACTTAAACTTTTTTGTTAATAGAACGTTAATAGAATTATGGCGGTTAAACTTTTTTTAAGCTGATTCCTTGATTAGTGCGAGGAAAATTCCAATTTCTTTTTGCTTTTCAGCAAGATAGCACCAAATTGTTGAATACGGAAAAGGCAGAAAATGCCGAAAAAGAAATAAAATTACATGAATTCGAAAAACCTTCTCAAAAATTAGAATCCTCAAACAGCATTTGATACGAGGGTGGTTCAATAATTATTGTTCCGAGTGTGTATAAAATATTTGTACTGCAATGGTTGATGTGAAATATTGAAGCTTAATGTCATAGATGCCTATATGCTCAAATTCAGAATCGTAGCTGCTATATTAACGTAGTTTTTTCGTTTTAGGTGTAAAAGGTGGCATCTAGCTTGAAAGAGGGGGGGGGGAGGCTGGTTTGGAGCTTACTGTGTGATATATATACCTGAAGCAGTTCTGTGATAAATTTGTGACAGCGGATGAGACGTGGCTACGTCACTATGATCCCGAGTCTAAATGATAGTAGCCACGTCTCATTCACTGTCACCACCCCCCCTTTCAAGGTAGGTGCGACGTCTTATACCAAAAAGAAAAAAAAATATGTTAATATAGCAACTACATTTCTGAAATTGAGCATATAGGCATCTAAGACATTAGACTTCAATATTCAACATCAACCATCATCAGTACAAATATTTTATATACACTCGGGCAATAATTATTGAACCACTCTCGTAGATATAGATCCAGTCAATAGTAAGAGTTTGCAAGTGCACCGAGATATAGAAACTCAAATTTTGTGTGTACGTCAAGATGTATTCTAAAGATAAGAAAGATATTGTGTAATTGGCAGTTGATAAGTTAAAATATGTATAAGTTTGAAATAATCAAATTGTATTACAATAATTTTAAAATCAAATAATGCATTTTTAAATAACCTAATAGTATAACAGTTGTAAATTTTCAAGTGCGTGAAAACAGTCCGGGTCAGGATTCGAATCGGGGATGTCTTGGCTGAAGCTGCCAATGCTCTACCAACTGAGCCCTCCCGGACGAATCTGGGTGTCTAATTCACACAACTAACTTTTAATGATCACAGCATCTTCGTCAAAGGTAAAATTATTGTCAAAGAGTAAAAGTATCGTCAATTTTAGCACATTTCTTGTTCTGTAATTTACCTATTTTGGCAGCGTGACGTAGTACCGGTGACAATACAATATTTTTACAATATTTTGTAAAAATAATATTTGAAATTTGGCTCCGTCCCCCCCCCCCCCCCCCCCCCGCAGATTTAAAACCATTTGTCCAATAAGGGTACTTAAATGACAAGACATATGTGATCACGTAAATGTGATTGATTGCTTCAGAAATAAACTGATGCTCTTCGGTTGAGGCGTGGCATGGCTGGTAAAAGTGCAGTCTTTCAGCTCCTCGCATGGGTCAATGGATGGGGGTCTGACCCTCAGGATGACGTTGGTCGATTTTTTTTTTCTTGCCAGAAAGCTGTATTTAAACTTGTATATCCATTTTAACAAAATGATAAAAAAAACCCATTTGCAATTTAAATTTATTTCTTTTTAAAACGATATTTACAGGGTTTCCATAATTAAACGCCCCTACTTTAAAGTTGTTTACATACAAAACTATTATCCATATATAAAGATAGCAAATAAAGCCTTTGCGCAACAATATTAAAAACCAGAAAATCAACGTTTAAAAATGCACAAATAATACATGAAAAGCAGCAAACAGCTGTTTGCTGCTTTTCATGTATTATTTGTGCATTTTTAAACGTTGGTTTTCTGCTTCTGTTTGCTGCTTTTCATGTATTATTTGTGCATTTTTAAACGTTGGTTTTCTGCTTCTGTTTGCTGCTTTTCATGTATTATTTGTGCATTTTTAAACGTTGGTTTTCTGCTTTTTAATTTTGTTCATAAAATTGTAATATTTGGTGAAAGACATAATAAAGAAATGGGAATTTGTTTAAGCAAAAATAAATAAATAAATAAATAACAATTTCGCCACCAAAGGGCGATTTTTAATAAATTACACATTTAGCCTTACGATAGTTTAGAAATTTTACTTGTTAACTTAACCTTATTCTAAAGACAGCATTTCACGACATGTTCCTAGCATTTCGCGACATGTTCCTAGCATTTCGCGACATGTTCCTAGCATTTCGCGACATGTTCCTAGCATTTCGCAGAACAAACACACTGCGATCAACTGTGGTTATAACAAAATTTGTTAAACAATCGTAAATGTATATTAAATATGTAATTCGTTTAAAAACGGCCTCCTAATTTTTTTTCTTCTCTCAAACAAATTCGCATACCTTTATTATGTCCTCCACAAAATTACCTTTATTATGTCCACCACAAATTACCTTTATTATATCCTCCACAAAATTACACAACATTCTAAACAATAGTTTCGTCCTTAGACAACTTTAAAAATAGGGTCGCTTAATTATGGACACCTTGTAAATAAAATTTCTAAACTATCGTAAGGCTAAATGTGTAATTTATTAAAAATCGCCCTCCGGTAGCAAAATTTTCAACTTTTTTTTGGCTTAAACAAATTCCCTTTATTATGTCTTTCACAAAATTTCACAAATTTATGAACAATAATTTTGTCTATAGACAACTTTAAAGTAGCGTCACTTAATTACGGACGCCCTGTATTTCAATCATTGTCCTTCAACTTTTTTTCTTTCCTTTCTAGTATATTATAATAAAAGCTTGCCTTTAAAACATTTTTTTATTTATTTTTTATTTTTTTCAGGTAAAGAAGAAGCGAGACAGAGATACGAAGAGAGACAAGGAAAAGGAACTTGCTTCAAGCTTGATGGTAGCTGCCTTGAAGCGCTTGCTGCCAATTGGCTTGAACTTGTTTGCTGGTCGAGAACAAGAACTCGTACAACATGCCAAAGATATGTTCCTGAAACAAGTAAGACTTTGGATTCCGAAAAACTTTTGTTCTACTTTTTTCCGATTTCTTTTAGACTGACTAGCGTTTCAACGCAACTTTTAAAGCGTAAACTTTTTTGAACGACATTTTTACTTCTAAAAATTATTGAAAAGCATCAGAAAACAATTCTTGTAACTCTAAACGAGACGATAATTATGTTATACTACGCATCTGAGAAACATTGAACAAGATTTTCTTTTTTCCCTTTTCTTTTTCCCTTTTTTTTTATTATTCACTCTAAAAACGACATTTTCAAAACTGAGTAAAAAATACTCAAATCTGAGTATGTTACATAGTCAAAATGGCTCCGAAACAAAATTACTCAAGTTTGAAACATGTATATGCGCATTTCTGAAAACATGGACATACTCAAATAAGAGCACATAACGCTTTATTCAGGATGTTTATTCACGATTATACATGATATTTGTATTTATATATTGTTGATGGTTGTCAAATTCCACCTGCGAAGTCTTTCCTTTACGAATTCATCTATTCTTAGATTTCGAAGGTTGAAAAATAAAATTTACGCTTTCGCGATTATATTACGACGGCTTTTAAGTGTTCTTACGCAAACACGATAAAAATGTAGTTCTCCCCATTTCATGTTATAAATTATTACTGAAAGGAATGTTTCGTTCGAAATCATAACAAATGATATAATATGAATAAATTCGACTACCCTGGTAAAATTTACTACGTTTAACGAATGAAAAGTAATTTCGTTTGAAACTAAGAATTTCTGGTATTTCAGAATTGAAAGCATTGGGTCGTCATATTTGAAACAAAAAGTTTCATAACAAAATGAAAACATAGATTTTTTCAGATTTGAAAGTGTCATTTTTCTCAGTGTTGTTTTCTTTTATCATTATTATTTTAGATTTAGGAGAAACTTTTGTAAGTTGGAAAAAAAGGATATAGAGAAGGAACTGTGAACCTATGGCAGACGTGCCACTTTTGGCACGCAAAAGAATGATTTTGGCACAGCATTGCTTGTGGTTCTAAATCAAAATAAAGTGAGATTACACAAAATCGCGACTCATCTTTTCTAAATTCGACTAAATGGAAATTTAAAAAATTTAATTGCAGAATATTATATTCCAATCTAATTAATTATGGTCTCAAAATCTTTTCAAACAAAGACAATATGTGAAAACTATCGATAAAAATTGGTTATTATACATTACTAAACTCCGATGGGAAAGTTAAGGCAACTTTGAATTTATTTCGGAGCTATTCAAAGAAACTGGCCTTTTCTATTTTAACAGTTTTTTCACCTATCTATGCTTTCGAGTCACTGTTTTCACAAATGAATAATATCAAAATTCAAACTGAAAGCACTTGTCAGATAAATACTGTTCAGTTAGTATTTAAATTAACCTGATATTAAGACGCAACAACAGAAATCAAATTACACCGCATTAATTTTTTTTTTGTTAATTTCCATAATATAGTTGTTTCGATAATTAATTATTATAATCTAATACCTACATGTATGTTCTTCATATTTTTTTAAATCTTAATAGAAAGTTTTAAGTAATTTTAATCCATTATTTTTTCACTATTAAATTTGTTTTTTAGTTGGCACGTCACGGTTACTTAAAATAATTTTGATCAAATTTGGCACACGGTAACAAAAAGGTTCGCCAACCCTGATATAGAGCATATAGAGGAACGAACACAACGGGTCCTAGTTTTTTTTTTTTTACTTGAATATCAGCGCTTTAATACAAATAAAATGGATGTATCGTTTTATCCTAAATGTTATTTACTATGTGGAATGTTTTAATTTTTTTTTCTTTTTTTATATTTTATGATTTTCTTTACATTTTATTATCAGAATATTTTGACATAATACCACTTTCGTGGCATCATATTCTTTTTAACAAATCAGGGATTTCCAACTACTTCACCGCAGTCCACATAACTACTACTATTTACGATTAGTGCTAGGAATAGTATCTGCCTTAATTAATCGTAGAATTTCTATTATTGATGTTCTTATATATTTTGCTACCGAGCATTCAGTTTAATTCAAGATATTTAAATTGATCTGTAAATCTAAAATATCTGTAATCAAATACTTTAGTTAAATAAAATAATTATGTTAGAAATAAATATATGAAAATTCCTTTATATGTAATGTTCATTGAGAAAAAAAATGTATAAATAAATCTATCTGGTTGTTTACTTTTATTCTGCTTATTACTGCTGTTATTTATCATGGATCAGAAAACTGTTTATTGAACTTATAGATTAAATAAGCATTTCATTTTTAATCAAGTGACTGCTTTTTAAGAATTTTACTGGAATCCAAAATGTGTAAAAATGAATGTATTATAAATGTATCAGAATTTCTCATCCTTGGATCTAATTTTGGGAACGAACAAAATCATTAAATTAAAATGGTAATTCCAAATTTATTTGTATGTTTTATCTATCTAAAAATTAAAAATGATAAATATGCACTTTCAATCTGGTTTTAGTTCGTCATTGAGCGAAAAAATAGTATCAAGCAAGGATCGAACTAGTACAAAGCGATTACTAGATCATGTGATCCCTCTAGCCAATCAGCAATGTCCATTTCAACCTTAAGTTCGCTAACCTAAGGTCGAGTAATAACGACTCTGAAGTTAAAGATGAATTCGAAATTTTAACTTGTGGTTAGATTTGCCAGCCTAGGTTTCTCAGACGGAAGTTGAAGGTTGGTAGTAAATTTCCCGATCAGGTAAGTGACAGAACTATCGCTAGAAGTCGGGGTTCGACCTGGAGCTGAACCGAAAACTTGAAAAAACTGTTATATCTGATGGAACAAAATCTAACTTTTTGAATGAACTTTTTTTTCTTTCGATAATGAGCCGAAATTATTTTTCTGCTCTGGAGCCGAAGCGTAATCAATATTTTTACTTTTAAAAATTCTATTTATGAAATTTCAATTATTCAAAAGAAAAAATTACGAAGCTATTGATGTCATTAGAAATTAATGTAGTGCTGAAACTAATTAAGCTGAAAAAAAAAAGAAAAGAAAAGAAAAAGGAATGAATGTAATATATCATCTTAACGCATGTGTCCAAAACAACTCTTCAACAAAGCCTAACTTTAAAAACTTCATTTCTGATGCAATCTAAACTTTAATTAAACGTTATTTTTAAGGAAATCAAATTTCAACTGTACCAGAGCAGAAAATATTACTGTTCGGAGATCTGGTAGAGAGAGAAAGAGGTAAAAATTAGAAAATTTTACTTGTTATCGATAGAGTGAAGTGTTTTAGCTGTCAGTATACTAACCAAATATTTTACAAATCCATTTATTTTAAGAATTCTTGCATCTTATGTTACCGAACTAAAGAATTGTTTACAACATTCTTTTATTTATATTTGATATAATATATAGAGGAGAAGGTCCAAATACCGGCTACTAGGTGTTCTGAGAACTGAGCGCAGCGCAGGCTAGTGGCGATAGGCAGAATTTGTAACTTTAATTGAGAGAAGAAAGTTACGAGAAGTTCGTCGCTGAAGTCTGTGTCATTTACAAACAGCAAATGCAAAAGTGTCGAAACGACGTAATCTGGAACATCAAAAGTTTTCAGATATGCGTTTCTCTTTTTTTTTTGAAAAATATACTGTTCATATACTGGCTTGACTTGATGATGGAGTTATTTTCAAGACATATTTAGCTATCAATTGCCGCGCGCACATTATTGATATTTTATTATATGAATAAGTAAGACCGATTTCAACTTAAACATAGCAGTGGTCCGAATACCAGCTACCTAGAGTGGTCTAAATACCGGCTAGCAGGTATTTGGACCTCTCTCGGTTGCTTTGCTTGAAGAGGAGGAAAAAAATAATTTAAATAGTTCCAAAATTAATAAATTAATTTAAATGGTTCAGAAATAGTTTCAGTCCCATTTCGCAATATGAAAAAAAGCAACCGTAGCCGTAATTCTTTAGGGGTGATACTAGTTACCGGACCACTTCACAAAAAAGAGCTTTTGGACACTCCAAAATTGCTTGCAATAAATGTGACTAGAAAGAAGAAAAATAAAGGCGGAAAACAGGTGAAAGGGGCAGAAATTGGATTTTTAAAAAGTGAAAAAAGGAAGATATCCAACAGAGGAAGATGATGCAATTTGTGTCTTCTGCACGGGTGCTTTCTCTGTGGACAAGAGCGTGGGAGGGGATTCTGGGTTGAATGTTAGGAATGCGATATGTGGGCCTATAGCGACTGCACCGATGCAGAGAGTGATATTACGTTTGTGATTTTTCAGATAAAATAATTCTCATTTCAATCAGAAAGTTTTTTTTTTTTTTTTTTTTTTTTTTTTTACACGTTAAAAAACAAAATTAGAAACATAATGGAAAGAAGACTGTGAGAGATAGTCGTTAAGAATTTTATAAATTTGACAAAAATGCTTGTTTATTAATATTTATGCATTTTTGCTGTGCATAAGAAATGTTATTAATTAATAAAATTCATTAAAATAATATTCTAATTGCTTAATAATTGTCATTAGCTCTATTCGTGTGATCTTTTGGAAAAAAAAAAAAAACTTAGGTAGCCGGTATTTAGACCCCATTTTCAAGACTCAAAATTTGAAGACTTTCGGAATTTTGCTTTTTATAAACAGAAAACGCTTTTTAAACTGATTTTTCCCTCCTAAACAGGTGTAAAACATGTCAAGGAACCGTGCTGTCACCTTTTTCCTTTACTAATTTAGAAAATTGTATGATCTAGATTGAAAACAAAAGTGGTAGCCGGTATTTGGACCTTCTCCTCTATTTTAATTAGCAAGTATATTTGTAATTTGACAGATTTTCTTACGTTTCAGAAAGCTCAAGATTACGAGATCTTCGATTACATCAAACTTCAACTTACATTACCAGACAAAGTAAGTCAGAATATCACTTTTAAACTTTTTTTTTTAATTTAATTTTTTTTTAAGTACAGAGTGTTTTAAAAAGAAAGAGGAGATTTAATATAATATAAACTGTATAAAACAGAAGCAAATTTCGTATGTAGAAATTTCACTGGATACAGGAAAGTTGAAAGTTTCGTCTATGTAATCAGTTAGTTTGCATTAAATGAACATAAACAATCATTGTAGAGTTGCAAACCTCAAAACTACATTAATCAACGAATAACATCGTATTTGTATCGAAAATTGAATATACTAAGCAAGACACAGTTTTGTTTTTAAAACATAAAAATGCTATAGATATATATATATATTTTAATTCAGTATAATCATAAGACTGTCAAGTATAATTTAGCGCCAAAAATTTTATTTTACATGCAGAAAACCTTTTGTAATGAAGCGCGCAACCTATGATTCCAATATTCTGCTCGACAAGTTTAAAAATACCTATAAAAACAAATTTTCCCCATTGTAACACGAAAAAATATGAAATGAAAAAGAAACACGTATCTGAGATATTTTCAAAATCTGTCCAAGTTTTGGCATAGCAAAATCAAACTTTTAAAAATACTCAGAAAGTTTTAATTTTTTTAAATAGTAACTTTATATCATAAAAATTAACATACAAGCATAAGCAGAGATCAAATTACTAGTTTAACATTTTTAAACTGATTTTAAAATTTTAATGAATATGATAATGCCATAAATTAGCATGGTAATGACATTAGTTCGCATGGTAATGACACAGTGAGCATGGTAATAACAGTTTGTGATAGAAAAGTTAATATATACGTGTATATTATTCTGTTTTATTAGATGTAAAGATTACAAAAACATTTTATCAATTTATTATTAATCCTTAACCCTCTCGCTGCGTAATTGTTTTATCAAAATAGCTTCAAAAATTGCGTATTTAACCCCTTCGCGACGAGCGTTTTTTAAGGATTTTTATTCTTTTTCACCGGTTTTTCAAAACAAAAATTTTTGTCTAATTTAATTGGGAAAATGCTCCAATTAAATAAGGCAAAATATACAATTAAAAAATAACTGGTGAGAATAATCAAGGATGGTTAATTAGACTTAAAAGATGCATCCCCGAGGAAATCTCGGGTTGGGAAATTTTGCTACTTTTACGTTACCCGTGGAAATCTCGGGTCGCGCAGCAAGAAGGTCAACAGTTTGTCAATATCGGTATTGTTTTTTCACAACAATCAATCATGAAGAAATAGGTACAGATGTTTTATGACATTACACATAGTATATCACTATGTCCTAACTGTACAGAAAGTATTACGAATAATTCCATAATATTTTATGTACAGCTGGGAAAAATCTCTTGACTTCATTCGATACAAGTTAAAATATTTTTTTTTGTTTCGATACCGATTTATTGAACTAACACTTAAAAAATTAAATGCTTTTAACCGTGGTAATTTGCTATGAATTTTGGGAAAAATTGACTTCAAATGTGCCCAAACTGCAGAAGCATCACGTCTTAAATTTCTTCAGATGGTGCACAATTATTCATTTTTTAATTTCTGTGTTTCATTGCAAAAATAACACTTAATATCAGTATGAAATGTGATACTCAGTGTACCAAAGAGAGCAGCTTGAAGTTATGCTCCATGTTTACATTTATTATTCTCAATGAAATCTATATGTGTCAGACTGTTAGGAAGGCCATAGACACAACTGCTAACGCTAGTGTCTATATAACCTGCAGGTGAAGCGCGAAAACTTCGGCCAAATGCTTAAATGGTATCCATCATTAACCTGATTGAACAGCATCATGACCTAAGTCCAATCATGTTATCGATGCGCTGTTACTATACCATTTGACCACTCAACCGAGGTTTTCGTGCTTAATCAGCACTTCAGAAAAAGGGTGAATTAAACCATAAGAATAAGTTGAGTTTATGCAGCATAACAGAACACGGATGAAACGTCGGACTTTTTTGTAAATGTAATGTGTCTCTTACATTTTGTATGAAAAAAAAAATCTTGAAATTTACCCTTTCTTTTTTAAACATTCTCTATCGAGAACTAGTCACCGAATGTCAACTTGATGTGTTTTTTTTTTTTTTTTTCATAGATCGATCCTAGTGACGTCATGAGTTGGCAACATTATTTATACAGTAAGCTCGGTTCGAAAAGGGAGAGTACGCAGAAAGTATCTCCGGATGAGTTAGTGGAGAAGATTATCGACATGGCAAAAGTACTCTACGGATTACATTTGGTAAGAAAAAAAACTATAATTATTAAATTTCGCATTTTTGTGTTACTTATTGTTATACTATAAACTATCTGACCTGATAATTTTTCGAACAGCCTTCTTTGAGACGATTTTAACTCCAATTTCTCCGCGTGCAAACTAATAAAAAAATTGACGTTGCAAAATTGCAATTGATGTCGTAAAAGTTGAAGGAAAAACCGGTCATTAACTACTGTAACAGTTCTTTCGCTTGCGCAATTAAATCGCTAGATTATTACTGTGTTCCCTACTTTACGGTATTATTTTATTATTTGATAGAAACTCCTTTTCAAAAATTTATTGAGGATCTGAATTAGGTTTTATATTCCATAGACACATTGTTTCTTTTACTGAGTCGATTAATATAGCTTTTTGCTCGTGATTCCACCATAATTTACCTACCAGATTTTGTTGTGCCGTGCTTTTGGTAAATGGTAAAATCTCTGATTATGTTATCGCAGAAGAAATGGACTCTATGCACGTGACGTCACAGCCCATAGCAGACGGTATTTTTTTTCGCCAGAATGCCAGCATGATCAGTCACAAATATCGCTAGAAGACGAACCAGGTTGCGGGCGTAAAGCTAAGCCTAAATTTAGTGAAAGTTCTCGAATACAGAACAACATCTTGAGTATATATTAGAATATATTAAGAATCTACTGCTACATCAATGAATTTCTCCGCAGTATTTTTTACAAATAAACAATAATAACACTAATACTCCATAGAGGGCTATGTTAATATTCCAATTTGAACTCCCGAAGCAGACGAATTTTAGCCTCGATAGGTTTTGTGCATATAGTCCATTGACAGTATGAACGTGAAAAACGAGTAAAAAATTGTGCGTATCGCTGACACTTTGTGTTGAGGCAATTTCACGCAGTAAAACAGCTTAAATAGAGGACTGGTTTAAAAATTGCTCGGATAATTGTTGAATACGATAGAAACTTAAGAAAACCGTTATTTTAACGGCAGCAAATTAACAACTCATTCAACCGTATTTATACATAATGATTACTTAATAATCTGATCAAGCGTCTCGTGGGATAAAGTTAAAAATGCAGTTGCTTCATAAAAATTGGCTGATCAATAATATTTTGATCACTGATCAAACGAAACGTTTGTAAATGAATGAAGTTTGTACCATTTTCTAGATAAAGTTGTAATGAATGTAAAATATACGGTGAATGAATTATTATTTTACAGAAAATATTAACTACACTGTTAAAAATTTTGCAGCATTCTGGCAGGTCATTCGACCGTTTTTTTGAAAAAACGGTTTCATAACCATAATTATCTATATTCTGACCATAAAATGGTTAATAATATGGTCAGAATAGTGTTAAAATTACGGTTGTGTAACCGTTTTCAGAAAACACGGTCAAATGACCTGCCAGAATGCTGCAAATTTTTAACAGTGTACGTAGAGTTGAACATTTGTCGCGGCGTGGAATTTCGTGATATTGAATGCGATGTTTTCAAATAACTTTTGTGGTTTCGCTGTCATAGCTGCCAACATTTTACGCTTTTTTGTACCACAAAAATTTTATAGTAACTTTTACCTTTTCAAATCGCCGTAATGTGTTGATTAAATAAGGCAAAAGTTTTCTATTAATTTTTTCTGGTCCGAAAAAGCGGAAAAGTTGGCAGCTATGCTTAGTTGTTAGTAGTTTCCATGGTTGTTTCTTTTCTAGATTCTTCATTTTTTATTCTTTGCGCGTGTTTCACATAAAAAAAAATGTAAACAAATAGCATTCTAGAATGCACATACTAAAAATGTTGATAAAGTTTTAAATACTGATTTTGTTGAAAGTGTTACCAAATTTAGAGAATTTTAAATTTTTTGTTATCATCAATTCATCAATAGAAAATGATCTAAAAATACATCTCCCATGTAGATCGACCATCCTCAAGGCCAGTTTAAGGGCATCGTTCGAAGTGTTGTGTCTTTGCAAAGGAAAAGAGCTGTCATAGCGTGTTTCCGTATGACTTCGTTGCATAGCTTACCCAGGTAAATCTCGTGGGCATGAAACACTAACAAAACTGAGCATGATTGGTGAATAACCTTCAATACTAATACATTACTAATAATGATCACAACAACACATTGCCGACGGGCAGTTTTTATCAAATCTGAATTTGAAAACCGTAGAAGCTCCTCCCTCTGAAAGTATTTTGTAAATTGTTGTTCTAAATTGCTTTCCCAAATTTATGTATCGGTAAATATCTTTCAATGTACGAATTTAATATAAAATGTCTTGCAATCTACAAAAATATGGACAACATGATATAAATGTATTTTCTGTAAGATAGAAACCACTCCCTTAATCAATGATGTTTTTTGAATGAAAACGAGAATTCTCGTTTCCCGTCGTGAATGTGTTAAACAAATGTATTTACTAACACTAATTTTCAATGTAACTAACTTTCAGGATAGTGTTGAATTCAGACATTTTTCCCTGGTAGAAATGTTTTCAGTTCTGGTGTGGGGTTATTAGGACTTGCACTTCTGACCACATCTGAGTAAAAAACCCACAGTCTGAACTCATCACTGCTTTGGAAGATGCATTTATCTGCTTACTTTATCTATTCAGAATTTCCTATCTACACGCAGTTTTCAACTTATGCTTTCAACCATTTTTTTCTGAGCAATTTTATTCAGTTATATTTATTTATGCAATAACTTGGGGCCCTTTGAGGCCAGTGGTTAGCCTTCTAGTCATAAAATGAAGAGCTTTGACCGATGTTCACGGGTTCAAAACCAGCATTTCTTAAGCGGTATAACTGTTGGCAACAAGGCTTTCAGGTTTTTTCGTGTACGAGAATTTTGATTAGGATCACTTTTCATTGAAAAGTCTTCAATGAAGGTATTCTTCCAAAATGGTCAAAAATGGCCAATGCTTAACAAATCCCTCCTTCCATGCAGTATAACTTTGAATTTAAAACACCATATTATGATTTTAGAGAGAAAAAATTCTAATTTGAATGAAAAAATATGTATTGCAGAGTTATGAAATTATGCAAGTTTTAAAAAGGAATTAATTAATAAATATTTTTAACTGGAGAACATACCGGTTGTCTCAAAATTGACTGGCGGGTTTTAACCCTTCACTGCACGATTTTTTCTATCTCTATGAAAAAAATTATTTGAAATCTATATATCGGTCTAATAATGGGAAAAATAGTAAAAAAAAAATAATTTTCAAATTTTCAGCTAAAATTTGATATTTTATGTCGTGTACCCTATGTACACAATTAGTGTTTTAAAATATTGTATTGCTATATTTTACAACTAAATGAGCTTAAATTAATTAATTTTATCTGCTTAACACTCTGCAACTTTTATATATTAATATTTTTCAGTAAAAATAATGAAAGTAAATTTTACCTTAATAGCTTGATCGATTTTTTTTTCCGAAGAACAAATTCTAATTTTTTGTCAAATGCACCCATTTGACATGGACAAAATAAGTGTTATTCCATTCTTTGGGACGTCCTTGATTAGGGATAGAGATCATATTGGCCAAATTCATGGCACATAATAACAATGACAGTGTTTTTAGGTATGTGCCAAATGTGGCACGCCGTGCAGTGAAGGGTTAAAATTCAATAATTTTCAAATGGTGATAGCTATTAAAAACAATATTTGCATAAGGGTAATGTAAGAAGTCAGAAGTTTTTTTTTTTTTTTCTTTTTCTCCAAATCAGGGATCGATATTTTCCCTCTTTCTTTTCTCAGTATTCATGCGAAAAGAGGAGGTTAAATATATGGACTGGTTCTCAGTCTCTATTGCAATTTTGTTCTGAGGAGGCCACTCCATATATTTAAACTCTTTCTTTCGCATCAATACTGGAGAATAGAGAGGCCATAAGTACGGCACCGATTTAGCGCCTATTGCTTGCAATGCCATCTATCGCTTCCATTAACTAAAATCGAGAATCGCAATAAAAAAAAACTTCTGACATCTTACATAACTCTCCGGCAAGAATTTTTTTTAATAGCTGTCACCATTTGTTATTGATTTTAAAAATCAGTCTGTTGGGACACCCGGTATAAATGTGCTCCTGTTGCAGAAATGTGCAATATTCATGCATTCATTTAAAAAAGTCTTTTTTCGTATTGTTATCTACGATCTTAATTATTTTTACTATAGAAAAAAAATATCATAAAATGGCTATTACTTTTTTCGTAATAAGTTTCAGATGTATCATACAATTTTAACTAGAAAAAAGAATTAACTCTCTGATCAGCGAATGATTAATTAAATAAAACATTTATCGATTATTGTACTTTATCACGTTCAATTGCAACCTCGTGTGGGGCATAATTAGTATTTTTATAGTTTAATTGAATTATTGTCTGTTAATCTCTATTTAAGTTAAAAGGGGAATATAAGAACGTACTGGTGATCAGTTAGTTATTGAAGCCTTAAAATGAAGAACTAGTAGACCTTGTACCAAGTTGTTCCGCGAAGTACTCGTCAATAAAACGTACAGGTGATATTACGTCAGTAGTGGCAAGTGGTAAATTTAATGAGGTTTTACAAACTAAATTATATTTTCGGAAACATTAAATTCTCGTATGAAATTTATTCTGTAATATGTTATCACCTAATTCATTTCAATTTAGAAGCCAGCTATTAAAAGGAAGAAATGAAACCACAGCGTCTACCGCCGAAAATTAGGAGAGTTGCAGAAACCACTACAAATTAAAATAAAGCACTACTACGATGCTACTTCAGAAATAGCACATTGACTTATTTATGGAGGCAGATCCATTCTAATTGAAGAGATGCACAGAACGAGTTTTACAGTATCTATCATTAGGCAGCAGAATAGTCCGATTTACAAGGGACACAGAACGAGTGAACATAAATTGAGAGTGAAAAAGAGGCTTTTTCGACATTTTACAGTAGCTATCATTAGGCAGCAGAATATTCCGATTTATGTGGGACACAGAACGAGAGTGCACGTAAATTGAGAGTGAAATAGAGGTATTTTCGATAATTTACAGTGGCTATCATTATACAGCAGAATATTCCGATTTATTCGGGACACAGAACGAGTGAACGTTAATTGAAAGTGAAATGCATTTTCGACTTTTACAGTAGCTATCATTAGGCAGCAGAATAGTCCGATTTACACGGGACACAAAACGAGTGAACGTAAACTGAGAATGAAATAGAGGCATTTATGACATTTTACAGTAGCTATCATTAGGCAGCAGAATAGTCCGATTTACACGGGACACAAAACGAGTGAACGTAAACTGAGAATGAAATAGAGGCATTTATGACATTTTACAGTAGCTATCATTAGGCAGCAGAATAATCCGATTTACACGGGACACAAAACGAGTCAACGTAAACTGAGAATGAAATAGAGGCATTTATGACATTTTACTGTAGCTATCATTAGGCAGCAGAATAGTCCTATTTACGTGGGACACAAAACGAGTGAACGTAAACTGAGAATGAAATAGAGGCATTTATGACATTTTACAGTAGCTATCATTAGGCAGCAGAATAGTCCGATTTAAACGGGACACAAAACGAGTGAACGTAAACTGAGAATGAAATAGAGGCATTTATGACATTTTACAGTAGCTATCATTAGGCAGCAGAATAATCCGATTTACACGGGACACAAAACGAGTCAACGTAAACTGAGAATGAAATAGAGGCATTTATGACATTTTACTGTAGCTATCATTAGGCAGCAGAATAGTCCTATTTACGTGGGACACAAAACGAGTGAACGTAAACTGAGAATGAAATAGAGGCATTTATGACATTTTACAGTAGCTATCATTAGGCAACAGAATAGTCCGATTTACACGGGACACAACACGAGTGAACGTAAACTGAGAATGAAATAGAGGCATTTATGACATTTTACAGTAGCTATCATTAGGCAGCAGAATAGTCCGATTTACACGGGACACAAAACGAGTGAACGTAAACTGAGAATGAAATAGAGGCATTTATGACATTTTACAGTAGCTATCATTAGGTAGCAGAATAATCCGATTTACACGGGACACAAAACGAGTGAACGTAAACTGAGAATGAAATAGAGGCATTTATGACATTTTACTGTAGCTATCATTAGGCAGCAGAATAGTCCTATTTACGTGGGACACAAAACGAGTGAACGTAAACTGAGAATGAAATAGAGGCATTTATGACATTTTACAGTAGCTATCATTAGGCAGCAGAATAGTCCTATTTACGTGGGACACAAAACGAGTGAACGTAAACTGAGAATGAAATAGAGGCATTTATGACATTTTACAGTAGCTATCATTAGGCAGCAGAATAGTCCGATTTACACGGGACACAAAACGAGTGAACGTAAACTGAGAATGAAATAGAGGCATTTATGACATTTTACTGTAGCTATCATTAGGCAGCAGAATAATCCGATTTACGGGGGGCGTCCCGATTTTCAGTGACTCCAAAACCTGTCCCGCGTAATCGCTCCGCGGGGCGTCAAAAGTTCCGATTTTTTAAAGATGCATAAACTCTTTTTAATTTATTTTCGTATCATGCTATTCGTTAATCAGAACTCAATACATTAAATCTCATGAAGACAGAACTTGTCTATAACTGAAAATTTTTAAGTTCCTTCGGAAAGGACCTTAATTCTATCTGCCTAGACGGGAGCCTGTCTAAAACGGAATGTTTTGCGGTTCATACCGATTCTACATTTGCAGATTTTACTGTATTTTGTTCAGTGAACCGTGTGAAATAGGAATAGAAATATCATTGTTTCAGTTATTACGATTTCACTGGTTTTCCCGTATAAGACTGTTGTGCTTATTTAACATTGTAAAATCTGCTAAAATGAAATCGCAAAAGAACGGTGAAAAATTCCGTATAATTGTATGATATTTTTTACGTAAGGACAATGAATAGTTTACGTTTAAAAACAGAATTCCGTTATGGGCAGGTTCTATTTAATTAGACGTTACTGTTTTTTAAGCTCCGATTTAAAAGTCGTTCTCCCGCTTTTTGTGACAGAGTACCTGGCAACACTGTATGAGGCACTACTTTTTTTTAGTGCTTGTTTGAGCAATAGTACAAAATAAATATGAAAACTTCCGTACCATTACTGTATGAAGTGCTTACGAATATATAATACAAAATGGGTAATAGATAAAAACACAAATTGTAATAATCTTACAAATTTATTAGGGCGCTATAGCGCAGTTATAGCGTTTAGAAGATATAGTATCGCAACCGGCTGTCACAGTAATGTTTTAAAAAAGACTAAAAGAATGAATCCTATAAAGGTAGAACGATGCTGAACGACAAATGGCGGTCGCAGCGGCATCTGCTAGCTCTTGACCGGTCGAAACTGTTTCTCAATGGACTTTATGCAGGTGACGTCAGACGCCAGAGCTGGCGGTATCTGTTATTCTAGCCACTGCACCGCCAGGATGCTAGTATGCGCAGGCGCAAACACAGCTAGCAAACGACTTTAGCCTTGACCCAGGTTGAGTGCCTATATTTTAACTGAAAATTTGCAATCTTAGGGAACTTTCACGCATACAGAACAACATATCGAATTTATATTACAATATATTAAGTATATGCTACTACAAAAAAGGATTTTTGCGGTATTTTTAACAAACAAGCATTAATAACTCACACTCCATAGACTGCTATGTTAAATACCGCCAGCAGACAAATTTTAGCCTCGACCTCAGGACGCGTGCATAAGGTCCATTGAATCCTTATACAATGTTTACGTTTGAACTACCAGAGGTAGCTGGAATCGCCCTTTATCGTTCCGTATTCGTGGGACTCAATTTTTTAGCATTTTTTGTTGGTCCGTTGCCACACTATATCTTCTAGGCACTATAGCGCAGCTGCGTTTAAGGTCCTCATCGTACCCTCGCATTGCATGCAAAATGACTATTGCGTGTCCCATTCATTAAGTGCTTTGTGACTAACAAATCATTACATGAAGTTTGAGTTGCAGATTCTGATTAATCTAACTGTTATGACATCCCTTGATGTGCATTGTGTTGTTGTTTTTGCATGTGATTGGTCGCCCTGTAGGCACATAATCCTAGTCCCGCAAGAACGTCCTGGCAGCGGCTGCTCTCCACTTCCAAGAAGCGAATGGCTATTAACTGTCTTCTTAGTGTTCCCCTTTACAACCTGAGGAGGTAAAGTCTCTTTGTTTTCTCACTTTCATTGTCATTTGGCACTGTAACCTCATTATTTTTATTATTATTCAGATGAACTTAGCAAAATATATGCGGAAAAAATTGTGTTCACTATTTATTTGTGCTAAATACGTTGAAGTTTATATCTAATGTTGGCATACGTTCCACGACTGTACCTCTTATATTAGAAGTACAGGTTTAAGAGCGTACGCTGATAATGCGAAGATCCTGGCAAGCTAATGTGAAACCATGGGAGCTTTCTTTTCAAATTTCTGTTCGTATCTCGATATTTTAAATGGTTTTTATATATTTCTTTCTTTCTTTCTTTCCTTTTATTTTTTGTCCAAAGGACATCTGTTATTTATGTCCTTCCGGATATGTTTGAACTTTTTCCATTTAGGTTGCAGGTTTCTTTTTCTGCTATAAGAACGTTTTGGAACCGGTTCCGAAAGTGAAAGTGTCGTCAGAAAAAAATCTACAACCAAAATCGGAAATGTAAAAACGTCCTCGATCACACATATCCTATTAAAAATATTAAAATGCAAACGATAAATTTGAAAATAAAACCTTCCCATTGGTTTAATATTATCTTGGGAGTGTTACTAGCGAGTGTTACTAGGCTCTTAAGAGATATATTTAAACGATGATCTTTTAGAGCTAAGTAGTAAGATAATAAGTCGATGTAAAGGCTTAATAAAGAAAAAATTGCTAATTTTTCAAAGACGTATCTTTTTTTTTACTCTATTTTATTTTCTCTCTCTTTCAGGCACAGAGCAATTAATATTTTCTTACAAATTTATAAGGAAATGTGGCTAGAAGAAGAAAACACTGGCCAAGAGGAACTCATAGAAATATTAACGGTAAGGAAATTTATTCATTTTTAAAACATGCGTTACTTGCTGTATTTCCCCGAAAATAGGACAAAATTTTAAAGCACATTTTCTCTAAAAAATGTGTTTGAGCCTATGTTCAGAGTCTCGTTCTTTTTTATGCACACTAATTAACACTAGCAAAAGCCAAGCTTTGTTTGTATTCTCGAAGCATTATTTAATAAGATAAATATTTGAAAGTAGCAATATTTTTTTAATATAATTTTTGCATCTTTATTAAGCAAAACCATTATTTTATGTTTTGGCGTATTTTAATTTTAGAAATTTAATTCAGCCAAATGACTAAAAATTTCCTCGGAATTTTTTTATTTATGATATAAGACTGGTATAAATAAAAATATTTTTGAATTAAAATTTTACAAAATATTTTTTTTTCAACTGGAAGCTTTTTTAAAGATGGTTTTACTTTTTTCAATAGCATCTGGTGTTTTCTCAAATGGTTTGAAATAGGCATGTTTCCAATCTTTGTAATTCACATCAAATAATCTTTGGTAGCAATCTTAGAATAATATATTCGACGAGAGCTCGAAGAAAGTTACTTCTTCAAAATCCTATTTTCTGGAAAAAACATTTGAAATCTGCTCTCGTTGATATTAAGAATTATTAACTTATTATATTATCGTTAATATTCAACCTTCGAAATCGAATAACACTTTATATAACGAATTTAACAATAAATTTTATTTGTTTAAAATTCTTTTGGTGCTACATTACAAAGAAGAAAAAAAAATCATAATATAATTCTTTTAAAATGCGTAAGTATCGTGTGCGTAAATGATTTCACATAATAAGAATAAATTGTGTAAACACGTCATGATTCTATCTATAATTACTAACTCTATGATTTATTTTTTCTTCTGAAAATATACGTGTTTCATTTTTTATTTGCATAAATGCGTCCGTAATGGAAAAACATGTCAAATAAATTAATTAAAATAATAAATTTTTTAAGGTTATTCTGTAAAAAAAATAATATTGTGCAAATCTACAGATCATAATTTATTTTATATTTAATTTCAAGTCAAAATACAAAATAGATTTTTTGTAAAGTGTACGACAAAATGTAATTTGTGTAGCCTAGTTGAGGATTCGCTTCACTCATCCTAATTAATTCATGTAAGTTAGGAATTTTACGAATTAAATGGGTTTTTTGCAATTAAAATCATATTTGAATCAATCACCTCTTTTTTTTTCTACTTACTCCTGTTCTCTCTAGGTTTTTTTTTTTCAAATCTATTAATTGTAGTTTTTATTTATTCAAAGAATAGATATAATATAAATTTATGATTTAGTCGTGCAAAATTTTGAAATAATTGTTAATATCTTTGTCTTTTCATGGTTAGGCGGCAAAATTACAGGGCCATACAAATTTCTGAATTCGGGAATAACATGGCAGAAACATAAAGAGAAAAATAATCTTAGAAACAAAAAAGTGCTGGTTAGCTTCATTTATTAATGACTATATTGATTTATTAATTATTATTAATTATTGATTTTTTATTATTAATTATTGATTAATTAATTATTGTTAATTATTGATTTTTTTATTATTAATTATTGATTTATTAATTATTAATAACTCCTGCTCTCTCTCGGGGTTTTTTTTTTCAAATCTATTAATTGTAGTTTTTATTTATTCAAAGAATAGATATAATATTAATTTATGATTTAGTCGTGCAAAATTTGGAAATAATTGTTAATATCTTTGTCTTTTCATAATTAGGCGGCAAAATTACAGGGCCATACAAATTTCTGAATTCGGGAATAACATGGCAGAAACATAAAGAGAAAAATAATCTTAGAAACAAAAAAGTGCTGATTAGCTTCATTTATTAATGTAGTAAACATGACAAATAAAATTTTGAAATTGTCATTTACATATTTAAAATTATATACCTGGTCATATCTTCGGTGCAAACAATAATTGATTGATCCGACTGCGTACATTTTAGAAGTCAAGTTGACATTTTAGAAATTGACTATCTAAAGAAAGTAATAAGGGTTTATTTTTAGAGTCAGGCTTATTTTGTGGGTACGACTTATACAAGATGTCCTTAAAGTCCCGTTATTATTACAATTACAAAACTTATAACTGATGAATTATTTTAAATACCGTCAACAAATACTTTGGTCCTTGCAGGGCTACTTTGGTCCATCCCCTAAAAAAAGTTTTTATTCTGTATATTGAACAAACAATACAAGATAATGTGGAGTTTTTGCCTTTGAAAATATTTTATACCCTACTATAGGGTATTTGAATAGTTTGTGGGTTATTTAATTTTTGTTTAGTGGCAACACTGGATGTGTTTGTAAACAACTGTTTTCATGTGTAAATTTTAATTCTCCAAACTTTCTATAGTGAGGCAATCTGGATAAAAGCTACAAATAAGGTAACTGTCAAACTATTACCTTTGGTTAACCTGTAACCCATGTGTGATCATAGTTTTTCCTTGAACTTTTTATTTTGTCAGGAAATGTTTACGATTTCATAAAGTTAACATGAAAACTAGTATTTTGGGGCTACTTTGTGCCAGGCGTTTTTTGGTCCGAAAATAGCTCCAATTACTTAGAAATGCCTTTTATACAACCAAATCTCTTAAAACATGTTTTAAGTAACACTTTTTTTCAAATGTTACCTGTAGCAAAATGTCACATTGTTTTTGTTCCAGTTGCTGAGGAAAACATGACAAAAACTGTTTCTCGTTTCTTTAGTATTAACAATTGGTTTATTGTGTTTAAATGATAAAAAAAAATTGTTTATCGAGTTTGCAGTGTTAATTTATTAGCAAATGCTATTGCAAGTTGGGTTTCAATAAAAATGTATTCATTTACATGTGAAATGTATTCATTTTATATGAAACTAAGTGAATGGACCAAAGAACCACCCCAGAAAGGGCTACATTGTTCCAAAACTTAAAAATAGTTAAAAAATAAAATAAATAAAAAATTCCCTCTTAAGAACCATACAGTTTGCTTCATTGCTTCATGTTGTTTACAACTCCATTTCGACGTTGAAAAATCACATATAATATTTTTTAATAATGGAAATGCGAGTGGAACCAGGAAAAAGTGGCCGAAAGTAGCCCCGGTTGACTGTAGAGAGGATGTTTTAGAGGGTTAAATAGAGGGTTTTTTTGCTAAGTCCTCTGTGGTATCAAAAGTCAAATGATTTTTTGGAGTATGTAAAGTTTAAAAGTAGACTGACGAGATGGAAAATCATGTGCCTTTACCTGGTCCATTCTTCACATATCATATCTTCGACTTTTTTGTGCGGCTATATATTAAATACTATGTGTATGCATCCAAACTGATTACATTACCATGTTGAAGATATAGATCACAGAAGCTATGAAATATGTAATGTCTATATGCTAATTTATGTTAGAGTCCTGCATTGAGTCGGTTAATCCGATTTTACCCGAACCCTACCAGCGGTTTGGATCGGCTTAACTTTAATTGGTTTGAGTTCGAGCTTGGATTTTAACTGTTTCGGAAAAGGTTAGGGTTGAACCCATTTTTTAAAAGAAAGTCTTAACTATTTTTCTGGTGAAAAAGCTATATACTCTGCTTGTCGATTGCTAAGGAACAGAGACATTTTTTGAAATAAATAATCAGAGGCAATGAAACTAAGTATATATGCAATAGAGGTAGAGTGTTTTAATTATGCAAAATGGTTAAGATCGCACTACATGGGAAATCGAGATAAGAAAAAAATAAATAACTGTCCCTTTTGAAAAAGTCGGAGTCGCAAAAAAAAGTTCTTTCCAGATGGGAGGATGAAAGATATCACTCTCGGTAAGGAATATGGCCTCTTCGGACACTAATGCACATTTTGCATCTGTTATTCATTATGTCTACTAAACTACTGAGGAGTCCTTGGAGGATATTGTCCCACTCCTCTCTGAAGGTGTTTTTCAGTTCTTGCACGTTTCGGGTCGGTTGAGTTCTTTGAGAAACACGTCTGCTAAGAGCATCCTAGGCATGCTCTAAAGGAATTAAGTCTGGAGAGTAAGCAGGCCATTCCATACCACAATATTTTCCCTTTCTAGTGTATCCGATACTTCAGCGGTCCTGTGTGAGTGAACATTGTCGTCCATAAAAAGAAAACCTGGACCTACCGCACCCTAAAAAGACGAACATAATCCAGAATAATCTCTCTGCAATACCACAGTGATGTAACGGTACCTCGTTCAAAGATGTGAAGCGGTATTCTGCCATTGTGCATAATGCCTCCCCCACACCAACACGCCTTGACCATACCGATCCCGTTCATAAACATTCTGTAGTGCGTGACGTGCTTCCCTCTCTCTCCACACTAAATGGTGGCCAGAATCACTTGTCACAGTGAAGCGGGATTCGTCGAGAACATCACTCCTAGTCCAAGAGCCGGCAGCACTAAAACCTATGTTATCAAGCACAAGAAAAAAAAAAAACCCTTTATTTTATGGGAGAGTAGAAGTAGGGTAATCTAATGATCCATGTTTGCCGTAAGTGAAGTGATGCATAAGCCAAAAATGAATACCACCAGTGGTTGACTCGTAGGTTTATAATTGTGTTTGTCCTACAACTATCCTCTATGTTTCCATACTTTTGTTTGTAGGACAAACACAATGATAAACCTACGAGTCAACCACTGGTTGTGTAAATTTTTAGCTTATGCACCACTTCACTTCCGGCAGACATGGATCATTGGATTCCCCTACTTCTACTCTTCCATAAAATAAAGATTTTTTTCTTCTGCTTGATAACATAGGTTTTTGAGCTGTCGGCTCTTGGACTATCTGTACCACTGTTGCTGACCCCAACCAATACGTTTTTTTACACCAATGCAATCTTTCTCGACGATTGGCGTGGTTTAAATGGTATGCATTGAACAGGTTTCCGTGCATGCAAACCAGCCTCATTCAATCGCTTAGAAATGGTTATGGCACACATGTGGCGCATAAGATACACATGTACCGCTAGCGGTTGCAAAGTTCGCAGCTATATGACTAGGAACTAAAATATCTTCTTAAAACACCGTTAAAAACTTATAAATGGTCTACTATGAAAGCAGCAGCAAGACTTCAAGACAGTCTTGCTGCTGCTTTCATAGTAGAAGCACGTCTTCTTTGCGCCTGACGAAAAAAGACTCAGATCTTTCGAAAGGCCTAGCGCATTTATAAGCTTTTGATGGTGTTTTAAGAAGATATTTTAGTTCTTATTCATTCACACCAGTTTCATCTTAATTTCTTTTATCTGACTAAGGTTGGGATTTCTGTTTTTTAAGCCACTAGGGATACATATCGATCCTCTTGAGTTGTGGTGTTCCTTCCACGACCACAGGCATGTTTTCGCATAGCATTTCGATCTCCAGCGGCATTTTTTAATTGCGAGATGGCACTTTCTGACACTCCCATTTCTGTGGGCACAGAAGTGACAGTTTGACCTGCTTCGAGTCGTCCAGCTGCTTGTTCACGATCGTAAGCACTCAAATGATGTCTTGCAGATATTTTGCACTTAATTTTTGCCGTACCAAACGGAATTTTACAGAAATAAGTTCAACCTACGGCACTATTTTTGTCAAACATCTAATTGCATGAACTTTTGAATGAATAATGAGCTTTCTTACACTTCCTTTTATGCAGTTAACAGGTCCTGCCCTACTACGCCCTCTACATTTAATTTTACTATGTTTGGTTGACTGTCGGGAACGCTGCGTTGCAAAAACCGGTTGTTGCTTAGCAATTGTCAAGCAGTGTATTTAAATATTAATGATTGTATAATCTGTTCATTTTTCTACAAAAAAGAGAAAATAGGTATTAAGAGCCATTATTTTGAAATTCAGACAAAAAAGTGATATTTTGATAGTTGTATTTTTTAATTGCCTTGCTTTTTTTCTATGTTGAAGTAGATCATATTTAATGAATATTGTGCAATTTTGAAGCCCTGAAAAAATTTCCTGTTTCCTGTAGAAAATGCCAAAGTTCAAGATCAGGAGTTCCTTTTTTCATGAAACTTGAAATGCCAGTATGTTTGAAATGCTATATCTATGAAAAGCAACAACATCCCAAAATTCTTTTGTCATCAACTGTTAGTATAACACTACATGCTTAGTAAAATTTACTTGGTTTCATGGAGCATTGTTAATTTTCATTGTTATGTTGCTACAAAATGCAATCAAAATTATGTTTTTGTCCGTTTTCTGCACTTATTATCTTAGTTAAGCAACAGTACCTCAAACTTTTTCTTATAGAATATGAAAGTTTACTATTAGGATAAGCTAAGTAATATAGAACTTTACCGGGTTATCGATTCTGTTAGCAGATATAATCTGTTAAGTATTCAAAAGTTTCAAAATCTGCAACTTTTGAATTAGTCCTATCTCAAAACAGCATCACAGTTGAATAAAACAAAATATACCAGGTAGTAGTTGAACATCTGTACAAAAAAAATGGAAACAAAAAATAAGTGGGGTCTCATGCTTTTTTCTGAAAAAAAAATGACAAATGTTACAAAAAGGCAGTGTCAATATCAGGCTTTCTCCCTGTCAGAAAACGGTTTATCCCGTTTCTCTTTCCCTTTCCTATGTTTTTCCCCTATGAGAAAATGGAACATCCCTTTTCTCTTTCTCCTTTCTGTTTTGGGTCGGGTTCGGGTTTAAGTGTATCGGGTTCGGGCCGGGTTATGGGTCGATGAAATTTTGTTTTGATGGGTTCGGGTTGAGTTAAAAGACAATTTTAGGGTTCTTGTCGAGTATTGCAAAAGAGAAAGTATCACTTTGAGATATGGAGATTAATTATAGGCGTACATGTTGAAGTGTTGTAACATTGTAAGTGCTGATGCAAAAACTTGACACTGATGAAGATTTATCAAAAACAGCAACCATCTGTATCAAATACTGCATGAGTTATAATATTTTATAATGGTAAGCGTCTTTGGGTCCGTCCACAAATGACGCCACGCTTGGAGGGGAGGGAGGCTCCTTGTCGATTATTTCAAAAGAAAAAGTATCACTTTGAGGTATGGAGATTAATTATAGGTGTACATGTTGAAGTGTTGTAACGTTGTAAGTGCTCATGCAAAAACTTAACACTGATGAAGTTTTATCAAAAACAGCAACCACCTGTATCAAATACTTCATGAGTTATAACATTTTATAATGGTAAGCGTCCACAAATGGCGTCACCCTTGGAGGGGGGGGGGGAGGGGATTCGTGAAAGTGTGACAGTTTGTGGCAAGGGGATGAGAGGAGGTAAGAAGAAAGGTGACATTACACATTTTGGTTAAAAACATTAAAAATCAGCAGATTAAATTTTGAAGTTATTTTGAAATTAAAGTATTTTGTGCTCATAAAGTAAAGATAAGATTTAAAGTCAAATATATTAAATTCCATTTCGAATTCCAAAATACTACTGTTTTCAATTGCACTTTCATATGAATATTTTATTACTATTGCATATTAATTATGTTTTTTGTTGTAAACCTTAATTTTATTTCATACAAAATAAGTACAGGAATCATTTTTATTGTAATGCTCACAAATATCATTAAAATACATAGTTAAAGTTTAAAAATAAAATTTGAAATAGGATCTATAACGTAATGCTTTTTTTCTGAACTGCAAGTATATGTTTATGTAATATAGCGTGACATGTGACAAGGGGGGGAGGGGTGGGGCGAAGTGTGACACTTTGTGGCAAAGGGGGGTTGGGTTGATTTTTGACGGCCAATTATCTACTCGAGGGATATAGGCCCAGGAGGGGAGTGCCCTTCGGGGAGGGTCTTTCTAAGGGAAACTAACCCGTATTTACGCACGGAAATCCATGGTTCGAAGAAAACCACGAAAACTCCGAACGATTAGGCCGACGGGCACGATTGAGAAAGGGGGGAGAGGATTAAAAATATTGAAAAAAGTGTGACGTCATTCATGGACAGCCCCTTTTAGGTATTTATGTATTACGAGAATACGGAAAAATAATACTTTGAAGGGAAATGCGAGATTAATTCCTGTTTCATCCGCTATCAGTAACATATGTTTTCTCTCTTCCTCTCTAGCAATCCTTTGAAGATGCTGAGACAAAGAAAGAAGTTGAAGAAGTCGAGGAGAAACCAGATCCTCTCAGTCAGTTGGTGGTGACATTCTGCCGCAGCGCAACCACGGAGCAGAGCGGAGCAATGAGCGAAGATAACCTTTATATGCATTATGCGGATATATTTGCCAAAGTAAATTAATCTATTACTCTATTATTAGAATACTCATTAGGTAGAGTATTAATCTATTACTAGCAAACGACATGCTTTGTTTGGATTTGCGAAGCATTATTTAATAAGATAAATATTTGAAAGTAACAATATTTTTTATATTATTTTTGCATCTTTATTGAACAAAAATGTTATTTTACGTTTTGGTGCATTTTAATTTTAGAGATGTAAATTCAGCCAAATAACGAAGAATTTCCTAGGAATTTTTTATTTATGATACAGCGAATTTAACAATTAATTTTATTTGTTTACAATTCTTTTGTTGCCACTTTACACAAAAAATCATAATATAACTCTTTTATATATATTATTCTTTTATGTGCATTATTCTTTTTATTATAAAATGCGTAAGTATCGTCTGCGTAAATGATATCACATAATAAGAATAAATTGTGTATTGGAATTCTTAACACTGAAAAACACTTTTATAATTGAATGTAAATAATTGAATTTTCACAAATTTTAATTCATTAAAAATAGGCTATAATTTTCATAAAAAAGTGTATTTTAAAAATTTCATAAAAAAACTACTGTGAAACTGTTTGATTAATCGTGATTCTATCTATAATGACTAACTCCATGATTAATTTTTTTTTTCTGAAAATAGACGTGTTTCATTTTTTTATTTGAAAAAATGTGTCCGTAATGGGAAAACATATAAAATAAATTAATTAAAATAATAAATTTTTCAAGATTGTTCTGTAAAAAAAAAATAAATAAATAAATAAAAAATAATATTCTGCAAATCTACAGATCAAAATTTATTTTTATGTTTAATTTCAAGTCAAAATACTGAATAGTTTTTCGTAAAGTGAACGACAAAATGTAATTTGTGTAGCCTAGTAGAGGATTTGCTTCGCTCATCCTAACTAGAGTCTCACCAGATCATGCTGTGTTCAAAATTTTCAGTCTTTCTTTTTACATGCTTTTTATAGGCTTTTATATTTAACTTAACTTGAATCATGTAATGTAAATATGGAATTTTGCAAACTTTTTCACCCACTTACAGATGTGCTATAGTTCTAGAAATTATGTATTGTTATAATTATCAGTTAATAAATTATTTATAATTAATTTTTTATCATATTTTGAGAAAACAATTCAGAAATCCTCGATAATTTAATTTTCAAGAATGAATTGTTTTATATATATATATATATATAATTCATTATCACGTAACTCAACAAAGAATGATTGTATGATTTTAATTCATTTTTCAATTCATTTTCAGGAGTGAAATTACGCTTGAAATTATTGAATATTTAGTTCATCACATTGCTAACCAAGCGTAGAACCAACAGAGTGAAAATGTCCAAGCCGGGAATCGAACCCGAAATCCTTGGAATAGCGCTCCAAGTGCTCTACCATTTAAGCTATGAGGACGATACCCAGCTTACTATCTCTCACTCAAATATGTTGATAAGGCAGCAACTGTAGCACAACATGGAATAGTCTTAAAACCATATATGTGTTCACCGATGCTGGGTTTATTTGTGTCTCTGGTTTCGCCGCACGATTGTGTGCTCATGAAGACTACTGCATCTTGTGCTGCAGTTGCAGCATTACCAACATATGTCAGGGAGAGATACTAAGCTGGGTATCGTCCTCGTAGCTTAATGGTAGAGCACTTGGAGCGCTATTCCAAGGGTTCCGGGTTCGAGTCCCGGCTTGGACATTTTTCACTCTGTTGGTTCTACGCTTGGTTAGCAATGTAATAAATCACGTATTAAATATTAAAAGAATGATTGTTTGTTACATCAATGCAAGGTAACATAATAATGATCTTTTTTTTTTGCCTGTTGCCGTTTTTCAAATTAAATTGAGCATTTTTTTTTTTTGTTTTTGTAACAATTTACTAATTTTGAACCTTAAACGTATGGTTTGTACAGTCGTGGAAAGAAAAAAGTAAACACCCCCTACTAACACCTCAACAAATTATCGTAGACGAAAGTTACTGGTACCGAACGATTGGAAATAAAGTCTACTTTTAAATGACGTATATAAAATTCGCTTAGGGGCCATCTACATATTAAACGAATCCAAACTTCATTTTTTTCAATGGCAATTCCCAATTTTAACGAGATATTTCAAATCTTTGGTTCAAACTATGCCTCGACACCGAATTTCAAGTCATTTGAATGATAAGTTTTTGAATTATAAACATTCAAAATTTAGTGCTTCTAATGTTAAATTATATTATCATATTTTTATTTATAACTACTCAAATTATGATCCTAATGTGCTTATTTTTTGTTTAGCAATAATACTAATATACCCAAACATAAATACGTTAAATTTGCAATTTTTATAATTTTATGATATGAATTATGAAATTAATGTTCGAAAAAATTATGAATTGCAACCTACAATTTTTTTGATGGATTCAGATTTATTAAGTCCAGCCTTATGGAAATCCAAAGTTTCACATTTTTTTTCCAAGTAGTTTTCAAATTATGCTTAAAAAGGGACAAAATGATGGTTTAAGGGGCCGTCTATGATAGAAGTGACTAGATATTTTGAAATTTCTTATGCTATCTTGTCATCTAGCAGGCTTCTTTGACTGCTTGAGTGGTGCTTAAGGCGCCTTGATCAAGAAGGGGGCTCTCTCGGTTAACTATCGAGTACCGAACTTCAATTTGGATACGCTCGTTTTAAAATAATTAATTTCTCTGAAACTTATGGCACGAATTGCGTAAAAATTTGTTTTTGGACTAATTGAAGGGTGTAGAGTTCATTTATGCTGTCAGAACTGTGTACTGCTACTGAAAAAAAAAACAAATTTATGGTTCGTTTTAATATATAGATGGCCCCCCTAAGCAAATTTTATATACCTCATTTAAAAGTAGACTTTATTTCCAATCGTTCGGTACCAGTAACTTTCTTCTACGATAATTTGTTGAGGAGTTAGTAGGGGGTGTTGTGTTTACTTTTTTTTTCCACGACTGTACATGGGATGCAATAAAGAACGTGAATTTTCATTTATAAAACATGAATTTTAAATTCAGATTATTTGTATTTAAAAGCATTTACTTTTTACAGCGTATTTACTTTCAAAACAGAGTGTTTACTTTTATTACAGTGTATTTATTTTTAAATTGTTTTTACTTTTGTTTTTAAGTAAAAATATTCTTGCTATCTTTAAACAGGTATAAGTGAACAATTTTGAATAATTTTTGTCTACCGAATGTGTATTTTTACTAACGATAATTCAGCATCCATTAACCAATGCCAATAAATAGACTTGTCTTGTTATCCCCATTGTTTCTTTATTAGATTACGATAATATTGAATATATTGATTTACAAAATTATCAAGTTGTATTTAATCTTATGATTATAACTCACCATTTATTTATTTAAATCTTTCTTATAAATGAACAATTTTGACTAATATTTGTCTACCGAAGGTTTATTCTTACTAAGGATAATTCAGTATCCATTAACCAATTCCAATATATAGACTTTGCTTTTTGTCGCCGTTCCTTTTTTTATTAGATTACGATGATACTGGAGATATTGATTTACAAAATCATTGTAGTATTTCATCTTATGATTATAAATCAGCATTTATTGAAATATTTTTTATAAGTAAACAATTTTGAATAATTTTTATCAGCAGAAGGTTTGTTTTTATTAACGATAATTCAGTATCCATTAACCAATGTCAATAAATAGAACTTTTCTTGTTGTCCTCGTTGTTTCTTTATTAGATTACGATAATATTGACGATATTGATTTAAAAAATCATTAAGTAATATTTCATTTAATGATTATAAATCACCGCTTATTAATTAAAATATTTCTTTATTGTATAGAGCTGTGGAGGTGCGGATGAAGAAGAGGAAGAAGAAGGCGAAGGTGAAGAAGGACCTTCTATCCATGTAAGCTAAAACTCAGTTTTGACTAGTGAATTTGAATTTTAAAATTAATTTCTAAATTTCTAAATCTGGCCATTTAATAATACCCTTGACAGATAATAGTGTTAAAAGTCAAGTTAACTTTCTGCTTTCGTTAAGGCTTTGGCTTTTTTTTTTTTTTTTTTTTTTTTTTTTACATTTTTGCATTTGAAAAGAATTGTATTTCCGTATTTTTTCAGTTTAATAATAAAAGTAGATTGAACAGCTTTTGAGAAAAGAAAATATTAACGTTATCTATCGGAGATATTCTTATATCCATACTTTTGTACATATTCACAAAATCACTTTCACCGGGGAAAAAAAAAATCAATAAAAATCTGAAAATTGCATTGGCGATCAACGTATTTTTTCTCGTTAAGAAAGCGGACGTAAAACACGTAGGGTTCTAATTTTTACTTCTTAATATATTCAGTGATAAAATGTATAGGGGAAAGTAGGGGAATGACGCTCACTTAAGGGAAAACATGAGTAGCTAGTTAAATTTAGACAAAAAGTCAATATTTTATTAATGAAGTATAACTACAAAGCATAAAGAACAGTTTACAATCAACTAATCTGCATAAAAGTTTTAGAATTTTTTTTATCGTTTTATTTAATTAACAATGGACTGAGCGGTAATGCCTGAAATGGTAGGGTAATTGCGCTCAAAATTTGAATACACATTTAAATTGGAGTTATTTATAGTTGGCGCAACAAAGCACTACAAAAATAAATAAAAGAATGAACGTACAGCTAAATTTATATATTTTTTAGAAATAATGAGTAAATTAACATTTGAAAATAAGAATGTACGCTTATCTTCAAGTTAGATGTTGTAGAATTTTATTCTAAAACAACTTCAAATTAATAACGCGAGCACACAAAAATACTTTCCTCCCGACGTGAACTATATCCTTACTGGGAACTTAGGTTGAAGTTCGCTAGTTGCGGTTACCGATCGCACGTTTTCAATTCTATTGTGTTTAGAGATATTTGGATATAGATATTTAGAGATATTTGGAGCGGGATTGCCCTTCTGAGCGTCATTACCCTACTTTCCTCTATATAAAATGCAAATTATATCAAAGGAATTGAATATAGTTTTGATAATAGTATTAATTTCAATATAATTTTTACAGAATATTATTTGAGCCTTTCAATATGCATATCTCTTTTTTGGAGGATGGAAGAATAACTCATAGTGACTTTTTTTACGTAAGAAATTGAAATAAGGTTTAGACAATAAAATGTAACTAATTTTGTTGAAAATGTAATTCATGAAAATACGCACGATTAAATTTTGAACGGTATATTTGATTTTTGATAAGCGAAATGTGCTTGAAGAGGCGTTAAATATTATCTCTGAACTACGTTGTAAATTACATAGTTCAACTAATTTTAACGAACTTTGTGTTTTTAAATATACACTGTGTGTATCCGATATGTTTTAGCCCCACCAGTGGCCGAGAGGTTCTGCTCTCGAAGCTGGTAGACGGGAGGTGCTGGGTTCGAACCCAATCGCGCCCGTCGGCCTAATCGATCGGAGTTTTCGTGGTTTTCTTCGAACCTCGGATTTCCAAGCGTTAATACGGGTTAGGTTCCCTTAGAAAAACCCCCACGAAGGGCACCCCCCCCCCCTTAGGGCCTATATCCCTCCTGTTGATAATTGGCCGTCATAAACACAACCAACCAACCAACCGATATGTTTTAATTGCGCTGAAAAATAATCTCGTTAATTTTTATCTATTACCCAACAATTTTAAGAAATTTACTTTAAATTTTTTAACTATACGCTACAAAAAAAAAAGAAGAAGAAGAAGTTAATTGTAAAGAAAAAACTGTCAGTCATATACGTCAATGCCTACAATTGAATGTTAAATGTTCTGAAAAATAGTTAGGTGGAATCTTTCTTGATTTTCTAACTGCTAAGTTTATTTTATAAAGCATTATCTACAAATTTTCTGCACTAGACAAAATAAAGCAAATAAATGGTATATTTCTCTGTGCACAATACAAAAATCTGTTCCTTTCAGAGAAAAAGATGTCAAACAAGACGCCAGTAAAAACTGTTTATTTTACGAAAAATATCTATATTGTTTGCGAACTTTCTATTATTTTAACAGATTTTGCCCGTAAAATGAACTACAGATGTCCTCTGATATAAAATCATCATTTATTACGAACTTTCTGTTATTTTAACAGTTTTTTTTTCGGTAAAATAAACAATTTGAAGATTTTATTTCTTTTTAATAAGCAGTTTTTTATTACCGTTCTAAATGGCAGTTTTTTACTGTAAAATCAACCTTTCTTTTGACAGTGTACAGCTATTTGTGTAATAATTATGATAGCATTGCATTGTCATTTCTTTTGTTATTAATCTACAAACGTATTTTTTACGCTTTAGAACAATAGGATATGTAACCAGAAAGTATAAACTAATTTTACTTTTGTAATTTTGTTTAAAATACTTTCATGAATTTGCATACTAAATTTCATTTATGTTTATAGTATTTATCTTTTTTAACACTTTCCAACAAAGTTGAAAAGTGTTTATGCATTCGGTTTGTCTGTCCGTTTGGCCGTCAATCCGTCTGTCCACGCTCTAACTCCCGTAAATATACTCGGATTTTCATGAAATTGATAAAGGTTATTTAGGGTCACCAAAGCATGTTTGGTATTGTGTATGAAGTATGTGGTATTAATAGTTTATTTACAGGGACACTCAAAAGTATTCCATTACATTATGGTATACGGGGAAAAATCGTTTGCAGAGTATTTTAATGACATTATGCTATTTCAAATGTATTGAAATTGATATAAATCACTGAATTTCACTACTATCACGTTAGAACAGGGCATTCATAGCAATTTTTATCCATTTACAAGGACACACAAAAGAAATCGGTTACAGTACAGTACTGTCTTTGAGTAATAATTGCTGGAGTGTACGGTTTAAAATTTGGTATGCGCTTTTAAATTTAATTAATATTTTGCATCTTACTCATTATATATAAATTCCATACCTCAAATACAGGTCTGCGCAAAAGTATTCACGTACCGTTCTCCTTATTAGAGGAAATTGCTGAAGATAAACTTTCAACTGAAGTGTATGTACCTCTTAAGTGAACTAAATTTTGGCATGCATGTAGTTAATATATTCAAATCTATATATCATATACAGGATTGCTGAAAAAATTCGCATAATTTCCGATTGTGGATGGGAAAAGCTGAAATTGGGTTTTGAAATGTATTACGCGTTTCCATAGGGTTGAATTAGGCGTAATATTTTAATTTATTTTATTTTTTTATTTATTTAATTTAATTTTTTAATTTAATTAATTTAAACGGTGCAGTTTTGTTACATTATTCTGAATGTTTTGGAAAGTGTTTCATAATCTATGCTTGACGCATGATTTTTTTCTTTCTTGTTTTAATAAAAAAATAATTAACGCAGTAACTTTTCAATACTATAATCTTAATTTTCAGCCATGTAAGTGTTTAGATAATCATTTATTTTATTACTAAATTTAAATGGTAAAATTCATGCACTATATTGCCTACTGAAAAAAGTATTAAAATCAGCATTGTTTTATTTTTGTTGTTGTTGTTTTTCAAAATGTGTTTGCGGTGTAAGCTTTTCAGTACTCTATTCTTTTCTTCAGTAACCTCTGAAAAATAAAAATTACTCCTTACTAGGGATGCACCAAATATTCGGTTTGGCCGAATATCGAAATATTCAACCGAACCAAATACTTAAAAAAAAAACTTTTAAAACATATTTTTTAAAACCTTATACAACTTCTACATTTAACAGTCAACTTATAAAGATAATCAGAATAATTAGAAATAGAATAATATTTAAATAAAAGATAATGTTTTATATTATCTATTTACTGTTTGTTAAGTATTTAAGAAAATTAACCAAACACGGAGATTTTCATAGCAACTAATTATGTACAAATGCAAGTTCCTGGACATTGGCCAGTAAATAATCAGTTTCTTGCTAAGATTCTAAGAACAATGTTTACAAGCTCTGAAAATGATTGCCCACTCCAGACACCGATCTAGGATGCATTTAAAAACTTCCGTGCTTTATCAAAGGGAGTAGAACAGTTATTCTTGCTAAATTGCCACCATATAAAATTTGAATAGATTGTATTATTTATTTACTTTTACTTTAGTCTCTTTCCGACAAACAAATAATATACGATCCTGTATAATTTTTCTTCCAATTTTTTTCACAATTTCTCTTTGATTTTAAAATGTTTGTTTTAGAATTTAAGAAAATTTTATTCATTTGTTTTAATTCTCAGAAGAAGCCATGAAATTAAAAATTTTATTAATTAAATTTTTTTTTATAACTATCCTCTTAATTAACTCAAAGCAGATTTTTTTCAGCATAAAGTTTACTTGAAAAAAGCTCTTATTTATTAGAATAAAAGTTTCTGTTTTAAATACTATGTAAAATTGTTTTAAAATTTAACATTTTAATGCCTTTAAACTTTGAAATATAAAAGTATTCGACAAGCCGAATATTCGGTATTCGGCCGAATAGTTACTATTTGGCAGGCCGAATATTCGGTATTCTGCCAAAATCACTATTCGGTGCATCCGTACTCCTTACATTATGAGAAACAGAATATTGTTGAACAGTGTTATTGATCAAAGAAAAAAATAAAATCTATTTTCATTTGAAGGTGTAATTGAAAAATATATTTTACTCTTTTAATGCAAATTAAAGATTTTATATAAAACTATCTGTGAAATATTGAGATTTTAAAGATCTTCTACGAAAATAACTTTTTTTCAGAAGATAATTTAAAGTGTAATGAAACTTTTAAAATAAAATATTTTAAACATGTATATTTCTATTTTTATTAAAATGAAAACAATTATCACATTGCAAATTTTAAATCGGAAAAAATAGTAAAGAGTAAACTAAACATTGGTTTATTTAATATCATCGTCCCCCCCCCCCCCCAAAAAAAAAAAAAGTTCTATTTTATGAAATTACCAAGATTATTTTCAAAATAATACACTTTTAAAAAATCACAAGCTATGATAAATTAACGTCTGTTTAACTCAGGCATGTCAAACACGCGGCCCGCGGGCCACAACTGGCCCGCTGGCAACTTCTTTGTGGCCCACCAATCCTTTGGCAGTTTATCCTTGTATAATTCAGTTACGAGTTGCAATTTTCCAACTGAGTGAAAAAGTTGGCAATGAGGCAAAGTGAGCAATTAAGCATATATTAACTATGTTGGATAGAAGAATTTTTCTGGTAAAAGCAACATAATTTGAAAGAGAAAATGTGTTTCATAGATGAAATTAAATACGTAGCGCATAAATACAGGACTCAATTTATTAAACAAATTATTTTTTCAACATATGGTGTTTTTTTTTTTTTTTTTTTTTTTTTTTTTTTTTTTTTTTTTTTTTAAGTTTTTACTTGAAAAAAATCCCGAAGATTAAAAAATGTATCTTTGCTAGATTAACATAGCTTGTGTAAAATAACTTTTTTAAGGTAATGCAATTTAGAAAATCCGATTAAACTTTGTAGACTTGGTTGATAAAAAGTAATGTCAAGTATTTTTTCGAAAAATAAGATGAAATAAACTATCAATTATAATAACTTTGGAACTTTACTTGAATATTTGTTTAATATGGCTATGTTTCGTACGTACGAATATTGCTGTGTGCAATTCTAATAATATTATCTACTTTGTTTGATGTAGCACGCGTCTTTGTATGTAATGCTTAATTTGGCGGTAGACGAGTTTGACATGCCTGTTTAACTGATCGTATTAGCATTTGTTCATAAAAAATATTTTTTTTCTAACTACAATGATCTATTTTTAATTGCTTTAATAAATTTTATTAAGCTTCCTTTAAAAAAAAAAAAAAGTGACGAATTTGTTAATCTATTCGATGAATTCGTTAAACTGTGCCAATAGCTTTTCGTTAAAAAATTTTCTTTATACCGGGTGTCCCAAAAAGGACTGATGGATTTTAAAATTCCATAACTTGCAAACGGTGACAGATATTAAAAAGTTTCTTCCAGGAATGTTATTTAAGATGTCAGGAATTTTTATGCTGCGATTCTCAGTTTAAGTTACAAATAGCATCGATAGATGGCGCTGCAAGCAATAACCGCTCAATCCAGGCTCGATTTTTCGGCCTCTCTCTTCTTCCATGCGAAAAAAGGTGATTAAAATGCATTGAATGGATTCCGAAGTACCAAAAATCGGGTCTGGACTGAGCACCCATTGCTCTCAGCGCCGTCTTATCGTTTGAGATTCGAACTAAAATCAAGAATCACAGTAAAAAAAACTCCTGCCATCATACATAACCCTCCTGCAAGAATTTTTTTAATACAGGGTGATTCATAATGAATGGGACAAAAAGAATAGCGCAGTGTGACTGCCGTAATGGATTTATTCAGCCGAAAAGAATTTATTCTGCAACTACAATTATACAAGTTTTATTTCGCAACAGGGAAAAATCATCGAATGACGAACTCGCCGCTACAGGAGCTGTTAAACAAAATGTCGTCCATGCAGGAAAAAGCGTACTGCGTTTTCGAATATGCCAAAACCTCCTCGGTAACTGTTGTGCAAAGACATTTTCGCACGAAATTTCGTAAGCAACCACCGCATCGGCATAACATAAGCAGGTGGGTGAAGCAGTTCCATGATACCGGCTTCTTATGCAAGAACAAAAGACCAGGACGAAAAGAAACAAAACCCGAAGTGGTTGAAAGAATTCGTGAACGCCCTGTAATTTTTTTCTCTGGGGTTTCGTTAAAGACAAGGTGTTTGTGCCTCCGCTTCCTCAGGACTTAGAGGAACTGAAGCAGCGGATAACTGCAGTGTTGGACTTAATCACTGGAGATATCCTATCACGAGTGTGGTGGGAGCTTGATTACCGTGTAGACATTTGCCGTGTCACCGGAGGGGCACATATTGAACACCTGTAGAAACTTGAATAAATGTAGCTTTGAGGTAAATTTGAATTTTCTAAATATATTAATTACAACGTTCACAATCATGTTTTCTTTTTGTCCCATTCATTATGAATCACCCTGTATCTGTCACCGTTTGCAAGTTTTTGAATTTTAAAATCTGTCAGTCCTTTTTAGGACACCCGGTACTAACATTTTATTGTCAATGCTTCATACTATTGATAAAAATTGCAAGACAAAATAATAACTCCATTAGTCTAAGCATTATAAAAACGGTTCCAAAACACACTGCCAGCTGGAATTACAAAAAGTTAGGTATAATTAAATCTATATCATTAAGCAAAAGTTTCAGCAACCAACACATATGAAAAGAAATTATATTGTTAAACTAAGTTTTCCATGTTGCTTACTTTATTAGATGTGGTGAACCATAATTTCAAACAGAGAATTAATAAAAATAATTGGAAATTTCAAGATAAAATATTATTTGTTTTTTGTTTTCTATGTTTTATTATTTTGTATGGAGCTGTACATTTTATCTAGCCTATTTTTCATGCTGCCATTATGGAAAGAAAAAATTTTACAACTTTCTGGTACGTATTTATATAAAATGTTTTTGCCCTTTTAAAAATTTTAAGTCTTATGAAATTTTGCTAAAATTCCTTTCAATTCATTGATATATCTTTGAGTTTTATAAAATATTTTATCCCTCATAATTAACTAATATAAATATATTAGTTAATTCACTAATTGCAAGGTGTGTACATTCCTCAGAATTTTCAAAGAGGCTTGCACCACTTTTTTCAGGTTAAGAATTTTTTATTTAATTTATCAATCTCGGAATTTGTGACCTCCTTATTTTATCACAGGTTTTGTAATAGTTTTCTGTGATTAAATAAGGCAAAAAATTCTATCAAAAATCTATGGTGGAACTGTATGCATCTTGTAATTAATTAATATAAATAACCTATGTGTTGTAATTTTCCAACTGAGTGAAAAAGTGTACAGGATAGGATTTGAACCAGGAACCTATGGCTTAAACTGACAATGCTTCATAAACAGAGCTATCGTGGACAAATCCGGCGGGCATAACTCACTCAGTTAACCATAGTCAATTTAAGACAGTAACAAAATTAATTATTAAGGCTTCTGTCCCTGCCGGCGAAGACACTCACGAGCTAATGCTGATCCTTAGGGGAAGGATTTATCTAATATCTCGTTTGCATTTCGACATTTTTAAATATATATTTTTTTTTTTGCATTGGATAGCCGAGATCTTCTCTACATCGCACCTTTTTTACTTCTTCGATTTTGGTCGCAGGTATTTTTTATAAAGTTGCGTTCACTTTCAAAACCGGTTCTGAAAATGAAAGTTTTATTCTAAAAAATATCTGCAATCTAAATCTAAAAAGTAAAAAAGGTGCGATGTAGAGACGGATCTCGGCTATCCAATGCAAATATATATATATATTTAAAAATGTCGAAATGAAAACGAGATATTAGAACCCCCCCTCCCCCCCCCCCCCAAAGGATTAGCACTAGCCCGTGTGTCCTTCGCCGGCAGGGACAGGAGCCTTAAGACAAAGGTTCAAATCCTGCCCTGGACACTTTTTCATCCAGGTCGAAAATTACAACTCTTATGATTTATTTACCAATTAGAGTAATTGCGGTGAAATTAATGACGTGTAATATGAATAGCATTATTGACAAGTATAAATGCGTTAGTTAAATTCCGAACTATTCTGAACAGGAACAAGAAATGGAGAAACAGAAATTGCTGTTCCAACAATCTCGCCTTGCAGATAGAGGAGTGGCCGAGATGACGCTGTTGTACATTTCGGCATGTAAAGGTACGATAAAATGTAACATTTATGATGTCTAAAACCGTATTATAGTGCCTTTTCATTCAAAATAAAGTGATCAGTTACTTTATTTCTACACTGGAAAAAGCCATGCTTTGTTTGGATTCGCGAAGCATTATTTAATAAGATAAATATTTGAAAGTAACAATATATTTTTTTATTATTCTTGCATATTTATTAAGCAAAAACGTTATTTTATGTTTTGGCGTATTTTAATTTTAGAAATGTAAATTCAGCCAAATAACTAAGAATTTCCTCGGAATTTTTTATTTATGATATAAGACTGGTATAAATAAAAAGATTTTCGAAGCAAAATTTTACAAAATATTTATATAACGAATTTAAAATTAATTTTATTTGTTTACAATTCTTTTGTTGCCACTTTACAAAAAAAAATCATAATATAATTCTTTTAAAATGCGTAAGTATCGTCTGCGTAAATGATTTACCATAATAAGAATAAATTGAGTATTTGAATTCTTAACACTGAAAAATAACTTTTATAATTGAATGTAAATAATAGAATTTTCACAAATTTTAATTCATTAAAAATATGCTATGATTTTCATAAAAAAAAGGTATTTTAAAAATTTCCTAAAAGAAATCGTAACTCCATGATTTATTTTTTCTTCTGAAAATATACGTGTTTCATTTTTTATTTGCAAACATGCGTCCGTAATGGAAAATCATGTAAAATAAATTAATTAAAATAATACATTTTTTAACGTTATTCAGTAAAAAAATAATATTGTGCAAATCTACAGATCATAATTTATTTTTATGTTTAATTTCAAGTAAAAATAATGAATAGTTTTTTTTTTTTTTTTTTTTTGTAAAGTGTACGACCAAAATGTAATTTGTGTGGCCTAGTAGAGGCTTCGCTTCGCTCATCCTAATAAAATTTTAAAATCAAGCAAGTATTTGTTGTACATTTACGTGGGTGGTTCAATAATTATTGTCCCTAGTGTATATAAAATATTTGTACAGCAATGGTTGATATAAGATATCGAAGCCTAATGTCTTAAATGCCTATATGCTCAATTTCAGAACCGTAGCAGCTATATTCAAATAGTTTTGGAGGGGGGAAGTGGGGGTAAAAGGCTGATTTTTAGCTTATGGAGTTAGATTTGTGATAGTGGATGAGACGTAACTAATGTCGTTTGGACTCTGGATCTAGTGATGTAGCCACATCTCATCCACTACCACAAATGTAGCCTCATAAGCTCCAAACCAGCATTTCACCCTCAACCCCCTCCTTAAAAACTAACTCAAAAATAAGTCTTTAAAACTTCATCCCTCCCTCCAAAACTATGTTAATATAGCAGCTACGGTTCTGAAATTCAGCATAGGCATTTAAGACACTAGGCTTCGATATTCCACATCAACCATTGCAGTACAAATATTTTATATACACTAGAGACAATAATTATTGAACCACCCACGTACTAAGTTCGATTGAGCATTAAATTAAATGCTTAAAAATCAATAAATATATAAATTTAACTTTTTCATGTGTCTTAATTTATTTTTCTTTTGAAAAATCATTAGTATACTGACTGCCACATATTAATTCAGAATAAGTGTTGAAACTTTAATTTTTGTCCAACAAATCTACATAAGATGCCGTTAATTGTTTCCCCATTATAATGTACAGTCGCGGAAAAAAAAGGAAAAAGTAAACACCCCTTACTAACTCTTAAAAAAATTATCGTAGAAGAAAGTTACTGATGCCAAACGATTGGTAATAAAGTCTACTTTTAAATGATGTATATAAAATTTGCTTAGGAAGTCATCTACTTATTAAAACGAACCATAACTTTTTTTTAATATATATAGCAGTACACAGTTCTGACAGCATAAATGAACTTTACACCCTTCAAGTAGCCTAAAAACAAATTTTTATGCAATTTGTACGATAAGTTTCCGATAAATTAATTATTTTAAAATGTGCTTATTTTAGGGGCTGTATCCAAATTGAAGTTGGGTACTCGATTGTTGACCGAGAGAGCCCCCTTCTTGATCAAGGCAGCGTAAGCAGTCATTGAAGACTGCTAGATTACAGGATATCATAAGAAATTTCAAAATATCTAGTCACTTCTATCATAAACCATCATTTTGCCGTTTTCTAAGCATAATTTGAAAACTACTTGGAAGAAAAATTTGAAATTTTGGATTTCCATAAATCAAGACTTAATAAAACTAAATCTATAAAAAAAATTGTAGGTTGCCATTCATAATTTTTTCGAATATTAATTTCATAATTCATCTCATAAAATTATAAAAATTGCAAATTCAACGTTTTTATATACCATTATTGCTGCACAAAAAAATAGCACATTAGGAGTATAATTTCAAGATATATTAATAAAAATATGAAAATGTAATTTAACATTAGAAGCACTAAATTTTGAATGTTTATAATTCAAAAACTTATCATTCAAGTGACTTGACATTTGGTGTCTAGGTGTCTAGGTGACATTTGGTTTGAACCAAAGATTTGAAATATCTTATTGAAATTGGGTATTGCCGTTGGAAAAATATGAAGTTTGGGTTCGTTTTAATATGTAGATGGTCTCCTAAGCAAATTTTATATACATAATTTAAAAGTAGACTTTATTTCCAATCGTTCGGTACCAGTAACTTTCTTCTACGATAATTTGTTGAGGAGTTAGTAGGGGGTGTTTACTTTTTTCCACGACTCTACCTTCCATTTAGCAGTGTATCAATTTCTCTTTTGTTGGAATCACCTTTAAAAAGTGAAAAAACTGTTTACATAAATTGATTTTCTCTTTTAAGGTTTAATATCATTAAATAAAATAATGAATGACCTTTATATTTTTCAGGTGTTCAAAGTCCAATGACCATGAATACGCTACGTTTAGGAATTTCAATTCTGAAAGGCGGTAACTCAGAAATTCAAAAGGTAAGTTCTCCGAAACATAATAGAATGCGTACTATCACTTTCATATTGTTTAATACATTATTATTTACAAAATTAATTATTTCAAGTGTACGCCAATAATTCTTTCATTTATAACTAATTTTAAGGGAAAACGAGACTAGGTGCAATCCTATGTGAAGTATGCGAGTTTTAATTCCCGAAACTATCCGACCGATTTTGATGAAATTTGGAATTCATATTCACTAGATTATGCTCAAGACTTATGGCGGACATTTTTTTTTCCTGCGACTAAAACTTTTTATTTTAGGGCAATGGAAATTTTTCAGAAATTTTCCATTTTTCAGATTTTTTTTTTTTTTTCTGAAACTAATAAAAAAAAAAATTAAACTGTCTGCCACATATGATGTTATATTTATCCTCTAAAACCAAAAGGTTTTAAATCAAAATTGCTCGAGTACTTTAGAAGTTAATGGGTTTTTAAGCTGAAAAGTACAATTTTTAGGAGAGCTAAAAGACTTAGACACTTCTAACCAGTGTTGCCAGTGGGCTACTTTTTTAAAATTGAGATTTCTTGATAGGCACCACTTTTTTTAAATACTAAAACTCGACTTATTTAATAACATATTAATTAAGGAGCAAACAATGGGAATTTTACCATTTTTTAAAAAAGTTGTGCCAATCAAGAATACTGAATGAATTTAAAAAGAAGTAGCCCATTGACAACACTGCTTCTAACTTGTGTGAAACTCTTGCACAGTTTTATCAAACACTTGAATTAAGGGGTCTCAGGAGTCTTGCTTTTTATCTGGTGGTGCAATTTAGCAACATGTCACATTTAATTTTTTTTCTCAGTCTCTATAAAACATAAATCATAAAATTCTTAATATAGACAACCTAATATCTCTTCTATTTAAAATAACTTTTTAAATATTTTATATTGACATTTTATTTTATTTTTTTTATGTTTAATTTTGGTAAAGAAAAATTAAAACTGTTTTTTGACTTGCACGCTCACAAAATAATAAAGCAATTTCTATGAAACTTGGTAAATATCTTAATTTTAAGGTAAAGAAAAACTTATACTTCAAATTTAGTATTATAATTGCATTGATTATTTAAAATTGGCAATTTTTCAATAAAAAAAGGATTTTTTCCAAAATTTTATAATTTACATTTCAATTTTAAATAAAATAAATAAATAAATTGCTTACAAATGAAGTATACGTTCAAGATACATGAATTTTACATCATTATCAATATTTTGGGGGGCTCTTAAATCAATAGTTTTGCTACAGTCTTGCGCGCAGTGCATGCAAGTCAAAAACAATTTTAAATTTTTATCAAAATTAAACATAAACAAAATAAAATAAAATTTCAATATAGAATATTAAAAAATATATTTTAAATAGAAAATATATTAGACTGTCTATATTAAAAATGTTACGCATTTACAGGGTGACACATAAATACTGTGACGCAAATAAAAGACCATAACTTTTCACTGAATTAACAAAACAACTAGTTTTCTTCACCATTAGAAAGAGGAGAAAATTCTGTACAAGAAACAATCAAGATAATTCGAAATGGTTTCCTCCAGCGGTGATACAGGCATCTGGACTCTCCTCTAAATTCTTCAAGTTGGCCGAGACTATTTCCAGCGTGATTTCAGGCCAGACCTTTTCCAGAGAGCTTTTCAAGGAATCCAGGAACTTTTCTTGATTGCGCAGGTTTTTTGCTCCAGGAACCCCTAAAGAGCGAAGTCCATAGTGTTCAAGTCAAAGGAGTTTGTGGATCAAACGCCCTTCGTCTAAAATCACGAGAGATTGGCCTCAGATCCCTCCACAGTCTTCTTTGCTCCGTGGGTAGTCACCCAATCCTCCTGAAACCTCCAGTCGATGTTCTTCGCTTGCCGAAACGGCCCAGGGGATCACGACACCTTCCGAAGTTAGCTCCTGTTACGTCTCTGCGTTGATCTTGACGTTTTTAGGGACGAAGATGAGTTTTGTCTTTTCCAATCCGGAAATCCCCACCTACACCATCACAGACTTCGGGAAAAGAACCTTTTCCACCTTCAAGATGCGTGGAGGCCCTTTGAGTAGTAAGTCACGTTGCATCTGCGAGTTCCGGAAAGGTTGGACCATAAAACTCTTGACACTGGTGAAGAAAATCTGATTCAGAGCATCGCCGCGGCACAGGGTCTACATCTTCTTGCCCTTTTCGAGCCTTGAGGCCTTTAATTGGTCCATGAGATGGCGTCCTTTCGCCAGTTTGTACGAGATGAGTTTTAGATCTTCTTTGACATGTCTTCGCATGAATTCACGTTCGACATTGTGCTCCTTGGCCAATTTTTGGATGTTTCTTTGAGGATTTCGCTTGATCTTCTTCTTGGCCATGTTAAGGACACTGGGGTCCTTGATGTTCGCGGTCTTCCATTTCGTTCACGGCCTTTAATCCCTCCGGTCTTTTTAAAACGTTTGACGGCGCGATGGACTTGTTCCCGGTGCAATTTGGCGATCGCAGGATCGCATTCCCCTCTTGCGGTGGGGGACGATGGCTGACCGGTCGTCTTTGTACAATAAATTTTCCTTCAAAACAATGAAACATTATCAGCTGAAATAGTAATTACATAACAAAAAAAGCCCGAAGAACACCAATAAAACAATAGTATACCTCGAAAATGGGTAAAAACGTTAAAATAAATTGACATTTTCATCACGTCACAGTATTTATGTGTCACCCTGTATGCTTTATAGAAACCGAGAAAAAAAATTAAATGTGACATGTTGCTAAATTGCACCTCCAAGTAAAAAGTAAGACTCCTGGAGACCCCTTAAAGTATATATAAACACTTGAATAAAATTTCGTTACATATAATAAATGAGTATTGACGTCCCAGTCGTGTCTTCCCTTAATAAGAGGAGGGGAAAAAATGATAGTGTATTCTAAAAAGATATTTAAAGCATTCAATAAATTTAATACAATGACCAAGGCCTTTTACCTTCTTTCAGAGTTGTCAGTTTGACCTTTTTTAAATTCAAAAATTTCGAATTCAGACAGGAAATTTTTTAAGAATAGTTTTTTTCTCTATACCCCTCTAATGCCCATGGTAGCATATACAGTACTACCATTGTTTCAAATTTTGTGGATTTTTTAATTCGAATATTCCAAATTCCTTCCAGAAATTTAAAATAGCAATATTTGCTTTATTTAATTACAGACATTAGGTATTTAAATAATTGACGCAGCATGTTCCTAAAGGGACTTTGCGCCGTAAAACCCCATTCAAACAACCAACCATATTTAAATCAAGCGAAATTTATTATTGAAATTTTATGATAGGAATTCAAATTCTCTGAATTATGAAATTTCTAGAACGTATTCTACCATGAGTTAATGTAAATTACCAATGGTTAATGTTTGTCATTAAATACAGAAAATAATATTATAGAAAATTTTTGGTTTGTATGCGAAATTTTGGAATAAAAAAAAAAAAAGCCAAACTGCAACCCTGCCTCCTTCTTTGTTAATTTTACTACAGTAATACATCTGAATAGAAGACACCTCGTGATTTCGGATTTTTTTCACTTTTTATAGAAAATATAACAAAATAAATATAATAAAAATATAACAAATATATCTATGCGTTGTGGATTGATAAATGTATTTACTAAATAGAGATTTCCGTTATTCGGGATTGTCCGTTATGGGGGTTTTGCTGTATTTCCTAGAAAAAAAATCGTGCAAGTTAAAGAACAATCTTATATTCTTCATTATTAGGAAATTCAATCCCGAAATTTCTAATTTTGCGATTTCAGGATTGCTTAGAATCAGTTCCGGAATCCCGTAACAGTCCTAGTGTTCAGAGAAAGAACGTTTCACTAATTTTACTTCAGTAGAATCTCCATAATGGACACTCCCGAATAGCGGACACCTATATTTAACTAACATCTTTTTCAATCCACAACATGTACATTATACATTTTTACCACTGAAAAGCGGACAGCTCCGAATTGTGGACAAATATCGCTGTCTGGAAGTGTCCGCTATTGAGAGGTTTTACTGTACATGTTGCGGCTCTGCTTATATATTACGACTAATTTAAATTTGATCATTAATGGATTTTTAATATATTTATCTCAAATCAATATATCGGAGGTATCAATCAATATATCAATTTTATGTCAGGGGTGATTGTGTTCCGATTATGCTCCGAGATTTTCTTCCCTTTTATAACCTTTTTATTTTTTTTGCTGAGTTAACTCTTAAATGCCTGATTTTCCAAAATCATTTTAATAATGTTTTTCGGCTTTCATTTTTAAAATAAATCATGGGAAAAATACTTAAAAAATCATATTTTGTTTTAAGTATTGTTTAAGGCTAAAAAACAGTTTGTTACTAATCGACAATACTGGTCTTTAATTGAAAAAGCAATTTTTTCTGATAAAATTCTATAATATAAAACACACAAGAATTTTCGGAACTATGATAAGAAATAAATTTTATAGGGTATTTCACAAGCTTCCAAACAAAACAAAAAGAACATGTAGCACTATTTGAAAAAATAAATCTATCTTTATTCTTCAACAGCACACGTGTTGCAATCTACATGTTGAAAATCGATTTAATAATATTTTCAGAATGTATTTTATTGGCAGCATTAGGCGTTATAGCTTAAATATTATTCTTATTGTATTTTAGAAGCCTATATTGGGTATGTTGCCGAAAAGCAACAACCGGCATTTAAGGGTTAAACTAAAATCAACTATATGTAATGATACTTTGGGGGAATATAAATTTTTATTTGTTAATATATATTTCTTAAAGACAGGAAAGCACTGCTTTTATTTTATTACACTCGAAATATTTTTGGTTTAAATATTTTTTATAAGTATCATAATATTGTGTAATATCAGCTTAACAATTTTAAATTTTATATAAAAAGTCATTTTTATAGAGGATAAAATTACCTCCCCCCCCTATCCGACACATTCTGGTAGGGGACGCCTGAATGTGAATTCTACATGAATTCACAATCAGTTTCAATTAATCATTGATCATTATTTCGATATATAATAAATAATTAATAAGTTGAGAAGCATTTTTGCTATATCCACTACTATAACCTTATTTTAAATATTTATTTACATTTTTAATACAAATAATTCGATTACACTGCAGTACAGTTTTACTGATTTTGGACTCACAATATTAAAAAACCGACTTTTATTTAACTTTTCAGAGCATGTTGAAGCATCTAAAAGAAAAGAAAGATGTCGGCTTCTTTACTTCTGTGGCTGCCTTAATGAATTCTTGCAGGTCTGTAGATTGAGTAGTGTTAAGCATGTTTTAATGGATAGTATGTAAGTTAAAATTTAAAACATGTGGAAATAGATATAATTATGAAATAAATATCTTTGTTTTACTAGTATATGTATTATGTGTGATTCGAAAAAAAAAATGTCAAGCAATTACTGGCATCTAGTGCCAGTGATCGGAAGTAGCGGGCTAGCGAAATTACTGTAATCCCTACTTTATTTTAGTATTTTGTATGGTAATGCGTTACACTTTGAAAAGGTAATGTACCGTCAAGGGGCTATTTTCGGCCACTTTTTCCTGGTTCCTCTCACATTTCCATTATTAAAAATATTATATGTGATTTTTCAACGTCGATATGGAGTTGTAAACAATTAACAGGGAACAATGAAGTTTGTATGGTTTTAAAGAGGAAATTTTTTATATTTTTATTTTTTAACTATCTTTAAAGTTTCGGAACAAAGTAGCCCCTGTTGGGGGCTTCTTTGATCTATTCACTTAGTTTCATATAAAATGAATACATTTTTATTGAAACCCCCTTGCAATAGCATTTGCTAATAAATTAACTCTGTAAACTCGATAAACAAATGGTTTTTTTTTTTCTACTTTTAAACACAATAAACGAATTGTTAATATTAAAGAAACGAGAAACAGTTTTCATCATGTTATTCTCAGCAACTGGAACAAAAGCAATGAATGTCATATTTTGCTGCAATAACATTTGAAAAAAATGTTACTTAAAACATGTTTTAGGAGATTTGGTTGTACGGAAGGCTTTTCTAAGTAATTGGGGCTATTTTGAGACCAAAAAATGCCTCACACAAAGTAGCCCCGAAATACTAGTTTTCATGATAGCTTTATGAAAACGCAAAGATTTTCTGTCAAAATAAAAAATGTAAAGGAAAAATTATGATCACACATAGGTTACAGGTTACTAAAGGTGACATTTTGACTCTTATCTTATTTGTAGCTTTTATCCAGATTGTTTCACTATAGAAAGTTTGGAGAGTTAAAATTTACACACGAAAACAGTTGCTTACAAACACATCCAGTGTTGCCACTAAAAAAAGTTAAATTACCCCAAAACTATTCAAATAGGAGGGTATAAAATATTTTTCAAGAGCAAAAACTCCAAATTATCTTGTATTGTTTGTTCAATACAAAGAATAAAAACTTTTTTTATGGGATGGGCCAAAGTAGTCCCGGTTGACGGTAGCAAGAAACGCGATATAAAATATATGTATATTTTAATTAATATGCCATGCTATCAGGCATTATTGTGGAGAGCAACATCAGCACAGACTCTTCGTTACATGTTATTTTTGTTTATTAAAAATACACGCAATTTTTCTTTAAAAAATTCTTCTGTATTGTCTGTATGAATTTACATTATAAACAATCTGAGTTTTATCATGCGCGCAACACTTAACGATTTTAATTAACGCATCAGTGAGATGAATTTTTAAATTTAAACTTTAAATATTAATTTTGTATATACAACATACATTTTTCAAGACAATATAGTTAAGAATACATACTTTTGTCACAAGGGAAAAAAAATCTTTAATTGCACGTTATTTGTGTTTTGGTACTTTGAAAAAGGCGGTGTTTTGATAGTTTTGACAAGCTCAAAAATCCTGAGGCCCCTCAAATAAATACCTTCGAGAAATTTACTGAAGTATTTAAACGCATTGTTCTTCCGTGTAGCTCTCTATTTTTAACACGTTAAGCGCCACGTCAGTCACCGGTGACTGACAGCGAACTTTCCGTTTAAAGCACGTCTTTCATCGATGGCTGACGTCTAAAATATGATAAAAAGCTGAAAAAATATACAATGTTTTAAATAATTGCGGAACAAATATTTAAAATTAACCTACCTTTTATTTATTACAGGATTATACTTTCTTAAAAATTACTTTAAATATTATAAATTTTCAGCGCTTCAGTGTCAGTCATCGTGACGCTCAACGTGTTAATAACCCTGAACTAGCTGCGCTGTCACGCTGTCTTTTTGATTTCGTTAGCAACACTTTAATGCACAAATGGCGCAAAATTCAAATCTTGCGGGAATTTTGGGATACCCTTTACAATGAGTTTAAAATGAGCCTGTTACATCAATACATATTTTTGCTTAAAAATGTTTAATACATCAGGTGATGCAAATTAACCCGCTCATATTATATACTATTACTAGGAACTTTTTATAGCAAAACAATAAATATAAAAAAAAACACAATTATGGTGATAGAATTGCTTTCATATTCAGTTGAAACAGCACCAAAAACTGGCAATAAATCGCAATTAAAATAATAAAATTTTATATAAATCACCGTTTAAAATCAAAGCAATTCACAGGAAACGTGACAGGATCCTTACATTTATACCTGGTGAGCCAAAAGTTCGTCAAAACTTTAAAAACTAATAAAAAAGAAAGACATTATGATAAAGGAGCGCGGTTTGCCAGGAAGGGCTCACAAGGTAGTTGGATTTTTTTAGCAGCAAAAAAATAAACTAGTTAAAAAATCACATGTAGAGGGCGCTGACGACCCAAAACACAATGAACAGGACAACAGTTGTGTCGTAGAATGTTCTGGAGATCACGTTGAACATTTGTTATTGGAAGAACAAATGAATGGAACGTATTGTTATCCTGTTTACTGTGTTTCGTGTCGTCAGCGCCCTCTATATGTGATATTTTAATTAATTTTTTTTCTGCTAAAAAAATCCCACTATTTTGTGAGCCCTGTACTGCAAACCGCACTCCTTTATCATAATTTCTTCCTTTTTTATGAATTATTAAAGTTTTAACGAACTTTTGGCTCCCCGGTATTTTTTAAATCTTTAACACTGAAGCAACATTATTTAAAATTAATTAAATTTTCAGTCTATATATGTTCTCTTTTAATTTTGAATGAACATGTAGATATATTTCCTTGCAGTGTGCTTGATCTGGACGCTTTCGAGAGGACCATGAAAGCCGAGGGTCTCGGAGTGGGATCAGAAGGAACCGCGGGAGAGAAGAACATGCACGACAAAGACTTCACGTGCGCCCTATTCCGTTTTCTCCAGCTCCTATGCGAAGGCCACAATCTCGGTACTGTACCAAATTCCTCAGCTCAGGAATCTACAGATATTTGAACTTGCATGCAAGAGGGTGTCCCATAAATCCGTTCACATTTCAAAAATTCATTAATTACCAAGAACGAAAAATCATGCGTCAAGCACAGATTGTGAAACACTTTCTAACACATTCAGAATACCTTAACAAAATTTCACAGTTTAATAAGGTGAAAGAGTATGTCTAAATAAACAATTTGGGAAACACATAACACGTTTCGAAACTCAATTTCAGCAGTTACCATCAATAGCACGAAAAATATTCGACTTTTTTTATATATATGGGGCATTCTCACAATCTTTTGACTTTCGGGAATAAAAATCTGGTGAAATTAAACTTGCTAAAATAACATTTTAATCTGATAGACGAATGCCTTAATGATTCAAAATAAAGAAAAAATAGTCAGCGGCGAAAATGTTTTATTTAACTGAAGTTTAAGTTAAACTTGCGAGTTTAATTTTCCTTACCATTTTACCACTATAACTTTTTATTTTCTTCTAATTTTTTACTTATAATGAATTTGCATAGTACGCACAGGACATTCAAATAAGAAATAATAAAACTGTAGCACTTTTAATACAGAATTTTTGTATAACATTGTCTTAAAGGGGTGTTAAAGAAGGGACAGTAAGGTAAAAAAAGGGGGACGGTATAGGAAAAAAGGGGACGGTAAGGATGGAACGGTAAGGAAAATTACTACCTATTTTTAGGAAAATCATGTTAAGACTAAGTGATAGCCACAATGTTCTTTGATTTTTAGAAACAGTTGTTAACATTGGATTAAATTATTATTATTTTTTTATTATTTACCTCAAAAAGTGCAGGAATAAACCTTGGGGACGGTAAAGACTACACATAAAGCCACGATCTTGAAATTAATATTTAAATGCTGATTTAAATTCTGCAGTAAATTTCCTGCCAAAAAATTTTAGACATTCTTTCTCTAAGATACTTCTGCGTGAGAAAAAACTAGAAAAAAATTCTGTGGCTGCATTGAAGTGATTTTCTGTATAAGTTTAGCAAGAGGGACGGTAAGGATAAAAAACCCAGGGACAGAGTTCAAAAAATAGTATCAACCGTAAAAATGTGTGCAGGTTAATTTTTTGCTACATATTTATATAAAACAATTGTCCTAGTTTCGGAAAAAAATTACATCGAATTACTTTTATTGAAACAATTTTATACAGGCAGCTCCAAACTTAAAAATCAGCATCAGGGACACGGGAGTATAGGAGTTTTTCTGGTATTTGGACCCCAATATCGTCCAAAACTTATTTATCTCGTTAATATTGTTATGCAATCATGCAATGGGATGTTTCCCAGTATACGAAATAAAAAAAACACAAAAAATGTATTAAAGTCAAAATTATTAATCAGGGACATAAAAGTCAAAAGATTGTGAGAATGCCCCATATATATAATCTATAGATTTGTATATATACTATGCAGTATGCCAGGATTTGGTTCAGTTAGGGAATGCACATCAAGTTGAAAACTTCCCTTTAGCAATTTCCGTCAGTAAACGGAAACGTACTAGAGATCTTTTGTGATCCTTTGTGTTCCACTGCATATAATCTATAGAACCGCGGGTGAGAAGAATATTCACGACAAAGATTTCACCCTATACCGTTTTCTCAAGCTACTGTGCAAAGAGCCCAATCTCGGTACTGTTTGAAATTCCGCTTTATTAAGTTCGGCGACCTGCAGCTATTTGAAATTCCATGCACAAGGCGTCCCATAAATCCTTTGACATTTCGAAAATACATAAAACAAAAATTTAAAACTTGTCGTATCGTAATACAGTTTCCACCAGAAAACTTGTCAAAGAAGCGGTTTTTTTTTTTTTTTTTTTGTGGCAAGTGCAAAAATAGAGTTCGACTTTTCTGTGGATTATATTTTGCTGCAAAAATGACTATCATTAGCCAAGTCTCACAGTGCAACCGACTGTAATGTGAATATTACTGCACTGCTAATTTTATTTTGTAAATTTTTGTAATGCGAAGTCTTTGAACTATTTTTTCTTCCTTTTGCCTAAAGATGGCACCAGTGGCTGAGAAGTTCTGCTTTCAAAGATGGTACACGGGAGATCGCACTTAAATCGCGCTGGTTGGAGTAACTGTTTGAAGTTTTCCGTGGTTTCTTTCTAACCTTGCCGTAAATACGGATTAGGATCTCTTATACAGACACCACAGGAGGGCCGCCCTCTCTCGGGGTATATCCTTCGAATAGAAAATAAGCTGTAATAACACACCACGATCACCTTTTGCGCAAAACATTCCACTTTTAAGTGGATTTCATAAGAAACACTACCTATACATTCTCCCCTATGTTGGAATTTGCAGATCTACGCCGATTATAACATGTATATGTATATTTTTTTATGGACACTACAACTTCCATTCGGCACAAATCTCTTCCAAACTGATACATAAAATCAAGGGGCAGAGAATCTCGGTTAAGTTCGTTAATGTACAAAATCGGACCAAGGGGGCGGAAACATGGAGGTTTTATGTGAAAGCAGAAAAAGCCCATAATTTCTTAATTATGACGCATATCGAAACAGTTTAAAGTTATTATTGCTTCTAGAAAAAGGGCCAAATGTTCATGTTTGATAACGTTTTGATATCATTAAAAACGAACGCATCAAGGAACGCAAAAATAGAGTTTTAAGAAAAAAAAAAAATTCGCAACTTCGTCAATTATCAAGATATCAAATTCAATTAAATACATTATAAATCTTCTTGATATTATCTACAACTTTTATATTGAGACGTTTTTAATAAGACCAAGTCTTACAGCGAAAAAAAAAATAAAAATAAACATAAATAAAATAAAGGAGTGGAGGGGGGGGGGGAGAGCTGTTGAAGAAAAAAATCACATTAACATGATTTTGATAAAACCAAATATCACAGAAAAATGAAGCGATAAATTCGTCAAAAGCGGCTAGATTAAACTGTCTTTATTTCTAATCTTGATTTAGTTTTTGTTGGTGAAATTAGTACTTAACTTCGAAATCTACCTCTGCCTGTAGGCCAAGCCGGTAGGGATTTTTTTTTTATAAAGTCTTATGATGCAAACCGTACTCCGGTAAGACAACTTGTTAAATTTTTACGAATTTTTGAATTCTGCACAAGGTATCTCAAAATTAATTATGTTAATTTAAATGTGAGTATAAAATCAAGTAACTGTCGGACGCTAGTGCGAGTTTTTTTTTAAATGCTCCCCATAAAGAAAATTTTTGTTCAGGCAAACAAAGATATTTACTCCCAAATTTTACCGGAAGATGGGGCTAAAAACACTTAAAAAAACATGTAAACATACAAAGACGCAAATCAAAGGATTCGCTAGAAACGGTACAATATATTTTAATGCGACGGGATATCTTCTTTTGGGTATCTACAGGCGGTTTTATATAATATATATCCTGTACCAGTGATACCCTTAATTTTCGGACTTATTATTAAATAGCTTTATGAAGGACGACGATTTAATCAAGAGAACATGCAATTATTGTAGTAAAATTCGAATTTTTTTTTTTTATAATTTAAAACATTTTCAAACAGTTTTTTTTCATACTTTTTATACAAGTGTGCTCTATCAATTTAAGGGACGGAAGTTTAATAATTTAAGGAAAAATAAGTACAATCTCATGGCATGCGTAAAAAATGCTGCAAACATGAAAATTTGTATTTAAAAGAAAAATTTCTGTATACTATTACTAAAAATTGATTCTTAATTTTATGAAATGTACTATCAGAATCGTCCATTTAAAAAAAAGAGTCGATTTTAAAACTTATGCAGAAGTTTTAGCAGTATCCTTCTGATATAACAAATAAAACTGAGAAAAAAGAGTTCAAAGATTCCAACTCTGAATCATTTAAAGTGAAATGGATGTGGTAAAAATCCTTTTTTTTATATTTTTAATTTTCAGATCTTTACGAAACTTCGTCAGAATATACTATGGATGTCTATATTCATTTTAAATAGAAAGTTGGAAAATTAAATTTTTTGTTATTTTTCGCAAAATGAAGGGCACCGAGTTTTCATAAGAGCGGAGCTAGTCACGTGAAGTTACTCGCTAACTAATGTTAAACCAAAGGCAGAGTTCTTTCAAATTTATCGTTTTAGAACCAGTTTTAAAATAGAAGATGACCCTATAAAAATACCTACAAAACTCGAAAAAGTAAAATAAGTACTCGGCTAGATATCGAATTCAGATATCTAATGCAAAAAAGCAAAAAATCATTTAAAAGTATTGAAATGCAAACGAGAAAATTGAAAAGAACGCTTTCAGTCAGTTGTCTTTAGTTTACGGGTTTCTTAGACTCTTAATGTATTGATACATGTAGATAAACTCCTTGCACAAAGCACCAATTTTCTAAATTAATGACTTGTACAACTATGACTTTAAATGGTTCAATTAAAACCAACTAATTGTAGAACTCTACTTAGAGAAAATTAAGAATTTCAAATAAATCAAGAAATGAATTTCGTTACATAAATTATTAATTATTATAAAATTAATTAAGCATACATACAAAAGATTAAAAAAATAATAAAATTTTGCAATATTTTTTAAAAATATTCAAATGTTTGTATCAGATTATTAGAATATTTGAAATATATGACTATCATTATTTTAATATTCACAGTTTTTGAATTATAAAATTTTGTGTCTTTCAGATTTCCAGAACTACTTGAGAACACAGGCAGGAAATACTACTACCGTAAATGTTGTTATCAGTACTGTCGATTATTTGCTGAGGCTTCAGGAATCCATTATGGATTTCTACTGGTACTACTCAAGTAAAGAAATCATTGATCAGCCCGTAAGTTCAATTATTTAATTTTCATTTCTACTCTATTAATAAGGATCGACCGAAACCGAAATTGAATTTCGGTAATCTTCCTATTTTCGGCCGAAAACGAAAACGAAAATGTCCAAAAATTTTTTAAGCAATTAATATGTACATAAATATGTAGAATTATTAATTAATTATAAGTGCAACTATACGTGTGGAATATTTCACACTGTGCTTCCGTCCAAAACTTTTTATTTTCCTATAAAATAAAATGTAATTGATTCATCTATGACTCAGAATGATTTTCTAATTATACGAATTTCATCTCATTAAAAAATGTTTTAGGTATACATACCTCTATTTATCTTTTATAATGACTTTCGTAAACGATCATCTGTTATATTAGAACTCAGAGTATTCGAAACACTTCTGCGATTTCAAACAAAAAAATTTTCATTACTGTTAAGTCTGCAGCTTTTAATGAGCACGTGAAAAGCGTCTTCAAAGTAGAGTCCTATATGCATTATTTGCTTTATCATTTGCACTCACGTCTTGATTCAGTCATGACTCATAATTATAAGCGGTGAAGTTCATAGAAATAAATAAAGAGTATCTTATTTCAGCCGATGCAGCTCAAATCAATGAGTCATGTTGAAAATTTTTGAAGGAAGAAACGAGATTTTTGGGATACAAATCGTTTCGGAGGAGTTTCGGCCCGGCTGAATTTTTGGCAGTATTTTTGCCGAAAACGAATTTTCCTCGAAACTCAGCTTTTGGGCCGAAAACGAAAACGAAACCGAATTCTAGATCGATCTCTAACTATAAATAAGCAGAACATTATTAAATCATCCGGGAAGGGACACTTTGATACTCCGGTGGTACCTCTCCGTGGGTACCTGATACATTCATCATTGTTGACTTGTTTTTTGATCCTCTTTATGTATCGAGATATAAAGATTTGATGAAATTTATTGAATTTAAGGGGCCCTTTGAACTAACAAAATACATGAAAAGTGACTTCTATAAAAATTGCCGTAGCTCTATAATTAATTGACTTTTAATTATCAAACTGAAAATACATATTATGAAAGATTTATTTTATCAACTAAAGTTGTTAAAAAAAGTATTCACATATATAAAGTTTTTTAATTTATTTTTATAGGGGATACAATTTTTACGAAAAAATTATTCTTGCATGCATTGCGCGCATGATTTTTCACACTGAATGGATAAAACAAACCAAGATTTTTTTTTTTTTAATGAGTACCGGTATAATGTGTTTTCAAAATGACCTACAATGAAAAAAATAAAACTTGTAGATCCCGAGAAAAAAATATTTTTGTAAAGAAACTCGAAATTTCGAGATTTTTTCAATACAAAAGTAGTCGCGGATTCTAAACTTCTTACTTAAGAAACATAACAATAGATCATTTTGTGCTTCTATATGTTTACTACGTTAACTGAAAATTTCGTGAAATTCTAGGTAACCATTTTTCAGAAATCGTGTGCGCAGTGATCAAAATCACTGTTTTGCGAAAATTGATATTAAAGACTAAATCATTCCTTGATTATATAGAAAAAGATCAAAGTGTTTTAGACATAACTTCTCTTCTATTGCGAAGTTTTGTATGGCGTTTATTTTTAAATGTTGTTAAAGAATCGTATTTAATTATAAGCTATTTTTTAAAATATCGATTTTTGAACGCTTTAAAGGACCCCTTAAAAAAAACTAAAAGTAATTGTCGTAAATGAATTCGGATTAGAGTCCTGCGTGGGTCGACCGACCCTGAAAATTCGGCTTAAAATGAACCCCATACCGGACCCCCACCAGACAAAATAATAATAATAATAATAATAATAATAATAATAATAATAATAATAATAATAATAAAACGTTGACTGTTTAACTTGGCCTGAAACCTGTAATCAAAGAAAGTTTATCTATAATTTAATATAATTACGAGAAAATATTCTACAATCGTAACTCTAATATCCATTTTATCTTTTATGTGATGCTATTTTTTGTCCACACTAACCGAAGCCAACCATTAAACGATGTAAACTTTTGAATGGTGTAAAATAATCCCTTTTGTTGAATAAATTGATCTAATGACCATTTTATCTTGTATGTGATACCATTTTTTGTTTACACTAACCGAAGCCATTATGTAAACGCTTGAATGGTGTAAAATAATCTCTTTCGTTGAATGAATTGAATTCAGTTTTTGATAGAAATTAAATAGGTTGTGAACTTAACGCTAAAGTCATCAAAGTTTTTTTACTTTTTAATAATTTAATTATTTTTTCAAATGATCTTACTTTTTATCATTTTATTTTATTACTTAATTGGATAATATTTTACTATATTGCAAGCATTCGTTATAATTTTGATTGCATTATTACATTAAAATTACTGTATAAAAAACGTAAACAAAGCAATGACCAGAAATCTGCAAAATTCTAAAATCCGCACAACTTCTGGTCCCAAGGTGTGCGGATTAGAGGGAGTCTACTGTGCTAAAGAATAAATTACTGAGGACAAGCAAACGTGTAAAGAAATTGCCATAGTTACATAATTTAACTTTGAATAAAGTACTCACTCAATCTCTCACTTTCTTTGCATTACTTGAACAAATAATTTTTTACCACGCCATTTCCCATTGTTTCGACGCAGACCACACTCGAAAATTTGGTCAGCTATTTCACATTTTCATGGGTAATATCAGCGAATAGGGATAAACAATTTTTGAACCTCTCATGTTTTGGTGGTAGAAAGTTTTCTTTCTCTTCATTATTGTCACTGACAATTTCTCGACTTCTAAATAACCAAAGTTACATCAAAGTTGCTTTAGGAAAAATTATGCACCAAAGCAGTTTAGATTCTGTTCGGTCAGTTTGTGAAACGTTTGCCCGCATTATCGATGAGTAGTATGCTTTAAGCGATGTCTTTAACGTTGATTGCAAATAACAAATGATGGTTAAAATGGAAATTTTCTCTTTAACAGAAAATACGTCTTAAGAAGAGGTGCATTAACGAGAATCCCCTGTAGTTTTTTTTTTTTTTACTTCTTTTGAAAAATTGGCTTAACTTAAACTCAACCCGAAACCCGACCAGATCCGACCCGGAATGGAGAATTTGCACGTTTTCTAACTTTATCACGAAACAATAGTACATGATAAAATAAGAAGGATACCCTGCCTATTTTTTTTTTTTATTTTGAGCTTTTATTACTGATTTATGATTGTTTTAATATCGCACTATTTACCGTATCCCGAAAACGCTCCGTAATACATCTGACGTCACAGTTCATGACAACAAGCGACTGTTTTTCTTTACGTGTGTCGCTTTTCAACTTGTTCATTTTAAATATTTCTGTTTCTAAAATTATTATGACTGAGAACACAAAGTCATATTATAAATACAGTGAAACCTCTCTGTGCGACCACCTCCATTAAGCGACCACCTCCATTAAACGATCACCTCCATTAAGCGACCACCTCCCTGAACGATCATTTGTTCATTGAAGGAAATTTATTCCCATAGGCTCAATACTAATTTTACTTCCATTCAGAGACCATCCCAGCTGACCTCTCTCCATGAGCGACCAATTTCTTTGAAGAAAAGGAAACAAATTCCGTTTTTTCCAGTCACTTGAAGAAGGTTTTATTAGAAAAATAATTCCGAGGGGCTTTAAACTTCTAAACTAAGTTTAGATTTTTTTTTTTTATTCCGGTAACTTTTAAGTGTTTAAACACATTTATGCCTTTTTAGACAATGAAGTTAACTCTGATGACGAATTAAGAATGACGACCAATAAACTCCCCTACCCTACTCTGTTAGGAAACTCTCAAAGAAATAGTTAAATTAATGAAAATATCATTATTTGTTCCCGTTCAAAAAAATTGCATTTATTTACTGAACTTCGAAAGGACTTGGAAATAAAAGTTATGAAAGATAAAACCGTAAAACCAAAGCAAACGTCAATATATTCATTTTTAAACACTGCAGTAATTAACTCATATAATTAACTTTTATTTTGATACTTAAATTTTTATATTTTTTCCTAATGTGAAAAATAAATTCTATTAACATTATTTCTACTTTTTTTCAACAATTAAAATCTAAATTTAAACATGAACTCCATTAAGAGGCCACCTCTCGAAACGATCAATTTTTATTAGAATGAAACGTGGTCCTTTAAAGAGGTTTTACTGTATTGTATTGTACCACTCTGCACTAATACAACAAGTAACTTCTAGCGAAAAGTTGTTTTTCAGTGTGCCAAAAGACCCTGCCATTAGAAAATCATGGACTAAAGCTATGAAGAGAGATGACAAGAAAAATCTAATTTATCTAATACATCATCTCTTTGATCTTGTGAAGATCATTTTTCAGTAACTTTATGTTTGATTTTGTTTAAATATTACTATTTTAGAACATTAATTGATTGGATAAATAGTTACTCAAGAGAAAAAAAAAGCATTTATATTTATAATATACTCATTAGTATTTAAAAACAAACAAAAACACTCTGTAGTAGATTTCATACGTATATTGTATCTGTAAAGATTAATAAGCAATAACCCTGTTTTATTCATGATTAAATTGGTAAAACGTAGAAACGTCTAAGATATGACACACACAAATATGTTAGTTTTTATTTCAGAGGAAGTAAATAAAAATTTTATTGCGTAAATGAAAATTTTTATTAAGTTAGGGACTAGGTTTAAAAAATAAAGGATTTATTTCGAAACAATATTTTGTCATGTCTTAATAGAGATTATAAAACGTAAAAATATTGAAACTACTCAAAAAATTTTTAATATTAAATTTTTACTTTTCAACATAAAAATACTTTAGGTCCCGCTGCGTATGACACCGTGTAGCAGGCGCGCTTCGACAGTACTGCATGATCTTAAAAGAAAAAAAAAATCAACAGAAAAAAAAAAACCGCGAACCACATCCCCGTTGCCTGCGGCATCGTATAGCACCACTTGCTGCACACGCACTGCAAATTCTTGTAAAAAACCTAAAAATTTACAAAAGTGCAACCAGTAGGCGAAGTGGGGGGGGGGCACCGGATGTGCATAATATGAATAAGTTTTCATACACTTTTCTAACGATATGTCACATGAGGCGTGTACTCAAAATTTAGAAAATAGCTCCTCCCCGGATGACCCTCCCCTCCCTCTGCATTTCCCACTCTTTCAAATATCTAATGTTAAAAAATAATATTTATTTGAGTGTTAAATGAAAAATCGCATTTAAAACGCAATAAACAGTTGATCTGAAGAAAAAAAGAGAAAACTCCCCCCCCCCCCCCCCCCCCAACACCAAAAATCAACTCATCTTAAATTTATAAAATCTTTATTATGCGTTAAAAACAACGTCAAAGTTTAAAAGCGATCAGTTCTTTATTTTTCCTAATTTTAACAATATCCCGTCAACTCTCTGAAAACACTTTTAATGAGTTTAAAAATCGATTTTTTCATAAACTTAACGTTCATTTTTTTTTCAAATTGACATTTTATAAATCAACGTACAAAATAACATCCAGATGCGAAAGAACCAAATTTGTAAAATCAGTAGTTTAAAAATTTCGAACCTTTATTTCCAAAGCCTAGTTTCTTTCCGTTCCGCTTGCCTGTCCTGAACTGTGACATCATAGTAAGTCACGCCCCGATTTGGAGCGACGTGATTTTAGTTTACTTTTAGACTAATTATTTAATAGTATAGTTATTTTTTTCGCGTTTTTGAGAACATTTTTGAAAACTGTGGATGTGGAACTATCAGAAAAATATATGAATGATCAAATCCCCCATGTGTGCAAATTCCTCATTGGGTAAAATCGGGTCACAAGACCAAATACGGGACTCTAGTTCGGACTAACAAGATTTTTATTATTTTACAATAAAGTATTTATATCTTTACCTAGGGACAAGATAACTTCTGCAAAGCGATCACTGTCGCCAAGCAAGTTTTCAACACCCTCACTGAGGTAATTCAGGGTCCTTGCTCGCTGAATCAGCAAGCTCTGGCCCACAGCAGATTGTGGGATGCCGTCGGAGGTTTCCTCTTCCTGTTCGCTCACATGCAAGACAAGCTGTCTAAGAACGCCAGCCAGCTGGATCTGTTGAAAGAACTATTGGAACTCCAAAAAGAAATGGTCATCATGATGCTCAGTATGCTGGAAGGTGCGTATAATTTCATATCTTAAAAAAGATATATCGAAGGATTGACCAAAACAAGTTTTTAAGACCGAAACCGAAAACGAATTTCGGTAATCTTCCTATTTTCGGTCGAAAACGAAAATGACCAATTTTCTTAAATTAATTAATACATACATAAATGTACATAATTATTAATTAATTATACGTGTTTATTAAATATACATAACTAGCCGCCCTTGGCGATCAGTTTGGTCTCCCTTAAAATTTATGTTTGGGAAAGCATGCTAAGCATTGTATCATGTTACTTTTATTCATAATTTAATTTACTTGGACTCCCTTAAATATAATTAATATAATCCTTTAAGCTAATATTAGTTTTTGTTGCATTAAAATATCTCAATTTGTTGATTTTCTGTAAGCAAGTAAACCCTATTGATTTACAATGGAAGCCTATGGGAATTTGGCGAAATATAAAAGATATCCCCAAGCTGGAGTTACTTTTGGCGACAAATTTTGATAGCCAACAGGGTCCCCCCATGGTAACCCCCCTTATAGGTATGGAGATGCATTAATTGCTGTTCAATAACCAATGAGATGCGTTTCATCAAGGCATTCGGGCGTTGCCATTAAACAATTAACAAATAATTGTGATTCCTGTGCCACGATGGATAGCGTAATATATATATGTGGATTATTAATTAATTATAAGTGTGGTTCAATTTGCCTCTCTGTGCCTCTGACCAAAACTTTTGTTTTTTAAATTAAATAAAATGTAATTAATTCATCAAGACGCATATTTTCTAATTGTACGAATGTCATCTAATTAAAAATGTTTTATGTTATACGTACCTCGATTTATCTTTCATAATGATTTTTGTATGTGTCCATTTCTGATACTAGAACCTTCGAAACACTTCTGCGGCTTCAAGCTAAAAATTTTCTATTACTGTTAAGTCTGCAGCTTTTAATGAGCACGTGCAAAGGTACTTAAAGTTTAGTCCTATATACATTGCTTGCTTTATAATTTGTACTCACGTCTTGAGTTAGTGATGACATGATTTGAAACAGCGAAGTTCATGTAAATAAAGAGTGTCTTATTTGAGCCGATACAGCTCAAATTACAGAGTAATGTTGAAAATTCTAAAGGAAGAAACGGAAATTTTGGAATACAAATAGTTTCGGTCCGAGCGAATTTTCGTCAGCATTTTCGCCGAAAACGAATTTTTGACAAAACTCAGATTTGGGCAGAAAACGAAAGCGAATTTTCAATCGATCTCTAGATATAACACCCCTAAATCTGAGGCTTCTTTTTTATGAAACTTCTTATCTCAGAATTTGGAAATTCTTTTGACATAAAACCGATGCCTGACAAATTTTATAACATTACGGTTGTACTCAAATCCAAACTGCTTATTTTCTGACTCATTTTTAAATTCATTTTTGCTCTCATACGCATCCAATTGGTAGGTTCTCTTATTCAGAAACTATATAATGTACCGTAATGATCGGTTTTTTGATACAGGCAGAATATATTTCAAAAAGTGCAGTCAAAGTGGGCATTTTGAACCGAATTTCCCAAAGCGATAGTGTTGGAAACGAAAAAAAAGGGGTCGTACTGAGAAAATAATTGTTTATAGATCAAGTTCTAATGAATTGAAGGAAAAATAAAAATACAGGTCGCTTATAAATCTCTTCAAAAATCACATCAGTAAGTTTCATGTTTTTATTTTTAAAAATGAGACTGAAAATGTGTCAGAAAATTTCGAGTTGTTGAGCGTGGAAAAATATTTTTTTTAACACCGCCTTAAGGCGAGTCGTTTCAAAATTAGCAGCCTCCAAATACCTTATATTTAATTACAGATGCTCTGTATTTAACTTTTTTCCTTGTGAGAAACATTGCAAGTTGTGTTCATAAGTGGTTTTCCTTTTAAGTTTCTTTAAAAAACAATTTGAGGTTTTCCAAGTCTGATATAACTTTTAAAGTAAATATGTAGTTGACCGATTGGTACAGTTATGTTTGTTCGTTTAGATTGTTTTGTTGTGAAATTTTATGCATATTTGGAATGCAGTTGCCTCGAATGTAAAATGTTTCTGAAATTTGCGTATGAGAGTTCTTCTTTCGATCTGAACTATTAGCGTTTGCCAATTTACGACAGTATTATCTCAAGTTCATCTTTGTGATAGATTCTTTATTTTTCAAGTTCATCTTTGTGTAACATTCCTTAGAATCTGGAAGTGCGGATGCACTTAATCATAAGTTAAGTCTATATTACGATTTTCAATACTTAAATAAAGTAGCGCAAAATAGTTGGACTAAAGTTGATTAATTGTTGGCTAATTATTGTTCCTTATTGGCCCATAGAAAGAAATGTTCACTTTAAGTTTCGGATAATTAGCATTTGCTGGTTTTGAACCTGGTACCTACAATATGAAAGGCGAGCGCCATAGCGCAGAGAAAAAGACTAACTCCATTGTTCGGTGCCAGTGACTCCTCATATATTGTTTTTTAAAAGTTTTATTGCGAGAAATGAGGTCCTACACACTCCATTCCCAGTGAAAGCGTCTTGTTTAGACATTGGCTTGTGCTTGTTTAGCTACTTGCTTTGAGGCTTTGGATATTGGAGTGAATTCGTTGTGGTGCTGCCATCTGTTATGAAGGTTGCGTGTTTCTTTTCCGGTTCACTAATGTAGGTTTCAAGGAATTGGAGTTGAACCTGGCACTTACTGTATGGAAGACGAGCGTCGTATCACAGATCAAATGGATAGCTCGATTGTTCTGAACCTGTGACTCATCATATATTGTTTTATTGTGAGAGATGACGTCGCTACATCCACCTTGCCGTACATTTACCAACAAAGGCCCATCAATGTCACAACAGTTCGCTGCTCAGATACGCTTCAAATTAGAGGAATCTCTACACCTACCATTTCCCAACCATTTGCCAACCCTACCATTCCCAATCCTACCTGTTCCGAACAGTTTTCATAAACTTCCAATGATGGACCGACAAACTGTGCAACTTGGAAAGTGTCATAAAAGTTTAAATCATAAAAACATAGAGTTTTAATAAAGTATTGACGAGGATACCACCACTGCTATTAATGGGTAGAATATAAACTAGTATTCTGTACTTCTTTGTGTGTTTTATTGTAATAATTACGACCTGGTTGAACAAAGCACTTCAATGAATCTCACGCCATTTCGATACTTCAATACCTATGTCCGCTTATGTGATGGTAGCTCTTATACGTTTTTGCTGAAGATAAAATAGTAGAGGTATAACATCTTTAGAATCTGGAAGTGCAGATCCACTTACCCATAAGTTAAGTTGGTATAACAATTTTTAATACTTACGTACCATAAAAGCATAAAGTGGTATAAAACATCATTGATGATGCCACCAGTCCTATTCATAACTACAATATAAACTAGCATTTTGTACGTCTTTGTGTGGTTCATTATCATTATTACGACATGGTTAAACAATGGAGTTATGAAAAAAAGAGGAGGAGATATATTGTACTGCCTACCAGTTGCGAGGGAAGTAACTGAGGAGGTTGTCACAAGATGGTGGCTGATTTTTTTTAAATCTGATCTTCAGTTTCTAATTACCGGCAGGGCAAACATCCCACCAGTAAAATTGAATAGAAAATTTCATCTTAATTAAGCGTCTTATTCATGGAATTTTTCTCAAAAATGTCGTAAAATTTTCTATTTGTTTTTACTGGTGCCAATATGCCTTGTAAAACTGTCAGTTTGTTTCTCTGGTTTTCACAATATGGCGGAAACGCAGGACCTAACTACCCCCAAAGTAAACTCCTACCGGTAAAAATGAAAATCTGTTTCTACCATTATTTATGACTGAAATTTTGTAATAATAAGACGTTTAAATAAGTTGAAAATTTCTATATAAATCTACTGGTGGAAGTTTCCACCGGCGATAAACAACTCCTGCGATAGCGGTTACAGTTGAAGCTTCACTATTTTAAGGATATGTGAGTTCCTCCTTATTAATAGTTCCATGGGTTAAACAAAGTACTTCAATGAGCTTCACGCGGCTTTGTTATTTCAATACCTATATCTACTTGTGTGGTGATAGCACTCATATGTTGCTGCTGAAGTTAACTATTAAAATATTGTTGTAGACGGAAGTCGCTTATTTCAATCATTTCTGGCCTTTATCTTCATATGTATCAACTTTTCAATTTTTTTACTGCCAAAATTCATTACAATTCTCTGTATAACATGAATCCTGTTTAGAAAACTTTTTGTAACATTTTTTTTTTTTTTAATATCTCTGCTTTTAAATTTTTTTTACAGGTAATGTTATGAATGGAACTATTGGTAAACAGATGGTAGACACACTTGTAGAATCCGCCGGAAATGTTGAGGTCAGTATATTTTTGCTGGTATTTTACTACCAAAACAATGTTGCGATTTGATGTAAAGTTCCATAAATGCTTAAAATCTTAAAGAGAATTATTTAATTTATAAGGTTTCCAAAGGTCTGCGATTTTTTATTATCAATAATTTAAGGTGACACAGTATCTAAAATTGGCTAAAAGTCGAAACTTTATATTTATTCGAAACACAAATATATTCAACGTTGTTGATATTTTAAAGTTGAATCTTCTATATATTAGAATGTATTAATCATTTTCTTTAATATAATATACATCTAAAGGGCTCATTTTGTCTTTTTAAATATAAATATAGTCTATATTTATTAACAATATTATTCATAAAAAAGTCCGATGAATTGTACGATTATTGTATTTTTGATTCCCGATACTTGCAAAAAAGCGAAGAGAAGTGAAGAGATGGTTTGATTAATTTGAGGTTTGACACGATCATTTTATTGAATGAAATCTTCAAATTAGAATTGCTGCAGGCTAATTTTTGAAAATTCTTGCTTAAAAAAAAGGATAGAACAATTTTCTAAAATAAGAAGCATTGATTTTATTTCATTTTATTTTATTGTATTTTATTACATTTCTATGTATATTCGCTGGCGAATCCCTTTTAAATATATTAATAGATATATTTCTAACCTTCGAATTACTTTTTTCAAAAGAAATTAAGTTAACAGCTCCTTATATTTTCCGGTTGTTTTCACCATGCAGATAAAACTTTAAATTCTAAAAACCCGTGATGAAATATAGCTAAATGACAATGCATGTTTTTGTATTTCGATGAAAACATACGAAACACTTTGAAAGAAAATTGTAATATAAAAAAATAACGAATTTAAATAGTTTTTTATCGGATTTTTAAATTTCTTGTACAATAATGAACTTTTTCCATATACAAGAAATTATTATAAATAAATCTTAACATAAAGCTTAAACATAAAATTATAAACTGATTAAAAGATACTGTGTTTCCTTACAGACGATATTTTCAAAGTTAAAAGATACTGTGTTTCCTTACAGACGATATTTTCAAAGTTAATGCTTCTTCATCTTATGGAAATTTTATAACTTTTTGAACAATATTATTGTTGTTTTGACATACATTATATAAGAAGTGCTTAAAAAAATAATAAAAACTAATTTACTCCACTGCTTTTGGCTTTTTGAGTTAATGGCAAATGTTTTTGGAAATTGTAAAGAACGTTGTAAATTAGTTTTAAAATAATAATATCCTCACAACTTACACTTTTAACACTTTGCATTCCGCACATATTAAACCACAACATGCAAGCAATTCGGCCACTCTTTTGAAATGTCTAGAAAGAGAAATTAGAAAAGGAAATAGCACGTATTATTCTAACGAAAACAAAATATAAATTTCGTATTTTTAAATTTACACTCATATGCTACGTTTGAAAGAAAGCTTATATTACGGCAACTGCGAAAAATTCATTCTTAATTGCAAACTCTGTTGAAATTTATGTGTTTTGATTTCCTTTTGCATAATTATTTGCAATTGTAAAAAGAAAGAAAAAAAGAACGTCTGCTGTCTGGAATTTTTTCCTTTTTTTCCCCTACTGCGAATAATTTTCAGTTTCAATAACAAAAAATTCTTTCACATTTTCGTTCTTTTATTCGAAATAATAATTTCATTTTCTCTGTTTTAGCTTTCTGTACATTATCAGTAAAGTTTCTTTTTTCTTTCCAAAACTCAAAATTATTCCCGTTTTTTCTGAGTCCTGAAATAGTATCAAAGTTTCTCTTTATTTATCCAAATTTCTTTCTATTAAGTCATTTACGTTCGCGACTAATACCAATTTTATAGGTCATGTATTAAGCACTAATTCCTAAATCACATACCTACGATGAAAATTCGCGTATGTATTCACGTATGCTGTATGAAAAATGCCTCCCTGGCAAAGCTAGTGGGAGGACGAAAGAAATTACAGTTGTTCCTTTGGTGAAGTAAGCGGTGTGCAAAGGGTTATGCCGTTTTGCAAGGTTATGACATCACCGGGAGAACCAGATTTTTTTTTTTTTTTACGATTATTAATATTTGAAAAAAAAAATTAGGCTATTTTTATTTTGTGACTTTTCTTCTTTTTTTCCAGAACTTTGGCATTTAAATAAGGTGATGATTACTATTCTAAAAAATGGAATTCAAAAGTGACTTGTGACAACCTTGCTTTATTTTTTTTTTAAATATATTAGATTTTTTTAAAAATTATTTATTTACCATTTAAACTTAAATATAATGAAATAAATATATTTTTTCTAATAACTTGTTCATGAAAATTTTTAATTATTTCTCTTATCTTAAATCGCAATTCAGTTTTTAAATGTAATTATTAATTTGATAAATTTAACACAAATGTTTATTTTCTATGTAAATTTAATTTATTGATGTTACTTGTAATGTTTTGTCAAGGTTGGTGATCTATTGAAATAATGTTTCCTGCCTTTTAACTTATTGGTAGTTTAAGATAATTGCATGCTGTAGATATCTAGTAGATTAACAGAAACTACTTTAATACTTAGAATTTGTATATAGTAGTTAACATCATCAAAGACAAAGAATTATATCACTTTACCACGTTCGCAAAAAATTCGCTTTTTGCTGTTTTGTAACTTTGTAGATTTTTGCTGCTTTTGTAATTTTGCATTTTTGCTATTTTGTTTTATTTTGCTGATTTTTGTACTTTTGTAATTTTTTTCCTATATATCTTTTACTTAACTTTTTAGATTTTTTAATTTAATTTTTTAAACTGTAGTTTATAAACTGCTATAATAGTGGATTTCAAAATATTGGTTGTCTTCAACAATATCTTTCTTGAGGAAAACTTTTCGTAAAGCCTGAATTGAAAATGAAAAAATAAAAATCATTATTAATTTATTTGAAATAAAAATTTTCAAATCCCCCATCTATTTGTATTAAATAAAAAAAAGTTTTCCATTAATGAATACACATATTTGAAACATATAATTCATGAAACTTTTATCTCTAAAACTGAGTGCAACACTCCGTAACTTTGTTACGTATAAGCAGAATAATTCGTTGTGCATTTAATAAACGCTGAAACTACTTTTAATTCATAGTTTTAAATATTAAAGTAATGTTTTTAAAAAGCTCGATCTCGTTGTAGTAAACAAATTAAAATTTTTATGCAAATAATAAATAAAATAATAGAATACTGAATCTTTTCTTTATAATTTAAAATGTTAAAGTAATCTTTTAAAAAGCTCGATCTCGTTGTAGTAAATTAATTAAAAATTTTATGTAAATAGCAAATAAAATAATAGAATATAGAATCTTTTTTTTATATAATTTCGACATTTAAATGCTTCATTAATTTTATTGTATTTAATAATATCATTAGTAACAATATCGGGATATTTTTTAAGCAAAACAATGCATCGTCAGTACTTTGGCATGCGCTGTAAAAAAGACAACTACTTCTTACTTTACGAAAATATAACCGAGAACGAAAATATATATAAAAGCCTCTCCCGAGTTATCTATGATTACGAAAATTCTTTATCATTACTTTAGAAACCAATATATGTTGGAGATCTAAAGAATCATTTGTAGAAACAAAGCTTCTTTTATCGCTGCTAATTTTCAGAAATGTTTCCGTGGTTTTTTTTTTTTTTTTTTTTTTTTTTTTTTTTTTTTTTTAGTGCATTAATCAGTTTTTTCAAACCGGAATATCGGTTTTTAGGGTGAAATTCATTCTCAGTTACACATGTTAACCCTTTATCGGGCAAATCAGTTCTATGGCTGAAATGTTGTTGTTCACTGCCACCAGAATCTACGAACAAATTGATTTTAAAATAAAAAGTGGCATTTTCATTACATGCTTTATAAAAGCAAAATATTTTATAAAACATTCCGGTGCGAATCGATTAGTTTTCAATAAAAATTAAGTGCAAAATATATTCCCATTACAAGATAAAGCGTTAATTTATCATGTTTATCTGCAGAATATGAAAATGTTTACTACTGAATGGAAAGCACCCGAAAAACCTATTTTCCAGGTTGAGTAAGCTGATTAATACAGCATAAAAAAACCACACTGGGAAGCGTTCCCGTAAATTCGTATGAACAAAAATAACTTTGTTTTTATAAATACTTTTTTATTTGTGGAAAATATGTTGGTTTTCAGAGTTTCAAAAGATAAATAACGTTTTTAGAAATCGTGAGTAACTCGATAGAGGTTATTCCACATTTTCTCTTAATTGTATTATATCGTCCTAGATTAAAAAGCTTCTGTCTTTCTTTTTTTTAATGTGAAACAGGACTTATGTTAATTTTTACGCTTCAATAAACCTTTTTTTTTCTTTTTTTTTTTTTTCAAATTGATACAGAAAAAGGCTGTTTTATTTTTCTTATCTGATAAATTAAAATATTTTATAATTATTAAAGTTTTAAACTTTTACTAAATTATTTGCAGACTAAAATTATTTACAATGTTATTTACAACTACTGCTAAATATTTACAAATTCGCTTAAACCAAATGCACTAGACCTTCGCTGATATAACCGTAAGATGTCCAATATTCTAAAGTGCACTTGCTTTTTATAAGTTCACAATGTGCTAATGTTTATGTCGAGTCAGAAAATGTTCGTAAGAAAAGAATGTTAAAATTTAATAAAAATAAACGCAGAAACATTAACATTTACACGTTTTCAACGCCGAATGAGTTTACAGTCGTCGACAAAATAGTTCTGCAATGAAATTTTACCATCAATTTTTAATGAATATTTTCCAAAAAATAAATTTCAGATTTTTGTGAACAATTGTAATAGAAATATTAAGTTTTTCAGAAAATTTTTCCATTCAAACCCTTTTTGTATAACTTATTTTTCTAAGCAATTTTCAAGGATTTTTATACTTTCTGCAGTCAGTTCTATCTTTATAAGATTTATTTTTCCTTATTTTTTTTTTTTAACTAACATTAGCTATTTACTAACAAGCTAGTAGCTTTTGCTAATGCATATGCAATTACTAAATTTATTGTTTTCAGATATTAAAACACAGTTACTCATTCGCTCATCAAAAATGATATCGTGATACTTTTAAAGAAAAGATACCGTCAGTAGTTTGCCATCAAACAGGATCTCTTTGACTAAGGCACCTTAAAAGATCTTTTTATTTTTTCTATATTTATACGTAAACTTAACTAGCTATGATTTTTCCTAATTTCCTATGGTTTTCCTGATTTTCCTTAACAACGTTATAATTTTCTTTATCCGATGAAATTAAAACATTTCGTAATATTAAAGTTTATTTGATTGTTTTATTACTTTAAAAAGAAAACATTCACGTGATTAATTTTATTTCTATAATTCTATCTTTCGGTAATGAAGGATTCCTCTCTTGAAGGAAATTTTATGATTCAACTGAGTCAAATCCTATTTAACCACAATAAATGAATAAATAAATATAAAGTAGCCAAACAGGTTATATATCAAATATTTTGTGTGCACACAATTTGCAAGTATTCGTTTGTATAAAACAAGTACTATCATACAGAAAAACTTCTTCCTATATTTATTTATTTTATGAGGGGAGGGCCATCTATTTAACGTTTTGTACTCATAGATAAAAATTTGATGAAGAACAAGATAAAAGTTTTATGAAGCGCAAGCTAAAACTTTTATGAGTACAGGATCAATTATCCTTTTTTTTTAAAGAAATCGAACGTTCAGGGATTTTTTTTTTAATTTATTTATTATTATGGATTTTTCCACTCTTTATATATATCCATATCAATCATTTACAGATCAAATAGAAGTTTACTCAAATAAATACCGGTAAAATTTAATTAACCCATTAGTGCCTGAATTTTTTTTCAACTCAATATTTTGCTTAATTATCTTAAATGATGTAAAATGAACGTAAAAAATAAGAATAATATGCAATGTAAATTAAGACATGCTCCAACAGTTGCCAGTTATTAAATAATAATTTTAACTATTAATTAACGAACTGTTTAAAGATTATGGGCGAGTCAGGTCTCCAATTCTGTTCACCAGTGTTAATCTATGTTCAATAGAATGCATTGGTATTTTTCAAATATCTCTTCTGAAAATTAATATTTTAAATATATTTTTTATTCGTACTCTTATTAAACAAGGGGGTAAGTGTGATTACAGATCGCAGAGAGGGTTTCGTTTAATATTCCTTTCAAAACATTTTATCCTTTTGGAAAATCTGTTAGTTCCACATTTCGCAACCAGGGGGCGCACTCTATTCCAAACAAACCTATATCCGAACGAAACTCCGTTTTACAAACTATCCGTAGATATGTTAGTCGAGGGGATCGGCCTCACAGCACCCGAGATAGGTTGGCGCCCCCTGGCGGTAAAAATTGGAACTAAAATATGTACGGCTATGGTGCATAATATGAAAGAGGGGTCAAAGGAGTGTCGGCAAAGGTTAGAAAAGTGCACCCCGGATGAAAAGGGTGGACGTTAGAAAAATTGCTAAAAATACAGAAGGTAAAGCCCGGAGGGGTAAATAATATAAGACTATTTGAAGATTTATGATTTTTCGTGTGATCGCAATTGTGCTGCTGTAAGTAGCCAAAATTTCACATCTCCAACTTAATTAGGGGCTGAGTTAGAAAAATAGCTTAAAATACACAAGTTAGAGCCCAGAGAGGTAAATATAAGACTTTTTCAAAATATCATGATTTGTCATTTGATGTGAGGTGCCCAGCTATAAGTATCCAAAATTTCACGTCTTCAACTTAATTAGGGGTTGAGTTAGAAAAAAATGCTTAAAATACACAAGTTAGAGACCAGAGGGGTAAATATAAGACTTTTTCAAAATTTTATGATTTATCATTTGTTGTGAGGTGTTCAGCTATAAGAATCCAAAATTTCAAGTCTCCAACATATATAGTTTCCGAGAACGGGCTCTGTGACGGACAGACAGACAGACAGAGGAGTGAGACGAATAGTGTTTCGTCTGAGGAACGAAACCCTAAAAAGTATCTTTCTTATTTAGTTGACAAACTATTTTTATGCTTAATTTAATATTTTATGTTTTAAAATCTTAGCGAGGATAGAGCAAGCTGTGAGTAAGATTTTTAACACTTCGAATAAATTGGCCAGATTATGCAGCGAAGAACCTTTACAGATTGAATTTAAAAATAGCAAGTTAATTTATCCATCAAGATTTTATTTTCCATCCATAGTCCGAGAATCAATAGAAATATTTTTACGCAACGAGAATATTTGCAATGATTCTGTGTCCCTTGATTTACCTAGAATTTGGAAAGAGATACTAAGTAATTGTAGAAACAATAGTAAAAATTAATCCACACTCGCAAATAGCCAAGTTAATTTTATTTTATTTTATGTTTTGCAATGTTTTTCAGTATGCTTGATGTCTCGTGACATTGTTTACCTTGTTGTTTTTAAATTATGTGAAAATTAATCCACGCTCGCAAATAGCTAATTTAATTTTTATTTTATTTTATGGTTGCAATATTTTCATTATGCTGCATGTCTCGTGACATTGTTTACTATATTATTGTTTTTAAGTAATGTGAAAATATTTTCTATTATGATTGATTTTGAAAATGTCGCCGATTGTGCGATGAAACGATCGTAAGTCTTAATAAAGATATTCTATCACTTTTTATAGCATTATTTTAACTTAATTTGTTTATAAGTGATTATTATACATGTTTTTACTTCGAATAAAATGAAGTATTTACTTTAAGAAAATTTTGTCAACTAAAAAATAAAGAGGCATTCTTTAAAAAGATTTAACTAAAAAAAGTTTTACGAATATTAATTTCCTAAGGAGATGTTTTAAATATACGAATGAATTCAAGCCCATGGGTTTAGCATTAGGAAGTGGAACTGGATGTCTGACTGGCCAACACCCTTAGGGCAAATTCCTTAAGGAACATGTTAAACATAGTTTAGTGTAGTATTTAAAAAATATATTGTATACGAGATGTGGCTGTTAAATAACCGGACTTGTTCTGCCCCCGGAACACACCAAGTGCAGTACAGTCTAATTATGCTGTTACACAAGGCGTCTAAAAGTGCTATTACACGCGAAAATTTGAAGTGACAAACATTGTTTCCGACTCGTCAGTTTTCCCGAGGAAAACGATAATCTCGCTTTCGTTTTCCAAGCATTTCATTGACTGTTCGGGAAAAGGCTTTTGCCTCGTCAGTTTTCCAAGCATTTCATAGGCTGTTACTAGGGGGTCGCTTCGTTTACAAGCGACAAAACTTCTCCGAGAAAAGTTAGTTGCTTGGTTTCGAGCAACTCTTTTAAAGCCATAGGTTAATATTGAGTCGCCCGGAATTAGAGGCAACTTTGATGCCTCGTGTAATAGCACTTAAAGTTGCCTCTAATTCCGAGCGATTTAGTGTTAACCTATGCCTTTAAAAAAGTTGATCGAAATTACGCAACTATTTCTTGTCGTAGCAATTTTGTCGCTTGTAAATGAAGACAGTAACAGACAATCAGAGGCTTAGAAAACTGACGAGGCAAAAGCCTTTTCCCGATCAGCCAATGAAATACTTGTAAAACGAAAAAGAGTTATCGTTTACCTCGGTAAAACTGGCGAGTCACAAGCAGTTTTTGCCGCATCAAATTTTCACGTGTAATAGTACTTTAACTAATACTGCGTTCACATTATGAAAGTTGAATCAGCTTAACGTTTTTGAACCGGACAACCTGGAATTAGACTTCGCCTGTTCACATTAACCAACCATTTTAAGAGACTGAACTTATGATAAATTTGTAACTACAACTTCTGACCATATATACTTTATTATTGTTTCCATTCTTTGCGGCGTGTTAAATAAATAAACGATTTAAAGGATCATTACAAATAATCATTCGGAAAAGCGAATTAATTATTTGTAGGAATCAACTCGAAATTTAAGAACAGTTTCAAATAATAAAAAGAGTTCAGAAGGCAGAATGCCATTCAACTAATAGTTAAGAAACTATAGAAAGTTAAGTGGGTTTCAGAACCTTGATTCCGGGTCGTCCACTTCAAACAATTTCAAGTCAAGTGACTTATCTATCATAATCTGAATGCGATTTTACGTTGAAGCTGTTGCCTAGTGTCTACCTCATACCCTGCTCAAATCGTTAAGGGGGCTGGTCACACAGCTTCCGATTTCCCCTTACTAATGTAAAGTCTATGGGCATTTGATGCATTCGTAGATTTAAAATATCTCTCCGGGAAATTAATATTTTTAACTTCTATTTTTTTTTACACTTCCTAAAAGATGTCTTTTATTTTCTTAGTTCTCAAAATATTTCTAAAGTATAGACTTAATTTTATATGAATTGTTAAAGTTCGCCCGCTTTTAACACATAAAAATATTAAAATTCAGCATATATTTTAGAAATATTTTGAAAACTAAGAAAAAAAGAAACATCCTTTAAGAAGAGTACACAGAATAGAATATGTTAAAAATATGAATTTCCAAGAAGATATTTTAAACATACGAATGCATCAAAAGTCCATAAAATTAACATAACGGAGGAGAAATCCGAAGCTGAGTGACCAGCCCCCTTAAGGTTACGCGTCGCTTATTTTGGCTGTAGCATTTGCTCGGAGTGAATCGTACACGCCAGTGAGTCGCCAGAAAAATGATGAGTATTCAGACGGAGCAACGGGTTAACATCAAGTTTTTTGTGAAATTCGGTAAAATTGCCCAAGAAGTTTTGTGCTATGTTTAAAAAAGTGTGTGCAGGCATGAATAACAGATCAATCGGGCATTCTAGGTTTTCAGTGGCTTAAAAGGTTCAAAGAAAGACAAGAAACGACTGAAGACGATACGCGGTCTCGACGACCCTGCGCGTGAGACACCAACGCAGACATTCAAAAAATTGGTCAGTTGATCCGACTATCAATCCAAATTACTATATTGAGTTTATAACCGATCTTCTGAAAGTGGTAAGTAAAGGAAGACGTGATTTGTGGATGGAACACTTCTGGATCCTTCACCAGCACAAACAGTAGCGCCAACTTTTTGAAAATATTCGGTGGGCTCAAAACGTTTTGAGTAAAATAACACATATAATTTTTCCCCGTAGTGTGTATGTGTGTGGAGAGAGAGGGGGAGGAGGAACGAATGACTAAAGGTAATTAGCAATTAAATTGTTTTTTCTAAGCAAATTTTTAAATTATTATAATTTAATTATAACTTTATAAATAATTTTATAAAATTATATTCTTATAAGTTCTTTCTTATAAATACAATAATATTTATTTTAAATAATATTGGAATTAAAACACCAAATAAAATAAATTAAGACAGACTTGAGCACGGTTAAAAAATAAAATTTATAAAGAATATACTTAATAACAATTAAAAATACAATATGTAAACGTTTCGCCTAGCGACACGCAAGGCATCATCAGTACAAAAATAACCATTGCATTTCAAACGACAGAACAAATCGAAAACAGTTAAAGTTAGTTATTTTAAAAATTGCTTAAGATTGCTCCTTGATGCTTGGTTCACTGAATTGGGATCGCAGACTTTGAATGATGCTCGTTCTGTCCCTAGTGAATATTGTTTGTTTTTAAAATAACTAACTTTAACTGTTCTTGGTTATTTTTGTACTGATGATGCCTTGGGTGTCGCTTGGCGAAACATTTACATATTGTATTTTTAATTGTTTTTAAGTATATTCTTTATAAATTTTATTTTTTAACTGTGCTCAAGTCTGTCTTAATTTACTTTATTTGGTGTTTTAATGGTTTTTAAATTCAGACGTTAAATGTATATGTACTGTAAACATTGGAATTGCTAAATATTGAAAGAGAAAAAACCTAAATGTGAAGAAAAGCGTACATTTTAGTCACCTAAGTGCTTTATCAGTACAAGACATCAAAACAGATGGCAAAATAGGCATGAAATTTGTTTTCGTGAGAAATGTCCGCTGAAGGGGTTTTCAGTGCTCTTGTAAGTAATCTATGTCCTTACTACTTTTCAAACAAAACTATTTTGAGAACGTTAATAAAGCCAAATTTCATTTCAGCGATTAAATAATTAAAAAAATAAATTATGAATTAAATCAATTTAAATTGGGTGGGCGGAGCGATCAAATTACTGGGTGGGCTCGCGCAACCATGGGCCCATTTAAGTTGGCGCCACTGAGCACAATGAACCAGCCCATTCCATTTTGTGTGTGCAGGTTTCTCTTAGCAAAGCACAACATCCCCGTGTTTCACCATATGGCAATGTTGCAATCGCCCGACGTAGCTCTCCCGTGAGTTCTATTTGTTCCCAAATGTCGAATCGGAGTTATAGGAGGCGGGATTTGGGAACGTAGAAAAAAAAAGTGGCGGAGACTCTCAAGAAGCTGAAAAAAGACGACTTCAACAACTTCTTTTCACTGAGGAAAATTCAGATTTAGCAGTGCAGTTATCGCCAAGGGGAGTATATTGAAGGCTTATAAAGTCTTTGGAAGACCAGTAGCGTAGTGGTCAGCACGCCTGTCTTCCACGCTACAGGTCGAGAGTTCTGCTCCCGGCTGCGCAAGGTTCACTCAACCTTTCATCCCTTCGAGGTCGATAAAATGAGTACCAAGCTTGCTTGGGAATTAAACACAAAGGGTCTCGCGTTGGGTTGACCACCTGGCCGGGGCACATGCTGCATAGTGCCTCGGGGCACAGGGTCAAGTAAACAGAGTTGAGCACTATAGGCCCTGATTCTTCACGGATCGTACAGCCACAGGTTTAGTTTTATTAAGTCTTTGATGTAGTTATTGACGAATAAAAAGTTATATGGCTTCAGTCCGGTTATTTAACAGCCACACCTATTAACATGATAGGTACAAAATAAACTAGTGTAATAAAATCTTGTTCTATACGCTTGTTCTATATGGTTCTATATAACTACATGCTCTATATGTTTGCTATGAATCTGTTTGACTCAGTTAAATCATGACATGCCCCAAATACTCTTTAATAATTGCTCTATATATTACAGTGAAACCTTCCTGTGCAACTACCTCTATTAAGCGACCACCTCCCTGAACGACCATTTTTTTTCATGGAACAAAGTTTATCCCCATGGGATCAATGCTAATTTTACCTCAATGCAGCGACCATCTCTGTTGAACTCCCTCTATGAGCGACCCATTTCGTTGAAGAAAATGAAACAAATTCCGTTTTTTCCTGGTCGCTTGAAGAAGGTTTTATTAGAAAAATAATTTCGGAGGCCGCATTATTCACCAAACTTCTAAATTGAGTTTAGAATTTTTATTTATTCCGGTAATTTTTAAGTGTTTAAACCCTTTTGTGTCTTTTCAGGCAATAAATTTAACTCTGATTACATATTAAGGATGACGGTCAATAAACTCCCCTGCCCTGTTTTGTCAGTAAACTCAAAAAATATATAAATTAATGAAGTTGTCATTATTTGTTTCCGTCCAAACAAATTACATTTATTTACTGAACTTCGAAAGGACTTGGAAATAAAAGTTATAAAGGATAAAACCGTAAAACCAAAGCAAACGTCAATGTATTCATCTTTTTAATTCTGCAGTAATTACCTTATGTAATTAACTTTTGCTCTGATGCTTAAATTTTCGCATTTTTTCTTAATGTGAAAAATAAATTTTAGTAACATTAATTGTTACCTTTTTTCAACAATTAAAATCTAGATTTAAACATGACCTCTATTAAGAGACCACCTCTCGGAGTGACCCATTTTTATTGGAACGGAACGTGGTCGCTTTAGGGAGGTTTTATTGTACTTCTTTTCAGGATTTGAGAAATGTCATTCAATGTTTGATAAACCAATCAATTTCTAAATTGAGGAATCTAAAAAAAATGAAAAACATCAGTGTTTTAATGCATTTTTTTTTTAATACTTAAAGAAATAATACATATTTTTTAAGGAAATATTCTCGAAATTTAAACGATAAAATTACCTTGAATGTTATTATTTTATATCCTACAAAGTTCCAAACATATTTCATCAACTTTATAATTCGCATTAAAATTTAAAAAAATAGAATTCATAGTATCTGATCGCATACAAAAAGTAAAACTTGAAATTTAAGTCCATGACAACCAGTACTTTGGAAGCTGCTGTCATTTTGGTAACGTATGTTTTTGAATCATCTCATTTTTCGATGTGATATAAAACTGTGAATCGTGCATTCACAGATCATTCTGCGCTTCTTCAACTTGTTCCTCAAGCTGCCTCAACTTCTCTCCTCCCCAACCATATTGGTATGTAGTGACTACTTGTAGCTGTTCCTTTCTATTAGTGACCTTCAAATAATAACTAACGACTGACACCTACGGCCTTGACGACAGCAAATCGTCTGACAATAAAAGCAGGACAGCTAAAGCAACATTAATGTTGAAATACATCAACTAAGCTAATACTAGCTTTATTAAACAAAATGTTCTCAGTTCTCGGGTATAAACAAAATATTTAGAAATTTATTACCAAATTACGCATAGCAGTTTAGCAACATACAATTAGAGCAGCGATTACTTGCCAAATTTATCCGCTTGATGCCTATCTGGGGATTCCGTTCGGTCTTCAAAATAACTCTACTTGCAGCGATAAACAAAAGCTGAAACCAAGCCAGAGACAATAGAATATATTTCAAATCGTACGAGAGTACGTGTGACAGAATTGCCAGTTTATACTTTTCTTAATTCAGAAATTTCGAATTCGTACCACAAATTTCTAACAGTAATTTTTATTTTATTTAATAACAGACATTTCGTAATTACATAAAGTAAAAGTGAAAATTATTTTTTGGAATTTGGTATTATTTCGGGTATTTCTGAATTTTAAAATAAGTCCAAACTGGAAACCCTGACGTGTGATAAAAACTTTAGATAACTAAAAGCCAACAGATAGTCCGAAATTGTTGGGTCAACAAATGGTCTTGTAATGATTTATTTATCAAGAACTACGGAGTTTTAAAAAAAACGCCCCCTGTAGGGTGCATTGTGTACTGAAGGGTTAAAAGCCATCTTCTGCTTAAAATTTTCATAATTCTATCAATTTATTGTTCCCTAAATCTTCCAATTAACAGATCATAATTAACACAAAATGCACATTCGTCGTTTATATAACAGTATAATTTTAGCTGTCCTGACTATTTAATATCAGATGGTTACGACGAAGCCATTCTATGCTTTATAAACATGTTATGTTGTAAGTATTACGTTGTAAGTATGGTGAAATTCGAGTGCAACAAATTCAAGATAATGTTTCAGACTTGGTTATTTTACTCTGTGAAATCTAACTGCATAGAATGGCTTCGATTTAACAAGTGTTATTAATAATCATTGATGTTCGTGATATTTATTTTGGACCATCGTTTTCTGATACAGTTGATCCTCAAATTCTTCGATATGTTCCTGAAACTAAAAGTATTAACAACATCAACAAGTTTCCAGGTAAAACTTTTTCTTCTCTTTGCTTTATGTATGTGCTTAGTTTTCAGCTGTTCGAAAATTTTTTGAAGGAGTCATCAATTTTAAAAATTCAAGAAATCGATTATTTATTTTTCATATTTTACAAGAACTGTACAATTTTGAATCGAACAAGAAACCACATGAAAATATTCAAATTAGAATTGGATCAATTTGAAATTCCACATATGTACCATAACAGATTCCAATAAAATTTAACTTGCTGCGTTCACTTTTCTGAAAACGTGAAAACTGTGTTTTTCCTACTTGCGCGCGCTATAAGAGAAAACAAGTTGGAAATTGCTCGTCAAACGTGGCAAATGAGGTGCGTTCGTACTATAACTAGTTTTATAATCATTTTTTGCACCCCATATTATACTGAATGTATAATTTTTTGCACTTCATGAAGTGCATAGTCTGATACATCATTAAAATGCACTTCCAATATTTTTTTCCCATTCCCCGTAATGTAACGGAACACTTTTGACTGTCCCTGTAATTAAACTATACATCCGATTTTCCTAAAATTTGAAATAGCTCAACAAAATTTTGCAACAATTATATCTTTAAAATTTCAGACCATTCGGAAGGCTCTAATATCATTAAAATCCACTTGCAATAATTTTTCCCATTGGCCGTAATGTAAAGAAAAACTTTTGACTGTCCCTGTAATTTAACTATACATCCGATTTTCATAAAATTTCAAATGGCTCGACAAAATTTTGCAACAATTATATCTTCAAAATTTCAGATCATTCGGAAGGCTCTAATATCATTAAAATCCACTTGCAATAATTTTTCCCATTGGCCGTAATGTAAAGAAAAACTTTTGACTGTCCCTGTAATTTAACTATACATCCGATTTTCATAAAATTTGAAATGGCTCGACAAAATTTTGCAACAATCATATATTTGAAATTTCAGACCAATCGGTTGGGTAGTTTTTGCTCTGTTACATGCGGACAGACGGGCGGACAGACGGACGGATAGACGGACAGACGGACGGACAGACGGACAGACGGACGGACTGAACGACGACTATAGGTGCTACGTATTTATATAATTACGAACGCACCTAAAAATCGTTTGCAGACAGATCATTTATTTTGCAAATATATATGTAAAACGATCCTACTTACAAGCTCCACCTACTTTTTGTCAATTAACCGACCGTTCTAAACAACCAGAAGATTGTATGTTTAAATCACAATAAATAACACATTTATAAACACATTCTAATCACAACAAATGAAATTTTCACCAATTAATTCATAAAAAGGTAGGTAAGGAATGTGAGTACAGTCGGACCTCTATTTAATGAAGTCGCTAAATCCCGAAAAAAAGTCCGTTATGTGGAAAATTCGTTAAATAGAGATGAACCTTTTTAAATACTTTAAACTACACAAAACAGATTTTTAATTCATAAACACTAAACATTATTAAAAAACTTAACTAATCACACTTTTTTTTGTAAATCGTATTTATTTTTTTTTTTTTTCATTATTATTCATTTTACCTATTAAAAAGAAATCTGTCAGGACAACAAGAATTAAAAAATATGTAGTCCGGAAATACACTGTATTTTCAGTTTTAAGAAAATATTTACATTAAAAATAATTAATTTTAATGACATTATAGTATTTATTATAACAAGTAATTTTAAGCATTGTATTACTACATGCGACCTTAAATTTAATTACTGAAACTTATTTACTACAGAACAGCCCCTTTTGAGTGTGAAAGGGGGATATTGAATGTTTGCATTTCCTGGATGAAATACAAAGAATGACAGGGATTTAACTGCTCTCGTTGAGTTAGGCACCTAATTCAAGAGTTCTAAACTAATACTAATTCAAGGTTAAACTAATTAGTTTTAAAACTAATTCAAGGTTATTGAGCATTATAAAATGTGTAAAAGAAAGAATAAGTTTGAAATGTCCGGAAATATTTTCAGAAATAGGGAGAAAAAAAATTATATCAGAAGAAAAAGTTCGTTAAATAGAGAATACACTTCGCTATTTGGAGGTTATTTTACGAAGAAATTCGCAAAATGTTGTTGGTTCCGAGGAAAAGTTCGCAAAATAGAGGTTCGTTAAATAGAGGTCCGACTGTAGTATAATAATTTTATACATAACTAAGTGAACTATCGACAAATAAATTAATTTTACAGAGCGCAAGTACGAGTAAAAAAAAATACAATTTTGAGAAAAATGCATGTAAGTTAACAATCAATTTAGGTCGCTGTTAAAGAACACATTTCAATTTAAAATTGACAGACTTCTAATTTGAATATTATTGCAGAATTTCATAATTTTTCAAAAAAATATGGAAAACGAAAAATTGATTTTTTGAAGATTTAAAATTAATGATTATCCTTAACTTCTAACGAAAGTATTTCTGTAAACCCTTTTTCCATTGCTTAGATAAAACCAATTTTCAGATAATTATTTTAATGAATTTTTAACAATCATGTAAAAATATTTTCTGATTAAAATGAACAACAAAGTTTAAGTATTCAAGAATGAAAATTCTGTATCTAAATAGTACAGTAACATAAATTTTCGTATGCGAAATATCCAAAAAAATTAACCTGAAAGTTGGAACTCAAACTTAATGGTTTGAGCACACGCACAGTCGTGGAAAAAAAAAAAACACCACCTACTAACTTCTCAACAAATTAGTGTAAAAGAAAGTTACTGGTACCGAACGATAGGAAATAAAGTCTACTTTTAAATGATGTATATAAAATTTGCTTAGAAGGCCATCTGCGTATTAAAACGAACCCAAACTTCATTTTTTTCAACGGGAAGACGCAATTTTAACAAGATATTTCAAATCTTCGGTTAAAACTATGCCTAGACACCAAATTTCAAGTCATTTGAATGATACATTTTTGAATTATAAACATTCAAAATTTAGCGCTTCTAATGTTAAGTTCCATTTTCATATTTTTATTAATATATCCTGAAATTATACTCCTAATGTGCTATTTTTTTGTGTCGCAATAATTCTAAAATACCCAAACATAAATACGTTGAATTTGCAATCTATATAATTTTATGATATGAATTATGTATTATGAAATTAATATTCGAAAAAGTTATGAATTACAATCTACAATGTTTTTGATGGATTTAGATTTATTAAGTCCTGCTTTATGAAAATCCAAAATTTCTCATTTTTCTTACAAGTAATTTTCAAATTATGCTTAAAAAACGGCAAAATGATGGTTTAAGGGACCGTCTAGGATAGAAGTGACTAGATATTTTGAAATTTCTTCTGCTATCCTGTAATCTAGCAATCTTCAATGACTGCTTACGCTGCCTTGATCAAGAAGGAGGCTCTCTCGGTCAACAATCGAGTACTCAATTTCAATTTGGATACAGCCCCTAAAATACGATGGTAATAAAATAATGAATTTCTCGGAAAGTAATCGTACGAATTGCATTAAAAATTGTTTTTAGGCTAATTGAAGGGTGTAAAGTTCATTCATGCTGTCAGAATTGTGTACTGCTTATTGAAAAAACACGAAGTTATGGTTCGTTTTAATATGTAGATGGCTCCCTAAGCAAATTTTATGTACATCATTTAAAAGTAGACTTTATTACCAATCGTGTGGTACCAGTAACTTTCTTCTACGATAATTTTTTGCAGAGTTAGTAAGGGGTGTTTACTTTTTTTTTTCCACGACTGTACAACAATCTTATTTATAATGATACAATTTTTTGAATTCATGTTAAATATTTTTTGAATTTATATTTATTAAACATTGTAAAAAGGGGAAAATGTATACTTTTTCTTATTGCCAGATTTTACTGATGATATGCTGTTTTAATTAAATGTTCATTACGTGTTTTAAAATATTTATGCACATTGAAAATGTCGATGTTAACGTACAATTGTGTCCACCTCCTCTCCGCCAAATCGTAACCCTGCACATTATTCACTTCTTCAATCTCTCAAATAAGCACACTCAGTTTTTTGCAAATCCTGCCTTCTGTTGGTTGTGTAGTAAACTTAATTTATGGAAATCCCTCGTACATCATTTTATGCCTCACATACATTTCTTTCAATTTTATTTTTCCTGCTCAAGCTTATTTTGGTATCTCTCTTTATATATATATATAATTAATAGTTACTGTGTAGCATTTTTGGATAAGTATGTTAAATTTCTGAAAATTGTAGGCGTATTTTAAAAGATTTAAATTAAGTAAGATACATATTAAATACATGCATATAAAAAGTTAAATGTTTACTGAAATTAAATTGTAAATAATAACATATTTGTTATATTTATGGGGAGAGATTGAATTTGTTAGCTTAACTTGCTAAACACAGCTGTCAAAAAAATTTTCTTTAGTGAAAAAATTTCAGAAAATTATGTGCTAAATGAAATTTAAAAAGAATGTGCTTATGTGAAATTCATTGTGATGGTAGCAATTTTTTTTTCAATGAGTTCTTTTCAACGTGTGTTTATGTATGCTTCAAGGTATGTTCATATTTCTTTCACTATTATACATGTATTGCATTATATGAAATTAAAAACAAAATCTTGCTTTATGTGCAGTTTTTATATATTTTACCATTATATTTGTATTTCTGCTTTATCTTTATACTGTAAAAATAAATTTAGTTTTATTAAAAACAATAAAATCCACATAAATGTATTTCACTCTTAATTAATTTTCTGCACGGTTCTTTAAAAGTATGATCAGTGATCAAAAGAAGCAGTTGTAAATGAATGGATGTAAATAGAATAATTAATTTTTTTAAACAGATTCCATTGATGAGAAAATATTCTATTAAAATTAAACATTATTATTTTTTTTTTTTTTTTGAAAATACTATTATTAAACTGTTTATACTTCTCATCTTAGAAGCCGTTTAAATCAAAAGAGTTATTTTTATATAAAAGTTGCGAAACATAAATTTTTATACGATCCCTGGATCCTATAAGTTTTATTTATTAAAAATTTATTTTATTAAATACATTTTCCGTGAACTAACAAGGGAAAAAAATCCCATTCTTCTATGTCCAAAACTTATCGTCTAATGTCTAATGATATTTCGAATTTTACGAATTTTCAACGTTTTCTAGCAACGGATTCAGGGTTTTCATCCCCCTCTATAATTTATAATTCTTTAATTATAATATCATCTATATTACATTTTTTAAAATTTAAACTTTGTATTTTTTTTTCTTTTGACAGTGAGCTTTTGCAACCTACTTTGGTATATATTTATTTGTCATTAAAATAGAAAGAATAAGGATTATATATGAATTAGCCCCACCAAAACTTTTCGAAGCGCCCCTCAGACTTTGCTAACTGATTATGGCCCTGAGAAAGACGCGTTTTTACATGCAACGTTTGAAAAAAAAAATTCTGACGGAAATTATTACGTCTATAACATACTTGCTATCTTTCAACTAAACTTCCGTAAAATGTGAGTTAAATTCACCCAGGATAAACAAATTTCTAACCAGAAAATTCATTTGATGTATATTATTATACATTTAAGATCAAATTTCTCGGTGAATTCTATTTGTATTTATTTCTTCTGCTTCGAAACGTGTTCAATCTGGGTCAATTTAACTCACGGAAGTTAAGTTGTAAGTTCGCAAGTTTGCTATAAAGAATTGTTTATGAATTAGATATTAGTCAGCGATAAGAGGAGATATGCTGTATTTCTTATAAATAATTCAAGGCAATTATATTATTTATGATACTGAACGTCATTTTTAATATATATTTACTGTCTTCAGGAAATCGATTCCAAAAATACCGGTTGGATAACGGCGAAGGATTTCCAAAAAGCAATGGAGCAACAGAAGATTTATACAGCGTAAGTACAGCAATCAAATGCTTACCTTTTAAAATTTTCTGTAAAGTAATAATTCATTGACTGCATTACATTCTACCTTACATTCTGCATTACATTACCAGTATCTTTTTATAAAAAAAGAAATCTGCGTTAAACGTGCAAAATTTCGCCTTCTTTTAAGAAGAGGTTTTCTATAAGATAATATTGGTGCCTAAAAATTTTCTGGTCTGCAAAATTCAAGGAGGCGTACGAACCATGAGACGACCACCTCATCGAGTTGGAGGCTGAAATTCCAGAATTAGCTAAAACTCGATTGCCATATTAAAACGCAATCGGTCTGCTAAGTCATATCTTGGTGCAAAACACCTAAAAACCCGATTTTACCGGTTGACTCGTAGATTTACCATTGTGTTTTCCTGCTCCCAGTCCACCATGTTTTCATAGCTTTGGGTGCAGGAAAATGCAATGGTAAACCTACGAGTCGACCGCTAAAATCAGGTTTTTAGATGTTTTCCACCAAGATAGGACTTGGCAGACCGATTGCGTTTTAATATGGGAATCGAGTTTTAGCTAATTCTGGAATTTCAGCCTCCAACTCGATGAGGTGGTTGCCTGTGCTGCCGGCTCCCGGCCTATTACTAATCTTCCGGCTACTAACGCACGGTTCGTATAGGTCCTGAAATTTCCAGACCAGGAAATTCTTCGGTACCAGTATTTTTTTATAGGAAATCTCTCTTTAAATAAAACGAAATTTTGCGCGTTTAAACTATAGATTTGTTTTTATATTAAAACTACTGATATTTTAACTAGAAAATAACGTGATCTGTACGGACCATGTAACGAAGTAGAATAAAATACGTTTTGTTATTTCTAAAAAATTGCTTCTCCATTTCTTCTTGCGCGGCTATAAAGTAAGAACCACCTTTTACATGACTTTATTTTCTTCTTTATTTTAAACTAAACCATAAAGAACGCAACTTAGTTGCATCGGGTTTATTGCCATATTCAGTATCCTGCAATGCATTCCACTCCACTAAAATAATCTCAACGGCTTTTTCATCAATTTATTAATACCACAGCTGTTTTTTTTTTTTTTAATTTTTCAGAGTATAACTTGTAACTTTTAGCTTATCATTTAACTGCGCGAATGGAATAGAATAATGAAAGAGTAGAATTTTTTTAGGTAGTTTGTAATTTTTACTAAGCACTATTATTTTAAATATTAAAAACACAAAATGAAATAAAAGAATTATCCCGTAAGACTTGAGTTATGTGAATGATATACCCTGCGTAGTGCTTTAAATATTCATCTATTTATGACTTCCTATCTCAACCTTTAACTACTGTCATAAAAATTGTCATGCATATACTATGAATGTTCCTTGAAACCGTCACTCGATCGAAAGATGAATAAAAGACTCGATTAACCCCTTCGCGACGGGAGCCTTTTACGAAATGTTTATTACTTTGCTACCGGTTTTAAAAAACAGAAGTTTGTGCCTATTCAAATGGGGAAAATGCTCGGATTAAATAAGGCAAATTTTACAGTAAAATTTTACTGGTGAGGATAAACGAGGATCCTTAGGCCTATTTCCGGCACGTATACATGTCGCTCGTCCCCAAGGGGTTAAGGGGAAGAAGGACCTTAAAAACCTTAAAAATCAATTTTTTATTTTTTGTAAATTTCACTTTAAATATTATTCAAAGGTACAATATATGCATTATGGCATGCATTTAGCAAAAAAAAAAAAAAAAAATATTTTTGAGAAAAAAACGGAGTTTTAGAAATCTCCGAAATGCCCCCTGCGCATTCCATATCAATGAAAATCCCCAATATTTTTTATAAAAGTTTGGTTTATATATATAAATCAAACTGTGCATCGAATTTTATATATCTGAATATAAAGGTTAAAAAATTTTTTTTTGAAAAATTAAAAAAAAATTTCGAAAAAATTAAAAAAAATTTGGATTTTTTTTTTTATACCTTTATATTCAAATATATAAAATTCGATGCACAGTTTTATTTATATATATAAACCAAACTTTTATAAAAAAAAATATTGGGGATTTTTATTGATATGGAATGTGCAGGCGGCATTTCGGAGATTTCTACTATGACGCGTAAACTGCCACTTTTTTCTCAAAAACAAATTTATTTTATATATATATTTTTTTTTTTTTGTGATAAATGCATGCCATAATGCATATAATGTGCCCTTGAGTAATATTTAAAGTAAAATTTACAAAAAAAAAAAAAAAGAAAAGAAAAGAAAAGAAAAGAAAAGAAAAGAAAAGAAAAGAAAAAGAAAAAAGAAAAAAATTGAACCATTTTGAAATTTTGAAATTTTTTCGAAAATTTAAATTTTTTTTTTTTTTTACCTTTATATTCAAATATGTAAAATTCGATGCACAGTTTTATTTATATACATAAACCAAACTTTTATAAAAAATATTGGGGATTTTCATTGATATGGAATGCGCAGGCAGCATTTCGAAGATTTCTACAACAAAGCATAAAATGCCATTTTTTTTTTCAAAAATAATTTTTTTTAAATTTTTTTTCTGATAAATGCATGCCATAATGCATATAATGTACTCTTTAGTAATATTTAAAGTAAAATTTACAAAAAAAAAAGAAAAATTTTGAAAAATTTTGAAATTTTGAAATTTTTTTGAAAAATTTCAAAATTTTTCTTTTTTTTTTTTTACCTTTATATTCAAATATATAAAATTCGATGCACAGTTTTATTTATATATATAAACCAAACTTTCATAAAAAAAATTGGGGAATTTCATTGATATGGAACGCGCAGGGGACATTTCGGAGATTTCTAAGACACGCGTATAATTCCACTTTTTTCTCAAAAATAACATTTAATTTTTTTTTTGCAATAAATGCATGCCATAATGCATATAATGTACCTTTGAGTAATATTTAAAGTGAAATTTACAAAAAATAAAAAAAATATTTTTAAGGTCCCTCGTCCCCTTAATTCCACAGAGTGCTTTCTGTACTAAACTTTATGTATAGGATTATTGTAATTAAAATTCATCAATTCAGAAGTCTCTATCTATAGTACTAGGACTCCAACCGAAACAAAATTGTACTAGTATTTATTATTGAACTGAAAATAACAAATGAACCTTTAACTGCTGTTATCGGTTTCACAGACCGCTGCTTTTTTCGATTTCTATCGTTTAAATTGCTATTTTCAGTTTAATTATCCATACTAGTGAAATTTTGTTTCATTTGGAGTCCTAGTACTATAGCTAGAGACTTCTGAATAGGTGAATTTTAATTATAATAGTCCCCGTACATAAAGTTTAGTAGAGAAATAGTATCCTGTGAGTTAATCAACCTTTTTATTCATTTTTCGATTACAGTCCGACAATCTCAGATACCGCTCACAGTATAAATGTGACAATTTTTATCACAGCAGTTAAGGGTTAAACTGTGAGAATTGAAGAAAGCAACGGTCTTTGAGACCGTTAACATCAGTTTAAGGTTAGTCAACGATAAGTATAGTTATAGTATAGCGTCTGGAATGCCTAGTGTGGAAATATGCTATCCAAACAACGCTAAAAATTTGTATCCCTTAAATGTGCGAAGATACTGCTAAAATCCCAAGTGTCGATCGCAGCGACATCTGCAGTATTTTCTTATTACATTGTATAGACTAGAAATATCTTGCAGATGTCGCTGCGATCTGTATATTTCAGCAGCATCGTTGCACATTTAAGGGATACAATATTTTAGCACTTTTTTAAGTATTACAGGGATAGCCAATTTCCAAACTATATGTTCTAGGCGCTATAGTTATAGCGTCTAGAAGATATTGTGTGGCAATCGGCCAACAAAAAAGTGCTAAAAAAGTTATCTCAAAAATATTGAACGATGCTGAACGAAAAATGTCGATCGCAGAGACATCTGGTTATTTAACTGTAAACATTATATAAGGATTGAATTAAGAAAGCGTTTCGGTCAGTGAAGAGCTAGCTACCAGATGTCGCTGCAATCAACATTTGTCATTAAGCATCGTTCGATCTTTATGGGATTGAATATTTAGTACTTTTTAAAGCATTACTGGAATTGCCGGTTTCTACACTATATCGTCTAGACGCTATAGTATAGTTAAATTCTTAAAAAACAAAATTAAAAAGTGTACTGTTCTGTAAATATTTCTTTAAAGATTTGTTCAAGTTAATATAATAATTTCGAAATAATAAGCTTAAACGTTTTAGGTACGTTGATATCAATATAATACCTGACGCCTTAATATAGCATTTGGCTCTCGAAAGAGAAAAAAAAAAAAAAGATAGAGGATTTCAGTAACTATAAGGCTAGTTATTGAAAGGCTATAATATTTTGTCGTCTATTGTTTAATCAGAATGACATTATTATTTTATTTTCATTTTAGAGAAGAAATTCAGTACTTGATGGGCTGTTGTGAACCCAACCATGACGGGCTCATTGACTACAGAGAATTTACGGAACGATTCCACAACCCTGCAAAGGATATCGGTAAGTTCCATGGAACAAAATGTTATATTTTTTTTAAATGCATATTCCATAAAATGTGTTCTCTAAACTCATTCATTTTTCTTCAAGTCATTCATAAAAACGTTCGCAGGAGTTAAAAAAAACATAATGTTAAAACATGACACTTCGTAAAAATAACATAGTAAATCTTCAGTTCAGGGGCCTCATCAACAATTTTACAAAATATTTTTATTTTCCTTCCATTTCACACAGTATTAGATTGGGATACGGCTGCAAAGACCATCCTCTCATCGAGTTGGTGGCTGCAATTTCAGGATTAGTTAAAACTCGGTTTGCATACTAAAATGCAACTGGTCTGCCCCCCCCCCGATTTTAGTAGTTGACTGGTAGATTTAATATTGTGTTTTTCTGCTCCCAGTCCTTCTTTGTTTTCATATCTTTGGTTGAAGGAAAACACATTGATAAACCTATTGATCCATCACTAAACTCGGGTCTGCAGGTGGTTTTCACCAAGATATGACTCGGCAGGCCAGTTGCATTTTAATATGAAGCCGACTCCCAGTCTATATCTAACTTCCTGAAATCCTCAATTTAATAATGTTTGAATACATATCTATTTTTAAGCATATAAGGTTCCTCAAAGATTCAGAATATCTAAGTTTCAGGAACTGTTATATTTAAGAGGATTCCGTACATATGCTCTTCAACACTTATTGGTGGACTTTTTTAGAATATGATATGATAAGTCACTGTGATAAGATAATAAGTCACAATAATAAGATATATGAAAAGTTATGAATTATCTTAATAAGTTTTCTTTTTCTGAAACGTTATGAAATAGAGTTGCTAGGCAACTGTTAAAGTAAAAGAGAAAAGAGAATTAGTTACGATAGGAAAAATATAAAATTGAAAAGTTAGAATGTTTCATAATTTTTGAAAAGACGCACAAATTTCCTTCAAAAAATGTACATATAATGTAGAATGTTTGGCATATGTATTGGCAAAATTTCAAAATAATCGGAGTTATTTAAGACCTTCATTAGGAAAAATTTTAACAGCCTTGATTTAACATATAAATTAATTATCCGAATGCATCATTTTCTTTTCCATGAATGGTAAAATTCAAAAATCATCTGAAGCCCAATAAAAAAACGCTATGGCGAAAAAGAAAATGCTCTATATTTTTCGAACGAATGGACCAAATTAAACCAAAAACTATACAGGTGATTCCGGTTATCTCACCAACATATCTACTGATTTGCAAGCTAATTGGGTGTTTTTTGCGACAGTTTTCGCGAGAGATAGACTGAGACATTCAAATAAACAGACATAAAAAAAAAATTCGACTCTACAGTACGCTTTCACTTGGCATTTTGGCAGTTAAAAAGAAAACGTTCCACGTTCTTCGAACGAACGGATCATTATTCTGCATAGTAGAATAAGTTTTAGAAAAGTATTTTCGACATAGCTTTAAACTGTTAGAAAAGCTTTATGCTTAAGGCTTAAGTAAGACAATTCCTCAAAATATATTTACATAATCACAATAACTTTATAAAGTGAGTAAGTAAAATCTGCTTACCTTTTCTAAGGCATCCAAACTTTTACTGGTCTCCTGGTGAAGTATCAATTCATTTATTTATTCAGCAACAGCTTCAAGACGTAATTATAACCTTTATTTATAAGTGTGTCATTTTTATGTATGGTGAATTACTGTGTATTTTTATTACCTTTGATAAGAAAGGTATCTGGAATATACTATAGAATTTATTTAATATAATAAACAGAAGCAGCTATAAAGCTGCATGTCTCTCTTATTGAGAGTTTCAACAACAACTAACTTATTTAATTTACACATGAAAAAGTATTTTTAGAACAGGAGGTATAAAATAAATTTAAGAAGATTTATGATATAGTTAGAGTCATTATATTAAGAATGTTCAAAAGTTTTTATAAGTCATTATTGATAATTACATTGTCCTTGAAACACTGAACGTAGATAAGATAAATAACTGCTTCACTTCCTTATTCATATGTCTAAACTGACTGACGTTTCGTGATTAACTGATGAAAGAACTTTATAATGTCATTTGTTATTTATCCTTCATTTGGGATTATAAATATCTGATATATTGTAATATAAACTGCTATATCCACATCATTTTTCATAAAATACTCCCAGTACGTTTGTGATTGTAAAATTTCATATACCGGTTGTGCAAAGTTGCACTATCCGCAAGTACTACAAATGAATTTGATAACCACCAGTTACTGAACTTAAGAACCTACATTGCACTGTAAAAAAAAAAAACAATTGTTTCTTAATCTACGGCAGTATAATACAGGGTGCCCCAAAAGTCCGCGACACATTTTAAAATTCAATGTAAAATCAAGTAATTGTCGTACAGGAGTACGGTTTGGACGAAAATTCTTTTCATGCTGGAAAGTTTTCTTCAAGAGAATAAAAAAAAAAAATGTTCCAAACTTCGATAATAAAATATATTCGGTGTCACTTGTCTCTATGTTTGTTTTCATTCATGCGTTTTTTTCTGATTTTCATATTAGTTTCGAAGTTTCAATCTACGCAATTAGTTTTTTTCGCTGAGAGTCGTCCTATCTGCGTTACAGCGTCAAAACTAATCTGAAAATCAGAAAAATCGCAAGTTTGAAACCAAACATACGACAAGGGGCGCCATCTATGATCGAAGTTCGAAATTAATTATTTTCATTCGGTTAAGAAAACTTTCATCGTGAGAAGCATTCATTTTAGTCCAAACCGACTCCTGTACGACAATCACTTGGATTTTATATTGAATTTTGAAATGTGTCACGGACTTTTCGGAAAACCTGTATAACCACAAACAAAATTGCACAATAAACTCTTCTAAGTTACCCATGATTCCAAAATGCGTTCTTAATCTTTAGAAACCTCTGAAACCAATATAGTTTCGATATTTAAAGATACATTATTAAAAACCAATTTATTTGCTGCCACTGATTTTCGGAAAAGTTTCCGATTAGTTCTTATAGTACAAGGGTGTCCATAATTAAACGACTCTACTTTAAAGTTTTCTATGGACGAAACTATTGTTCATAAAGTTGTGAAACTTTGTGAAAGACATAATAAGGAATGGGAATTTGTTTAAGCAAAAGTTCAAAATTTCGCCCCCATAGGGTGTTTGTTAATGAATTACACATTTAGCATGCATTTAAGATAGTTTAGATATTTTATTTATTAACTTTACCTGATCTTAAAGACAGCATTTCACGACATGCTCTTAGTATTTCTCAGAACATACTGTGATCTACTGTAGAGCATGCTCTCTTACGATTCCATGTGATATATCTGAAAATGATGACCGTCATGTGGGACATGTTTGGTTGTAATGCGATTTGAAAACTATCGTAACTATATAAAAATGGAAAATAAAGCCTTTGTGCAAGAATATTAAAAGGCAGAAAACCAACGTTTAAAAATGTAGCCCAGTCTTGCTATTTCTAGCACGCTGTGCTCTACTTTGCACTGAAGAAAAATCTCGTTTGTAGATTCGAAACAGCTGTTTGCTGTTTTTATGTATTATTTCAGCATTTTTAAACGTTGGTTTTCTTCTTTTTAATATCGTAAATATATGCTAAATGTGTAATTCGTTAGAAAACATCCTCTGGCAAAATAATTTTAAACTATTTTTTTTTTTCGCTCAAACAAATTCCCATAATTTTAGTATGTTCTCCACAAAATTTCACAGCATTCTGAACCATAGCTTCGTCTGTAGATAACTTTAAAATAGGGTCTTTTAATTATGGGCACCCTGTATATTAAACAGTTTTCTCAAACCTCAATATCTGTTTTCAGGATGCTATCCCTTCTTCAGTTGAATCTATATATGCAAGAATAACGGAATAATATTAATGTTAATGTATCATGTTTGTCTGCAAGACATGTTTGTTGAACGTGAAAACTTCTACTTGCAAAAGGATAGAATAAGAAAAACCGGGTTGATAAAACTAATTAATGCACTGTAAAAACTACTCGGAAACGTTCCCGAGTCGTTGAGATCGTTTTTAACAGTGCATTAATCAATTGTCGAACATGAAAATGTTTACTTCTGAACGGATAACAACATAAAAACATATCAAACATAAAGTTGAGAAAACATATCAATACACTTTAAAAAATGACTCGGAAACGTTTTTGAAAAAGCTAAAGAAATATTTAAAAAAATGCTTAAATCTCGAAATTACGTTGGTTTCTGAGGTTTCTAACGAAAAAGAATTGTGCGTAACTCGAAAGTATTGTATATTTTCGTTCATAGTTATATTATATTTTCATAGATTAAGAAGCATTTGTCTTTTTTTACAGTGTAATTACGTGGAGATACCCGCAAGCTAAACTTAAACCAATGACTGCTTCTCCTATTTCTCGTTTGCATTTCTATATTTTTGAAGGGTTTTTTTTTTTTTTTTTTTTTTTTTTTTTTTTGAACCAATTTTGAAAGTGAAAGTATCCCCAATAAAAAAAAGTGCGATCAAAATTGAAAATTTTAAAAAGTACCTGGTTAGATATACCTATGCAAAAGAAAAAAAAACATTTAAAAATATTAGAATGCAAACTACAAATTTGAAAAGAACGCTGCCAAACTTGCGAGTGTCTCATAACTCCACTAAATTATGGATTAAAATCCACATTCTTCCAGATTCGTCACAATTTCATGTACAAAAAAACAAATAATTTCACTAGGATATGTCATTATTATTTTACTAATTCATTCCTAACCGTGTGATTACGCATTAGCTGTTTCAATAAGATTGAGATTAACGTTGCAGTTTATTTTTTCGCTTATATTTTTTCTTGAGATTCTAATATTTATGTTTTCTATCTCTAGGTTTCAACTTGGCTGTATTGCTCACTAATCTGTCTGAACACATGCCTAACGAATCAAGGTAAACTGTGAATTCCTTAAAATTGAATTCCTGTTAATTCTAAGCTTTCGCATTCTCATTATTGAAATGTTTCTGATTTATTTTTATAAATTTCTAAAATATTGCTGACTATCCAAATTGTATGATTTCTGTATAAGAATAAAATCTAGGCTATGCACAATGGGACGAAATGGCCAGAATCGGTGACATTGGTCAAAATTTAAAATAATTAATTAATTAAAAAAAAAGACTCAAAAACTAGATGAACGTGTTTTATACATTCCGATAAATAAGTGAATGGAACAAAAACACGGTATTTTCATTCCATTTGTCCATTTTATCAAATTTTGGATATTTTTCAGGTTATACCAAATTGTTTAGTTGGAGCTGTCAGTTAATATTTCCCATTCAAAAATTAACAAGGTTTTTTTTTTTTTTTTCTCTTGTACGTCATTTAATCAAATACAATATAGTTCTAAAACGGGTTTTTTGTAGCGTCTTTTATCTTTTTTTTTAGTATAAAAATACGTGTTTTTAAATGTAATTTTTACAAAGACACCGATTTAAAAAAGTTCCGAATTGTTCCGGAAAACGGACTTCGTTGTCTTTTTCCTTATGTATTTGGTCGAGAAAATTTCATAATAATCATATTCACAGCAGCAATCTGCCAGGTTTCGTTATGCCACGAAACTATTGGGTCGATCGGAAAGTCGTGTCGGGTTGGGAAAATCAATTCGTACCGGGAAAAAAAACTGCCCGGTAATGTATTAGATATTGGATATCAGAATCAATGTCTAATACTTAAATGATAGAATTTTTCGGTACAAATTGATTTTCCCAACGCGACACGACTTTCCGATCGACCCAATATTTAAAACTCTTTAAGACGCGACTTCACTTACGCGAAAACACTCGCTTTCTAATGTTAATCCTATGGAACTGTTCTTTTAAAATATCTCGCTTGCATTTTAAGATTTTTAAAAGATTTATTTCATTAGATAGCTGAAGTTGATCTCAAGAATTACCGTTTTTTACTTTTTCGATTTCATTTGCGAGGTTTTTCATGAAAACACTTTTACTTCCGGAACCTGTTTAGAACATTAACAGGTATAAACGTACATAGGTACAACCTTAAAATGGTAATATAAAACTTTTTTTTATAATACGAGGGCTTTTCGAAAAGTAAAGATACAATGCAGACGATAGAAGAAAGAACGTTTTAATGAACGCGTTGGCAACACAGATTGTAACCTTAAACCTCTGACTTTTCCCTCACAGTCATTCGTTAATTCTATGGTGATCCTGCTTCGTGTAGCAAATGCTTAGAATAGCTGCGTCAATTAAAAATCCCGCCAAAATTGAAGTTCGATCCGCCATACGCTTTCTTTATGCAAAAGGGAAACGTCCAGCCGAAATTCACAAAGAAATTTTTTCTGTCTATAGGAACATTATGAATCGACAAAATGTAACGAAATGCTGTTGTGCTTTCTCTAGTGGTTTGACCAATGTTCATGAAGAACACAGAACAGATAGACCATCTGTGATCTTTGATTCCCTTCTTCAAAGAACAGAGAAAGGAATTCGAGAAAATAGGCGTCTCCCAATGAAAGAGTTACATAAAATCATACCTGAAGTGTCTATGGCAACTCTTTATGAAGCTGTGACTGTGATTTTACGGTACCGTAAATTGTGTGCACGCTGGGTTCCGCAAATGTTAACGGAAGAACACAAAAAGAAGAGGATCTGCTGCGCACTCGACTTCCTCACGCTCTATGGAAAAGCGGGTCATGAAATTCAAGAGGGAAGTTTTAAGCCATCCGACAGTCCGGACCTTGCACCCAGTGACTTCCACTTATTCTTTTACCTGAAGAGACATCTGCAGGGCAAAACTTCCACGACAATAATGAGATCAAATTGAAATGTGGTTTCGACAACAGTCGCCAAACTTCTATGACAATGGGATATAGAAGCTTGTACCCAGACTAAACAAATGCTTGGACAACGGTGACAATTATGTTGAAAAATAAGGTATATAGCTGTAAATAATTCGTAATAAACATTTTATCAAATAAGATTTTTTTGAGTGTGTATGCGGCATTGTATCTTTACTTTTCGAAAAGCCCTTGTACTTTAGTAAATAAACCATTTTTGCTGTTTTATTTAACACTTTTTAGGAATTATTGAAGTATATTATCTCTGGGTTTTTGACTTTTTTTATGTGTTTCTTTTCCTTTTTTTTTTCAGATTAGCCCGATTCTTGGAAACTGCCAGTAGTGTATTGAACTATTTTGAACCTTTCTTGGGTAGAATAGAAATTATGGGTAAGTATTTCTAAAAAAAGAGTTTTTGGCTTTTTATGTAAACAATCATAAATATAGACACATGGTTTCAAGTAGAAAAAATTATCATTTAGATGTCATATGTTGGCATATGTTTTTCATTAAGCCTAACATGGCATTTAGCTACGGTCATTTCGCAAACCAGAGTGGTTCGTACCGGCATGGTTACCTATACACTTTCCTGCACTCGGATTTTGTTATAAGTAGATGATACCTGTTAAATTGTTCTTGAATTTATATTTATTAAACATTGTAAAACGTTCTTGTAATTTCCAGATTTTAGTGATGATATGCTGCTTTTCTGACGTGTTTTAAAATATCTATACGAATTGAAAAGGTCAATTTTGACATAAAATGATAAGTTTTGTTTAGTTTAACTATCAATTTTAGGACGTGTACAGCATGTCCTAAGATTCTTTTTAGAATTGAATAACAAGTAAACGGTGACAGTTTGGAGTTATTCTTCGATTAAATTAACTTGTGATGTTGGGAATTTCTTTACTACTTTTCCTTGTCTTATTTCCAAATATCATCAATAGCACTTCGCTGCCTCAAAGTGTTAAAATGATCAAAATGGCATAAAAATCAATCAGAGAGTATTCGGATTTTTCCTTTATTTTATTTAAATGCTGAAACGCCTAAAGTTTTTTTTGGCGTTTTGATATTGCAAGATTGTTTTAAAAAGCATTGTAGTTTGAGACAGTGCAGTACAATATATCGGTGTTATTTGGAAATGGAACAAAGTAACACAGTAAAGTTGTTTCTGGCTTCACATATTACTCTTCTGCGAGAACAATTTCAGTAGCTGTCACCATTTATTAGTTATAGAACTTTAAAGAGTTCAGTTGATTTTTGGACAAATGTATGTACAATCCTTTAAAAATATATATATCCTTATTCTAACACTGTCGTGAATGGTATAAATCTTGGTAAAAGGTAAAAATTAGAGATAAGGAAATTGCTCTTACCTTCTTTTCTCGATTGTCCACCATGCTAGTTGTTTAATCCATTTTTTGTAATGAGGTAAATAATCCATGCAGCTTCTTGGAGGTCATTCGTTTATGCATTGGTACATAATTTATGGTGGAATTCCTATTCTTTAAAATAACTTGTATGCTAAATAAAAATAGATGATTAAATTCATTGTTTAATTATGAGAACAATATTAAGAATTAAGTAAAATTTTATATGCGTTAAACACTACACTTAAGTGGGGCATACAATTTGCTCCTATCTATTCGAGACTACAAATCAGAATATTATATCATAAAAAGAAAATAGTTTTGTTGTTTTTTTAGTCCTTGAATAAGTCGAATTTCACTGGATTACACATATTTCACCATTAGCGTAAAATCATAGATTTACGAGCAAAGTTTCCAGTCTTATGATGTGATTATTATTTGAAGGCCGCTTTCTTTAATTACGCGCATTCAAAAAGATGTTATTAAACTGAAGATATTACTTTATTTCCTATCAGTAAATGCTTGTATAAAAATGATCCCAGTACCAGTAGAAAGGGTTTTCATTTACTGTTAAATGGTATACATGAATTGTGATTTGGGGGCTGTCTACATATTTAAATTTGAATTAAATTTTAAATTTCCAATACCAACATCCAAATTTGACCAATGTTCTTAATACAAGTTTAAATTTACATCTAGATATAAATTTCAAGTTATTCAGATCGAAAGGGTTGAAAATAAAATAATTCACAATTTTACTCGTTTACTATTAAATTATTTATATATCCTTTAAATTTACATTTTCTAAAATAATTATCCTATCATGCTGATTTTTTTTTTGTATGAACATGCTTCTTAAAAACTCAAAGATAAACATTTCGTTCGTGTAGTTCACATAATTTTACGGTCTGAAATATGATTTGTGAAATTAATTATTGGAAAAGATCGTTAGTTATGAAATTATTATTTGAAAACATTTTTCAAATTATTACAAAATTTTACTCTATTCGAGTTAAAAATGCTTTCTGTATGCGCATACAAAATGTTAACTTCCTCATCGGAGTGGTTGTTTAGTTTTACCTAAAAAAACAACATTATACCAGCTTAGTAGATGATATAGCAGAGTTGTCACAGGCGACTATTTTTTAATTATACCTCGCACTACTTTCTCAAAACAAAAATATTTAATATATTGTTTGACAACATTTGCAAAAGAAATATACTATCAAATTTATTTATTTAAAATAGTGGTGCGAATAGAATAAAAAAGATAGTAGCTTGTGGAGGCAAGAGTAAAAAAAATGCTTAATTTAATTTAAATATGCTCTAATGTAGGGGTGCACAACCTTTTTGAGAGAAGGGCCACTTACAAAAATGTTTGGGTTGTCGAGGGCCACATCAGTAACGCAGACAGGATTCTATATCGGGAGGTTGGGGGGGGGGGGGGATAATAACTCTTTATTCTTGAAGAATAATGATTTTTTGTATATAAAAAATAAATAAATAGAAATAAGTAATTGTATGCAGGGCTTCTTCACATCTGTATTTATATCCATCTGTAACCATACAACGCTTTATGAAGACTAACTGTTCTTTCTTGACAAATGGAAAATTTTGACAAAATTCACAATTTTTTTTCCACGAGTGATTGACGAATTTCGCGATATTTTAGTAATCAATTGACAAAAGCTTCCATCAGTTGTCGAAATACGTGATTTTTTTTACCGGGACAGAGTGATAAAATTTTCCATTTTTTCTCGCGATAAATTGACGAAACTCGCGATTTTTCCGCAGCCGATCACCGAAATTTTAAATTCTTCCGCGCCTGATTGGCAAATTTCGCGATTTTTTTCGCCCCGATCAAAAAAATTCGTGATTCTTAACTGACTGACGAAATTCGTAGCTTTTTTCTCGCGAGAAAATTGACGAAATCAACGATTTTTTTCTCGCGATAAACTGACAAAACTCGCAATTTTTCCGCGGCCAATCAACGAAATTTGCAATTTTCCGCGCCTCATCGACAAAATTCGCGATTTTTCTGTACCCGATTAGCGAAATTTGTGACTTTTCCGCACCAGATCTGCAAAATTCGGGATTTTCCCGCACTCGATAAACAAAATTAGAGATTTTTGTGCGCCTGATCAACGAAATTCGCGATTCTTATTTGACTATGACGAAATTTGTCCTTTTTTCCGCGGTAAATTGACGAAACTCGTGATTTTTTCGCAGACGGTCAACGAAATTTGAGATTTTTTTCACACATGATCGAGAAAATTCGTGATTTTTTCGAACCCGATCAACGAAATTCGTGATTCTTAACTGGCTGACGAAATTTGTAATTTTTCCCTGCGGAAAATTGGCGAAATTCGCGGTTTTTTCTCGTGATAAAACGCCGAAACTTGTTATTTTTCCGAATCCGATCAACGAAATTTGGAATTTTTGAGCACCTCATCAAAATTCGCGATTTTTCCGCATCCGATCTGCGAAATTCGCGATTTTTCTGCACCTGATCAATGAAATTCGCAATTCTTATCTGACTCTGACGAAATTTGTAATTTTTCCCGCGGCAATTTGAAGAAATTTGCGATAAACTGACGAAACTCGCGATTTTTCCGGATCCGATGAACGAAATTTGCAATGTTTTCCAGCGAGAAATTGACAAAATTACCGATTTTTCCCAGCAACATATGGACAAAAACTGCGATTTTTCCCAGTTATAAATTTTCGAAATTCGCGGGCCACAAGCTATCCCATCGCGGGCCACTTTTGGCCCGCGGGCCACAGGTTGTGCATCCCTACTCTAATGTATGGTAAAATGCAGATATTATTTTTCTTTTGTCACATGTACACAAGGTAACAAAAATATAAATCTTAAAAAAAGGTCTGCTACCCTTGCTATAAAAGCAGTTTATCCTAGTACTGAAAATTCTATTATGGATATTTGACATAGGTAACGAATTGAAATTCTCAGGTAATCACTGAAACTGACCTTTAACTCACTGACTCTTTAGAAAATAATTAATAAATCTGAAGTTAATAGGCGGATAGGGGCTGTGCATATATAAAGTTATAACTTTAGGGGGGCGAGGAGGAGTCTAGCACTTTATATCGTAAGACATCTCTGGGGAGGGGTGGGGGTTGCTTTTTGATATCGTTGTCAGTTTTGATCCAACCAGACTTTTCTTATTTCAGTAACTTTTTCTTTATATCCAAATAGTCTGTTACATTTTTTATTATTGCTATTTTTATATGTTTTTATGAAAATACAAAGCTATTATTAAAGTCGTTAAATATTTATAAAATCATTTCTTTCCAAAATTTGGAATACCCCAACGTTTGACATTCCTGTTCTTCTGCTTTATGCTCATATAATTCGGTGTTAGAAAAATTTGGAGCATAATATTTGCATTTACCAGTAAAAGAAAGACAAAGAATGTTGTCCACTGTTTAGTTGATAGGTTTTACTTTTAACTTCCCCGTGCAGAGGGCAAGTGCAAGAAAACAATATTACTTTTCAATGAATTATGTAACTATAAGCTATTATCAAATACTTTTAAATAGTAACTAACTTTTTTTAGATGTCATTTTTTATAAATTTATTTCATGTATTGATATTTTATTGACTTCTAGAATCCGTAAAGTCTGCAATTGATAAATATCATATACTCGTATGTATATCACTGCAAGCGTATAAAAGAAGGGAAAAGAATTTAAAAATAAAAGAATTTTTAGACATTGTTAACGATATCATCACTGGAGGGAAGAGGGTTCGACGAATGATAACGTATGATATCATAAGTGGAGGAGAGGGGGGGAGAGAATAGCAAAATGTTGATAACGTTATACACTGCTCAAAAAAATTAGGGGAGCAAGCTAAAAAGTGAAGAGAACAGTGCAAGACAGCCATGTATGGGCTTAAAATGGATAGTACACGTGTATCAATATGCAATATAGAAAAAAGACGCAAAAAAATTGTAAGGGAACTTTTATTCTTTGAAAAGATGGAAAAAACATGAAAAGATGGTTTAGGGAAATAATTTGATTTCATGTAAATGATAAAAAAAAGTATTGTTTAGAAATGGTGCAAAATTTTTAATATGGCGTGTGGTCTCCTCGAACAGCTAAGACTGCTGCACACTTGTTTTCCATGGATGCGATGAGGTTATCGATAAGACTTTGGAGAATAATGTTCCACTGCTCAAGAATTGCAATCTCCAAGTCCCGGACAGTAAAAGGAGGCTTTGGTCTCGCAGAAATGCGTCGTCTGAGTATATCCCAAACATGCTCGATCGGATTTAGGTCAGGAGAGCATGTTGGTCATTCCATACGCTGTATTGTTTTAGCTTCAAGCATGTTTTCCCCAAGACGAACTGTATAAGGTCTGGCTTTATCATGCATGGAAAAAAAAGAAATCACTAATTGCTGCAACATAAAATACGACATGAGGTCTCAGTATCTCTTCTGTATAACTTCGGACCGTCAAAGTGCCATTCTAAATGATATGCAGGCCTGTACGTCCACATATGCTGATTCCAGCCAATAGCATCAACACGCCGCGTTTGTGATGTGATCTTTCATGAACGAATGTGGGATTATTTTGAGTGCCTCTTTCTCTCCATGCCAAAACACATCAGATGTGACATCCAGACTGATTCGGGACTCGTCTGTAAACAGAATTTGACTCCAACAACGTTGCCTCCAAATTTGGTGTTCAGTTGCCCACCTTCTTTGAGCCGCACAGTTGCTTGAGATCAACGTAATACAGACCATTGACTTACGTGCATAGAGACCACCTTGATGAAGCCTATTTCGGACTATTTTTCTGGACACCCTTCGTCCTGTGGCCAAGAACAACTGTGTTTGCAGCAGAGTAGCATTGCCCGCTCCGTGTCGACGAGCTGATAACAGGATATATCGGTCATTAGTTTCTGTCGTAGCACATAGCCGACCTTGCCCTTGTCAATGTCTACTATTCCATGTGCCTTGGAATCGATTCCACAGCCTTGCATTGACACTTCTTGCGACTCCAACAGCGCCCCCTACACTCCGTTGTGTTTCCCCAGATTCAACTGTCCCGATAGCACGCCGAGCCATGGATTTCGTTAAATCACTTTGTTGTGACATTTTCAAGTCACCTTTTCTCAAAACACAAGAAGAGCAATTGAATTTCAGAACCGAGACAGTGAAACAGACGTTTCTCCAAAATCCCGATTTCAACGCTTTATCTCCTTTTTCTACTTTTTGACGTCATAAACTTTAATTTGCATGTGAAGTTTTTTTTATCTCTTTTTACTACCCTTTAAATTATGGATGTTTTATTTTATGTTACTTATCGATGTAAACATTTGCGTAATTTTGTTAAAACCATGTCCTCCCCTATTTGTTTTGAGCAGTGTATATGCATAGCTCCATATAGAATTTATTTATTGGTTCTAATTTGAAAATAGAAAAATTAAAGTTTGAAAAATTGTCGTTTATATTCCGTTTGATTTAGAGACTCTTAAAGCTTCAAAATTTTCGATTTTTTCTATGTTAAACTCCTATCTTTTTTCAACATTTTGATGTAATTGTTTCCTTGAAATTCCCATTAGAACAGAAGTTATGGCTTTAGAATTATACCCGTTCAATAGCTGAAGCGGCGTTTCCGAAACTTTGAAGTCAATTTTTTCTCCAAATAACATTTTTGGGCCCAACGCACGTGATATTTCAAAAACTTCTGAATATTTTTTCATAATATTTTCGAAACATATATTTCATGTTAGTCTGTATAAACTGGATCTAAAATTTCCTTCTTTTTATTCTTAAAAAAAAAAAATTTGGGGGTAATTATACTGTTGAAATTTTTAAAATTTCGTATTAGCTAAATACAACTTTGTACTAAAAATATAAAAATACTTTAAATACAAATTTATTTAAATTCAGGGTAATTATTAAAATCTGAAGTATAGGTTGGCTTCAAATTTTTCGTTCTATACTGTTAAAAATTTGCAGCATTCTGTGCAGTCATTCGACCGTTTTTTGAAAAAACGGTCTCATAACCGTAATTTAACTATATTCTGAGCATAAAATGGCCAATAATATGGTCAGAATAGTGCTTAATTACGGTTGTGTAGCCATTTTCGTAAAAAACGGTCAAATGCCTGGACAGAATGCTGCAAATTTTTAACAGTGTAGTTCCAATATTTATTTTGTAATTCTGCGCGTAAGCTGTTATAGCAGTTTTTTGCTCGTCAAATATATGACAGTTTGGAGCCCCCTATAAATGCTAATTCTGCATCTTGCAATTTTTTTAAATATATGAAAGGAAAGAACATATATCTTTCATCCCAATAAAAAATGTGTTTTACAATCCTATACATTTTAAGATATTAAACGTTGAAAATGGTCATTTTTTTTCATTTTTTCCAATTTTAAGAGTTTTGATACCCTTTAAGTTGGACGTGTGCCGTAAAACTAAAGATGCCCTATTCAATATTTGTAAGAAAAACTAGGTTTAGTTTACCTTCAGTTTGATGTAGGATTTGCTGTAAATAGTCTAAATTAAACTGTTATAATATACCATTGAAACATGGACATTCTTTTATGAAGTCCTGTTTTGTACCTTCCTAAGGAGTATTTTATTAGAGTTTTAATTTACTTGAGCCCCGTAATCAGAGCAATGTATTGCTTTTTACTAGAGTCCTGCATCGGGTCAGGTCGGTCAGGTTGACGCTACCTTTTTTCTTTTTTCTTTTTTTTTTTTTTTTTTTTTTGTTGGTTGCAGTTTGAGTTGGCTTTAAATGTTTTGGATTCGAGTCGGTTTTCGATTGGGTTTTGACTCTTTTGGGTCAAGTTCTGTTTGACCCGATTTTTCAAAAGAAAGTCTTAGAATATTTTTCAAAATAAAAAAAATCCTACATATTTGAATATTATTGAGTGTACAGAAAATATACAGTACAGGAAATATAAAACTGATATTAGAGACGAAATTGTACAATACTTTTCCATAATTGTATAACAATATGGATTAATTTTCTTTCATTTCGGTTTTGGATTTGAACGTTTCGGGCTCGAGTCGGTTTCGGGTTGAAATGTGTCTGGTTTGGGTCGACAGATTTTTCTTTGTCGTTTTCGAGTAAGGTTTCAAGCTGATTTTAAGCAAAATTTTCGAGTTCAGGTAAGATAAAACCCGACTTTAACAGGGCTCTACTCCCTACAAAAAATGTTTCATTTGTATCTGAAACTTCATTACCTCATTTATATTTTTTCTTAGGTGGTGCCAACAGAATTGAACGAGTTTACTTCGAAATTAAAGAATCTACAATAGATCAATGGGAAAAGCCTCAGATCAAAGTAAGACGAATTAGATTTTCAAATATTATTGTAATGGTTTCGATTTGATAGATTATTATATCACTTTTTTCTTCTTTAACCAGGAATCCAAAAGGGCCTTCTTCTACAGTATTGTCACTGAAGGAGGAGATAAAGGCAAACTTGAAGCATTCGTTAATTTCTGCGAGGACGCCATTTTTGAGGTAATTACCGTAATAGCACAGGCAGATGATATGACATCATGATGACTTGCATCTATCAGTGGCTGATTACCGGATAAGCACTGCACATCAGTACTCAATTTCTAAAAGTGCTTTGGTCCGATAAATTCAAAATTTTTATTAAAAAGACCATATCAACATTTTTTACTAAATAATTTCCTTCTAGAAGTTAAATATGATGTAGTCTTTGTAGTTTTATTAAACACGTGATTCGTTAAATAAACAATATGTAGGTTTTCTTATTTCCATTCTAATTTTAATATTAGGTTATGCAATATTACAATGCTTTGTCATGGACGCGTGCGCTTGCACTACGTCACGTAGTAAGAACGTCGTAAACAAGATTTTAGGTTTAAACAAACAATTTTAATAAAACAAGAAATAAGTGAACTCGCGGTAGATCTGGAGGATTTAAATATGCCGATCAAATTCGAACATCAACTAAATTTCATTCAACAGTCAATTTTAGTAAACAGAAAATTACTAATGTAAATTTAATTTACACGGGGCAAAATGGCTCCCCAGGGCAGCTTCGCTGTCGAAGAAACTACATTTCTAAAAATACTTGTCTGGAGAACAAATTCACAAATCCGAAATTGTCCCTATAAGCTGACTAGAAACCCGTGGTTTCCGGAATGTATTTAATTCAAATACAATAAAACACTTTCTTACCAAGATGATGATTCTTCTCGCTAGAATTAGAGAGAAAAATGCGAACAAGTGTCAGCTAAGCAAGTTATCGAAACTCCAGGCGTGAACAGTAAGTCTGGTGAACATTCTCCGAGGCAGGATCTGACTCCAAAACCACTGATTTACCCTTTCATTCCCATATTTATACTTTGCCGATTGACCCCTCGACCTAATGAGCATACAGTGCATGAAATAAATCGCAAAACTCAGATTGAGGTAGATAGAATCGCACTAGTAAAAATTAAAGAAAAATGAAGAATGGATGTCGCTTTCCCGTACCAAGGGCAAAACGCTCGCACTAAAAAACTAGACTCCTTCTATAGGTGAGTGGCTACTTCCTGCCACAGCTTTTCATAAAGTGCATGAAATAACCGCGAAACTCAGATTGAGGTGGTAGAATCGCACTAGTAAAAATTAAAGAAAAATAAAGAATGGACGTCGTTATCTCATATATCGGGCAAAACGCTCGCACTAAAAAACTAGACTCCCTTTATAGGTGAGTGGCTAGTTTTTGCCACAACTTTTCATTATCAACTTGCGTGAATATGCTTTACGTTTAAATCGATAACTTTGAATCAGTGACTTTGATATGAGTATTCATTTTCCATCAAATTCCGTTGCAGATGCAGCATGCCAGCAGCATATCCATGGAAGACGAAGAAGAAACACCAACTTGTGCTACATCATATCCATTCCCAGGTGCCGATGACGAACCGCCGTAAGTGCCCCTTTATTAGAGTTAAATGTCTGAAATGTTGATGACTTAATTTCGTTTGTGTTTTTAAAAAAATATGTTTATTTAATACTATAATAGCAAAATTAATTACTAAATTGCAATTTAATTCAACTAGGCCATATTAAAGTTATTTCAAAAATATCTGCATATGCTAGAAAAGCTCAGAATAACTATCTTTTGCCTATGAATTAGGATGAGAAACATAGACACTAAGCTGCAAAGTGAAGTTTTGGATTTAATCGATAACATCGTTTTTGTGACATAAAACGTCGTTCCTTGTCCGAATTTTCAAATTCAACAATGCCTTATTCAAGTTATTTCTAAAGCATCTGGAATATTCGAAAACATTATACCAAAATATGCTTAAAAACTTAAATACGAAACTCCCTAATATGCAAATTTTTAAAATTAAACTATGAATAATAATAGTAAATGACTAAAAATATCCAATAATTAAAAAATCTAAATGTCCCAACTACCACATTGCTTAAAAGTACTAAAGTTACAATTTTAAATGTAAATAAATGATTTACAATGTCACTAAATAATTTCTTTTTGCGTTAACCTGTTTTTAAATTTGTTTGAACGAGCCCCAATAACAAAGCATGCTAAATTTTATACTGCTTATTTAGAAATTTTAATTTTTTATATTCTGTATGAAATTACTACTTTTCTACTACTTTGTACAAGTTTGTAGTTACTTTCCAAGTTCTCGAATGAACACTATAACAACCTTACTTTTAGATATTGAAATCCTTTTATTTTTCTTTTCCAGATCTGCATTCGATCCAATAAAGAAAGGTCTGAACTACCTGAAGAATCAGATATTCGGTTTCTTGTCGTACCTCACGCCTGCAAACATCAAGAAACAAATCGCCATAATGAAAACTAAAACATTCCCAGAACTCATTAAAGGGTTTTTCTTCATGTTGTTTTACTCTATATTTTATACTGGTTGGCTTTTCTATTCATCGAGCAAGTAAGTAGAAAGGATCCTTTTTTCCGATTATTACAATTAACTTACTTTTAGAGGTAACTTTAATCCCTTTATTAAACCAGCAATCCTACCCGGGTCGCAGTTATAGGTGCAGATTCCCAAAATTTGGAAGGAGACACTGACTTCCTAAAACAAAAAAATCCAGTGGCCACATTGTGAAACAAACGTATAAAAACAATAATGGGGGGGGGGGGGACTAAAGAAAAACGCTCACGAATTCAATGGGAAAAATGATTTATTTAATATATATGTTACATTATTAGATCTAATTCCGCGATTTCCTTATCTTATTCTAAATTACTACAATATATTCACTAAATCCTTATTCTTAAATAATCTCTATCGTTAATTCTGTTAAATTCCCTTTAATTTAATATCTCACTTGTCTAAATTACTTAAATATTACGCTTTTAGTATCCTTAAATTAAATGTTCCATTTCTGATCTTTTTTCTTCTAGAATGTTCTTTTAGCAACCATTTTTTTCCCTTCCGAGAATTTTACTTCCCCGCGCATATTCCGGGGTTGTCCTTTTTACCTTTAAATTCCTCCACTCGCTCTGTCAGTACTCTTTCCATGGCGTGTTATTCTTAAATACTAATTGGTTGAAAGCGCGACCTACGTCATAATTGTATTATTACGCTAGACGCTCAAAAAGCCGATGCTCGCTGTGTTTCCGCAGACTTTGGCCGTTTTTCTATTTGTCATACCACCCCCTGGTCACCGTCCGATTTATTGTATTATCTCTAACTTTGCTTACCTCCTAAATTACTACGATGAAGCAATGGCTGAATATCTCTGTGAAAACTGCGTCGCCTAAAGATGTTAAAATAAAATCCTGAGTTGACTTTACGTTTTGTTTCAATCATTCTGGAGAAACTACACTGGAGAAATGCGTTCCATGACCTCCACTCGTTGACTGCAACAACTTTCGAACAACCATGTTGATCTACTACAGAAGCGTTCTGTTTTAGCTTATCCTAATGTACGACTTCAGATTGATTATTCAATCACTACCATTTCGAAGTTATTTCCATTTTCGAATCATCATATAACGTCAATATCGTAACCTTTAACACGACAGGATTTCCAGTATTTTCGTAATACAAGTCGACAGGATGACTTTACCTGTTCTGACAATTTACCTATTACTGCTAGACGTGATCCACTACTAATATCATGATTACCAGATACTTCATTTCAACTAATAAAGCCTTCCAGTGTTAGAATAATCTAACATATACACATGTACAATAAAACAGACTGATTACTCCAAATGTGTATATTTAATTTAATCATGAAATTCTTGGAATTTGGATATTAATTTAGAATGATATAAATCTTAAACTATGTACTGTCAGAAAAAGAAGTTGGGCAAGGTACAGTTAAAACAAAATATGTATAAGCTAAGCAATCACGATAGTGAGGGATATTAGGAAAACAATATTTCTTATTTTGATTTTGTCATATAAAAGTACATATTTTAAAAAAAAGTGAATATGTGAGATTGTTTTGCACTATAACAATCTAAATGCACTTCAAACATTTGTTTTTCTATAAGAAAAATTATCTAAAAGAAAAAAAACACATGGCGACTAAGACACCAAACTTTAGTGGCAACAGCAAAACATTTAGTCGCCACTTTATGACTGGTGACCGTGAATCTGCACCTATAGTCAAAGTTAAGCCAATATACAGTGTCCGATTCAAATGTGCAAATTTAAAACTTCCATTAAAAAAAAGTTCTGACGTAGGATGGCACTATTTAAAGAATATAGCAGTCGAAAGTTTCAAATTTGACGACAATATTTTTCCTGCTGGTGCTAGGACGCACCTGCTGTTGTTGCAAGCAGACAAAGAGAAACATGGCGATACCGCAGGATAAAGCACAGATTATTTGTTTGCTATAGTGATGTTATCTGGCATCGAAAATGAACAGAATTTCCTCAAGAGGGTAATTTTTTCTGATAAGGCAACATTTCATGTCTCTAACAAAGGTAATACACACAATTGCAGAAAAATCCCCATGCAGTACAGGAAGTGGAAAGAAACAGCCCAAAAGTGTATGTGTGATGCGCTCTAAAGGCGAACACGTGGAAGTGCACTGGCTTTTTATTAAAAACTTTGTGAGTAGTTATATATTTTTACATTTTACCGATGCTTTCTACATCTTTTAAACTGTAGCAATATCTCAAAATCATGGATATTTGATTCGGAAAACTTGCATATATATCTATCTATATTATAAAGGACAAACATATCTGTGCGTAACGCATACGTCATTCTGCGAATGGCAACACTCTGAAATTTGAAATGAAATTTCGATTTTGCAATTTTCGCTACTGCAAATTTTCAAACTTCTAAACATCGCACAGTTTCAATTTTTACATCGTAATATAGAGAAAAAAATGTACTTTTAAATGCAATTTGTTTGAAAGCTTTATCTCAATTCATTTTTGAGATATTAATTTTTTTATAGTTTTTAGTACCAATTTTGTAATTGTGGCAACTGAAGTACACCATTTCTATTAAAAGTAAAGGGGAAATAGTTATAGTTTATTTATTTTTATTGATAATATCCTTATTGATGCCATTTTCACTTTACAAATAAAAGTAACTTTTTTTTTATCCTTTTTGAACAGAAAATGACGTCAGCCATTAAAAAAAAAAAATAAACACACATTCTTCTTCATAAATCAGTTACATTGCAATACTTTTTACATTACGCTGATACTGAGTTTGAGACGCTAGGCAAAAGGATTCAGTGAGTAAAAATGATGTCATATTTAAAACAAAAAGATCATTTTCTTTGATAAAACTAAATATTTTGCCAAAACTAAATGGCCAATACTATGACAGCTAAAGGCTAATTTCTGATTTTTTTTTATTCGCGGCTACTGAGATTAGAACTTATGTGAGAATGTTCACATGCAAAGTTGTATCGGAAAAACGTAACTTTAAGTTTGGAAATACATTCATTATTGCGCGTTAAAATACTTTTAAATTGTGAATTTGAGTGGTGTGTATATAAATTTTGATAATGTGAAAATAACGTACAATTTAGATTTTACGGGGGAAAATTTTATGATGTGACAAAGCAAAATCCTTTTTACTGATTTTGCATCCCATAAAAACAAAAGTAAGAGCCTCAATCAATAACTTCATCCCAATTATCCATCTTGATTACGTATTCTAATACAGTTTAATTTTCCAATAATTTAAGCAGTTGAAATTTGTGGAAATAATTTTAGGTTAAAAATATTATTTGTTTTAAGAGTTAGACAATTAATGTAAGATGAATTTTTTATTGAAATTATTTTTGTAGGTTTGTCATAAATTTAATCTAACAGTTTCTTTCTAAATATTTTAATTCGTCGAATTTCGACGGGTTCCAACTCGTTTATATAAAATCCAAGTCTCTGTGTGTCCCTCACAATTCCTGTAGGACCACCTCATTGTAATGAGTAAATGTTGAAAATTGCTAATGCAGGTTTACCACAGGAGTGCCAAACGTTGACCAACTTGGCGAAATATGGCAAAATTTTATGAAATATTGCCAGCTTTGGCGACAAAAAAAAGTTATATATGAAGCGAACTTGATGATAACTTGCTAATTTGGTGAAATTCCCATTTAAAACCATTAATATTTCAAAATCGAGATAACCGCAATTTAATTTAAACTCCGTGCTTTTAAGGGTTTTTTTTTCAAAATGGGGCGAGAATTTAAAGTGTAATATGCGAAAATGTACGTCTTTACATCTTCATCCCGATGCTACTAATAACATAACAGCCGATAGACGGCGCTGTACTGTCTGAGAGCCTAACTGTGCGATTTTACTGTGCTTTAGGTACTTTTCCAATATAGGGGTCTTGGCGAGATAGAGAAAATGAAATTTGGCAGCATATGTTTTAGCAACTTATTCACTGTTTCATATACACAAGTAATTTTTCAATATTTATACAATTTATTTCATATAAAGAAGCCATTTAACTATTTTTGCACACCAGTTTTGGTGTAAATTGTGTATAAAAAAAACAACAATAATATAGATATAAATGAAATGTTTATAGATTATATAAATAAGCATAAAAATTCATTAACTTTGCTTTCATAACTGTTTATATCGTTTGGCAAAAATACTCACTTCTGAAGCCCAAATTATGACAAACTTTTAAAAAGTACGCCAAGGCCTCCTATTCTGGAAAAGTACCGCGCTTTATATAGTCGGATACAAAAGTTAAGTTCTCGGTACTTTTCTACTTTAGAGACCTTGGCGAAGAAGGAAAATTGGCAACATATTTTCTGGCAACCTATTGGCTGTTTCATTTCATATACACACGCATTTTTTATCAATATCTATACAATTTATTTAAGCATAAAGAAGCCATATATCTAATTTTATAATATAGACATGACCTGTAATCTGCAAAAAGCCTCAAATCCGCACGTGTTGTGCGGATTAGTGGTCTTCTACTGTATTACACATAAATGAGTTTCTTTTTTAAAATCTGTTATTTTCATCTATCACTGCGGAACAAGCGAGAAAACGCATATTCTTGCACATGTATTGTATATATCTTTAAATCTCATATTCTGTCATTTTTGTCGGCTATCTTTCTAATATATATATATATATATATATATGAGGGCGTGAGTTTCAAAACTCGCCTTATCCAAAATTTAAATAATCGAGTTTTCGCTATCTATCTATTCTATTGGTGAATCTGCATCGAAAAAACACTACAATCTGCAAAAAAAACTAGTTTTATCGTGTATTTCTGTAGCTGGAAAATCTTGGTTTACAATGAAAACCAATGGACGCAGTCAGAGGTTTTTCGCGATTTCTCAAAATTTGATTTGCTAGATAAGGCAAGTTTTGAAACTCACGCCCTCACACATACACACATATATACAGGGTGTTTCATAAAAGGTGGGGAAAACTTTAAAAGTTGATAGCACACTTCCACACAAATAACGTTCATCAAATAATGCATGGTCGGAATTAAAACGCAAAGGTGCTAGAGGTCCCCGAAGGTGATGTTGTTATATGAGGCAAAAACACACCAAGAAAGATTAAGTTAAAAAAGCAAGGCAGGACTCCGCTCTCCATACAATCGTTGAGCTTGGTGGAGGGTTGAGCTGAATGCTGAGGTGAGTGTTGAGCTTGAGGAGGACTTGGTTGAGGTGATGTTGTTATAAGAGGCAAAAATACTCCAAGAAAGATTAAATTACAAAAGCAAGGCAAGAATCCGCTCTCCGTACAATTGTTGAGCATCTGAGCCATTTCCATTTGCATAGATAAAATGCATATCAGGCTTTTCCCGATTTGTGAAGAGCAACATCTTCCGATACGTTCCTACCACGACTGACAGTTACACCCTCGGATCAGAGGCTTTTATGTAATTAATCGAGGAGAAATTTTGCACACGCGTTCTTCTTTTTACCCATATCACATATGCATACTTTTAGTGCCGTTCTTCTCCCGATAACTCGCAACAGCAATGGAGCTTTAACGTTTGCATAGACCAAGTTTCCAAAGGCGCCAATACCTATGCGTTTTATTTCTGAGCATGCATTCTTTGATGAAAGTTGTTTGTTTTGATGTGCACTAGCACCTCTTAAATTTTTGCCCATCTTTTATGAAATATCCTGTATATATAATGTGTTTTTTAATTGCTTCTTTATAATTCTCATTTCAGTTTACGAAAAAAATGAATTTTTTTATAATATTCTGTTAACGTTGGAAAGCGTTTCATAATCTATGCATGATGCATGATTTTTCGTTCTTTTCATCAGGAGCGTATTCCATGTAGTCTTACTCTTGATGGGAGGACAAGCTCTTGTGGAAGGCGTTGAAGAGGAAGAGGAAGACCTGAAAGTGGACATATGGGCCAAACCGCCGGTGGCGATGGCACCTGCGGAGGCGCCGCTATCTATAGAAGCGCCGCCGGTGGAAGCCACGCCTGAAACGGAAGCGCCTGCAGGAGCCGTACAAGCCTTTGGTGTAGACATATCGAAAGATGAAGCCGGGGAGACAAAGTAAGCATTTCCAAATTTCTTCTAAAATATTACTTGTAGTAGTATTACTAAAAACTTGTAGTAGTATTACTCTAAAATATTCCTTATAGTAGATTAAAGTACAGTAAACATCTTCTAATCCGGCACGTCGGGACTTGAAGCATGCCGGATTACAGGATGAATGTCGGAAAAACGTATAAAGGTTAGAATTAAACTAAAAAAGACAGTAAAACATGTTTTTTATTCTTTAAATAGCTTGAACAGAATTTTAAAAAAATACTCAATAATGTAAAGTACAACATGAACATATGTACATAACTATAAAATGAAAGCGTGCACTATAAGTCTAAACAGTAGGCCTAAATGTAGAAGCCATCTTAAAAAAATCTCGAATATCTGGTTGTTTTGTAGTAGTCTTCTCTCTTCTTTTTTAGGAAGTCATTTCCTATGATGTGGAGGTGGTGACCCTACACACATGCCGATATACTAAGTCCGGCACGATGTCTACCAATCGCGCATTCCGATGTTTTGTATATCTTGTTCGATATAAATTTGCATGTACTCCGAAAATTTATCAAAATTATTTTGTTTTTCTTTCGCAAAAATAAAACAAACATTTGGATCTAATGATACACATTCATTATTTATTATTTGATGACTAATATCAATTTCCGTTTCAAATTGAACAGTCTTTCCTGAAATGGAAAAAGTATTTAATTCTGATAATAATTTTTTTTTTCATTTCGACAGTTTCGCAAATAATCCACACAAATGTTTTTTCTCACGCCAACTCCACAAGATTATTATAAACACCAGGTGTGATTGAACAAGAAATACTTTTTTTTTTCGAAAGTCGTGCCGGATTAGAGGATGTTAACTGTACTTCGATTATTATAGGTGATATCGATGTAGATTGTCTAAGAAACCAAAACAGCTGAGATAGGTAAAAGATAAATGGAATACTTGGTTAAGTATTGAATCATTAAATCTTTCTGAATTCATGATATCGCCCGACTTGACTCACTTATTATCTGGGCATGTATTTTTCAAAGTCGGGTACACAACTTTGGGTATACATGTTCAATAGAACATGTTCAATAGTCGGCCCAATAGGCCGACAATGGACGGCCCATTAGAAGTTACATTAAAATGGTTTTATTAAGACAACTGAAGGAGTCCACAGTCCAGAGCAAGAATTGTGACAAAATAAAATGCACAAAAGGGTTTAAATTGAATATCAAGCTAAGAGAACAATGCCAGCGAAGTTATGAAGATTTATAATAAATGTTTCTGTTCCTTTAAGAGGTAAAATTGCGAGCGTAATAGATTAAATGCATAATTAACGTTAACTTAATTAAAATAGTAAAAGGAAGGCAAACAACCTTAAATTTTCCGTCTTTAGGGAATTCATTCATAGAAATTTGATTATTATTTTGATCAAAATACCTAACTCTACTATCTTTATTGCAAAGAAGGACATCCAATATCACATATTTGTGAAATTATAAAGCGTTATTGCAATAAAAAAACATAGCAAACGATCTTCTAAGAGCAGTTTGTTTGTTCTGCTATTGACACGTGACATTGGAAGCTTACTTCTAAAATTCACATCCATAAAATCAGCGTCTTCATACGATTATATGTGTGTCCAGGTTATTAAAATAAGTAGAAATGTTAGAAATCTATAAATTAAAAAATGAGATTCGAATAATAATGCACATCTTTGCTCTTACAGAAAAGTCCAAGTTGGCGTTGCAAGTGTTAAGTAATGAATTTCTTGTGAGATGATGATAAAATCATCTGAGACCTCTGACATACTTATAAAGAAAATTTGGAAATGTCGAAGAAATTTTATATAATGTAAAAAATATATTAAAAAAAAAAACTAAAAAACAGGGAGCACCTTTTGACTCGTATAAAATTAAAAATTTAAAACAGATAGAACTGAAGAAGTTAAATAATTATGAAGCAAATAAAAATTACATACAGTAGTAAAAATATTAGAGATCTATGAGTTAGCAGATGAGAAAACGAGATCAAGTCATAATATACATCTTCTTGCTGATAGAATAGCTCAGAATGGCGTAACAAATGTTACGTAATTATTTTTTATTATGATTGTGGTAAAATAATCTGAGACCTCAAGCTTGCCTATTACAAAATTTGGAAGGAGGTGGTTATTTATAGTGCATGAAAATATGAAAATGTAATGAACTAGAAAATACGAGCCACCTTTATATTCATATGAGAATTAGAATTTAAAGTATGTGGAACTGAAAGGGTTAATAAGTTGTAAAGCAAATATATATGGCATATAGTAGTAGGAATATTAGAAATCTAAAAATTATCAAAAGTATCGCTTTTCCAAGAAAAAGAAAAAGAAAATTCACTACTTAAAAAAGCAAAAAATGACGTTTTTATTTAAGGGAACACACAAAATTAAGAAGAAATTGTAACTTTCTTAACTATTGAACATTTTAGTTAATGTGGGCTGCTTTATTAATTTAGGTATATCATTAAGAATTTTTTTTCTTTTATTCTGTACATAGATATGAGCTAAGATTCAGTAATAAAGCTTCTTTGCTCTAGACCCTTTTTTGTTTCAACAATTTAATTTTTTTTACTTCTTTCTTGAATATTGCTGCTGGAGAGTCCGAACTTTGGACAATTCCGAACTTTGAGTGTCACTTTAAACTTTGTGCACTGTATTACTAATATGCGTTCTTATGTTCCAGGATGTCATTGACGAAGAAGGGTGAAATGACGCCTCAATCGAGCGTCGATCACTCGGACGGTGAAGGTGCAGGGGAAGAGGACGGAAAGAAAACACCGGAGAAGGGTGCAGAAGAAGGAGCACAGGTACTCGTACAGTTCCAATACAATTTGATGATACAATCACTTCATAAAAATTTTACAGCATCGGTAAAAATAGTTTCTGAAAACCTACCGAAGAAGAATGACGGTGTAACTCCTGTTAAATTAAGATACACCAGGAGTCGGAAGCAAAGACAATCACTTTATCGAGTTCACGGATGAAATTCTAAGAATAGTTAAATCTTGATTCGCATATTAAAACGCAATTGGTCTGCCAAGTCATATCTTGGTGGAAATCACCTGAAAACCCGATTTTAGCGGCTGACTCGCAGGTTTACCATTGTGTTTTCCTGCACCAAAAGGTATGAAAACATGGAGGACTGGGAGCAGGAAAACACAATGGTAAACCTACGAGTCAGCCGCTAAAATCGGGTTTTCAGATGTTTTCCACAAAGATATGACTTGGCAGACCGATTGCGTTTTAATATGCGAATCAAGTTTTAACTAATCCTAGAATTTGATCCGTGAACTCGATGAGGTGATTGTTTATGCTGCTAGCTCCCGGTCTAAGATTCTTTTTATAATTTTTTGTAAAAAGTGACAATTAGTCACTGGATTAGTCAAACGTTAAGAGCCTACGCTAGTGACACGACAAAACTCGCAAGTTAATGTTAATCCTATCGAAGTGTTCTTTTCAAATTTCTCTTCTGCATTTCAATATTTTCATTTTTATTTGTTATTATTATTTTCTTTATTATATTTATTTATTTATTTATTTGCATAGGATTAGCTGATGCCAATCTCTAATGGAGCTTTTTTTTTTTATCTTAGGATTTTGGTCGCAGATTTTTTTTTAGGGGTCACTTTTTATTTCGAAACCGTTGTGGACAGTAGAAATACCTTCATAAAATAAATAAATAAATCTGCATCTAAAAACTGAAAAGGATCATATTAGACATTGACTTCAGCTATCCTATATATATAAAAAGAAAATCTTTTCTTAAAATATTGAAAAAAAAAATCGAAGAAATTTGCAACGAACGCGACCATGGGATTAACATTAGCTTTCATTTTGTCGTGTGACACATTGAACTTTTTTTTTTTTCATTTACATTTTTCAACTTCAGAAATCATGTTTTTGCATAAACTCAATAATTTTATAAGAATATAGCTTTGAAATTAAAAATATAATTTTAAGGGTGAAAAAATCCCTTTTTTATATATATATATATAAAAATAACAATAATAATATACTTTAAAATGTCCCTTACGCATTACCTTTTCATCCAACGCTTTCAAAAACATTTTATAAAGTGTTAGTGGTGTTTTTAGTCACAAAATTGGTGATTTATTTCAAAAACAAGAAATATTAACCGGAGTTATAAAGTCTTAAGGGGGCTGGACACTCAGCTTCGGAATTCTCCTCCGTAATGTTAAGTCTATGGACTTTTGATGCATTCGTATATTTAAAATATCTTCTCGGGAAATTCCTATTTTTAACATCTTTTTCCCTAGTATTCTTCTTAAAAGACGTCTCTTTTTTTCTTCGTTTTCAAAATATTTCTAAAATCTATGCTGAATTTCATATTTTGTGTGTTAAAAGCGGGCGAACTGTGAGTAAGATTTTAACACTTCCTATAAAATCAAGTCTATGCTTTAGAAATATTTTGAGAACTAAGAAGAAAAGAGACATCTTTTAGGAAGTGTACACAGAAAAATGCAAGTTAAAAAAATTCATTTTCCTAGGAGGTATTTTAAATAGACGAATGCATCCAATGCCCATAGATTTTACATTAGTGAGGGGAAATCGGGAGCTGAGTAACCAGCCCCCTTAAATTCAATCACATAAGAGGACACAGAATCAGATTTTGTAAATCTCGGTTTTCATCAATCCTATTATGTCCAATCTATGTAGTATTGCACACATTTTACTGTGCTAGTCATTCAAAAACGCATCTGTAAAGTAAATTTTTCATATGAGAAATAATTACTATGTTTATGTTCATTTTTAAGCCATATACCTTTGTTTTAGGCTGCTCCGGCGGAAGCTAAACCTGAAGCCGCAGCACCTGCAGAGCCCGAACAGTAAGTCCTTTTCACTTGCATATTTTAATGATCGTTTACGGTTTATTAACCCTTTAGTGCGCAGCTTTGCATCTATGCAAAGAACAGTGTTTTGAATTTAATAGATTTTTTTCATTCGTATATACCTAATTCACACCAGAAAATTAAAATAGTAATATTTGTTTTAATTAATAACAGACATTCCGTATGTAAATAAAGCGAAATGAACCATTGAAACTTTCTGGTGTAAAGTCAGGCTCTCTGAACTAGGTAATTTCTAGAACGTATTCTACCATGGAAATTAAAGTGTTAAATGTTAAGTTTTATAAAACAAATAATTATATAAAATAAGGTATTTGGAGACATTTAAATATTTACTAATTTGCAATATTTCAGCGTAAAACAGCCACACGACAGTAGTTTTTACTTATATTGCAGATGTGCAACAGAAGAAAAGATTGACGTATTATATGAAAAATGTATCTCTGATTTTTTTCATTATTTTTCCTGTGTAATAAACCTTTCAGAGAATCATATATAATTTTTTTCGAAACAAAATAAAAAAATCACGCATTTAAGGGTTAAACGTTACAGCCAGTTTTACCTTACGTCACACTTAACTCATTAACGCCGGTTGGCAGGAAAACTCACTATTTAAGCAGTACGAAACGTTTAACCCCTTAATTCTCATTCTCGTGATATTCACCGGCTACGTCTTTTATTCAGATTATTCCCACCAGTTTCATAAATAGTGTAATTAGCTTTATCATTTTACCTGCCATTCAATAAGATGAATATTTCTTTTCAGAAAAGTGGTGCCAATAAGCAATATGGATTTTTAAACCGGAATTTAATGCGACTGTTAAGGGGTTAAATTTGAAAAATATTATTTTAGTAAGGAAATTTTCATATTATCTAATCTCAAACTTTGAGAGCTTAAATGAGTTAAGATTACAATATGGAAAAACTGGTGTGAACTGGTAACTAGGTATTAAAAGAAGTGTAAATAATAGTCGTCGTTAATGGGTTTTAAGCGCATGGATAAACTACTGCGCTAACTAAAACCATGACCATTAAAATACATGAGCAAGGAACACACGTCGTTTTTTTATTTATGTACTAACACAAACAAAATGCTTCACAACAGCCAACACAAAAAATGTAAAATAACTTATCATAATTTGTGATGGAAAGAATTTCAAAGCTCTTTTATAAACTTAAAAAGACATTTAATAAAACTAAAAGACACTTTAATATCACATAATAAAATCGATTACTTTTGTGTATGTTTCAAGCTCTAAGCAATCAGTGCAAATGTCAATCGAAAGTTTAAGCCTGTTTGTCAGTTAACTTCCGATTTCCCCTCGCTAATGCTAAGTCTATGAGTGTGTGATGTATTCTTATATTTAAAATACCTCCCCGGGAAATCAATATTTTTAACATATTTTTTTCAGTGTTACCGGATGTCTCTTTTTTCCTTAGTTGTCAAAATGTTTCTAAAATATATGCTTTATTTTATATGACGTGTTAAAACTTTACTCCCAGTTCGTCAGCTTTTAATACATAAAATATTAAATTAAGCATAGATTTTAGAAATATTTTGACAACTATGGGAAAAAGATATCCTTTAAGAAATTCTTCATTCACAGAAAAAAATAGTTAAAATTATTGATTTCCCGGGGAGGTATTTTAAATATACACATGCATCAAACGCTCATAGATGTAACATTACCGACGTGAATTCGGAAACTGACTGACTAGCAGCTTTTAGGCTGTTAGTCAATCATTTTCCAAATTCCCCTCACTATTGGGAAGTCTATGGTCATAGAATGCATTCGTATATTTAAAATATAGCTTTTAATCTTTAAATATCTCTTATTTCTCGCTATAACTCTTTTTTCCTATATATACGCTTCTTAAAAGATGTTTATTTTTTTTCTTAGTTCTCAAAATATTTCTAAAGACAGTCGAACCTCGTTATCCCGACACTCTAATGACCAGAAAAAAGTGTCATTATAAGCGGAGTGTCGCGGTAACCGGAGTTGGAGAAAAATATGTTTATGAAAAGTTGTATTTTTAATTAATTAAAGACAATTTTAAATTCACAACTGTTCTTGCAGTTTTAAGTAGTAAAACATTATTATTAAACAAAATAAACACCAAAAACAAAATTGAAAAGAATAAAAATCAGATTTATGATGACTTGTTTTTTTTTTTGTTTTTTTTTTGTAACATGAAATATTGATGAATTAAGGTTTGCTTATCACTATATGTGCTTCCTACAATTATTTTTTCAATATTATACAATTTATTGTAATCAATATTCGTTGTTTCAGAAATGAATGTTAGATAATTTATGATCGTTTCAATTCAATGCAATGCTTCGGTTTTAGTCGGATGAAAAACGCCATGTAACCACACGAAAGCGCCGCCTGACCAGAACAAAAAGACCGCGAGTAGACTGATATGTCTATCTGGTAGGTCATTAAGTAGGTCATTCTTAGTGTGTGGGCTAATTTATTCAGATAAAGGATTGAAGTGAAATTTCTCATTTATCTCAATGGGTATTTAGACACATTTGTGAAAAGTTTGGCTTAGACATTTCTTACCGCTTAATTTCCGTGCTTATAAGATGGATTATGAAAAATGGGCAATTTTCCTAAACCGTCGGCATGTCCGAAGTTGAAAATCAATCGACGACGTAAAATCTGGAGTTTATTTACATTAAAATCATATACAGAAAATCGGGACTTTGAAAAACTGACGTGATAAGCGGAGTGACGTGAAAATCAGGTGTGGGGGTAACGAGGTCCAATTGTATACACTTAATTAAATATTTTTTGTCTTAACCTTCCTACCCTGAATGGGTCTAATCGACCCATTTCTATAATTCATTTCATTCGATTCATTCCAGAAATATTTTCCTAGAGTAAGATAAATAAACGGCACCGAAAACTAACATAAATAAATACATTAAATAGTTTATAAAGAAAATTCTGATGAGAAATGTTTTTATGAATGTTGAGTAAAATTTCAACAGGGTAGGAAGGTTAAAAGCGGACGAACTGTGAATAAGATTTTAACATTTCACATAAAATTCAGCATATATTTTAGAAACATTTTGACAACTAAGGAAAAAAGATACATCCTTTAAGAAGAGTACACAAAACGCTACGCAGGACACTAGTTCAAAGTCTACTTGTGAGGTCTGTCCCATTAACATTACGTGCATTTACTACTTCACCTCTCTCCTAAGAAAAATTGCAGAACGTTAGTATTTTTAATATGCACCAATAATTTCTTTTGGAATTACTGAAGATAAACTGAATCAGCCGTTTAAAAAACAATTAAAATCGCAGATGCAAAAATTTATTTTAGAATCAATAAAAATGATTGTACCAATGCTAGATTTTGTAAACTTTTTTGTGCTCACTATGTTTATTAAATCTTTAAATTTGTAAGTTGGTTGTCAGTTATTTATCTTATTAAAATACAAATTAAAAAAAAAATAGACAGGTTGTTTTTGCTAGAATTCAGATATAGTGACACAAAAGTGTTATAAAAAAGGCATTAATGGCATTTTTATTAGTATTTGAAAATAGTCATAAATCATTAACTTCTTAATCTTGAATTTTGTTTTGTCGACTATATTAAGTACATAGGTACCAAGTATAACAGATTTTGAATGCTGCTATTTAAAATAGTAATATTCGCCTTATTTAATCGTAGAATTATGTGATTAAATAACGAATAGTCGTATTTGAAATGGTGCATTAATCCCATTCACTACCATGTTCGATCACATTTTGTTCTTATAGTGTGGTTAGCCATTGGAATATATCTTGGTTTTTTTTTTTTTTTTGTCATTGAAAAGCTGTTTTTTGAAATAAACGACAATTTTTCAGTGTCTGGAAATGGATAAATAAAATGTGGTTTATATCTACACGTAGCCTAAAATCTCAAAAATATCCGTAGATTCAACGGGGAGGGGGGGGGGGGGGTTCTCGTTAAAACATGCAATATCCGCTTTGATTTGTCCATTGCTCTCCAAAATACATAAAATTCACCTATTTATTCTAAAAATTACCTGTGAAATTTACCAATCCAATGATGCAATATTGTAAAATCGCAGGGGCGTTCCATCATCTGTGCTGCCTGTTACATTTTTGTATTATTGGGTTGGCAAGAAAGTAATTTCGGTTTTGTAGTATGGAAAATAACTCATTTTTTAAGACAAGGAATAAATTTTAATCAATTATATATTTTCCATTTTGTTAGGACCTTATGCCATCTTTATTCCAGCTGCATGATTCCACGCTCATAGAACTTCTGATCCTTATCAGAAAAAAACTGAACCAAGAAAGATAGATGGTCATCGTCATTTCTGAAGTTTTTACCATTCAAAGAATTCTGCAAACTTCGAAATAAATGGTAATCAGATGGTGTAGGCTGTAGGCGGAGATGCGACATCACTTCCCAACCAACCTCTGATAATTTCCCACGAGTTACTAAAGATGTGTGAGGCATGGCATTATCGTGGTGTGGAAGACAATTCCTTTACGATTTGCTAATGCTAGCCGCTTTTCTTTGATTGCTTCATCCAGTTTCATTAGTTGTTGACAACAAACATCTGAATTAATTGTCTGGGTCCTTAGAAGCAGCTCGAAATACACAACACCTTTGTAATTCCATGAAATTGACAGCATGATCTTTTTTTTATGCAATTCAGCTTTCGATGTGGTTTGTGCTGGTTCATCATGCTTGGACCATGATCGTTTTCGAATGATGTTACTGTAAGTGACCCATTTTTCATCACCAGTGATGATTCTGTTCAAGAAAGTAACCTCTCTGCAATCTCTCGAACAGTTATATTATGTTCCTCTTTAATAATGACATTGATTCGGTCATCACAAACTTTAGTCGATCGACCAGAACGTTGGTAATCTTTCAGTGAAAAATCTCCAGTACGGAATTTTTTTAACCAATTCTGACACGTGCGCTCTGTTATGCAATCAACGCCATAAACTTCACATATCTCTTTATGAGCCTCTAGAGATTTCTTTCCTTTTTGGAAATAAAAAAGTAAAAGATGCCGAAAATGTTCGTTTTTGCACTCCATGTTAAAATTACCCTCAATTAACAGGTGCAAACAAAATCACACTGCATGTGTTTCTAAAGCAACCTCAATGTCACTGCCATCAAATAGCAAAATGCCAAGAACACCACTGACAGAATTTATTCAAAAAAATTTACATAACGCTCCCTATGTGGGAAACCCGAAATTACTTTCTTGCCAACCCAATAGAAATCGAATTTTTACGTATATCTGTTTTTCCCTCGAAAAATGAAAAATTCGCGAACCGAAGCTCAAAATTTCCATTCAAGAGATGGAAATTTCTTCAAATAATATAAAAATATCCTTAAACTACAGGACTGTTCCGGCAACTGGGCTGCCAGATTTGACTTTTTTTTTTTAACTATACTTTCAAGGATGCGTTTGCAATCAGAAAGGGCATCTCGAAAATAAATTGAATTTATGTATTTTTTGAAAAAACCGATTAAGTTGTTTTTATTAACACTTATATTATACTATTATGTTATTTTTCATTATTTAATATGTATTTTCAGAGCTCCACCACCTGCTCCAATGATGATTGTTCAGGAACCAATTAAACCAACTGAAACTCCCGCTGTCGCTGCTATTAACTTCAGTGAATACGGCAGAAAGATTGTGGTTAGTATCTCTATTTGTAAATATTTTTATCGCGTTATAAAAAAATATGGCTGGTTTTGGTTAAGTAATGCGCAAAAATATTATATTTAACCACAAGTTCTAAATTTCATTTCATTTTAACTTCAAAATATAATCTGGCAGGATCTGGCATCAATCTTTAAAATTTTTAAAAGGATGATTACCATTTTTATCATGCTATAGATAAAAGTATGGCTGTTTTTTAGGTGCGTTTGTAATTAATATACAATAGCTCTCAAAAGTATTTTGACAACCTTATATTCTCTCTTATTTTATTTAATATAAAAATGTAAAAGAAAATATATTCCCTATAATTGAGAACACTATGACTGCAGTTATTTAAATGTATCAAGTTTCAACTTGTTTGTTTACAATCGGCGCCACCGAAGAAATATGACTCCTCCTTAGCTCAAAAGTATTTTGACAATTAGTTTGCATTTAATTGTTGAAGGTGTCAGTGGCGCTATAGCTTCGATTAGTGTTTATATTGAATTATTGTGATTATTTTTAAGGATCAGAAATGCCGAAAAGTAAAAAATATTGAACTGATTCTAGAAAAGCCGCTGTAAATGCCCTTAAGAAAGGTAGACTGCAAGCAGAATTATCTCGTTCTTTTAACGTGTCTCGGCAACTTGTTATTACATGGAATAAAGTTTTTAATAAACAGAAATACATCGAAAATAAGCCTCAAAGTGGCCATCCGAAAAAAACAACTTGAAATGTTGACTATATTATAAAAATGATATCTACAAGTGATTGTCGTAAGTCCGCTGTAATAATAAAAAATTAATTGAAAGAAAATTACGGCATAGACATACACGTTTCATCAGTCAAACGAAGCCTAAACCTCTATGGTTTACACGATAGAAGACCAGCAGAAACACGTTTGTTACCTACTAAGAATAGGAAGGCTAGAGTTGCATTTGTAAAACGGCATAACCCTTTCAGGGGCAAAGCAATTCCATTGCTAAAGTGTTGAAATTAATGATTGACACCAGAATTTGAAAACAAATTTATTTTTAAATAAGAAAAAGGTATATTTCACGCGCATAATAAACCGAATTTTTTTAACCAAAATTCTGGTGTCAGTCATTAATTTCAACATTTCAGCAATAGCATTCCTTTGCCCCTGAAAGGGTTATGCCGTTTTGCAAATGCAACTCTAGCCTTCCTATTCTTAGTAGATTAGAAAAGTGTTTTTGCTGGTCCTCTGCCATGTAAACCATAGAGGTTTAGGCGTCGTTCGACTGATGAAACTTGTATGTCTATGCCGTAATTTTCTTTCAATTCATTTTTTATTATTACAGCGGACTTACGATAATCACTTGTAGATATCATTTTTATAATACAATGAACATTGCAAGATGTTTTTTTTTTTCGGATGGCCACTTTGAGGCTTATTTTCGATGTATTTCTGTTTATTAAAAACTTCATTCCATGTAATAACAAGTTGCCGAGACACGTTAAAAGAACGAGTTAATTCTCCTTGCAGTCTACCTTTCTTAAGTGCATTTACAGCGGCTTTTCTAGAATCACTTCAATATTTTTTTTATATTTCGGCATTCCTGATCCTTAAAACTAATCAAAATAAGTCAATATAAACACTTATCAAAGCTATAGCGCCACTGACACCTTCAACAATTAAATGCAAACTAATTGTCAAAATACTTTTGAGCTAAGGAGGAGTCATATTTCTTCAGTGGCGCCGAATGTAAACACACAAGTTGAAACTGGATACATTTGAATAACTGCAGTCATAGTGTTCTCAATTATAGGGAATATATTTTCTTTTACATTTTTATATTAAATAAAATAAGAGAGAATATAAGGTTGTCAAAATACTTTTGAGCGCTACGGTAAATACGTAGCACCTATAGTCGTCGTCTGGTCCGTCCACCTGTCTGTCTGTCCGTCTTCCGCATATAATAGCGCAAAAACTACCCATCCGAATGCTTTGAAATTTAATATATAGAATCCTTTCAGAATTTTGGCGAGTCATTTTAAATTTTATGAAAATCGAATCAAATCTTAAAAAGATATAATAAAGGTTTTCTTTATTCTATTTTCTACCATACGTAATTAATTCAGTGATAGTCCATGATAGGTCATGATTCTAGGTTACCATGGTGATGACGTCCTATTTAAGATATTCCCGCGTTACTGAATTTAATATATATGGAATCGTAATAAATTTTCTATTGATACATTTTTGTGTAAGAATGCAACAGGTATTGCACCAAGATCTGAATATTTATAAAACTAATTTTAGTACGACGCATCTCATTTGCCACGTTTGATGTACAATTTCCGACTTGTCTTCTTAAATAAAAGATTAAATTTAATCTTAAATTCTAAATTTTATTTCATTTTAACTTTAAATTCTAAGCTGACAAAATCAATCTTGCGGTATAAGTGCTGCAAAACTCTAAAAGCAAAAGTCATTTTCTTAAGTAATATTTTAACTTTGTTCTATGTGTTACTAAAATGTTCTACAAAAATTCATTTAAATATTATAATTTTCAAAAAGTATATAAAAGTACATTTAAACAGAAAAATCTGTTTAACACTTACATCTTCCAAACTATTTTACGTAAAATTTAGGGAGGGGAGTGTTCGCTATAATAAAAATAAAATAATAATCATATTCAATAATAATGTCGACTAACGAATGCCTCTATTAACGAAAAAATAATTCGCTGTTTTGTAGATTCTGCTAACGAATACTTTACCAGATATGGTGTGCTAATATTACATGCCCTAAACTAAAACCCTGCGGCGCGCTTCAATCAAAAGGATCATAGATGGCAGTACAAAACAATACTTTTTTTTTAAACCATGGGTTAGAGGTTTGCACGGAACCGGGCTTGGCCCGAGGCTAGGTCCGAATAAGGCTATCTAGAGCCCCGGGGCAAACATCATTCTGATACCCCCTTGTAGCTACTATGCATAAATTGTTCGTGAATAATGTGGAAGTTGCTAGTGCTAAACTTCATACATCTTCTATATATGCATAAATTTCGTACAAGGCACTATTCACATATATATATACCGGGTATCAGAAAAAGATGGTCACAACTTTAAGAAAAAATACCAGCAGGATAATAGTAGGGAAAAGGAAATTTTGGTTGACAGAAGTATTTGTTTGCAAACTTTTACTTTGCATATCTATCTAATGTTATAAGATGTCTAAAAGAAATTGCCCTCGATTGGTCATAATTAAGGGTTTTAACTTGCTTCGTTAAGAGGAAACCATCAATAAAGAATTTCTCGTGAAAACAATAGAATACTAAGTTGTTATAAAATTTTATTCATTAGTTTTGCAATAATATTTTTTTTTTTTTTTTTTTTTTTTTTTTTTTTTTTGCTTGGGTGAAGGGGTATGGGAAACAGAGAGGGAAGGGGAACCTCACTCCCTTCCTGAATGTTTAAAAATATATAAATTTTGATCACTTTTGTCTAATTTTAAACATTTGACATCTTATAATGAAAATCCTGATTATTCCCATGTAAGGAGATTCTGGGCGAGCCGGCAAAATGAAGGCAAACTTTGAAATAGGTCAGGCCAGCAGAATAAAGACAATTTTTAACGAGCTGAGCAAAACCGACAAAAAAAATGAAATCGGGCAGCCGAGACGATAAAAAAAATTAAGGAAAACAATTAAGGGATTAAAAATTAAGCTATTATTATTAATTAATTTTTTAATTAATTAATAATAGAAATTAATGCTGCTACAATAATAACATCAATACAGAAATACAACATCTCCGGCGCAGAGATCAGTTTTGGACAGTTACATCGTGTCTGAGTCAGGATTAACTTTTCAGCAGACTCGTACCGAACGGGATCAGGCTTACATTATTTTTTCTACTTACTCGGGTCGGGCCGGAACTGGATTTAAATGTTACCAGGGCCTGTCGGGCAAGCAATATGTTCTGTAAAAGTAGTAATAGGAATAATGAACTTTTGTTAACGGAATCACTGGAAATATACCTTTTCAGTATTGGATTATATCAGTATTGAACAGAGATGGGCAGTATCAAAAATAAATGTATTTGAAATACATTTTCAAAATACTTTTGTATTTTGTATTTTAAGCCGACTAAGCGAAAGTATTTTGGTAATGTATTTTGAAATGATTTTTTCATGTATTTTGTATTTTGAAAATATTCAAAATACATTTCTGTAGCTTTCAATCTGCATCTACAGAAACACAAGAGCCGTCGTTTAAACCGCAAATGTAAAATTCACAAAAGCAAAATACGCGCTTGTCTGTTTTGTTTTGTCTTATAGGGTTCATTTCTGGAAGTTAATGTAAACATACTTTTTCAGCTGCTGATATGATAAGGATTAGAATGAATGCTTCTGTTTTAATTAAGCATTTTTGCTGAATTGTTACAATTCTAACGTTTTAACTGTTATAATTATAACGTTGCTATGAGAACGACAAAATCTACTGTGTGATAAACAGGAAGAATCATTTAGAGTTTTCTGTGCATAGTACTTTTTAAAGAACCATAGAAAGAAATGTAGTGTAGTTGTAGTAGTAGAAAGAAATGTAATGTATGTTTAAGTCTCGTGAAAGAATGGCTGATATTTCTTCAGTTCCGGATAATAATATATCAAGTGAATTAATGAATTGCGATAGTACACGTTGTGCTATTACTAGATGGGAATTTTTTTAAATAATTTCTGTTGATAATAATGGTAAAGTTAAGGCTGCATGCCAAATATGTAAAACAAGATCTACCGTTATAAGTGGAACTTTTGAAGCAACAACTAACTTTAAAACACATTTAAAGGTAAGATTTTTAGTTTTATACCGTTATACATTGATTGAAACATTTTTTCCAGTTTCTTTGTATCCGTTTTATCAAAGTATTTTAAGTCACCCGTTATATTCATTTAATAGAGAGAGAATTTTATTACATAAATAGTTACATTTATTGATATAGAATTCAGATTTTCATTAATTGTATTTACGATTGAGTATATTAAATGTTGGATTTTTGGTTATAGACCTGCCCTTACTGGAGGTACATGTATGTATAGCGTGACTTCGCAATTAAATTTTTTTGACTCATTTTATGTTTTATGTTTTAGTGTTTATATAAAAAAAAATAGCATAGTGAATAAACTGGTGTTCGACCGAAACGAAAGTTGCGATCCTAAATCGAAGTTGGATTCTTTTTTGAGTTTAGATCGTAAACGAAAGTTTCTCAGATGAGAATTTTAATATCAATAAGAATATTAATTTGGTTAATTACAAAAACATCCCCCTTTAGAAGAATATTTATGATTTTGAATGTGCAGGTATGTGCATATATATTTGTTTAGAATAAAATTTAAAAAAGATTGATGAAACATTATTTTGTACGGATTTATAAGCATAAAAATTTATACATTATTAATTGTGTAGTTACTTATTTATGTATCAACCGAGATCAATGTTCATTGTACAGAGAGTTTCAAAATTTTTAACATTTGGATCGCAAATTAATAAAAAAAAAAATATCAATAAAGGATTCTTTAATAGAATAAGTAGTGTATTCATACCTAAAGAAAATAAATAGCAATATTTAACTTGCAATCATTATTACAAGTATAGTATGCATATGTTTAAATGCAGTTTTACAATATAAATGATGGAGAGTACGTTATGAGTATTTAAAGTAATTTTAATACAATGACTTATTCAAGATTGAAGGGTCTTTAAAACAGACCATGACGAAGAACGATGCCTTGATGGAAGACATTTATTATTTATTAAAAACTAAAAAACATTACTTTAAAAAAAAAAAAAAAAAAAAAAAAAAAAAAAAAGTTATTTGGTATCATGATACCCCGAACGTCGTATTTCTACACATTATGATATTCCCAGGATTTAAACGAAAACATTTAACATGTTGTTTATTTAATATTCCTTTTTAAATTATTTCTTATTTTTATTCATGGGAAGCATACTCATATTAGCGTTGTAGTGATCGAGGCATTAACGAATTATTTATACTTTTTAATCAACTTCCAACGAAGGAAATTATACAATCCTTTTATATATGTGTTTATAATGTGTACGTCCAAGAATAACTATTAAACTAACACTTCGATTTTCAATCTCTCACTCTTTTTATTTCCCCCTATCTTTACAAGAAGAAAGTATTGGAATCGTGAAAAAATTCGACTTCAGGTTTTCGACGGATTTATATTTTTGAAGGTCCTGAACATCATTTGACTGTTTTTAGGAAATGTCCTATCTTTGAGTTTGTATGAAACACAAATTTTGTGAGCGCTCTATCTCAAGAACTAATGCACAGAGTTTAATAAAACTTTAGATTCAGTTAGACGTTGACATAAGTTGTTGTATATTAGGTTTTAGTGTAAATCTTCCCAGAGGTGGCGCTGCTATGCTGTATTTTTCATGATTTCCGCAAAAACTCTATCTCAAGAGCACGGATTTTCATCAAACTTCAGATTCAATTAGACGTTGACACAAGTTGTTGCTGATTATGTTTTGGTGTAAATCGCGCAACAGGTGGCGCTGCTATGCTACATTTTCCACGATTTCTGAAATAGTTCTATCTTAAGTACTAATGCGCGGATTTTCATCGAACTTCAGATTCAGTTGGAGGTTAATATAACTTCTTACTAATTAAGTGTTGGAGTAAATCCCCCAACAGGTAGCGCTTCTATGCTGCAGTCTGGTATAAAAAATAAATCGCGGAATTAGCCCGGCCCGATTTAAAAGCTAAAAGTTCGGCCTGGCCCTGCTCGTACAAAAACTCGATTAGCCCGGACCAACTAATTTCCAGAAAACATAAATTTTTGTGGCGATATGGTTAAAAATCGTTTTGTACGAAGAATTCTGACCAAAAATACTTATTTCAGCTTTTATTCATGTTTATAGACCTCCTTTAAAAGCACCACTGACTGCAATATTTATTTTTTAAATTAATCTTTATTTTTATGCAAATGTTTTAATTATAATTAATATCGTTAATCTCTATTCCATGCCTTGGAAACTTAAAAATCTGAAAACTGTTATACTGTAGAATTTTCTAAGACGGATTCGCACAGGATAGGAGAAAAAAATCCATTATAGATAGGTAGCTAATAGATAGCTAAGAATCCATTACCCTTCTTAGCAGGTAAATAGTTTGTTCTAAATGTGTTATGTTCTTTTCGCCTGTTATTAAATTCATTTTGCATGAATCAAAACATTTGCCGTTTGAGACAGGATTTATAGACAGATTCATTTTCAGAGTTTCTTTTGCTGTACTTTAATTTTATTGCCCATAAATATATTTACTATTCTTTAAAAATAATAAAATTAAAATTTTAATTTTAAAATCATAGCAACTTAAAAATGCATACGTTTTTTGGAAACAAATGTTGAGTCGGACCAAATGTTACTGATTTTTGCATAGGCCAGGTCGGGACGGGGTGGGCCAGTGATTTTCCAAAGGGCTGGGTCGGGACCAGTACTAAAATTTTTGGCTAGTGCAAACGTCTAGGAAGAATGAAGTCCAGTTCCACTCCGGCCTGGAAGGAATAAGTCAGGCCCGGCCCGAGTCTGCAGAAAAAAGTAAAGCCCGGAACTCGAAAGAGTGATGACGAGGCCCATCTGAGCCTATCCTTCAGAAAAAAAAATAAAACCGATACCCGAGCCGGACCATACCGGAACAACTGAAGAGCAGTTTCAGCCCGGCCCGAGTGTCGTGAATAAAAATTGGTCCTAAACCAGACAGCTGACCATGCCGGGAACGGCCCGTGCAAACCTCTAATCTTATACGCAAACTGTTTCAAAATTTCAGATGTATTTTGTATTTTAAATGTATTTTGAAAATACATGTATTTTGTATTTGGAATTTTTTTAATTCGAAAAGTATTTTGTGTTTTGTATTTTAGGTTCTAAAACAAATGTATTTTGTATCGAAAAGGATTTTTCGATGTATTTTGCCCAACTCTGGTATTGAAATATTTCAGTATTGGAACATAAATTTAGTAATTTAATAGAATGTCATGTTTCAATGCAAAAGACATGTATATGAATTTTTTTTATTTACACCGTATAACAGATTAAATGCAAAATTAAATTACTGATTTAATCCTTTCAAGGACAATTTAGGTTTCTGTAATGTTGAATTCACACCAGAATTTTTACAAAAATTTTATTTGAAAATAATAAAATTCTATTTTACAGGTTTTATTTATACCAATGTTATAGAAGTAAATTTTTCAAAAAAATTTGTACTATTCTTGATTAAAATTAAATAGTATGAAAATGTAACCCATCGCTCTTCAAGAGTTTAACCCTTTAGTACGCAGCTTTGCATACATGCAAACAACAGTGTTTTGAATTTAATAGATTTTTTTATTATTCGTGTATACCCAATTTACACCAGAAAATTAAAATAGCAATATTTGCTTTAATTAATAACAGACATTTCGTATTTAAATAAAGCGAAATGAACCATTGAAACTTTCTTTGTGTAAAGTCAGATTCTGTGAACTACGTAATTTCTAGAACGTATTCTATCATGAGAATTAAAGGGTTAAGAATTAAGTTTTATAAAATAAATAATTATATAAAATAAGGTATTTTGAGATTTATTAAAATATTTACTAATTTGCAATGTTTTAGCATAAAACAGTCACACAACAATAATTTTTACTTGTATTGTAGATGTGCAACAGAAGAAAAGATTGACATACTATATGAAAAATATATTTCTAATTTTTTTTCATTATTTTTCCTGTGTAATAAACCTTTCAGAGAATCATATATATTTTTTTTTCGAAACAAAATAAGAAATCGCGCATTTAAGGGTTAAGGTTACTAAAGTATATTTTTTGGAACAGTTTTTCATTAAATGGTAACGGTAAAACGGTTAATGTTCATAATTATGTTTATTGTATTCTTTTTCGCTTATTATTATGTAACCTTTCTCTGATTTTTGTTTAAATAATATGTCGTGTCAAATGAATGATTTCACATCTTTAAATGTACACTTGTTTTACAGAGTTTCTTGGCTAGAAATTTCTACACCATGAAGTACCTTGCTCTCGTTATGGCTTTTGCAATCAACTTCATCTTACTATTCTTTAAAGTAAGTTGATTGATTCTTTTCTTATTTTACTTTTCTTCACTATTATAATCTTTTTATAGTTTTTTTACATCTTCAACTGACCGGTTGTGTTAACTCAAGTGCATTTATAGAATCACTCTCTCATAAGCTTATAGACCGGGAGCCGGCTGCACAGACACATGGTTCGTACGGATACTGTTATTTCTCCAGGAAAACTACGAATATCTACGTGCAAAATTTCGCCTTCTTTTAAGTAGAGATTTTATATAACATAATACTGGTGCCGGAAAATTTTCTGGTCTTCAAAACTCAAGGAGGCGTACGAACCATGAGATAGCCACCTCGTCGAGTTGGAGGATGAAATTCCAGAATTAGCTAAAAATCGATTCCCATATTAAAACGCAATCGGTCTGCCAAGTCATATCTTGGTGGAAAGCACCTAAAAACCTGATTTTACCGGTTGACTCGTAGGTTTACCAGTGTGTATTCCTGGTCCCACTCCGCCATGTTTTCATACCTTTGGGTGCTGGAAAACTCAATGGTAAACCTACGAGTCGATCGCTAAAATCGAGTTTTAAGGTGTTTTCCACCAAGATATGACTTGGCAGACCGATTGCGTTTTAATATGGGAATCGAGTTTTAGCTAATTCTGCAATTTCAGCCTCCAGCTCAATGAGGTGGTTGTCTGTACTGCCGATTCCCGGTCTATTACCTCTTCCAAGTCTTTTTCGTTGACACGCAAGTGATGTCTGTGAGTAGGCAAATTAAGGCTGTTAATCAGTTAATTTCCAAATTCCCCTCGCTAATGTTAAGTCTATGGGCATAAACTGCATTCGTATATTTAAACTATCTCCTCGGGTAATTAATATTTTTAATTCCCTTTTTCTTTGTACTCTTCTTAAAAGATGCTTATTTTTTTTCTGAGTTTTCAAAATATTTCTAAAATATATGCTTATTTTAATATTTTTGTGTTTAAAGTTGTCAAACTGTGAGTGAGATTTTAACACATCACATAAAATGGAGTATATACTTTAGAAATATTTTGACAACTAAGAAAAAAAGACACATCGTTTGAAAAGAGTACACAGGATAAAGAAGTTACAAACATTGGTAGTTTAAGGGTGAACTCAAAAAAATGTTTTTTCACCCTCAACAGCTCAAAATTTTCTGAGATATTTTCAGACTCATTTTTAAAAGTAAAAACTTGAAACTTGCTGACGTGATTTTTGAAGAGATGTATAAGCGGTCGTGTGTTTTCATTTTTCGTGCAATTAATTATACGTAACTTGATTTATAGACAATTATTTTTTCAGTATGGCCACTATTTTCGTTCCCTCATTTTGTTCCCCATATTTCAGTTTCTCCAATATTTATAACATTGACAACCAAACAAACTAATCGAATTCAAAACAACATCTAGATTAACTATTGGTGATGATTATTGATTATGATTATTTTATGATATTCTAACTATATTATCTCTCGCTTCGGGAAATTTGGTTCAAAGCGTCAACTTTGACAGCATTTTTTGCAATATATTCTGCCTTTATAAAAAAATAGACAAGCTCGGCACATTATATAGTTCTGAATAAGAAAATCTGCCAATTGAAAGCGTTTCAGAACAAAACTTAATTTTAAAAAATAAATCAGAAAATAAGCAGTTTGGATTTGAATACACCCTGAAGTATACGAATGCATCACACGCCCATAGATTATATTTGATGTTATACTTTAAATATTAATGCTATTAATATTACGCTATAAATAACAATATGCTATAAATATTTGATGTTACACTTTAGAAATTTATTTTTAAAATATTATTTCTATTGTCTCATCTTAGATGCCAAATAATTTCTACCAATTTCGTACTTAGTTATTTTTTTTTTTAAATGCAAATTAAATTGGACTCATTTGACAAGATGTTTATACTTGAATTTTTCATATTATTTATTTCCGAAAAAAAAAATGTTTCGCAGAAAATATTGCCAAAATAGCAAGCGCAAGAATCTACAGTGTCTGGAATTGAATTCCAAGTTGTAATTTTACCATCAACATTTTTGCTTACAGTGCCTTTTAATCTTTTTTTTTTTTTTTTGCGATAGCTTCTTAATTATCTTTTATTCTTAAAATTTTGTGAGCCAATATTGAAATAGATTGGTATACATTAAGTACTCATTATACATTAAGTACTCATTTCATCGGTACTTGGTCGATACCGAAAAAAATGTAAACAGAGCAGCTCTCGCTTCGAGTCCATAAAAAAACTGAAGTGCTATTCAATGTAACTAATTTAAGCTTTCTGATATTGTTAAGGTATGTTTGTAGTCTTATAAAATTTTAAAATGAAGAACTTCAATGTAATAAAACAAAAAATATAGCAAAATTTATATATGTTTGTAGTCTTATAAAATTTTAAAATGAAGAACTTCAATGTAATAAAACAAAAAATATAGCAAAATTTATATAACACAATTTTCGAAAAAAAAATTTATATGTCATATCACCATCCGTAAGATATCTTAACGTTGAATTGACATAAGAACCTAATTTTTGCTTTAAAATGGTCAGGAAACTTGGAAACCTTATTCAAAAAAAATCTCTCAAATTTGAAAATTTAAAAAACCCTAAAAAATACAATTTTTTTGCATTATAAATACACAAAATATTAAACTATCTAAAATATATTAATTCATTCTATAGATAATGATGTTATATGCATGCAAAAAAAATTTTAAGTCATTCCATCAAATAGTTTTCGTCAAAAATCAAATTTTGAGAAAACGTTGCAAGACGTTGAAACGTTTAATGTTGCAATTAAATGGGTGCGGCTTTTAAAGGGATTGTTATATAAATACTTATAACTCCGTTAAAAATGCAAATATTTTATGTCGTTTTTTGCACTGCGTTCAGAATTAATTGAATAATCAAAACATATACTAAAAAAAAATTGATTTTTTTGAAAGTTTTCAAGCCTTGAGCCCCCTTAAGTTGTATTTCAGTTTTTCCAATCTTTATGACATTAACAACCAAACAAACTAATTGAATTCAGATAAACAGAGGCAACATCTATATTAATTATTGATGATTAATTACTGATGATGATTATTTTATGATATTCTACTATATTTTGATGTAGAACCTGAATCTTATGCCGTGTCAAAAAAATCTGTAGCGTGCCATAGGTTCGCCTCCCTTGCTAGATGTAAGGTTTTCAACGGTACAGCTTTTATAACAGTGTTTTTCTTTTTTCATAAGGTGACAACTGGCGCTGAAGAAGAAGGCGATGAAGGTGAAGAGGGAGAGGAGGAAGATGACGACAATGGAGGAGGACTTCTGGGTAATTTCACTGGTCTTGATGACGATGCCATTCTGGGTGATGACGATGAAGATGTCGAAGAATGGGTCGTGATAGAGGAGAAGGTGTTTTACCTGGAACCGGTCATCAGAATTCTGGCGCTAATCCATTCTATCATTTCCTTTTGCATGCTCATCGCATATTACAACTTAAAGGTAATGTGCAAACGTTTACCTTCTCTCTCAACTAGATTTTATGCTACAAAAAAATTTGTATGCAATTCTCAATGCACGCACATGAAAACAATGCATATGCATTCGATGCTTGTTAAAAAATCATCAATAATTCACAAAATTCATTTTTTTTTTCATTCTAAATTAAATGGCTTAAACTTTCAGAATCAGATTCAGTCACAGAAAAAAGTCCAATTTTTAAGTGATACATTTGAATGAAATATATATGTAAACACCGGGTTCTTTCACCGGGAAAGTTTTTTTTATTTATTTATTTTTTTTTTTTTTTGGTTTGTTTCTTTTGACTAGTAATGTTCGTTGACGAATTACTACGCAAGGAAAATGAGATAAAATCTTTACGGACCTGATTTATTATCCTTTTTCGTTACATGTCCTTTTTATTAAATCAGGTCCAACTAGATTGAGAAAGGTTATTCGTCACGAATGCCTTCAAAACCAGCGACGGGGTTTCTAGCTAGCAAATCATAGTGGACAAAACCCACGAAAAATCGCTTGTCCCGCGAATAAAAAGAAGTAATTTACATTATTCCCGGCAGAGGACACAGCTGTTAAAAAAGGAGAAAATTTTAATTTTATTGGTTATTTAGCTATTGAATGATAGTCTGGGGCTCTATGATGAAACTGGGCTTGGTCGATGCGGTTGCACCATTAACCACAAACATCTGCAGAAATTAAAAACTCAGCAGATTTAATCTTAAAGATCGTTCAATTTCGAAGTGAGAAAGTAATAAACGCTAGGCTGGAAAAGAAAGTTATCAGGGGGCAAAACAGCTTTAAGCTTTAGAATTAAAGTTATGAATCAATAGCTGGAAATTTTTTATTTTAAAACTTTTGAACTTTATTTTTAATTTTAAGTTTAAAAAATGGTTTAATTTTTATCCTTTCATATATATATGTTTGTACTACAGTCCAGAAACAAAAAAAAAACAAAGATATAAATAAATTAAATTAAAAATTAAATAAGAACGAAAATGAAGGCATAGATTATGAAACATTTTCCAACACTAACAGAATATATTAATAACTATCATTTTCTCATACAATGGAATCAAAAGTTGTCTTCCTGCAATATTATTTTCTAAATCTTTGAAGATAAATGCTACGCATTCCGTAATCTATAGAAAACCTGCTATAATGTGCTCCAGTAAACTCTTTTCATTTTATTATTTTTGAAGTATCATAATATCATCAAAATGCATCGAAAACGATTTACCCCCTATAAATTGTAACGTAAATGAATTCTTTTATGCACGTCTGTAAACGAACTATAAATGCTACTTGTTCTACACTTCTGAGAAAGCATGCTTTAATCCATCTCAATGATTCATATCCATTTTATTATGCTTGACGTAATGTCACATCATTAAATTACATCGGAAACGATTTTCCCCATAGGCTAAAATGTAACGGAATTCTTTTAAGCGGCCCTGTAAAGCGAAGTATAATTGCTATACGCTTCATTTTCAGTACTTATCATTCTTTAATAAACATCGATATCAAACAAAAATTCCATGGCAAACAGTGTATATTTATGAGAAATTAAAGAGAGTACAGGCAGACCGACAGATAAAGTGAACTCAAAAACTCTTTTTAACCATGTTGAAAGTGTTAAATTGTGAACATAATTCGCCGAAAGTCTGTCTTAAATTCAACTATTCAAATATACTTTAATAAACATCGATATCAAACAAAAATTCCATGGCAAACAGTGTATATTTATGAGAAATTAAAGAGAGTAGGGGCAGACCGACAGATAAAGTGAACTCAAAAACTCTTTTTAACCATGTTGAAAGTGTTAAATTGTGAACATAATTCGCCGAATGTCTGTCTTAAATTCAACTATTCAAAGGTACTTCAATGAAATCAAAATGAAATCAAGCGACTTAAGAAATGTTTAAAATTAATGACGTTCAATTTGAGCATCTTTTATAAATTATTTAATCCCAACAAAAAGTTTTCGGTAAAAAAAAAAAAAAAAAAAAAAAAAAGCGCCAAGTTCTCCTTAATGTTTCGGCCAGAAAAAGTAGTGATATCTGAAGTTCGCACAAGGGCACAAGTTAAAAGCCAAACATCCCAAATCTTTCATTGAAAATGGCTTCCTGCGACTTGGCCGTTAATGCCTTCTACAGCATTTCAAAATTAATGATTGGAAATTTCGCATTTATGAATTATTTAAATATTAAAATTAATATTAGTATGCAAAGAGGCAAATTCACATAAAGACATTATAAGTAAAAGATTTCTGATAAATACCATCAATTTCAACAAACAATAGTTTTGATTACAGATCATTTAGTCCACATGTGGTTTAATTGCCATTTCGTACGGTCTACTAAAGCTAAAGTCATTAACGTAAAACCTAAGAAATAAAAGAAAATTTACTTTCTTCAAATCTCACAATATGTTACATTATATTTTATTGTATAATGTTGAAATCTTGTGTATTGACGAAAGAGATTTTTTTCGTTTGACCATTTATTATAGTTTGTTTGCATACATTAAGAGGTATTCGATTTATAAACTGTTAAAAGCTGATACTAATTATGTTTTAGCAATTAGGGATATTACCTTCTGAATACAAGTATTTTGTTATATTTAACTTCTAAGCATTTAAATAGACTGAAGTGGTTTAAATACTTTTTTTAAATGTGTATTTTACTTCTGTACTTTGTGCCACAAAATGCCTAAAATAATAAAAAAAATGTAGTTGTCATGTAGCTCATTTGTACATACTTTAAAATTTGAAAAACCCTCTCGAAGGCATTAACGGACAAGTCGCAGGAAGCCATTTTCAATGAAAGATTTGGGATGTTTGGCTTTTAACTTGTGCCCTTGTGCGAACTTCAGATATCACTACTTTTTCTGGCCGAAACATTAAGGAGAACTTGGCGCTTTTTTTTTTTTTTTACCGAAAACTTTTTGTTGGGATATCACTTACTTTTTGTATGTTTTTTCTAGTTTTTTCTAAGCTATATTAATATAAAAAAAAATTTAAATTTCAGTACTTTTATGTTAGCCGGGAGCAAATCTCCTAATTAGCATTTAGTTTTTTCGCCAAAAGAAGTTTTCATTTTTCACATGTGTAAATTAGAAACAATGCTTTGATTTTCAAATAAAATATTTTGGTTTATGTTATTATTTGTTATTTATTTATTTCTATGTTAAATATTCTATTAAATAAAATGAGAGAAACGCATCTATTTTAAATGAGATGACTGAAAAGTTTATATTTTTAAATGAAATAAATGCAATATGAGCAATAGAGTTAGGGGCAGTATTTGGCGATTTGCCATTTCGCGCCCGGCTAGAATAAAAATACCTAAATTTATTTTATTGAGCTTTATAAATTCATACTTTATTTCTTTTTATATTAAAGTACTAGCCGCCTCTAGCAAGCAGTATATACTCTATTAATTGCATATTAAACGTTGCATCATGTTACTGTTATTCATAATTTAATTTACTTGTCCATTCTTTCGAAAAGTCGGAAGCTTTTGATAGAGAAATCACGAACTCTTTACGATCATGGAAGCACAACATATATTTTGTGTTGTTATGTATTTCATTCTTTCATGACAAATATCTCTTAACTCACTTATGCATGTTTTCTTATCAGTTACGATTCGTTTTCTAATGCAGAAATTTTTAATCTTATTAAGTAATCTTTTCTAATTGTATTTTATTACTGTATTTTAACTGATACGATTAGGTACAAGTGAAATTATTCTTATTAAATCCTTTGATAATATCTGCATTTAATAATAATATTGATAATATCTGCAACCATATTGATGCTATTATCTTTTTGTTTCATGCTAACCTTTTCAATAGACTCGATTACGGAAGAATAGAAGGTCTACGGGCTCACTGCTATGATCCATTTGAAAATCTATCATTCTTCTCATCTAATCGTGTTGAAGAACTAGCCAATTTCCCACGGTTTTAAGTTTTTAGCTAATTTTATTCGAAACCTGAAAACTAAAATGCGAGGAACCGGATTATAGAAGATTCCTTCTAACGGTACATATCGATTAACAGGTTACATATTATAAAATTATAATAATCATAAGGAGAATTGTCAGTTTCGGTGCTTTAATAGTTTCCGTAAATTCTATTTATGTAATACAGAAGTTTCAGCAGAGTAAAGCTTAACAACATAGTCACAGTAAGTATAATAACAGTACAATATATTAACAATAGCAGAGGTTTTGTGCAGTGACGAAACTACTGGCACTTTGGAAATATTCGTACGTTATATTATTTAACTATTCAGATGATATGCGGAAAAATATAAATAGATGGCTCGCATTAATAATTAACTCATTGAAAAATAGCCACAAACGTCAAATACTCGCCAAGCTTGGCGACATTTAGCGAAGTGTCACCAAATTTGGTAATATATCATGTCAATTCTCAAATTTGGCGACAAAAAATGTTTTGTTTGTTCTGACGTCATAATGATGCATATGTATTATTTATTATACACATACCTATAATATGTATGATGAAAATGTATTACGTATTATATGCATATGCATAATATGTATGATGCATATGTATAAAGTTCTTTAACATTACTAAAACGCACTTAAAGGAATAGTGTTCCATAAATAGTAGGGATATTTGCCAGATTGACCAGAGTGCTATTGAGATTAGAATTCCGACATTTATAACAGGCCGGGAGGCGTCTGCACGCACCATCACCTCATCGAGTTTACAGCTGAAATTTTAGGATTAGTTAAAACTAGATTAGTACATTAAAATGCATCTGGTCTGTTAAATCATATATTGGTAGAAACAACCTGAAGACCTAATTTTAGTGGGTGACTGATAGGTTTACTATTGTATTTTCCTGCATCCAAAAGTATGGAAACATGGAGGAATGGGTGCAGGAAAACAGAATGGAAAATCCACCAATTAACCGGTAAAATCGGGTCTGTAGGTGGTTTCCACAAAGATAGGACTTGGGAGACCAGTTACATTTTAATACGCTAATCGATTTTTAACTAGTCCTAAAATTTCAGCCGTCAATTCGATGAGGTGATGATCTGTGCAGGCGCCTACCGGTCTTTAATAAAATTTGTTTTAAGGAAGTAAAAGATAGAAATATGGACAGATAAACTGAAATATTTGCCTTATTAAGATTTTTGTAAAAGCATATAAAATTTCATTCAGCTTGAAATCATGTAACACCTTTATAACTCAGGCTAATTTTCTGTAATCGAGTTTTGGCAACCAACATATCTGATCTATAACTATAATCTTTTTTTTACAGATTTAAAATTAACAATAAATTAACAGTAAGTAGGCTAATAATACAATATAATAACATTAGCAGCGGACTTCGGACACCGCATCTGTCGCACATCGTTAAAGACAGTTTATTAGTTACATATTTCATTTAATTAAAAGCAGATTTTTAAACTTTCATATGAGAATTAGGATATTTTTCCACTATAGGGACCTTGGCGTTTTTTAAAAATCTTGGCGCAATTCGGACTTCAGAAACTGAGATATGTTGCCAAATGATATAAACAACTATGAAAACAAACCTGATGAACTTTTATGTTATTTATATATGTACTATTTATATACATATAAACATTTTATTTATACACGTATAAAATATTGTTTTTTATATACAAATTATTTATGTTGGTATATAAAAATAAATAAACGGGTTCCTTACATTAAATAAATTGTATACATATGGAAAAAATTGCTTGTGTATATGACACAGTAGATAGGTTGCCAGAAAATACGTTATTATCAAATTTCTTTTCTCGTCAAGGCTATTTTCTCTATTTCGCCAAGGCTACTATATCGGAAACATACCGAATTGAGGTTATATTTTGTTAAATGTTTTACTGTTTTAATATCGTGAATATATCCTAACCTATACTGATTAAAATTTTTAGGTATATTCATTTTTTTCTATTTAACAAACATCTTTGGAAAAGCATATATATAAAGTTTTATTCTGCTTGAAATTACGTGACCCCTTCAAAACTCTGTAATCGAGTATTGGCGACCAACACTGGCGCAATTGAATGTGAAGGAACTGTTTACGGCCAAATCAACACCCCCTGTTTTAAGGGTTTAGAGGCGGAAATTCTATGTTTTCAGATTTTTCTGGTTAATTGTGCTGCAAACCCGACTTACTTGTGAAATTTCATGATTTTACGACTTTTAGAAGTACCTTAGTTTTTTGATGATGCGAAGTGAGTCAGTGACAAAAAAGTGCTTTTTCGGAATTTAATATTTCGAAAACTACTAAATACAGAAACATGAAATCGTGGAACCTTAGTTCAGTTTGATCATATGAACATGTGTATAAAAGAAAAAATTCTATATATCTCCCTAAAACGACGTTATGAGGGGGTGAAAAGGATGCCAAAATGGTTCAGGAAAAGGTAGCTTACGGCTTGTGCGAACTTGGCGGACGCACTGCCGTGCTCCCAGATACTAAATATATGGTGGAGAGTTTTTTTAAAATGAACTAGTTGAGGGTGCTAAAATTCATCTTAGTAATATAATATAAAATTACATAAATGATTCATTATTTAAAGGACAAATAAACAATTAAAAAGATGTCAAAAATCGAGTATTTTTGCCTATTTTTTAGCCATCATCTGGATTTAAATTTTAAACAGTTGTTACGAAAGCTACTTGTCCAATGCTACTTCTGTTTTTCGCTGGGTTGGGGGAATCGACCACAGAAGCCGGATGTACGGTTTGAAGCGAGAGTTTTATGAGTAAGATTTAGACAAGTAGCGTTCGCAATAACTGTTTACATTTTAAATCTTGATGATGGCTAAGCATTATCCGAAAGTACTCGATTTTTAATATATTTTTAATTGTTTAATCATCTTTTCAGTAATGAATTATTTATATAATTCAGAGTTTTTTGTCCGCTTGTTTTTTGCAGCTGCAATTTGACGGCTTAGTGCTATTTTCACATTTATTGAAATTTGCTTGTTCGGCTGATATTCTTCGAATAACTGAGTTCGAAAAGTTCACCAAGTTTTGTTTAAGGGGTCTCAGGACTCTTAAAAATAAAAAATATGGAGGGAAAAGACCTTTTTCAACATTTAATATCTTGAAATGTATTTGATTTTAAGATAAAATTTTTATTGGCATGAATGATATTAGTATGATCTTTCATTTCCTGTATTTAAAAAATTGCAAGATGCAGAATTAGCATTTACAGGGGGCTCCAAACGATCAGATATTTGACGAACAGAAAATTGGCATAACAGGTTACGCGCAGGATTGCAAAATAAATTTTACAACTAGAATAAAAATTTTGGTGCCTACTTATACTTCAGATTATAATAATTACCCTGAACCTCAATAAATTTGTATTTAAAGAATTTTTATATTTTTAATACAAAGTTTCATTTAGCTAATGAAAAATTTGAAAATTTCAACAGTATATTCTCCTTTTTTTTTTTTTTTTTTTTTTGAACAATAAAAAGGAAATTTTAGGTTCAGTTTATACAGACTAACATAAACATATTTTGAAATTTTTTAAAAAAATAGTCAGAAGTTTTTGAGATATCGTGCGCGTTATACCCGAAAACGTCATTTGGAGAAAAATGACTTCAAAGTTTCGGAAACGCCGCTTCCGCTATTGAGCGGGTATAATTCTAAAAGCCATAGCTTCTGTTCTAATGGAAATATCAAGGAAACAATTATATCAGAAAGGTTCAGAAAAGATAGAGGTTTTACATCTAAAAAAATTTAAATTTCAAAAATTTTAAAGCTTTAAGAGTCCTGAGACACCTTAAGAAAATTCTCAGACTCGTTTACATGCTCCCCCTCCACACCCCCCCCCCCCAACCATTGTTCGCGGCTGTAGTACAAACATATTGTTTTCATACATATGTATCACATGCGAATAAAGTAGAAAATTTAACCCATTTGTGCCTGAATTTTTGTTTCCTCAAATTTGTAGGTAAAATCACTTTAGAAATGTTGCAAAACGAACAGTAAAAAAAACTAAAAAAAAATTACGCTAAAATATTTTTGTATTCATTTGATAAAATGTAAACGTACTAAATATGGGAATATTCATATGTAGAAAAATGCATAATTATATGTTTTGTCTAAATTTATATAAATTAAACTTTTAAATTGTATATCATGTACTATAATTAGTGTTTTTTTTTTGAACTATTAAAAATATATATATATTTATTTATTTACAGAGACTCACAACATTATAAGTATTATTAATAATAAATTAAGAATAATCGTATTTGAGGCTAAAAAACAATTTTTTTCAAAATCATCTTGGAAAGGACTTTACATCAATAACTGTCCCCTAAATGGCTAATAGAAATCTGTAACCATCTGCCCCTAGCGCCCTATATTTTATACGTTACAAACATGCATAAAAAATAGGCTTAACATATAATTTGGCAGTTTTAAAAAATACTTATTTCAAAGAAGTCAACAAGCTAAGATTTTGACTTATTTATTGGGATCCTTGATACAAAAAATACAAATAAACTTGCTTTTTACATTTCGCTATCTTTAAAAATGAAAAATCTATAAACACCGTAAAAAGGCCTTCCTTTAAGCAAATGAATATCCATCTTATGCTGTCATCTCTCGGTAATAGATAAGACATTTATAGACAATTACTTCATAAAATTTTTATGTTGTAAAGAAGAAGAAAATTATAAAAAATTATTAAAATTCGAAACGTTCCAAAAATAGCACGCTGGGCATAAATGGGTTAAAGATGTCTTTTCTCTTACTGAAGCTTAATTTGTAAGCGAAAAACATTTCAATTTAGCGTTCAAATTGTGAATTTTGTAAGCTTGTTTTCTTTGTATTGACGTTATTATCTAAAAAAGCCTTTTTTTTTTGTATTATTATTATTTTTTTTTTATTAAGAGCCTGGTCTTTGGAAATCAACTCTTTTAGAGGAAACGACCATAATTGTTTTGATTTTTCAGTTTTCTTTAGAAAAAATAGAATATTGGACATCTCGAAACCTCATTTTTTTACGCTAAAATACTGAACAAGCTGGTGTGAAACAACAAGGTCAAAAGAGTTTTTAAAAAACACCACAAATGTAAAGAAATGCGCAAGGCCTTTGCAAGGAACTTTGTCTTTCTTCTTGAGGTCCAAAGAACACGGGATACCACTTTGAAAGCAGGAGCAGGACGGAAAGGGAAGGGGTAAGTTGAAGATACAGCCAATAGGAAAGCAGAAGACATTATCCAATCAAACAAAAGCATTATCCAATCAGAAGAATACAGAATATAGAAGGAGAATTAGGAAGCAAATTGAATAAAAATAGAATCGAAAATATTTAAGGAAATGACAAGAATGTATAAAATATATACCTGGAAAAAAAAGGGTAGAATTAAAAAAATTACAGAATTTAAAACAGTTAAATAATAATAATAATAATAATAATAATAATAATAATAATAATAATAATAATAATAATAATAATAATAGTAATAGTAAAAATATAAAATAAATGCAAATATAATAGTGATTAAAAGTTAATAATGCATTCAGATATAAAAATTAAGTATAAAAATAGATAAAAAAAACTAATATTAATTAATTTAAATATATATACATGTTATATCGTAAAACTGAACAAGCTTTTACAATCTGCAGAGGGCACAGTAGAATCAGATTTTTTTTATTAGCAATACATAACCTCACGATTAAGATAAATAGCTAAATTTTCTAGAAAGTTCAATTCTGAGGTGCTGTTGGCAGTAAAGATAATTTTTACATTTTTAAAAGTTAAACTATGACCCGATTCCCAAGAATGCTTCGCAATGGAAGCTTTAGAAAATTTTTGGTTATTGACATGACGGGAATTTTTTCTTAAGCGGATTTCGAAATTTCTTTTAGTTTGACCAATATAAGATAAATGAAAATCATTACAAGGAACATTATAAATCCCCCATTTATGAAGAGGAAGAACGGGAGACTTAGTGGAGAAGAACTTGAACTTGTTGGCAGGTTTAAAGATAACTTATCTAATTTGCAGAAAAACAGAGTTCTTTCGAAATGCATTCCTTTATTTTTGTTGTCTTTTTAAGAATATCTTTTGACCTTACTACATTTGTTAGTTCCCTTATTTTACATCAGCTTATCATTCTAACGGGTTTGTTATAAGCCAGGTTCACAGTAGTGGTTTTTGACTATATAGAGTAAATTTAATGCAGAGGATTTCCACAAATCTTTGAAATCTTTAATGGCTGGCTGTTTTTTCTTCGAAAGGTGCCTTTAGCCATCTTCAAGAGGGAGAAAGAAATTGCTCGAGCTGTGGAATTTGACGGTCTCTACATCGCTGAACAACCGGCAGAGGATGACATCAAAGCGCACTGGGATAAGCTAGTAATAAGCACAAAGTAAGTTGGTTTTTCTAGATGCTTGTGGGGAACTTTCCTGTTAATTTATAAAGAAGAAAACGTTCGTACTTAATAGAATTATACTATGACACTGTAATACTTTAATTCTTTTTCTTTTTCAGATCGTTCCCTGTCAATTATTGGGATAAATTCGTCAAGAAAAGGGTAAGTTTTATTTTCATACGAAAATCTGTAATTGAAAATAATAATAATAATTTTAGGTACTTTTGGGTTATAACGATCCCCAAGTGACCAAGATTTATCGCCAAATTATAAAGAATGTGTGGCATTATAATAATACATGATGTATATAACATTTCGAGACGCACGTGGCCCAGTTATAGTCACATATAACGCATATATGATGTGTATATATGTTGAGCGTATAATATGTATATTTATATAATGGATATATGACATATAAGAATTAAATAATATGTATATATTGACGTATATCGCACATATATGAACATTTGGAGTATATGTGTGTGTATATATGATGGATATATATACTTTTCGATGATTTAGGTGAAATCGTAACTGCAATCTTTGCATAATCCTGATTGTGAGGGCCGCTATAACAAAGAAGTACCTAATTTTATTATGATACACAATGATACCGTCTTGATATTTTTGCTTCTTACTTTCCGAACACGTAGCATAAGACAATCTAATACAGGGATGGCGAACCTTTTTGAGTATACGTGCCAAAAATTAAAAAATTATTATGTACCAACATTCTAACGTGCCAGAAACATTTTAACCAATAATATAGCCATGTTGCATCGAATTCCGTATTAATAATCTATAAATGATTTTTTCTTTTATTGTATACTTCCGAATCAGATCATTTTTAGTTCTTCAGATAGAAGCAGGTTCAATAGATACATAATTATTTACAATACCAGTTAAAATTGAATTTTCAAAATTAAAACCTAAATATATAAAGTAACTTAAAATAACTTAAAGCCCTAAACCTAAATAAAATCAAACCTAATCTGAAGAAGAAGCGTGTCAATTACGTATATTACTATGAAAACTATCTCTTAAAATTCAATTTCCAAAAATAAAACCTTTGAAATTTGATAGAGAAGGAAAATTATTTAGAAAACACCATATGTTGAATGGTTTAGCGAGAAAATGACGCTACAAGGCGCTTTCATTGAAATTCATAATACCTAAATTCATTCAAAAGTAACGGATTATTTTAAAGTAAATTATATAGCTGTTACACAAAATTATACTTTTTGAAAAAAAAAAAAAACGTAGATTGTTCTCCATAAACTAAATATGATCTATAAGTTTTTTCGCGTGCCAGAGAAGTTTTCTTACATGCCAAAAGTTCGGCACGCGTGCCATAGGTTCGCCATCCCTGGTCTAATGTATTGAAAGTCTCTGAACTTGTCTATTATTCCGTCGACCACTTTCTATTAAAAAAGAAATAACTGTTGCCAAACAATAAGATTTAATGCCAAAAATGCGTGATCGTTACTTCTCATTCTTTACATATGTTCACGATTGTTGGTTAATAACCGTGGCCGAATGCCGCATCCATAAGGAAAATTGTCAGGAATGTACTCCGTCGAAAATTTTTAAAAAAGAAACTAGAATGTTTTTTTTTCCACTGTGTAAAAAGATTTTCGCCCATTTTAAAAATATTTTTAGGTCCTCCGATTTTTCCGGAATATCTTTCTAGAAGATTATATGTACAAACTTCCCGGAGGTAATTATTCTAATTAATGACTGTGCTTTTGCTTAAATCGAATTATTTACGCATGTGATTGATGTCAATTCATCTGGCTATCCACAAATAAACTTTAATGCAGTTACAAAAGATTTTTTATGCGTCGAACCACGTTTCTTTTTTAACAGATGTTCGCTCAGTTTTTATCATTACATCGCCATTCGTTTTCCGTTTGAATATCTCATACCATGCCCATTAATGAACAATTTTTTTAATGACAGATTCCCATAATCTTGAAAACAGCCTATTGCATCAAATTCTGTAGATGGAAGATAATAGATCTTTATCTTTTTTCTTTTCTTTTTTTCAAAATGCGAGTGAAAACAGAGAAATAGTAGTTAACTTATATACTACATAAAAAAAATTAAACTGCATTATCCGCAAAATAGATAAAATTGGAATACTTCATCCCGTACTAGAGCTGTATTTCAAATCATATGTGAATTCACGTTTTTGTATTATTGAAACCCATTATTGTTGCATCCCATTGTTTAAAATCGGTGTTTGTTTTTTTTTAGGGAGGGGGGGGGGGGGGAGAGATAGAAAGCCAAATAATAGACCAGTACCATAAATTGTTCTTCTGGACTTGAAAATCTTTCCAGTTAGAGAGATTTCCGTCTTACACAGAATCGGCCTTAGGCAGACTTTGTTGTAATTTAGTGATTGACAATGCAGAAGATTATATATTTTAAATATTTCATGATACCGCAAAAATAATTTCATTTAAATATACATAGTGAACATAAAGTCTTGCCCTAATTTGCAAATATTTATTGTTTGATAACTATTATAAGACATATGGCAGTTTGGATATATTGTAGTAATGTTATAAAGTTTTTAATAAGACCAAATAACACGGAGAATATCAACTCGGTATTCTATTTCTCGTCAAAGTGTTCGCTAGCATGTCTTCTTGTAACAGAACACACAGCATCTTTTACCCTAGCCTTCAGTTATTCAACATCAGCAACGGATTTGGCAAAGACTCTCTCCTTGATATAGCACCAAAAGAAAACATCAAGAGGAATAATGTCAGCAGAGCGTGGAGACCTTGGTTTTCGTCCATCCCTTTCAAACGGAAAATTTTCATCTAGGAACTCACTAATTGATGCTGAAGAATTGAAGGCTGTGTCAAAAAGATGCTTTATGTTCTATTACAGAAAACATGTTAGCGAGCACTTGACGAGAACTAGAATACCGCGTTGTCATTCTCCGAGCTACCAAGGCGAGACACTTTGAAATTTCATAAAATAAGTGGTCTTAATAAAAACTTTATAACAGTACTTAAATTTGTCCAAACAATCATATGTCGGATTATAATAGTTTTCTCGCAAAATGAATATTTATAATCAGAGAAAGACTTTGCGCTCACCCTGTACCAGGAATTATAAAATAAATAGGTATATAAATACATAAGGTTATATATATTTATATATTATTCATAAATTTATATGTAATATATAAATATATTTCATTTTGGATGGTGTAAAGCAATTGAATTTGTGCGATGTTTAGAAGTTAATAATTTTGCGAAAAAAAACGAAATAGATTGTTTGACTCTTTGCTATCGTTAAGTCACGGACATGTTTTTCTTTATAATATAAATCTGACAATAAGTTATTATTTAAAATTTTATCGCTAATAAAAATCTTGTTATGTTTAGGTAAGGGAGCAGTACAGTGAGACGTACGACTTCGATGCCATCAGTAGCTTGCTCGGAATGGACAAGGGAAGTGCCTTCTCCCAAGAAGAGGAACCCAGTGGAATGTTCGGCATGTGAGTTCTCTTTCGACAATCTTAATCAACCATTTTTAAATCGAAAACTATGCGTTACAAATAAATCTAATTAAGTTTACGTTATATTTTAAGATTCTCAAAACTTTCATTGATTTAAAAATATTTTAATTAACAATTTTGTTTACAGATTTAAAAGTTAATTTTCGGATTGTTTCAGTGAATTTTAGTACGAGGGCTGTTATTTTTTCTTCAACCTCCGATGGACCGTAAAATAAAGACTAATGTTAATAATAAAATTCTTTTATAACCTGGAGTCAAGTACAATCAAAGCTAATTTTCGACATAGTCGCAATGAAGATTGATTCATTTGTCATACTGGCGGGCGAGGAAGGGGATACACTCTTCACAGACTGTTGCCGCCAACGAATTGAGATAGGTCTCCAAGGCGTATTGAAGATATTCGTTGGAATGGAAGTGGAATGGAGTGCTGTCGTCCCATACCTGTCTTCAGATCTCGAAAAATGTGACAATCACTCGGTGCCAGCCGAACTGATAGCCCAACAGCTTCCTTCACAAATTCGATGGGATGTGTTCGATTTGTGAAAGAAGATGTTGGGCCATGAGTTAGGCTGGCACCAAGTGATTGTCACCTTTTTCGAGATTTGAAGACAGGTCTGGGACGACAGCACTCCATTCCACCTCCATTCCAACAAATATCTTCAATACGCCTTGGAGACCTATCTCAATACGTTGGCGGCAACAATCTGTGAAGAGTGTATCCCCTCCTCGCCCGCCAGTATGACAAATGAATCGATCTTCATTGCGACTATGTCGAAAAATAGCTTTGATTGTACTTGACTCCAGGTTATAAAAGAATTTTATTATTCACATTAATCTTTATTTTACGGCCCATCGGAGGTTTGAAAAGAACAGCCCTCGTATTTTCTTTGAAATATTGAAATATTTTCAAGTAGAATCTCTATTTTCTTCTACTGGTGTTACGCTTCAGTTTTATTTTCATGTTTTTTTAGTGACAAAAAATTTTCCTTTTTTGCGTAATTTACTATTAATAATGTCATAAACTTGTCTTCTTTTCATTAAATATTTTTTTATATATATTTTTAGGATAACCAGCATGGACTGGAAGTATCAGATATGGAAAGCTGGCGTGACAATCACAGATAATGTAAGCTAAACTTTGCTGGCCTTTCATATATAAAACATAGAGTCGAAAGCAAAAAAAGAATAATAAATAAATAAATAATAAACATATAAATAGAAACCACTTAGTTTTGAAAACATTTATTCAAGAAAAGCTTGTATTATTTTGGTCAAGGAAGACTAATTTAAAAAATATCCAGTATTTTAATTTTTAACTCTTTTGCCATTTTGGTAAGAATATTACAATCCTTTTTAGTAAACTCCACAATTTTAAAGATTGGGCCATTACTTCATTAAAACGGTACTCGGAGATTTAGTTAGATAAGAACATGTACTACATGCTTCTTGAATGCATGATGTGCGACACATATTTATGTACACTATTTACATAAGATAATATTCACAAATGCGATTAATTTCAGGAGAAATCCTTCTGAGGCAATTATTATTCCGAGAGCTACATGCCAACCATTTCATTCGAGCTCCAGACACACTCTGACACGCAAAACTATGGAGCAGGTACACGGCAAAATGGACCTTATGCACGTGACGTCAAACGACAGAGCTGGCGGTATGCTGATCTGTTATTCTAGCCATTGTACCACCAGAATACCAGTATGCGCAGGCGCAAACACAGCTAGTAGACGAATTTAGCCTCGACCCATGTTAAATGCATAAACTTTAACAGAAATTTTGCAAATTTAGGGAACTTTCTCGCATACAGAACAACATTTTGAATTTATATTGCAATGTATTAAGTATGATTTTCTACAACAAATAATTTTTTGCGGTATTTTTAACAAGCAAGCATTAATAACTCACACTCCATAGACTGCTATGCTAATGTTCAACAGTAAATACCGCCAGCAGACGAATTTTAGCCTAGACCTCAGGTCACATGCATAAGGTCCATTAAGTAGCTGCCACTGAGCTCCATGAGAGTACGGAGGGCTAACTTCCTATTTTGACACATTGACCGCCCATGAATACAATGCCAAAGATTTTTCGGTAAAAATGTTTAGGAAAACATAGATTTCTAACCATAGAGTAGTATAAGGTAGATATTTTCAAATTGGATTTTTTTTTTTTTAAATAGGACAAAGTTCCTACAATCTTCACTGATGCATATTTTTTATTGAAATAACTATAGCTTTTATTTAAATTCATCGCAAATTTAGAATTTGAAATAAGTTAAAAATGAAATTTTAGGTAAGCTCAAAAAATAAAAAATAAAACTGTTAAGTATTGTCCATAAAAATATCAAAAAGGTGTAAAAATAACTAAAATTGATAAAAAGTATGTGGAAAAGTTTGAAAAAATGCTTTTGATATTCAGAAAGTAAGAAGTACAGTTCTGCTTACTTTCGCGCATTAAAAATGTGATACGGTTGTAACAGAAAGTGGTAGGGCGAGTTAGCTCTTTGTACTATGTGGAGCTAAGTGGTAGCTGCCGAATGGTGCTGCCACCTATCGAAATAACGGTTAAATATGTATGCCTGTTACAATCTTGTAATCTCCTTACCATACCAATTGAAAAGGTCTCTAAGGTGATGGGACATATTGTCCACTATATACCCCCCCCCCCTCCACACACACATACACAACAATACTTTTCGATATTATAATGCTGATTGAATATTCTTTAAAAATATTTTTTTAACTTACAACCCGCTAATTTTCAATTAGGCTAAAATCTGTTACATTTATCTATGTAAAACCTCTTTTGGTTGAAATCAGTTTAAAAGATAGCATTTAATTTACATTCTGGAAGTGAATTTTTGTTCTTGTTTTCACTGTTTATTTTCATATACACAGACAATTGAAGAGCTGACTGGAAGAACATGTTATGCTACATTTTCTTAAAAATTATTTTATCTTTTGGACGAAGGTGTTATCAGGTATTCTATCAAATGGTAAAGCTAAAGTACCAAAGTTCTATTTAGCCTTGAAGATTTAAGACATTATTCATTAATATTTAATATTTTGATATTTAAAAATCCAAATAATATTAATATTTTTTTAATATTTAAAAATTAAATATGAATAAGTTTTTTGATAGAGTTTAGCACCACACCTGTTAATATTTTAAACACATGGTATCAAAAAGAAAATAAATCATTAAAATTGAGAGCAAAAACTTTCACATCAAATTTCTTCAAATGTGATTTTTGTTACGTAACCTGTTCTTCCACTTAGCTCTACAATTATCTTCTTTCGTTGTTATTGTTCATCTTCCCAATGGTTCACCATTTTCAATGATTCCTTTGTTACTTCCCAGGCCTTTTTATACAACACATGGTACTTCACGTTCTCAGTGATGGGAAATTTCAACTTCTTCTTCTTCGCCGCTCACTTGCTCGATATAGCTGTTGGTTTCAAAACTCTAAGGACGATCTTGCAATCAGTAACTCACAACGGAAAACAGGTACGTCACATACTATCTTAATTCTTATATGGTATATTTTTTACACGCTGTTATTCCACTTAACTTGGTTCTAGCACATAAAGATGGAATATTGTAAATTGATTTTTCGCCGGCTTACTGGTGAGTTAGAGTTCAAGAAATTAGATACAATTATACAGGGTGTTGCAGAATTCAACCGGCAATTTCAGAGATGAAAAATTACCATAGAACATGGAGTCACAAACCACCCATTTAATCAAAAATGTAGGGTGTTCTACCCCAACCCAACTTGGGTTGACGGTAATACTGAAATATAATGAAACTGTTAATAGACATGCCTACTTTTGTTCACTCTCAGAAATAAAACTCTCACTTTCGACGATTCAGAAATCCTCGAGCTGTATTTCGTCGTTTTTGACAATCATTTCCTATCAACATCACGTGACTTTTAACGAAACATAAACTCTCAAATATTTGACGAAAGTTTTGCCTCAATCACGGTCAGACTCAATGCATTTTAAGGAAACAGTTGCTGTACCTCCTCAAATACTGCGATTTTAGCAAGCAGATATTTGCTTGTTTATGTTAGTGCTTTAATAATTTATTTTAAAACAGCACTTTTTAGTGTTTTCAGAAAATACTGAAATATAGGTAGTTATTGTTTCTTCATTAGTTATTTTTTTAGCTGTTAAAATGTTTATGAATGCTTATTATTATTTTTATTTTTTTATTTATATGTTGTTGTTCATTATGTTTTAATTCGAAAAGAATAAATTTCCCGTGTTCTTCAAAACCATTCAAAAAGAATATTTAGTCAATAAAATTTCATACTTCCAGGATATATATATATTTTTTATTTATTTATTTATTTAAGAAGCATATTCTGTTTTCAATCAAATTAAAAATAAACATAATTGATCCCTCTCTCCTTCATAAACAGTAAAGTGTTAAAATCTTATCCACCTACTCAAAGTGATAAAATCTCACTCAATATGCACATCACAATTCGTTATTTGTGAGCAACAAATTAATCAGACCATATTCTAACCATTCATTGAGCAAAGAAAATTTCACTAATAAACTATTTAATCAAGCCATATTATAATTATTCATTGACCATGACAAAACCATAATAATAAATTAGCCTTACCTAAAAGTTTCAAAAATTATAGCAGCACCGATAAAATTGCAATGTAACTTTTAAAAATATAAACGCGTAGCAGAATTCATTACATCAATCTAAAAGCACATTTGTACAAGTCCTAAATAGCCAGGTCGGAAGAGTAACTGTTTCCCACGCCAAAGGCCGCGGGCTCGAATCACTCTGAGGAAAACGTGGTGAATTTTTTCTTCCTCCTGTCAATAAATACCGGAGCTTTCAAACTGTTCGATAGATGGCAGCATCAGCCCTCTTTTGACGAAATTTATATCGTCAAGCAAGTGAAGAAAGTAATTTCATCAATTTGACGAAACATTAGCTCGGAGCATTTCCCAGGAAACGATTGCGTCAAAAACAAAGAAAATTTCGTGAAATCTGAGTATTCATTTCTGAGAGTGTTGTAAATATGATAACACCAATACAACGTGATAGAAGTTTCCATTATACGCGCCAGCAGTATACACTGGACACTCCACATTTTGGACTGTGATTATCAGAGACCGATCAAGCTGAGGTTGGGCCCAGGGCCTGTTAAAAAGTCCCCCCCCCCCTACCTTCCCATTCCCGGCGACACTTTCCGAAAAAAAGTAGGTTTATTTGATGAGTTGACAAAGTTATTTGGGTGAAAGTTTCAAGTTAACAAAAAAAAAATTTAACTCACAAGAATAATCACGAAAATGAATTACCGTCCACTTTCTCAAATAAGTATTTGTAATAATTCACAAACATCTATGATCCACAGTTTATGATGCAGAATAAATGAGGAGACGTCTTTTTCAAAACTCGCCTTATCCAAAATTATAAAAATTGTGTTTTCCCTAACAGTGTAGTAATCATTTTAAATTATAATTCTGACATTGTAAAATCCTCGTTTATATTGAAACCAAGACACAGTATGCAGTTTTTGGCATTTTTCCGAAATTTGATTTTCTGGATGCGGCAAGTTTTGAAAATTATAGGTACTCTCAAACTGAAAAGGACTTTTACAGAAAAATTAAATATGGAGGTTTTTTTATTACAGAAAAACTTTGTTTTTATGTCAGGAACCAAAATATAAAATGCAAACAGTAGAGAAACTTAAATTGTGAGAAAATACACACAAATTTGTGGGCCCCTGAAATTGGTGAGCCCAGGGCCGAGGCCCCGGAAGCCCGTGCATTAATCAGGCCCTGGTGATTATTAGTTCATCCTTTTGAGAACCCTGTTTTTCGAGAACTTTTTCTGATGTTATCACATTTCGTACAAAACAAGGTACATATCATTGCATTTTCATTGCAATGCTTTCATTTTTCTCAAAATTATGACCGTCAACCAGAGTTTAGTTACGATGAAACACCCTATATTTGTAACTCAATAACGGGTTTGCGACCTCGTGTTCTATAGCAATTCTCCATTATCTTAATGCCTACACCCCTGTGATTTTTTTTTTTTTTTTTTTTTTTTTTGTGAGAATATTTCCTGATTTTTTCGGTATGCGCTTTTATGATTCCTGATGACAATAAAATATTTTCATAGTTTCACAAGTTATTCATAAATTGACACAGTAATATTATTAAAGCACATAAATTATTAAAGCACAGTAATATTAATTAAATTTTAATTGTACTTTAAGGAAACAATTTAAAAATCCTCCATAGTTTAAATAATTTTCAGTCATGATTTTTTTTAATCTTATACTATGTGGCTCAATAATAAATATTTGTTTGTTACAATAATATACAGTAACATTTGCAGTAATAGAATAAAAATGGATTACACTCTTTATTTTTTTATAAAGTTTTTAGGGATTAAAATATTTCATTGTTGCAGTTTCACAATCAGTTGGCCTATTTTGACAAGCGTGACTCGGTTTATATTATAAACTTCGTTGTTGTTGTAGCAATTCGTATACAGTTGCAACCCTAAAGAGTATTGGGCGATTTAGCATCTGCGGCTGTCAAACGGGAAAATGCTGTAAAAATGCCTTATTAATTTATAAGTACTAAAAATATTAAAATGTTGTATTGCCATCGAAAATACACCTGTGTACATAATTTGTATAATTTTAGCGTATCAGGAAGTGAGTGCGAAGTTCGATTACGATTATTTCATCATTGCATAAAATGAACTTATTAAGAACTTGACATTTGACATTTCGCTAAGATGTTATATATTCCCGCGGCCGCCATCTTGGATTTTTCGGCGATGTTTTGTTGGCATTTATCGATAAGGCAACCCCGACGAGTGACGTGCAACTTGCAAGAGTAATGCCTGTAGCCGGGGCTTGATGTTAAAAAGACAAATGGTTAAGGGAATATTTTTTAGTCTGAACTAATACTGAGATTCATGTGTATTTTAAATTCCATATATTTTTTAAACAGTTTAGCTGTTTTATGCATTTTTTAATTCGCGCCCAACGACAGTGTATAATGTCATACATGATCATTTAAATACGGATGAATTCAACATGTAGTACATACAATGTAATTAAAATTTAAAAAATTGCCAACAAACCTTACAGTAGTTAAAATAAACTTAAAAAATATATACCTGACTGAGAATAACGTTTCATAGCGTTAACTTTGTGTTTATCCTATTGTATAATTGTAATTCTGATGATATTTCGATATTATAAGCTTGCCAATAAAACAGATTATGTAATTTCTTTCAGCTGGTACTGACTGTGATGTTACTGACAATCATTGTATATATTTACACTGTTATTGCCTTCAACTTTTTCCGTAAATTCTATGTTCAAGAGGAAGACGATGCAGTAGATCAGAAATGTCATAACATGCTAACGGTAACTTTACAACCCTTTTTTTCCCCCCTCATAACATAGATTACACAGGCCTACAAAATAATACTTTTTTTTTTGCCTATACCGTTTTCAGTGATTATAATGCTTTTCTGATATCTTTATGATTGCATTTGTAATTTACCTATTAGAAATTCTGATGAGTTAATTATTAAACTTTTAATTTACTAATCCGTCCGTACAAAGAAATTCTCAATCCGTGTCGTAACTGCATATGATAGAATTTTTTGAGTATTTTTCCTGGAATCAGCATAAAAACATTCATCAGATGCAGCCCTCACTTAACCCGTTGCATATCTGCAACATACCCAAAAGTCAACATGTTACTTATACAGAGGGCTTTAAAAGATTATTTTATTAATTGCTGCTATTTTCCAAATAACAGTTAATATAATTTTTTTCTAGAATTCTCAACAGATGGCGATAGTGAGATTATTTTTCGTGCCAAAGTTTTATTTATCATTTGAGCACTTTGACAGCGTTATTTCTAAAATGAATTTCGTAAATTTTGTCAAATTAAAAAAGCTGGAATCATCCCAAAATAATTTTTTTACGATGCTAAATTCGTGAACTTTACAATTTTGTACTAAAAACGTGACACTATTTATGATAAGTATATAGTTTTCGGTTGCAGATGTGAAAAAAATAAGTTTTAATCAATAAATTTTTATTTCTATGTTTTCATTTTTTTAGTTATTTTTTACGTGCTTAAAATGATGTGTTCTAACATCTGAGTAAATATTTTTCGAATCAGAGTTCTTGAATCATAAAGGGTTTTTTAAAAAAATTACAGGCCTGTGTTATCGTACTAAAGTTTTGAAATATTCATTAACTTTTCAATCTTACAAAAAAAGAAATGAAAAAGACTTGCTTATATCTCTTGTTTTCTTTTTCACAGTGTTTCGTTTTCCACTTATACAAAGGCGTGAGAGCTGGCGGTGGTATAGGTAAGTAAGACATTTTTAAAATCGATTTGAAACCGCCCGTTTCAAAACACCCATTTGGAGAAAAAAATTATTATTTTTTAAAAAAATTAATATGTATTGAAAACTAAATTCGTAATCAAACTATCGGTTTTCATGTACAGCTCATATTCAAAATATTAGAATAATTACTTTTTTTTCCCAAACTGGAAATATTAGTTTAGTAATTTAACATCTTTTAATGCAAATATGCAAACGATATTTTTATTAAGAACTTATTGTTGATTAAACTTATTTATTATCTTAAAATTAATATCATGTCTGAAAAGATTAATTGAAAAAAAAATTATTTTGAAAAGTCAAAATATTAGAATATTTATTCAAGTGGTTCAAAATATTAGAATATTTCGCATTAATTCTCCTTTAATTATCACTAATTCATAACTGGTGGCATCACTGATTAAATTCAGACGATTTTATTTAAAATTGGTGTTCTTTTTACAGGTTGTTTGCTTTTTCGTCTTAAAATGGGTCGTGTGGGTGATATTGCTGAATCTACTAAACTTCGTATGGTTGATTTGTATCGGCACGGTAAAAATCAATATTATATAGGGAATTACTTACATTGTTCGCAATCAAGCGTTAGTAAAATACTAACACAATATTCAAAAAACGGAAAATTTCAGAATAATTGCCGAAATGGCGGCCGAAAACCAAACGCATCTGCTAAAGCTGACAGGAAACTGAAGCGTATAGTTAAGAAAAACCGTTTTAAAAGTGTGCAATTCTTGCACCGAAAATGGAAAGAAGAAGGAGTTGAAGTTTCTACATCGAGAACATTATGACGTCTCCATAAATTTAAGTTTGAATCTCGTATGCCGAAAACAAAGTCTCTCATGACTGCAAAACAAAAACGTATAATATTCAATTGGTGTAAATCAAGACGTTTATGGAGCGAAGAAGATTAGAAAAATACATTATTTAGTGATGAAAGTATGTTTTGTATCTATACAACATAATTTCATCACTAACTAATATGTTTTCCCAATCTTCTTCGCTCCATAAACGTCTTAATTTCGACCAATTCAATCTTATACGCTTCTGTTTTGCAGTCATGAGAGGTTTTGTTTTCGGTACACGAGATTCAAACTTAAATTTATGGAAACGTCTTAATGTTCTCGATGTAGAAACTTCAACTCCTTCTTCTTTCCATTTTCGGTGCAAGAATCGCACACTTTTAAAACGGTTTTTCTTAACTATACGCTTCAGTTTCCTGTCATCTCTAGCAGAAGTTTTTAGTTTTCGGCCGCCATTACGGCGATTATTTCGAAATTTTCCATTTTTTAAATATTGTGTTAGTATTTTATTAACGCTTGATTGCGAACAGTGTAAAAAAAATTCGCTATATAACATTGATTTTACCGTGCCAACACAAATCAGCCATCCTAAGTTTAATAGATTCAGGAATATCACTCACACGACCGATTTTAAGATGAAAAAGCAAACAAACTGCAAAGAGAATATTGATTTTAAATAAAATCGTCTTAATTTAATCCATGATGCCACCAGTTATGAATTGGTGATAATTAAAGGAGAAATAATGTGAAATATTCTAATATTTTGAACACTTGAATAAATATTCTAATATTTTGACTTTTCAGAATAATTTTTTTTTTCAATTAATCTTTTTAAAAATTATGTTAATTTTAAGATAATAAATAAGCTTAATCAACAATAAGTTCTTAATAAAAAATATCGTTTGCATATTTGCATAAAAAGACATTAAATTTGCCAAACGATATTTTCAGTTTGTAAAAAAAGTAATAATTCTAATATTTTGAATATGAGCTGTACATTCAATGACGGACTATTTGTAAAATACATAATATATAGACCAGGAGGCAGCTGCACAAACCGTCATCTCATCGAGTTGGCTGTTGAAATTCCAGGATTAATTAAAACTCGATTCACATATTAAAATGCAACTGGACTGCCAAATTATATATTGGTAGAAAACAACTGCAAACCCAATTTAACCGGTTGATTGGTAGGTTTACCATTGTGCTTTCCTGCTCCCAGTCCTACATGTTTACATTCTGTTGGATGCAGGAAAATACAATGATGAACCTACCGATCCACCACTAAAATCGGGTCTGCAGGTGGTTTCCACGGAGATATGAATTGGCAGACCAGTTGCATTTTACTATGCTAATCAATTTCTGTCTAATCCTGGAATTTCAGACATGCAACTCGATGAGGTGATGGTTTGTACAGACGGCCTCGGCCTAATACTTATCAGTAAATGGACTATATTCCAAATCTGGGTTCAAGGCTGAAAAAAGTCACGTGGTACAGGTAATTTACCCAAAGAACTTATAACTAAGGGAAGCTACTACTGCTTTCCCATGAACTGTTTTACTGGCTGACGAAGTTGTTACATTGCGTCTATGGAGCTTTCCCTTCTTTACGCTAGAAGCTTTTACCTTGACCACGTGACCATGACGTACATGGAATATCCTCCATTAAGCTAACGCAATTTTAAAAGATCATTTAATTATTCTATTTAATCGTAGCCAACGAACGAGACAGGCTGGGGTACTTCTATGTCCTTTGGCTGTCACGTGATCAAGATAGGCCGTCTTTCCCTAATTGTCGACCCACCATGTGTTCAAGATACAGGCTGAAAATCAACCGAGATCGAAGAATAATCGTGGCCTGTCTCTTTTGTTAGCTATGTTTTTTATGTGGACACTACTAGTATACTAGGTGTTCCCTCTTATCGCTGACCAGTAGCTAATTTCGAGCCCGTACTTATGTTTATCATACCCGTACTTATGTTACTGGTACTAAAAACAGAAATATTCATTTTTTAGTACCAGAAAACTTTTATTGTAAATTTTAACATAAGCTACAAAAGTGTTTTCCTTCTTTTTGCAGGTGACGAAATTGAACCTCCAGATGGCGACGATTATGAGGCGTATAGAATCCTGTTCGACATCACATTTTTCTTCTTCGTCATCGTCATTTTACTAGCTATCATTCAGGGTAAGTTTCTTTTTTGTGTGTGTGTCTCTCAGCTCCATTTACCTAACAACCTAACTAATGTGCAATAACCTCTGCCGAGTCGAGGTACACAAATGTGGACTTCTATTTTTTCCCTTATAAAAAATAAGCTGTTTGATTTTTTTTTACATTTTGACATTCCTTGTATATAGATTTAAAAGAAAACAAATAAAGGGCAGCATTGACGCTGATTTCCTCTTAAAATAAATATTGCTAACCGCCCTTGGTGACCAGTTTGGTCTCCCTTAAAATTTATGTTTGGGAAAGCATGCTAAGCATTGTATCATGTTACTTTTAAATTTACTTGGACTCCCTTAAATATAATTAATAAAATCCCTTAAGCTAATATTAGTTTTTGTTGCATTAAAATATCTCAATTTGTTGATTTTTTGTAAGCAAGTAAACCCTACTGGTTTACAATGGAAGTCTATGGGAATTTGGCGAAATATTAGAGATATCGCCAAGTTGGCGTCACTTTTGGTGACTTATTTTGGTCATCAAATTTGGCGGTATATCGCCAAGTTGGCGACAAACTTAGTGGCAGAACAGGGTCCGCCCTATGGTAACCCGCCTTATAGGTATGGTGATGCATTAAATGCTGTTCAATAACCAATGAGATGCATTTCATTCGTGCGTTGCCATTAAACAATTAACAAATAACCGCGATTTCTGTGCCACGTACGATAGTGTAATATATATATATATATATATATTTATATGTGTTTTTAATGTGACATTGCAACATGCCTTCAAGGCAATGTGGCCAAGAAAATTTTTCATAATTATTTATTAGGATTACCTGAAGAAATCTCCACTTTCTCCAGAAATTCTACAGAAATCTGAAGAACTTTTTCAGATTTAGCTTTACCTTAAAAATATCTGCAGAATTTTGTAAGATATTCTTTAAAATATCTGCAGAAATGGACCAAATACCTACAGATTTTTGGCTAATTACCTACAGGTTTTCTACAGATTTTTTTTAGTGGCTTATCCACTCGTTTAAAGCCCTTCAATTTGTGATTGTGTGAATTTAGGGTATTGACATTTTAAGGGGGCTAGTCATTTTAGATACATTTTTGTAGACCTAAATTACCAATCTCCTAAAGTATCAATTTCAGAAAAGGTCTTTTTCCTGTTATCTATAATGTAATTTCCTTTGTGCAAAAGCAGTGAATGAGTATTTGCAGTATTATTTTAGCTTCATGTGTCAAGAAGTTAAATTATGTTACCAGCGGAAGGTTAAATTTCACAAACATATTAACACTTGGACAACCTCATGGGGAAATTTAACTCAATTATTCTTCTACTGATTACGTCTTATATCTCTGTAAGCTGAATACCTTTCCTCACTTTTTTACACTAGTCACGTGAAGCTAACATAAAAGGGAGATTTTCAAAAGGTGGAATCATTAAACGTTAACTATATGTAATTTTTAAAATTTTCAAATTTAAGGCCAATTTTTTTTAATAGTATAGTATTTTGTCTATAAATATAATATATAAATATTTTTAATAGTATGTCTACAAAATTATACACAAATATTAAAAGACAGCAACTATTCTGGAAAATGAATGATTAAAGCATTTAATTAGCAGTTGTGTACGTTACAAATTTTGGACATTTTTTCGCACGTACGTCACAGATTTTGGACGTTGCTCTTAGTATTTAAAAAATTCTTAAGACTAAGAATGTAGTAAATGTGTCTGTATACATATATATGTGTATAATTAACTTTTTGTTATCCAGTAATAATAATAATAAAATCAAATGCTTTGCAACGTACGTTACTTTCGGACATAACAAAATACAGAAAAATTCTTTATAGAAAAGTCCTTCTATCTTCAAAAAAGTAATAAATCAGCCTGCCATCTCTTAACGAAATTATCAAAAAATCAACCGTTTCCTTTATGCATTCGTTGTTTACCATTAGAACCACCAGGAAAAAAGTGGGAAAACCAGGAAAACTCTTTTTCTTGGTGGTACATTGGAGCAGTTAACGTTATGAATGTCCGAAATTGGCCTCTTTAGCATAAAATAATAAAATTTTAAGATATTTATACAAAGTTTTTACAATAAATTATGTCATTTTCTGTCTCTGAATAGAATTAAAAACTCAGGGTAAAAAAAAAAATATATATATATAATAAAGTCAATGATAATTAAAGTTATGTTTGAAAGGCTTAAAGTTATGACGTGTGTCCAGTGCCCACCTTTTGAGAATCGCCCAAAACTGATGCCAACTTTTTTTCAAATTTCTCGTTTGCATTTCAATATTTTTAAATGATTTTATTTAATTAGAATACCTTTACTTTCGAGCCGATTTCGAATTTGAAAATGGCCTCATAAATAAATAAATCTGCAACCAAAATAAAAAAAAATTTAAAAGAAGTAATTAGAGAACAATCTCAGCTATCCCATGTAAAAAAAATATTGAAATGCAAACGAGAAATTTGAAAAGAACGCTTCCATTTCTTTAACATTAGCCAGGTTGTGGTTTAAAAAGAGTGGCTTTAAAAATGAATGACTGAAAAATACATGTTAAACTATGAAAACTATAAAAAGTAGCAGTCTGTGAGACCGCTAACAACATCTAACAGCCTGCGATAGTCATGAGGAGAAACTCAAACGCTAATGTTAAGTATATGGGAGAAATGTTTACAGATTTCTCGCTCGTATTTTAATATTTTTAAATGATTTTTTTACGTAGGATACTCGAGGTCGATATTTTTTATTGCGCGTTTGTACTTTTTCAATCTTCGTTACAGTTTTTTATATGAAGATAGTTTCAGTTTTAGAACTAGTTCCGAAAATGAAACTATCCTCATATATAAAAAACTATGACCAAAATCAAAAAAGTATAAACGCACAATAAAAAATATCGACCTCAGGTATCCTATGCAAAAAAAAAAAATATTTGAAAATATTAAAATGCGAGCGAGAAATCTGTAAACAATCTCCCCATAGGATTAACGTTAGCTTGAAAGTTTCTTTCCGTGACTAGTGTGGCCTCTTAAGGGTTAAAAATTACTCTTTTGATTGTTTGAGAATATTCAATGTAAAATGGAATAATTTCAACTGTTTCCTCTTTCAGGTTTGATCATTGACGCCTTCGGTGAATTGAGAGATCAGCTTCAGAGCGTAGTAGATGATATGGAGGTACGTATCGCACAATAAATTTACGGGGTGTTGGAAAGATTTTGATAAATCTGTTTCTTGAACTAGCAGTGTGGTGCAGACTAGAATCCTGCGCCGGTCGGGTTGTGTCTGACTCTAACCGAAATTCCGTCTTAAATTCAATCCGAATTAAATTCAATCACTGGTGACTGATTTGGCGCTTAACGTATTAAAGTACTTTTGGTCTGTGACTTTCTAGTTTGTTTAACCTTTTGAGTATGCATCGAGCATCCTATCTTAAAAGACTGAACCGATCTTAAAATCTCTTTTTTTTTCACAGTTACATTGAATTTTCGTAAACGTTTGTTCTAAATTGAGGTAGCTTTTGTGCCTTTTTTTACAGTGCTATGTTTCGTTTCTCACAATGGAATCATCAAATCGTTCCGGGAATAAAAATAAATAGTACCCGTCTCAGTAGGCTTTGCACTTTTAATCAAAATCAAATAGAGTACACTCCGGTTATTTGTGTCACCGTTTAAATTGGACAAAATGTCGAGATCAAAATCGAAAAATTTCATTCATTTTACTTTGGATAATTGGGCAGCCACTTTTTTGAGACAGATCCCTCTTAAACCAATATGTTCCTTTAAATCGAAATCTACTGTAGGGTAAAGTGCCCATATTTCGTCTCCCCCAGTCACTTTTAGGCCCTAAATGTTGTAATTTTCAGTGAAAACCTAACAAATTTGGATTTCACATAGACTAACTACCCACGCACAACAAACATAGGCAAATATCGTACAAAAAAATTTTAACAATGCGAAAAATTGTTTTTCCGAAAGTATCTAAAAAATGCAAAAGAAAAAAAAATGGTCCCAATTTCGTCCCCCCAAAAATCCAATACGCCGAGGCTTAACTTATAACTAAATCAAAATTTATTTCTAAATGGGTAAGTAATTTAATATCCATTAAAGTAAGGCACAAAGAAATGTACTAATTATCAGCGGAAGAATAACGTAACGAAACATTAGATATCCAAACATAAGGAAATAATTGTCATGAAAAACCATTCTTGATTCCGTCCCCGGGATGAAAATAAGAACTGCAAGGGGGACGAAACTGGAACCACGCTACTTCCCGATATGGCGGAGCTTCAGTTCCTGCAAGATGAACTGAGCGTCCTAAAACTCACCGTATGCTACTGTCAGCATCTTACCTACGTAAAATACATGCAATGAATAAGAAATAAATACTTACAGTACAGTAAATAACGTTCTACAAACGTCGTAATAAGAACTCATGTCTTCTAAAAATAGAAAATTCGGCGTCTTTAATTTATGTATGCGTCTTGGCGAACGAAACTTTCAATACTGACCCCTTTTACCTTCCGGCCCCTGTGCCTTGCGTCATAAGTCGCGCCACTTTCGCAAAAGCGGAGAAGTTAAGGGGGACGAAATTAGGAAAGGGGACGAAATATGGGCACTTTATCCTATATCAACTATTAACAAAGCTTTTCTATTAGACATCCTGTTGAATCTACATATCAGCATCATTAAATAGAATACCTTCGTTAATATTAAAAACATCTTCGTTACACATACATGTAAATTAAAAAAAAAAAACAGGCATGATTAACAACTGAATTTTATAAGTTATTGACATATAGATGGTATTTTAAACGCTACTCCCCTATTAATTTCTTCTTTGTTCATAAGCAGAAGATATTGGATTATTGATATTTTTCTGTTTACAGTTCGCGATGGATTTACATAGAGGTAGCTTTTATATTCACGCTAGTCTGGGCGAGATTTCGTCAATATCTCTACAATCAGTGTTGCCAGTGGGCTACTTTTTTTAATTCAGATTTCTTGACTGGCACCCCTTTTTTGAAATAGTAAAATTCGCCTTATTTAATGACCTATTAATTAAAGCGAAAACAATTTGAATTTTACCATTTCAAAAAAGTGGTGCCAGTCAAGGAATCTGAATTTTTTTTTTTTTAAGTAGCCCACTTGCAACACTGTCTATAATTAAAGAAGCTACCATGTTTTAATCAAATATTTTGCCTATTTTTCTCCTTTAGTTTTTAGTGTCGTGTGCGATCAGCATGCATTAATTTGTAAATTTATTTACTGTAAATCCATTCTGAAAGAAATTATGTGCAAAAAGATTAAAAAATGTTCTCAGAATTATTATACCGTGTATTCAAAATAGATGTCTCTTCGATTATCTCTTAAGGAAGTCCGAGACACAAAAATCTTTAAATTTTCTAAAAATATATTATTGCAGTAAAACATTCTCTGCGTTTTTTTTACTTAAAATGTTGTTTAAATCATGTTTCTATCGTAATTAGAACAGAATATATTATTTTTTTCGTTTTGGTTTGTTTTCAAATTCTAGCTTCCAAGAAATGGTTGTCATGTAAAGGACTTCTTGTAAAAATGCGTTTTTCTTCATGATGAGTTTTTTCACCATTTCTCATATTTAAATTGTTATAACTCAAGAGCCGTTAAAGGTAAATGGTTCAAATTTGGAAAATGTCTTTTTCAGTTAGTTTACTTAAATTTTTTTTTACATTTTTACTTTATATATTTTTAATTTTTTTAAATTAATATTTTTAAAAATGCTGAATCATAATTAAAACTTATATATCTCTGTTTATTTAAATGATAAAATATTGAAAATCTACAAATAATATTTTGAGTTATAAAGATTTTAAATTACCCCCCCCCTTTTTTTTTTTACTAAATTTTAATTTAAATTTTTTTTTCTTTTTAAATTATAAGACGTTTTATCATGTGATTTTGTTTACAAATGATATGGTTAACCATCACAAAAAAAAAAAATTAAAATTTTAACTCAATAAATAAAAATTATTTTAAAATGTGTCCCGAACCCCCTTAAGTCGCTGATGGTAGAAACATACTTCTAATCACAAAAAGTATACAAATTAGGTACAGCCTTTAGGTTTGCGCTTGTTTTATAAGAATCCATATTAAAATAGGAAATTTTATTTTTTTATAGGGTGCTTGCCTATAATAATGTATATTTGTAAAAAGTCCTATGTTTAGGAATGACATTTGAAAATGCCATTTTTTACGGCCAAAGCCTACCGAATTATGACGCTTTGATTTTTACGAAAATTCAATGTTTATCTGTGCTAAACGTGCTTCTTTTTGTTTCTAGTACCAGAAAACACAGAAATACAGCCACCTCTCACTTATACGCGTTTGAAGGGATTGATTTAAAAACGCGCGTAATTGAGAGGATGTTGTACGTAGTAGTTCTTTATACACATTATAGGAAAGAAAAACATTTTGAAATGTAAGAATTATGATAACATTTTAAATAATAAAATATGTATAATATTAGTATAGTGTACTTAAACAAGAAATCTTTACACTTTTACACTTTCACTATAAAATTTAGCTTCAAAAAATACAATAAACGTAAAATTTAATTTTTTATCGGAGAAGATATAGTTGCATAAAAAATTAGACCTCTTATTGCCAATTAGACCTCTTTTAAGAAGTCATTAATGCTCTTTTAAGAAGTCATTAATGCTCTTTTAAGAAGAGATAAGTTGTTTTCTTAGGCCGCCTATGTACGACTTTTTCTAATGCATTAAATTAAGTCATTGTGTTTGATGCTGCATCAGAATTTTGAAGGTAACATCTTAAAATGACCAGATCTCTTAAATCATTAGCATAAGATAGGACAACAAGATTTTGACAGTTTAGGATAATTTTCTGCTGCTTCCATTTTGAACGAAATTCTTAACTTTCTTTTGCTCATTTGTATTGCAAAAGAAAATCCAGATGCTAAAGGTAAAGGAAGGAAACACGAAGAGGGAAGGGAACACGCGCGTGGCTTGATAAAAATAAAAGAGAAAGAAAAGAAGGAACCATTATAACTGAGGAGAGAGGGTGGAAATTCAAAGTGTAACTCCCTCTCAGGCGCTTTGCGGAACGGTCTTTTGACCATGACACTCCCAGAAAATTCTTTATAGTTGAAAAAAAAAAAGTTTCGCGCTTAACTCAGAGTTTGGGAATTGCGCTGTTATTTCCGCGTATAACTGAGAGAAACAATTCAAATTTGCGGTTATAAGTGAGAGATCTATAGCTTTGTTTTCCTATTCCTCGTGGCGGGACCTTATGAAATTCGCGTATAACCGAAAGACGCGTATAACTGAGAGGCGCATAAGTGAGAGGTGACTGTATATCGCTTTGAAGGAAGGGACGGGTCCTCTAAAATGAATGGAGTTGTGAATAAGGAGGATGAGGCATAAAGTGTATTGTCTACCAGTTGCGAATGAAGTAACTGAGGAGGTTGTCACAATATGGCGGCTGATATTTTTTACATCGTATCAGCAGTTTCTGGTAACCGCCAAAGAAAATTTCCACAAGAATATTTTGAATAGAAATTTTTACCATATTTTAGTGGCTTTTCATGAAAAATTTATCTCACTAAGATGCATAATTTTCGTTTTCTGGTTTCAGTTTGGCCGTGTATTATTATTATTTTCATTGACACTGGCTGGAGGTTATCTAGGTTGACACAATATGGCGGAAAAAACAGGGCCTAAATACCGCAGAAGTAATCTTCCACCAGTAAAAATTAATATCTGTTTTTGCCATTATTTATAACTGCAATTTTCCGCTAAACAGGCGTTTAAATAAGGAGAAAAATTCTATTTAAATTTACTGGTGGAAGTTTGAACCTTCGAAAGCGGTTGCAGTTTAAGCTTCACTATTTTAAGAATATGTCAGTTCCTCTATATTAATAGTTCCATGCTAAAATGTCGAGCCTAGGGGCCCCAGGAGGTAAGTTGATCCGCTTCTGTAGCACTAATGCTTCAAACGAAAGACAAATTCACTAGTATCTGTAGTTAAACTGAAAATTACATGTTAAACTGCACAAATGTGAAAAAGTGGCGGTCTGTGAGACCGCTGTGAGCGCTTTCATAATTTAAGTGTTACAAATTAAGAGGTTTATAACTGACAAAATGGTGGTCATTTGAAAAAAGTATATAAGGTTAAATAAGATGTATACATTAAAAACATATAAACTTGCTCAATGGCGCACATAAGCAAGAACTTTTACATGAACTTGTACAAACAAAGTTAAGGAAAAATAAATATCGACGTTTCGAACTGCTTCTGCAGTCGTCTTTAGGATAAATATGATGATTAAATGCTAGTTCGAATCTTGGAGTGGATACTTTTTCACTCAGAAAATTATAACTGGTATGGGTTTTTTTTTTTTACCAATTTGAATATTTTGAATATTTGTGTTAAAATTAATCAAGTCTAATTACATATCCAGCGTTTCTTGGAGTACGCGATTTATCTGATTTACGCGATTACCTGCGATTTATTTTGTTATGCTGATTAAGATGTCAGACCAGATGTCATAATCAATAAGATTTCTGGGTTAATTGTACCCATCAGATTTGTCCAGTTTAGCTCAGTTGGCAGAGCATTGGCAGCTTAAAGTTCCGCTGCGCTGAAACCCCCGATCGCGAAATCCCATGTCAACCTATGGTAAAACTTTCAAGTGCGATTACTCATTACCTAATATAATTATTAAAATACCATTTTCACCATCGGAAAGAAGACATTAGATGCCGATGATGTGCGTTTTTAAAAATTATCTCCATATATTTTAAATACATAAAAAATCCCTATAAACTTTGAAATTTCTATTTGATTAAATTTTATGATCTTCTTAAAAATACTTAAAATTTACGCAGACAATTTTTAAAAACGCAGATCATCGGTAATTGACATCTACTTTCGGATGGTGAAAACGGTATTTTAATAATTATATTAGATATTGCGTCATCGCGCTTCAAAATTTTCATAGGTTAACATAGGATTTCGCGATCGGTGAGTTTCAGTGCAGCGACCCCTTAGTTCGAATACAGGAGTGGACACTTTTTCACTCAGTTGGAAAATTATAACCCGTGTGACTTATTTACCAATTAGAATAATTGTGTTAAAATTAATGAAGTACAAGCTCTTCTTGCAAACCTTTTAGACACCATGATGTTAATAGCTTTATCATCTTTTTTTCAGTCCAATTGCTTCATATGTGGAATCGGCAAAGATTACTTTGATAAAGTACCTCATGGCTTCGATACTCATGTGCAGAAAGAACATAATCTTGCAAACTACATGTAAGTTAAAGATTGTTTACTTCACATGTTCTAAATTGCTTCGAGAAGTGCGAGACATTTTGTTCCTATTAACAAATTTAAAATATGTTTAAAATTGGTCATCTTAAAGGAACCGTGGATTAGAGATCTGCACGGGCCGATTTTCATTCACGGCACTCGGGCCGGGCCTGGTCTCCACTCTTTTCGGGGCGGGCCGAGCCCGGGCCATACTTTTTTCTGAAGGCTTGGGCCGGGCCGGGTCTAACTTATTTTTTCTGTACAGAGCCGGGACTGGTTTCATTCCTAGTCTTCACTGCCCAAAATTTTCAGCCCTAGTTTTGAGCCAGCCCGTATGAATATCATTGTCTCAGCCTGGCCTAGTCCATTCAAAGGTCAGTTAAATTAGATCTGGCCCAAAAAAATTTGCAAAAAATGCATACATTTTTAAATCGCCATTATTCTACACTTAAGCATTAAAATTTATTCTTTTTAAAGAATAGTAGATTTTTACGCTTATTAAAATATAGCTAAATTAAAATATAGTAAAACGTGTGAAAAGGAACCTGCCTATGACGGAACCCTGTTTTAAAATGAAAAACGTGTTAATCCATGCAAAATTAATATACTAATACGTAAGAAAATAATATATAATACATTTACACTTGCTAAGAAGGGAACTTGTCTACAACGCATTTTTTTTTTCTTTTCTAGGCAGTTCCGTCGTAGAAGATTTTACTGTATAGCATTTTTCAGATTTTTAACACTTCAATACATGGAATATGGATTAACAATATTAATGATAACTGAATCATTTACATATAAGAAATAAACATTCATTAAAATAATAAATATCGCAGCCTGCAGCACTTCTATAAAAATGGAGATTATAAACATGAAAGGAGTTCTGACCAAAAATATTTATCTTAAAAAAAATTAAGATAAATATTTTTGGTCAGAACTCCTCGTACGAGACAAATTTTTAACCAAATCGACGTAAAGATCAATGCTTTGTAGAAATTCACTCGGGCCGAGATTTTAACTTTTTTCTGTGACGGGCTGATCTCGGGGCGAACTTTTAATTTTTGTATCTGGCCGGGTCAGGTCGAATTTCTACTCTATGAGTCGGGCCAGGCCCAGCCTGGAAATTTCGGCCCATGCAGACCTCTACCGTCGATCTTTATTTGATCTAAAATTGACCCAAAAAATCGAAAAGCATTTTGGTGTGTATTATTATCCTCCAATTTATACTGAATCATTTATAAAATACTTCATACAGATGCGATGATTTTTCGCAAAGTTACAAGTATTTAAATTTTGTACACCAAACAATTTCTTGGTCCTTTAATATAATTTAAATCTTTTTTATCAAAACTGATTTTTCAATGCTTTTAGATCCGAAATGCTCCATGTGTCTTAAATTTTTGATCAAAATTCTTGAAAACTGATAAGAAAGAATTCTGATATTGCTTGCAAAGAAATTGTACCGGGTGTCCTAAAAAGGACTGACTGATTTTAAAATTCAATAACTTGCAAACGGTGACATATATTTAAAAAAATCTTGCAGGAGGATTATGCATAAAGCCAAAAGTTTTTTTTTACAGTGATTTTCGATTTTAGTTCGAATTACAAACAATAGATGGCGCTGTAAGCAATAGGTGCTAAATACAAGCTCGATTTTTTTGGCCGATCTCTTCTTCCATGCCGAAAAAGGAGATTAAAATGTATTGAGTGGGTCCCGAAGGACCAAAAATCGAGCCTGAATTTAGCGTCTATTGATCGCAACTCCATCTGTTGTTTGTAATTCGAACTGAAATCGAAAATCACCGTAAAAAAATTTTTGAGCTCATGCACAACCCTCCTGCAAAAATTTTTTAAATATCTGTCACCGTTTGCATGTTATTGAATTTTAAAATCAGTCAGTCCTTTTTAGGACAGCCGGTACTTTAAATCTATTATCAAAACTGATTTTTCAATGTTTTTAGATCCGAAATGCTCCATGTGTCTTAATTTTTGATCAAAATTCTTGAAAACTGATAAGAAAGAATTCCGATATTGTTTGCAAATAAATTGTATATACATTTTAAAATTCGACTACATTAAGATAATTAAATTTGATTTTTAACTTTTCAAATCGCAAAATTTGAATGAAAATCGATCTCTCTAAAAAATTAACTATCCAAGGTATTAAAAAATCGATACACTGATTTGTTTGTAATAGAGTTTTAAGTGATTAAAATGTAAAATCGAGGTAATATCTCAAAAATTAAGACGCATGGAGCATTTTAAAATTTCGTTTTAAAATTTTAATTTTTTTTTAAATCGCAAAATTATAATAACATTGGAAATTTCTTTTAAGGAGTTTTATATATTTATGGTGAAATGTATATTTGCTCAAAATTATATCTTTATGATGAAAATTTAAAAAAAAAAATTAATGCGCACTCTATCTCCTTAATAAGTTACATTTTGCAACATGAAATTCCTTCGTAACAACTGCATTATGTTAACTATTGTGAAACTTTTTTTTTTTTTTTTGAGAAAAACTGTTTTAAAAAAGTAAATGTTGCTGTATTCAAATAACAAAAGTTAAGATTTATTGAAATTTAAAATTTCGCTATTTCATCTAGTGACTATCTGACGAATATAGCTATTTTGCATATTATTTTCATTTGACTACAGTTACGAAAGATTTTTTTAAAAAAAAACGCTTGGAAAATGTCAATTTTTACAACAGGATAAAACAGACACAACAACTTTAGTATTTTTTTTCTTTTATTTATCGTAAATTGTTTGTTTTTGTCTAGTAGCCACTATCTATATTATAAAGGACAAACATATCTGTGCGTAACGCATACGTCATTTTGCGAATGGCAACACTTTGAAATTTGAAATAAAATTTCGGTCTTGCAATTTTCGCTACTGCAAATTTTTAAACTTCTAAACATCGCACATTTTAAATTCTTACACCGTCGTATAAGGGAAAAAATGCTGTTTTAAATGCAATTTGTTTGAAAGCTGTATCTCAATTTATTTTTGATATATTAATTTTTTTGTAGTGTTTAATACCATTTTTCTTATCGTGGCAACAAAAGTACCCCGTTTCTATTGAAAGTCATTGAAAGTAAACGGAAAATAGTCGAAATAGGTGATACTGTAACTTTTTGTTGCCTTTTTTTCATAAAATCTGAAAAAAAAAGTTGAAATTAAAATATGGGCTGTATCAAGAATATTGTCTGTTATTCCGTGATAATGACGTCATATGCAAACTTTTCTATAGACGAAGTTTAAGACTTGGTTGTAAAAGTGGATTGCTTTAGCAGATGCAAACGATGTTATTTTATAAAAAAGCGCCTATTTTAATTCTTAAACCTGAATTATGTTTTGTAGAAGTGCGCCATTTTCACAGCCCAGCTGTTTTGAAATTCTTCACAGGTGAATAGGCTTCACTTTTGAAAATAATGTAAAACTGATAAAACGCAATGTTTTACAAAAATTTAGAGTGCCTTTAAAGAAGAGAGGTGACATGAAAATAATAGCGATTTATCTTACAGAAATTGATGATTCTCGCCCGTATGGATTTGCTTCGCCAAGTTAGATAAGCGAACAAATAATTCGTGGTTTAAAATAATATCATGTTCCTGAAGTGTTTGCCCGAACTTCTCTCGAATAATAAAATTTTATTGCTTTTCTTTAAGACATTCTACTATAATTTTACCAAAATAACATATTTGCTTAATTAAATTTTTCCTAATTTTATATAATCTATACATTTAAAACACAAGTGTGTTCTTTAGTCATCTGCCCTGAGCTTTCTGCTAAACCAAATTTACTAATGAATTTTTTAACTGATAGCTGTTCATTTTGTGTGCCCACCTTAGCTGTTTTTTTTAATATCTCATTATTATATTTTTATTTTAAAAGTATTCTGTGAAACTTCTTCAAAATGATGGTAATAAGATAGTTTTCATTATTGCAGATAAAAGAGAAATAATGAGGTTTGTTTAATTTTATTCACGTAATTATCTGATAAAAATTTAAAATTGTTGATAAAAATTGTTGTATAGGGTTTAGTGGCGCAAAATCCCATTAACCCATTTATGCCTAGCGTCCCATTTTTGGGACGTTTCAAATTTTAATGCATTTGTATAATTTTCTTTTTCTTTATAACATAAAAATTGCATGAAATCATTATTTATAAATGTCTTTATCTATAACCGAGAGATGACAGCACAAGGTGGATATTTATTTACTTAAATTAAGGCTTTTTTCGGTGTTTATAGATTTTTAATTTTTCAAGAGGGCGAAATGTAAAAAGTAAGTTTATTTGTATTTTTTCTATCATGGACCCAAAATCGCAAGTTATAATCTTAGCTTGTGGACTTTTTTGAAATACGTATTTTTTAAATTGCGAAATTAAATGTTCAAGCCTATTTTTTATGCATTTTTGTAATGTACAAAATATAGGGTTCTAGGCGCAAATGGGCACATATTTATGTTAGAAATTTAGGAGACAGTTATTTATGCAATCTCCTTTCGAAGATATATATGAAATAAATCGTTATTAAGTCTGCAATACGATTATTCTTATTTTATTATTAATAATAGTTATAACGTTATTAGTCTCTGCAAAGAAATAAATATATATTTTTTTAGTTCATTAAAATACTAATTATAGTACATAATATACAATTTAAAAACATTTTAAATATAAATATAGGCAAAATATATAATTATGCATATTATTCTACTAGAAATATTCATATTTAGTTCTTTTACATTTTATCAAATAAATACAAAAAAAATTAAGCTTAATTTTTTTTAGTATTTTTCCAGTTCATTTTGCAACATTTTAAAGTGATTTTACCAAAAAATTTGAGAAAACAAAAATTCAGGCACAAATGGGTTAAGGATATAATATTTTGAACGAAAAATGACGTACTGCTTTTGAAAACACGCATTTTTCCTCATAAATTTTCTATATTGTTTTTCCTTCTGCATGTGTACTGATACTAAGATTCAGACACTCGGCGAAATGCTTAATTAAGTGAAAATGAAGTCATATTTAAAAGAAAACGATCATTTTCTTAGATAAAACTAAACATTTTAACACAAATGCGTCTAAGAAACATAAATTACGGAAATTTTTACTCTCCGGAATTAAGATTAGAATCTCCAGTAAAGGGTGCGTCTGTTCGCATAAAAGATGTTGCTGACAATTGTGACTTCAAGTTTTGAGTTAAAATAATTTTTAAATGATCAAACAAAATAATACCAAGCATAAGAGCTTCAGCTGATAGCCACATCCTAATAACTGATCTTTATTATATTTTACTGATTAAGTATCTATATTATAAAGAATAAACGTATCTGTGCGTAACGTTGACGTCATTTTGCAAATGGCAACACTTCACGATCAAATTACCGTCTTCACATTTTCGCTACTGCAATTTTTTAATCTTCTGACCATCGTAAATTTTCAATTTTCGTCGCATAGGGAAAAAAATTACTTTCAAATGCAATTTGTTTAAAAACTGTATCTTAATTGACTGATGTATTATATTTTCTAAAATAATTTTTAAGGATGATTTTTTTTAAAGTTTATCTTATCACGTGCCGATTTCAATACATAATAATAATAAACATTTTGCACATAAAGCAACAAACTTTTTCAGCATTTGTTTCTGACTATTTTTGCATAACGAAATTAATACTTCCTTTATAATCAAATAAATGATTAGTATAAAAAAAAAACCCCCCACCAATCTAACATATTTGTGAAAGACAAATTAACGAAATTAATTCTTCTGTTATAAACAAATAAAAGAATAATATTGTAAAAACACAAATCTAACATATTTGTTATCGTACAATTTAAATTTTTAGATCACTAAATAGGATTTTTTTTTTCAAATGGAGTTTGTTTTCGAAGTTCATCTCAGTTTACTGATTGTCTATGGTTTTAAAACAATTTTAAAGCATGAAATAATTTTTAATTTTATCTATATCGCGCGGAGCTCGATTACGATAATCAGTTTGCCCTTAAAACAAAATAAAGAGTTCATCATTTTCTTACGGCTAATATCCATTTTAAAAAAAACTTCCCTATGAATAAATAGATAAAATAATATAAATAAAACACAAATTTAACAGACATGTATAAGCTTTGAAATTATCAGAATATAAAAGGATGACATAAGTAGCAAAACCTAAGTCAAATAACTCTTAGCATGCGGCTAATAAGAAAATATAGCTTTTGATAAATTTCAAAAATTTATTTGATTTTATAATTCGTATTTTCCATATGAAAAATGCTTTTTTAATGTAAGTGAACAATCTAAAAAATTTATTGCATATAAAAAAATTATTAGTTTTCAATTTTAAAAAAATGTTTTCACCTATATTCTTTAACCCGGGAAGCCCGGGTACGATACCCTAGTATATTTAAATTTCAAAAGTGCATTATGTTAACTATTGTGAAACTTTTTTTTTTTTTTTGAGAAAAACTTTTTTTAAAAAGTAAAAGTAGCTGTATTCAAATAACAAAAGTTAAGATTTATTGAAATTTAAAATTTCTCTATTTCATCTAGAGAAATCTGACGAAGTTATTTTGCGTATTATTAATTTGACTATAGTTACGAAAGATTTTTTTTTTTTTTTTAACGCTTGGAAAATGTCAATTTTTACAACAGGATAAAACAGACACAACAACTTTAGTATTTTTTTCTTTTATTAATCATAAATTGTTTTTGTCTAGTAGCCACTATAGATTTAAATTTCAAAATTGGAAACACATGTTTGGAATACAAGTCTAAGAAATTATATATAGAGCTTTAAACGAACTTTATTATTATTCTTATTATTAAATGATAAAACATAAACAAAGTAAATCTAAAAAGATATACTATCATTGGAGCATCAGGCTGAAAATGGTTATCTTCAATTATTCTAAAGATGAAGTTTTCACTAAACCTTTTTTGATAGAAAAGTTTCCAATATACAGTGTTAGCCTAAATGATTCATCGGGTTTCAAAACGCAGTGTGTTGATAGGTATATGCCCTACAAAGACGAGTGATACATGACTAGATACATACACTCACCAAGTTTAAAAGCCCGCCTCGTGGCCCGAGTGCACGGTAGATGGCAGGCCTATGGTGGTATTCAACAGAGAACTGATACATCGCTAGTCTGAATGGTGTTCCTCTGCTGCCATGCCCCCCCCCCCTCTCCAGGTCACCAGATCTGTATCAAAAACTTCGCGAGTGTATGTATCATTTCATGTATCACCCGTTTTTGTACGTCGTATACTTGTAAATAAACAGACTTTTGAAACCTCATGAATAATTTAGGCTAATCTTGTATATCTTATAAAGATATGAGCTATGTACTTTTAAAAAAAAAATTCTGAAATAAATTTAAATGAACTGGAAAAATATTTCGGAATTCAGCTTTTAATAAGTTATATATGGTATGTCATTAAGAATTCTCTTACAGAAGCTATTAATTGCACGCTATTTCACAATAATATATCATTTATTTTCATCTTTTATTCATCGTTAATTCATCGTTATTTTCATCATTTATTCATCGTTAGTTCATAGTTATTTTCATCATTCATTCATCGTTATTTTCATCATTCATTCATCGTTATTTTCATCATTAATTCATCGTTATTTTCATCATTATTAACTTACAAGGTAACATTTCTGTTTAAAAATAATATCGCCAATTACCTCATACATGATTTTTTTTTTTTTCGTTTTTACGTTAATATTTATGTTTATTTTTAAACAATGTCATGAATTAAAATTATATTTCTTTCGCAGGTTCTTCCTCATGCATCTGATCAACAAACCAGACACGGAATACACGGGTCAAGTAAGTATTTCTATATGACGTATCTTTTGACAACACAGATGTAATAAAGACATGTGTAAAAACACTGTTAATAAAAGGTTCAACTTGTAAAAGAAGTTTGGTTTTAAAATTTTATTATTTTTTTTTTTTTTCAAATTTTACTTCAAAAGATTTTCGTTTTTTCTTGATTGAACCATTTTCCTTCATAAAACAACTTTGTAATACGCAGGAACTGACAAAAGTTGAAAATTCTTAGGCGTCAGGAAAAATTCTTAGGAGCCAGCTTGAAGAATCATTTCTCTGACATTAGCGCATTCACAGCAAAATGGAACACTTGGCTACTCATATTCATATTCGGCTATTTTTGAGTGATATGTGTGTCATTTTGCAGTGAACAAGTTAACTATTCAATAAAAAAAAATCAAAACGAGCAAAAATTTTAAGATACTACTTTTACATTATAAAAATTAAATAGAAACAAAGTATGAAATTAAACATTAAAACAGTACACAAATGAATATCCTTACCTTTAATTTCCAACAAGAAATTGTATACATAAGTTAACAATGCCTTTGAGATTTTGATTTGAAATGCCATGTCATTTTTGTGAGATATACTCGTATCCCACAACTGCCCATTTTGGTACATTCCACTTAATGAAACATCATTTATTTATTTTTTCATTTTCTGCTGGAGTATTTTTAAGGTTTTTAAATCTATGCAAGTGCTCTTTCAACATGCACTTTAGTTTGGCTTAGCAAAAACTCTGATTTCTGAAAAATTAGGGTGAGTTGTTGCGCCGGTATGGTGTATTTTCTTCCACTGCAAATAATCGCGCTATTAAAAATAAATATTTTCGCACATGGAATTTTTGGTTAAAGGAAAGAAATTAAAATTAATAAGTAGATAAAAAAGTTAGTCGCCAAGAGGAATTTTTTAGTCGCTCGGGAGACCTGGCGCCCGCGGTTTGTCGGACCCTGCTTATAATAGAATATTTGCTACAGGAGACTTTTGCTTCAACTTTTAAATCAACATTTCAATAATACTTAACATAGTCACAGAGTAATGAAGTCCAGACAAGTGGAAGAATGGAGGCAGTACAGCATGATACGTTAAAGCAACAGCAGCAGTGGCGCCAACTTACATGGGCCCGTAAAGCGCGAGCCCACCCAATAATTTGATTTCTCTGCTCACCCAATTACAATTGATTTATTCGTTATTTATTTAGTATTTGTTTACTTATTTATTTATTTATTTAATCGTTCAAATAAAATTTGTTTTTATTGAAGTTCTCAAAATAATTTTGTTAAAAAAATAATAAGGACATAGAGTTACACTTACAGGAACACTGAAAGTCCCTTCAGCGGATGTATAATTAAACTTATCTCAAAAACAAATTTCCTGCATATTTTACCATCTGTTTTAACCCGTTGGGGACGAGCGGCACTTATACGTGCCGCATGAAACGCTTATAATCCTTGTTTTTCCTCACCAGTAAAATTTTACTGTAAAATTTGCCTTATTTAATCAGCGCATTTTCTCGATTCAAGAAGACACAAATTTCTGTTTTTTAAAAGCGGTGACTAAAGATTAAAAATTTCGTAAAAGGCTCCCGTCCCGAAGGGGTTAAGGTCTTGAATCGATAAAGCACTTAGGTGACTAAAATGTATGTTTTTCATGACATTTCGTTTCTTGCACTTTCAATAGTTAGCAAATTTTATGTTATTTATTATGCATATTAATGTATTCATAAGGAAGAATTTATAAGAACATAATGTAATAAAATTATGTATTAAATTATAATTAAATTATAATAATTTTATATTTTGCTTGAAGGAAACAATTTCAAATTATCATCTTTAATCATTCGCTCCTCCCTCGCATCTCTCTCCACACGCACTAAGGGGGAAAATTGTATGTTATTTTACTCAAAAATTTCTGACCCCACCCAATATTTTTCAAAAGTTGGCGCAACTGGACAGCAGGACACTCGATATTCTGGAGCACGTACTTCGGTGAAACAGTTAAAATACTTGATTTAACCTAGTGTTGCACTGACCGAAGGTGACTGTTGGAACGTCTAAAACACAAAGTTATGCTTTACATAAATAAGATGTGACGACATAAAAAATGTCCCAGCATTCCACTAGATACAGAAATACTTTCTCATACCAATAAATCAAAAAACACATTTTCGCTTTTTTTTTTTTTTAGGTTGCTCTGAGGCGACGATACAAACAGTAGAAAAGGATTTATTATTATTATTATTATTATTATTATTATTTATATACCAGGTGTCCTAAAAAGGACTGACTGATTTTATAATTCAATAACTTGCAAACGGTGACAGATATTTAAAAAATTCTTGCAGGAGGGTTATGCATAAGGTCTAAAGTTTTTTTTTACAGTGATTTTATATTTTAGTTCGAATTGCAAACAATAGATGGCGCTGTAAGCAATAAGCGCTAAATTCAGGCTCGATTTTTAGTATTTTGCGACCCACTCAATACATTTTAATCTCCTTTTTCCGCATGGAAGAAGAGAAAGGCCAAAAAAATCGAGCCTGTATTTGGTGCCTATTGCTTACAGCGCCATCTATTGTTTGTAATTCAAACTAAAATCGAAAATCACTGTAAAATAAAATTTTTTGACCTTATGCATAACCCTTCTGCAAGAATTTTTGTAAATATCTGTCACCGTTTGCAAGTTATTGAATTTTAAAATCAGTCAGTCCTTTTTAGGACAACCGGTATATAAAAGCAGTATATTTTTCAGAAGATTATATTAAAGTCGGCCTTTTGAACCGAATTTCTGGACGAGACAGCACAGGAAAAGAAAAAAAAAACTGGCGTCAGAAAACGACAATCGCTTATTCTTATAACTCAAGATGTAATTCATTTATCGGAACATAAAAAAACTGTTCGATTACTCAATAGTCATTCCAGCAAGTATCATTGTTTTATGTTTATAAATGAGTCCAAACGTGTGTTAGAAAGTTTCGCGATGCTGAGCGTGGGAAAATATTTTATGGAGAATTTAGTATCATCTCGTTTCTAATGAAATCTTGTACGCACAGTGTTTACTGTCTGCTTCGTAATAGTTATGCGTTATTTGAGGTTTATTATAAACTTCTATATGGTTATTACACACTTCTGTATCCAAATGTTTTAAGTGTAAATCAGTGTTGAATTCAGGAGGGGGAGGGTGGCGGCCCGGGTGGATGTCCTCCCTCCCCGGAAACTTTGAGATTTCGTGTTTTCAAAAGTGCAAATTTGATCAAAAAGAGCAATTTTCCTCCACCCCTTAAGACTCAGCTTCCGAATTTCCCTTGGTTATATTAAGTCTATGGGCTTTTGGTGCATACTTATATTTAAACTATCTTCCCAGGGAATTAAAATGTTTAACATCTTTTTTCAGTCTTCTCTTCTTAAAGGATGTCACTTTTTTTCTTAGTTGTCAAAATACTTCTAAAATCTACGCTGAATTTAATATTTTATGTTTTAAAAACTGACGAACTGGGAGTAAAATTTTAACACTTCCTATAAAATTAAGCATAGATTTTAGAAATATTTTGAGAACTAAGAGACATCCCTTAACCCCTTGGGGACGAGCGACACGTATACGTGCCGCATGAAGCACTCAGAATCCTTGTTTTTCCTCACCAGTAAAATTTTACTGTAAAATTTGCCTTATTTAATCAGCGCATTTTCTCGACTCAAGAAGACACAAATTTCTGGTTTTAAAAAACGGTGACAAAAGATTAAAAATTTCGTAAAAGGCTCCCGTCCCGAAGGGGTTAAGAAGAGTACATAGAGAAAAGAAGTTAAAAATATTAATTTCCTGAGGAGATATTTTAAATATACGAACGCATCAAACGCCCATAGACTTAACATTACCGAGGGGAATTCGGAAGCTGAGTGACTAGCAGCCTTAACTCTATAATATCCTCCCCTCAGCCACAGAAGTCCCACCAGGAGGAAAGTGTCTTAATTCAACACTGGTGTGAATATTTTATTTTTTCATCTACTTAAAATAATCCATGCATGAAAGAGTCCAGCTTAGAAAATATTATCTTCAGCAGTGAATATTAATTTTAATTAAAATTTAAACAAATAAAACTAAAGTCATATTCCACTTCTTTTACAGGAAACTTACGTATGGGAGTTCTATCAGAAGAGATGCTGGGACTTCTTCCCCGTAGGTGACTGCTTCAGGAAGCAGTATGAAGATGAACTGATGGGAGGAACAAGCTAAAACTTTCATGACTGACTTATCATGACTGCAGTGACAATCTAAAACAGCCAACAAGTGTGTCTGGAGCTGGAGAGAAATGGAAGAATTGGTGTAAAGTGACGGACTGTAAAGAAAATTAAATAAATCTTCCAATTCGTGTGCTACTTCAATCATGTGATGAAAATAATGTACAAAGTAAATTATCAAAATAATTCTCATGTTGTGGCTAGATTGATTGTATCAAAACTGTTTTGAAGCACCTTCTCTGTGAAAACACTTTTCTCTTTAAGAACAGTTTCACCAAATGGGAATTATATTAAAAAAAGGAATGAAAAAAAATGTAAATAAAGATTACATTACATTCTTCAATGCGTTGTCTCATATTTTGATGCATTATTATTATTATCATACATATTAAAACGTAAAGGCAATTCTGTAAGATCACGTACAGTAAGAGCAATATTGACACATTTGAGCATGCGTCAACACTTTCTCTACTTTAACTTAGAGCAGGGTTGGCGAACCTTTGAGTATGCGTGCCAAAAATTTCGAAAATATTATGTACCAACATTCAAAGTACCAGAAACATTTTAATTTAGATAAATCAATATTTTTTATAGATTTTTTACTTAGCCCTTTCAGGGACAAGTAATTGTGTTTCTGTAATGTCCAATTCATACCAGAATCTTCCAAACATTTTATTTCAAAATAAGAAAAAGCAATTTTACGACACCCCCCAAAGTTAGAAAAATAAAATTTAATAAAAATTTTCTGGTGCAAATCTTCATTAATTATAGGTGGGAAAAAATATATCCCAGTGGTGGGATATATTATATCCCACCACTGAGATATCGGGATCCCACCCCTGGGGGATCGCCCCCCCCCCCCAAAAAAAATATAAGTCCACCGATTGTCGCGAATTTCGACAAATGGTCGTCGAAAAAAATCAATTTCGTCAATCGTTCGCAGGTCAAAAAATCGCAAAAGAAACGCGAATTTCGTCAAAGGATCGCGCAAAAAACGCCAATTTCATCAAGGGATCGCGAAAAAACGCGAATTTCGTCAAAGAATTGCGGCAAAACGCTAATTTCGCGAAAGAATCGCGCAAAAACCCTAATTTCGCGAAAGAATAGCGCAAAACGCTAATTTCGTCAGCAGATCTTTGAAAAAATGAGAATTTCTTCAAAGAATCGCGAAAAAAATACACAAATTTCGCCAAAGAATCGCTGAAAAAACGCGAATTTCGTCAAAGGACCGCGGAAAAAATGCACCGGGAAGAGATTCCCTTAGGAGCGCATCCACAGGGGTGGGGGGGGGGCGGTCGATCGGGCAAAGAAGGGAAGAAGAAATTTACCAAGTTGGTTTTTAAGAAATCAACATACCATACGCATTTTAGCTTTTAACTGACTAGGATTAGGACATAATCCTTTTTTTCATTCATCAAATACCCCTTGAAATTTACCAATGTGGGTGGCAATAACAGTATATTTTGTACACATTAGTGGGTTTTTTCAGAAAACATTAAGATGCATGAATTTTTCGAAGGACCTCTCTTTTTCTTCTTTCTTTCTTTCTTTGGAAATTGCTATGAATCCCATTCTTTTCTCAAACAATAAAGCACTCCTCAAAAATATCGTTATATAGAAATTAGAATTGGAGCTTCTTTGAAAGAACGAAAAAGTTTCAACACTTTAAAGGGATCCGCATAACGTTGTCAAATTCTGTTGTAGAGATTCAACAAAAGGTACAATCGTGGAAAAAAAAAGTAAACACCCCCTACTAACTTCTCAACAAATTATCGTAGAAGAAAGTTACTGGTACCGAACGATTGGAAATAACGTCTACTTTTAAATGATGTATATAAAATTTGCTTAGGGGGCCATCTACATATTAAAACAAACCATAACTTTTTTTTTTCAATAGCAGTACAATATTCTGACAGCATAAATGAACTCTATACCTTTCAATTAGCCTATAAACAAATTTTTATGCAATTCGTGCCATAAGTTTCCGAGAAATTAATTATTTTAAAACGAGCGTATTTTAAGGGCTGTATCCAAATTGAAGTTCCGTACTGGATTCCGAGGGGATTCCGTACTGGATTCCTTCTTGATCAAGGCACGTTTATGTGTCAATGAAACCTGTTTTGTTACAGGATAGCAGAATAAATTTCAAAAATTTACTCACTTCTATCATAGACGGCCCCTTAAACCATCATTTTGCTGTTTTTTAAGATCCTTTGAAAACTACTTGGAAGAAAAATGTGAAATTTTGGATTTCCATAAAGCAGGATTTAATAAATCTAAATCCATAAAAAAAAATTGTATGTTGCAATTCATAATTTTTTCGAATATTATTTTCATATTTCGTATTATAAAATTATAAAAATTGCAAATTCAACGTATTTATGTCTGGGTATATTAGTATTATTGCTACACAAAAAATTAGCTCATTAGGTGCATAATTTCAGGAGATATAAATAAAAATATGAAAATGTAATTTAACATTAGAAGTACTCAATTTTGAATGTCTATAATTCAAAAACTTATCATTCGAATGACTTGAAATTTGGTTTCTAGGCATATTTTGAACCGAAGATTTGAAATATCGCGTTAAATTTGGGTACTGCCATTGAAAAAAAATGAAGTTTGGATTCGTTTTAATATGTATATGGTCCCCTAAGCAAATTTTATACACACCATTTAAAACTAGACTTTATTTCCAATCGTCAGGTACCAGTAACTTTCGTCTACGATAATTTGTTGAGGAGTTAGTAGGGGGTGTTTACTTTTTTTCCACGACTGTACATGAAGTGGCATCGTCCCCCACTTCAACCCATTAGTGTCAAAAATTATGGCGCCATATGCCTCTTGACAGGACATAATCCTGTTTTGTTCACAAACTGCCGAAACGTCAGTGAGGTTTACCATTGATACCAGAAAAGTGTTTGATTTTCATTTGCTTGTCTGTCTGTTCCGCAAAAACTGCCGTTAAAAGCATTGGATTTATATCTTGGGGGGGAGACCGTCCCGATCGATCCCCCCCCCTCCCGTGGATGCGCGCCTAGGGAATCTCCTCCTGGTGCTAATTATGCGTTTTTTCCGCGGCCGTTTGACGAAATTTGTGTATGTTTTTCGAGATTCTTTGATGAAATTCGCATTTTTTCCGAAATTTGTTGACGAAATTCGCATTTTTTGTGCGATTCTTTCGCAAAATTTGCGTTTTTTGCGCAATTCTTTCCGAAATTAGCGTTTTTTCGGAAATTGTTTGGCGAAATTTGATTTTTTTCTGCAATCCTTAGCGAAATTAGCTTTTTTTTCTGCGATCCTTTGGCGAAATTCGCATTTTTTCTGCGATCCTTTGACGAAATTCGCATTTTTTTCCGTCGTCCTTTGACAAAATGCCCGATTTTTTTGGCGAAATTCACGTTTTTTCGGCGCTTCTTTGACGAAATTCACGTTTTTGCGCGATCTTTTGACGAAATTCGCATTTTTGCATGATCCTTTGACGAAATTCGCGTTTTTGCGCGATCCTTTGACGAAATTCACGTTTTTTGCGCGATGCTTTGACGAAATTCGCGATGATCGGTGGATTTACATTTTTTTATCCAAGGGGGGGGGGCGATCGGGGTGATCTCCCCCCTTACTTGGATCCGCGCCTGTGAAGAGGTATATACACCACTTAGATGACACATTTTGACTTTCAAGGATGTTAAGGGCTCTTCAGATTTCTGAAGGGGATCCTTTTTCAGAGATTATCCTCTTTCAAAAATCTGATATTTAAAAAAATGGATGTGATGGTTATGTTTTTCCGCTTTCGATAATTCGTTCTTATGTATTTTTTAGTGTTGAATCCAAAAATTACCTTCATTTTCTACCATACCATCGCGTCAGGATTTTTCACAAATCGCAAATTTTTAAAAAGTCGAAATATTGCGAAAATCTGCTACTATAAAACAGACGTAACTTTTTTCATAATAATTTATTCATTTTTTTGCTTATACTGTGGATTTTTACAGCTAAACAAGTAAAATATTGCGTATTTAAAATCCTTATAATTTTATTCCATGCGTGTTAGTTTCTTTGAACCGCTCATGCTCTGCTTCGTGCTTTTCTTTTAATCTTCTGTATGGAGATCTTCTATATCGGTATCCTCTTTTATTTTGGCGGTTAATAAGGCTGGAAAATTTGTCGCAGATGTATTTAACCCTTCACTGCACGAGTTTTTCTATTTTTACGAAATTTTTTATTTGAAATCTATATATTGGTCTAATAATAGGAAAAACAGTAAAAAAAATTAAATTTCAAAATTTCAGCTAAAATTTGATATTTTATGGTGTCTGCCATATGTACACATTTAAGGTTTAAAATATTGTATTGCTATATTTTGCAACTAAATGAGTTTAGTTTAATTAATTTTATCTGCTTAACACTCTGCAACAATTATCCATTATATATATAAAATCCAAACGGAAATTTCGTTCCGAACGCCTAGATTTCGAGTGGATTGCATGGATTTTTACGAAACTTATACCGTTAGATAGGTATCGTTTCAGGGAAGGTTTTAAGCTGTAACACATCTTTATCTTTTGCGTCAGGTTAAGAAAAATGCATCAGAAAAATTGACAGGATGATATCAAGGAAGTTTCCATAAGCGCATGCTCAGAAATAATTGAAAAAATTATATAATATTCTTCTCATGAGTAATATATAGAATATTCTTCTCGTGACATATAATATGTTTATGAAAAAAATCCGCAGAACCTCGATTTAGCGTTTGTAAAAAAATAATGAAAATTTAATTTTTTTTTTGGCGATTTAATGCTGGTTGGCGGCATAATAACATTTTGAATGATACTTTTTTTATGATAAATAATTTTTAAGTAAAACCTTTTTCTACTCTTCATACGAAGATAGTTAGATTAAGTTTAGCTTAAATAATTGCATTTTTATTACTACAGTTTTGTCATATACCTTTATAGGTGTATATATTAAAATTTTATTATCGTAATTATACGGTTTAAAACAAAATTTCAGTTTATTAATTTTTTTCCAAATTCAAAATTAATGTCCGATTCGGAACATTGGCAATTTGACTTCGATATTGTTAGTGTCAGAAACAAGAAATGAAGGTTACTGTTGCTATGGAAACAAGTATTTAATATAAAATGTTTAATGGTAGCATATTTAATAAGCCAGCTACTTTTAAAACAAATTTAAAACGGTACTACTTGATTATCCCGTCGACAAAATAACTATCGCCAAACTATAAGATAAATGCCAATAATAGCTGATCGTAAATTTTACATTAACTTGACATTAAACACGGTACACGTGTTTGTTGCGTCATCAAGTGATTTTTAATTTCAATTCTATTTGTAATTTTACTAATTTATTTACAAATTTATTTATTGTTTACAAATCTATTTATTCTTTCGTTGTTTAAAATAAAAATTTTGACAATTTGCATAATTTTAGCCATACCGTTACGAACATTTCTACCGTTTCACATAAACTTGTTTGTGGATCCGATTACGGATAATTGGGAAGATTTTATTGAATGAAAACTAGAGGTTTAGTTTTCTATTTGAATTAGTTATCGATGTTATTTTCCTAGGTTAATAGTTGCATGATTAAAACTGGTATGTAAAAAGAAAGGGCAGTTAAAATGACATTATTTTAATTTTATCCACACAATTCTGCTTTAAATATCCACTTTTACATGATTCACATATTTTAAAATATAAAAGTTAAATACTGTTTTGATTGTATTTACTCTATTGGAAATCGAAGATAAGAAACTGTAGAGATAACCTGCCAAAAGAAGACGTATATTACCAAATATAATGTAACGTAGAGAGAGATTTTATTTATGTTATCAGATCAGCACAAAGTACCAAGCTGAGAAGCCCGGAGTAAAAGACCTAACAAACGAAAGTGAATAACCCAAACATTCTTTAAGTTAAATGGTCAATCTCTGCAGCCATTGCAATTCTCTCTTTTTTAGTAGTGTGGTGATATGATCATAATGGCCGCATTTCCCTCCCAAATTCTACATGATGTACTAAAGTGTTGCTTCTGAATTGCCCGTATTTCGTCTAAGGCATCAGATAATATAATAGCGCAATTGCGTCCGATGCGTATTCAGAAAATGCGGAAGGATCTTCAAGGTGAAGGTCCATATTAATTTAAAATACAGGGTCGGATTTTCCATTTCGTTTGATTGAAGGTTAATTTGAAAAATGGTCCAGCGCAGCGGGCTCAGCCTGCTAGTTATATTAATATTTTTAAGTATTCAGTAAAAATAATGAAGGTAAATCTTACACTAATAACTTGATTGAAATTTTTTTTTGTTTCTGAAGAACAAATTCTAATTTTTTGTATAGTGCAGCCGTTTGACATGGACAAAATAAGTGTTGTTACATGCTTTGGATTGTTCTTGATCAGTTACAGTGATCATATTAGACAAATTCATGGCACATAATGAAAATTATAAGGTTTTTCGGTATGTGCCAGATATGGCACGTCGTGCAGAGAAGGGTTAAAACATTGACCTTCTTTTGTTAAGGCTTTGAAAATTGCTTTGAGAGATTTTCGCTATTTTTTACTTTTTAACTTTGAAATTTACGATTTGCGAAACTCGTGACGTAGTGGTTAAAAATGTAGGACATTTTCGGATTCAGTACTAAAAAATACATCAAAATCAATTATCAAAAGTTAAAAAACACAATCACCGCAGGGTTGTGTTATTAACGTTGTTCACTATAACTAAAAGAATGAAAAATAAGATAAATAATTACCATAGCACAAGAGTAAAAAGAAAAAGAAAAAAAAAGACATTTAATAAATAAATTCTGTTATAACATTTTTAATTTTACGACCTAATAAGTAACAATAAACGATATTTTGAGGAGAGGGCGGAATTATATAATAAGAGTGTTCGATAACCGAGTGTTTGGGTTAATCGGATGTCGGATAATCGAGAGTTTGTAATATTTTTAAGACGCATTAATTATTTCATATTCATTTAATAATTAACTGCAAGGAAGGATTTGAGCAACAGGAATTATGACTACGTTGATTACAGGTCACTCGGTATCGACACCCCTCCCCCCCCCAAAAAAAACGATTCTGTGGATCCGCCCCTGGGGTAGAGTCATAACTTCCGATGCAGTTTAGTAGAGGGACACCATTTTGTAAGAACGCTACCACCAGTATACCATAAAGATCATTTTCTTGCTAAAGAATTAACGATTCATTAGCTAGAAGGTAGTTTTATGCGATAACTGGTGAAAGAATCCTTACAAAATCGGGAGTGGTTTAGCAGCGTGGGAGCCCTGGATTTTTTAAACTAAATCGGCACTTATTTAAGGAGAGATGGAGGGAATGTTTGGTAAGTAAATGTTGATGATGGCATAGCACCCTGAAATCTCTGAAAAATGTTCAAACAAAATCATAAAATCATCAGTATTCAATAGTCGGTACAAAAGTAATCAAATGTAGCAACTAATTTGGGACAGAGGGAGTATATATTTACACATTGTTCATTTTTTTTTTCAATAAAAGTACGTTCATCTTTCTTTTCAAAAGTTGTTTTAGGTCTTTATTTTAGTCTTTTTCGTTAACCTTCTTTTTTTTTTTTTTTTGAGTCAGTAATTTTCCTTCTGTTCGCGTGACAAAAACATACTACTCTCAAAACGGCATGGGATTTCCATCCGGAAATACAAGAGGATTGTAAACTGCTATAGTGTACTGTTAGATACACTTTTTCTCATCCATTTCTCATATTTTCTTTGCCAAAATATAAGTGTAATTTTCTCTTATATTATTTAGCTTGTTAGAATTTCTGAATTAAAATGAAACATAAAGTTCCAAAATAAACGCGAAATATGAATTCAATAGAATTTATTTCTGTTTCTGTACTCTGCAATTTTGTGACATATGTCACAAAGAAAAAGTGTGTATTTGTGTCTGTGGGGGGGCACCAAATTGAAATTTTGCCCCGGCGCATCTTTCTCTTCGCGCGGTGCTACGCGAACGACTGTCCAATCAACACGCTCCCCTTGAAACTGCATCGAGGCTAGCATTTTGCAGAAGGAAAAAGCATAGATTTTAATCGGGCCGTAAAGGTTTCTCAACTAGGGGGCTCGGCCCCCTACGAGCTACGCTCGCCAACCCCCGTTCAGACACCGCAGTTTCTAAAAGCACGCTAATTTGATCGGCTTTAAAAAGATTTTGAAAGATTTAATTATAATTTAAAAAACAGTGGCGAACTCCCTATAAACGGGTTTCTATTCATTTCTCTTTGATTGGGGAATTTTAAGGAAAAATCAGCTGCTGTTAAAAGATAATATGGCTGTTTTCCTCTTTGATTAAATAAAACTAGTTAAACATTTCAAAATAAGCTAATATAAAAGGAATTAAGTAAACAGAGTCTTTGTCTCCCGGTATTTTTTAACAAAGCGAAAAGAAAGTTCTTTTAAATAAGACATTTTAAGCGGGCTCTCATGTCAAGCACACAAGTCGTATGTTTGTTGTTCAATAACTAAATAAATAAATGAAAGACATTTTAAATGTATCGTTTTTAATCTCACGCAATTTAAACCAAACTTTTATTTCTCTTTTTAATATTCACGTGAAAATACTTTTGTAAGAAATGAAATATTATTTACGCTGTCCCAACAAAAATAGTTCAAAAGTTCATCTCGAAATATCAAATAAATGTCTCGCGCAATTTTTAAATTTAAACTGATTTGCAATTTTTTTGTTGTTGTTGTTCATTTTACGTAATAAGTGTAATGTGATGTAAATGTGACGTAATTTCTCCTATTTAAGGTGTCTAACGCATGTTAATGAATTTATTATTTTACAATATCCTTTCTCTGTTATTATTCACGTGTAAATATAGTTTTTATGAAGTAATTTTCAATAAGTTCCTGCTTTTTATACGTAATTATTTAATTCTAATTTGAAAGTTCTTTTTTCTGTTTATAATAGTCACGTGTAAATAATTTTGCAAACATTATTGTTTGCGCTGTTTATACAGTTGGCAACAGGTTAAATTAGTACAATTTTCTAAAATAAGTAAAAAATACCTCTCGAAATTCTGAAAATTTGAATGTAAAATAGAAATAAAAGCTCAAAAAATGAGTCAAATTAAAAAAATAAAGGCATTCTGCACACCGGGAAATTATAACGTATAAAATGATCTAAAAATGATTAAATTCCGATGTATAGTTTTTGCTCCTATAAAACATTTTTAATGGAACGACTTTGTCTAACTTTAGCATTAAATATCTCTTAAAATAATTCTTCGATTTGAAAACTGTCTGCATCAGCGTGTTTATCAATCATTTCTCTATAATACCGCCGATTTTCATATTTTTGTATGCAATATTTTTCTTAATATTAACGGAGAAAGACCTCCGGTCACAAAAAATTCAAAACCGGCGGCGGCGGTCACAGCGTAAGTTACTTTTTTTTTAGAATAGAGAGATTTCTTTTTTAAGGGGTCTCAAGACTTAAAATTGGGAGAAAAATTTAAAAAAGACCATTTTCAAAATTTAGTATTTTAAAATGTATTTGATTTTAAGACACAATTTTAATTGGGATGAAAGACATATGTATGTTCTTTCATTTCATGTATTTTTAAAAAATATCAAGGTGCAGAATTAGCATTTACAGGGGGCTCCAAACTGTTAGACATTTGACGAGTCGAAAATCGGTATAACAGATTACGCGCAGGATTACAAAATAAATTTTGAAATTAGAAGGAAAATTTTAGTGCCCACTTATATTTCAGATTATAATAATTACCCTGAACCTAAATAAATTTGTATTTAAAGCATTTTTATATTTTTAATACAAAGTTGTATTTAGCTATTGTAAAATTTAGAAAATTTCAACAATATAACCACCTAAAAAAATTTTTTTTGAACAATAAAAAGGAAATTTTAGATTTAGTTTATACAGACTAACATGAAATATATGTTTTGAAAAATTTATGAAAAAATATTCAGAAGTTTTTGAGATATCGTGCGTGTTATGCCCGAAAACGTCATTTGAAGAAAAATGACTTCAAAGTTTCGGAAACACCGCTTCTGCTATTGAGCAAGTATAATTCTAAAAGCCGTAACTTCTGTTCTAATGGGAATTTCAAGGAAACAATGGTATCAAAATGTTCAGAAAAGATAGGAGTTTAACATCTAAAAAAAATTAAAATTTCGAAAAATTTAAAGCTTTAAGAGTCCTGAGACCCCTTAAAGAGGGGGAGGGTTTATCAGAATTAGTAGTTCACCAGGTTGCTACATTTCAAAGTTACACTAGGAATTTTTAAGGGACGTTATATATTTTTTAATATTGCTTTTATCGATTTAAAATTAACACACCTATACGTATTTTTTAACGAAGAATTCAAATATCTAATTTTCTTTGAAATCCGACCTCAATTAACGAATATACATTAATTAACATTTTTTTTTTTCGAGCGTATTTTAACTGGCAGCTGTTTAATAAATCATTTGAGCAGCGCCCAGATATAAAATAATACAAATTTAAGATTTATTTAAGAATATTTTCATGGTCCGGGCAACGCCGGGCGGGTCAGCTAGTCATTATTATTTTCTTTTTACTGAAACACACTACACTAGTCTGTAGTAAAATTGCTACGACGGTTTTTATACAGAGTCCCCCACTCTCAACAGTGTCCAACAACTAATTTCTAAGCCATTAGGCATCGCTATATAATTCCAATTACAAAAATGTTTTAAATGAGACAAATAAGTATTTTTAAAGAATTTGTATCAATAAAAACATTTCTTAAAAAATTACGAAATTTAAATTTTTATACGGTTCCGTGGTCCTATAACTTATGCTTAGTGAAAATATCCTAATACACAAAGAAGTAAGACAAAAAAGCCTCAATTTTCTACAATTAAAACTGACCGAGTAATAGCTGTTTAAAGCTAAAGCATCTTTTTTGCTTATTCATAAATTTACTAGAAATATAAATAATCGTCAGATATAAAAAATAATAACAGTTGAGAGTAAAATTAACATTACAATATAAAGTAATGTTAATTATACTTCCATATTTTCCAAAAAAATTCGACTTCAAGGTAATTTATACTCCTTTTAACAAAATGCAATTCACAAAATCTGAAACATCCAATTGACAGTTTTTCACATTGGGGTATTTACAAGATATCTTGCGAATGCAATAAAATGTACATTGGTCAAACGAAACGACCCTTTAAGGTCCGTTTAGGGGAGCATAAAACTGATGTTAAAAATTGTGACATCAAACGTTCCGTTATTGCTAATCACTGCTGGTCCAACAATCATAATTTTAAATTTTCCGAAGCCTCGACAATACAGAAATGCTCATCAATTTACGTTCTTGACTTTTGGGAAGCCTATCACATATGGAAAAATTCAAACAGCTTAGTAAACGATTTGTCCAGTACGCCCAATTTTTCAAAGATAAGGTGGCAATTTCTTTAATTCGTCCTCTTCCCTCCTCCCCCCTTTTTTTCACCTCTTTGTTTGAATTCTCTCGGAAAATCTGGGCAGTTTTGATAGGTCTCCCTGTGTGCGCGTGAGACCGATTCCGTGGTTGTTTGTCAAACGTGAGTTTCATTTTGCCATTGACGGTCAAAATGTAAGGTACGCCTCTCTGGCTCCTACTCCCCCCCCCCCCCCCCGCTCTTTTATTCCACAGTTTTAATTTAATTTTATCTTTAATTTTTAAGCACTGATGACGAAGCCTTAGAGGCTTCGAAATAGCTATATGCGTTTTAAACTTACTTATATTTGTGTTTTGTAACGTTGGTTTTCTCTTTTTAATATATTGGCACAAAGTACATTCCTCCCCCTCCTTTTATGAATTACAATATAAATTTGAAAACTGTTTTGATTCTGATGTATTAAATATATATATACAACTTGTACTAAAAATATAAGTTAAAAAATAACAGAATTTTTGTTAAATGAAATGAGGAAAAACAACAGTCGCAATTCTTTACAAAATGATACCTATTTTAAAATGCGAATACATTATCTAATCTAAATAAAGTTACCTTAAGGCTGTTCTTAACTGCTCTGCTCAACAAGCACAAAACATTTTGACACATTTACAAATTCATTTTTTAACGGAAAGGTGTAAAATTGGAAAGCCTGACCATGAAAGCGATTTGGAATTGAACTTTTTTTTCATTTTTTGATCAATCCATTACCTATTGAGTTATAAGCAATTTCGATCACGTGACCAACACGTTTTTCGACCTTTCTTGAGTGCTCTTTCTTCCTTCGAGCAGAAATTGGGTTCAAAACGCCCACTTTGATACTATTTTCTGAAAAATCTATTGAGTTTGCAAAAAAAAAATGGAAAAAACAGCTCAATGACATAGTTTCTGAACAACAACACATAGCTAGTTTTATACATTTTCGAACAAAAATAAATTATAACCAGAATAAATAATTATAGTCAGAAAGTTACCCTTTTGGATTTGAGAACACCCTTAAAACTTCCTCGAAGTATTTCCCTTCGTCTGTAATGCAGAAATGACACGTGAAATAAATCCTTCTAATACTTTAAGTTCTTTGTGTTACGATCCCTTGAAATATGGTCTAACTCATCTGTGTTATGATGCAGAAAAATGGCATATATCTTGCTATTCAAAGTTTCATACCTCGGCTAATTTTAATATTAGATGAATGGGATTTTTTTTTTTTTTTTTTTTTTTTTGGTCTTACTTGTTAGTGCAATAGGAAATTTTTACTAAATATAACTTGTAGAACCGGGAGATAGTATAAAAATTTAAACGAAACCCTCTGTGTGATCTGTGATCACACTTACCCACTTATTAAAATATATTCCGCCTGTATCAAAATATCGACCATTACGGTACATTATATAGTTTTTGAATAAAAAAACCTTCCAATTGGATGTGAGTCAGAAAATAAGCAGTTTGGATTTGAGTAAACCCCTAATGTTATCAACACCCTTAATAAGATTATTTTTTTCTTCAACCGCTATGTATTTTTAATTTGAATGCTGTAAGAATTGGTCCTATCAAAAACTTGTCTATATAAATGTTGAAGACAATATTAAGAAGATATATAATAAATGCATGCGGATTTTATATCTTGTGAATTGACGAAGTTATGGTCTTTTTTCTTCTTCACCTCCCCCCCCCCCTTTTTTTGTTTTAATTTTTTATTTTATTTTTTGGGGTACGAATTGGTCCTATCAAAAACTTGTCAATGTAAAAGTTGTAGATAATATTAAGAACATTTATAATAAATTTAATTGGATTTGATATTTTGAAAATTGACGAAGCTATGAATTTTTTTCTCCCAAAAGCCCATTTTTAATTTTATCAGAAATCTATGATACGTAAATTTTTGGCCCTATTTTTAGAAGTAATAAAAACTTTAAACTGATTTGATATGTACAAAAATTAAGAAGTTATGGGGGTTTTCCGGTTTTCACAAAACCTCTCCCTATTTCCAACCCCTTGGTTTGATTTTGTCCATTAACGAACTTCACCGAGATTTTATGCCCCTTGATTTTATGTATCAGTTTGGAAGATAGTTGGGCGGAATTATGGAAGTTATCGTGTCCATAAAAAAGTGATATATATAGATAGATAGATAAATAGGTAGATAAGATAGATGGATAGAGGGGTAGATAGAGAGATATATAAATTTTTCTACTGACGATGGTTTTGGGTTCTAGGGCTCATGATCGGTCCAGATCTGCAAAACTTTTTCAGAAATTCCAACATAGGAGCGATCGCAATCGGTAATATTTCATACGAAATCTACCTAAAATTCATTTACACTTGTTCATAGAGAAAATATCGAAATATCATACGCAATATTTTGAAAATTGCTAGCAAATATATGAAAATATCAAAAATACAAACTTCATGATATTTTGAAAATAATTATCGGATCTATACCATAATATATATGAAGATATAAATCCATTGATATATATCACCAAACCTGCTCGTAAGCATTATAAAATAAATATTGAAAATGATTTTACGGTATAAAAGTAGCCCAAGCATACTAAGAGAGTTAAGTGGTCACATTGGCAAGAAATAACGCATTAATAGAAGCGACTCAGTCAATCTGTAGACAATTTGAAAATATGCTAAAACATACGACGAAATTATATATATCAAAAATTACATATACATTAAGATAGATCAGAAATAGATTAAATATACCAAAAGCGAGTCGTTTGACCAGTACCAAATAATGTTTCAATATGAGCCAGTAAAGACTTCATAAAATAATTAGAACTACACAGAAATAACAAAAGCTAAGTATAAAAGTTAAATAGTTCTAAATAAAAATCTGGTGAGAAATATTTTTTTTTAACTTAACAGTAAATTTCCCAGTATGTATTAAGAGGTGTTAGCTTTTTGAAGTTAATATACATTATTTAAGAATTATTTATATAATTATCTGAAATTTGCACAATATATTTACTGTGTATTCAATATGTAAATGCAGCAATATAATAATAATCAATAATCATTCTTGCGTCAGAATTCTTCATTGCTAAATCTGACAGGGGGAACGTAGCGATGTAACATCAAACGAAAAAAAAAAAAAAAAAACATTCTTACGGCAGCATTCCCAATTATTTATTAATGTGTTTATTGTTTACTAGCTAATTTGCCCGGCATTGCCAGGGTACGACAAAAAACAGCACGAACTGCGTAAAAGCTCTGAAAATCACACTAAGATATCGCGAAAAGATTTTAAAACGCTGCACAAATTTCAAGAAGGGAAAAAAAATTACATAAGATTGAAAGTTGAAAGTTGATACTAATGTGGAAAAATTGGTAGGAAATCGCTAAAATACACTAAAAACCACATACGAAATTTCCGAAAAATCCGAAAATTGCTATACGAAATCCGAATAAACTTTATTGAAATGAGGGCAGAAATTACTTTAGTATTATAGGTCAAAAATGGAATGTCAAAAAAATGCAGCATAACGCGAAGAAACGTAAAAATCACATTAAAAATCAGGAAAAGTTCAAAAATCACGATAGTCAGAATTTACTATAATTGGATAAAAGTTTAAAATCTAATTTGTTTGACCTGCGTGCTCTCTTAAAATTTATGTTTGGGAAAGCATGCTAAGCATTGTATCATGTTACTTTTATTCATAATTTAATTTACTTGGACTCCCTTAAATATAGTTAATATAATCCCTTAAGTTAATATTAGTTTTTGTTGCATTAAAATATCTCAATTTGTTGATTTTCTGTAAGCAAGTAATCCCTATTGGTTTACAATGGAAGTCCACAAGAATTTGGCGAAATATTAGAGATATCGCCATGCTGGCGTCACTTTTGGCGACTCATTTTGGTCGCCAAATTTGGAGATATATCGCCAAGTTGACGACATTCTTCGCGGCATTTGGAGACAGAACTGTGTCTCCCCCCTACGGTAACCCCCTTATAGGTATGGCGATGCATTAAATGCTGTTCAATAATAGCATAAAATTTTTTCTAAAAATTTACAAATCGCTGTACGAATTCCGAGTAAGCTTTTATGAAAAGAGAAAAAAATTTACTATATTGGGTTAAAAGAAAGAAACTGTATTCTTTTCACTAATGTGGAAAAATCTTCTCGAAACTTAAAAAAAGACACTAAAAATCGCATAAAAAATTAAATTAAAAAAATCTAATCAAAAAATTGAAAATCAGGCTTCGAGGTGCAAAACTTCATATATAGACGTACCTTTTTCCCAAATTTTGTAGATCTACGTGCAGCGGTCTTTTCAGAACACCGTCGACACGCTCACACACAAACTTCTTTCCTTATTATTATAGATTAATGACGAAGTGATGCAACGATGTATGTCTTGGAAAAAAAATTGCATGTATGTATTTTTCAAAGTTATGAATTTTTCTTATAGTTGCGTCTCTAAATATGTTTAAGGAGTCCCATCTAATTAGTTCTATAAATTCACGGAAATGGTTGTAAATGGGGAAACTGAATATACTTCAGAAATACACTAAACAATTAAAATTAAACACACTTCCTGTTTCCAATAATTTAGTTTTAAGAACTGCTGGACGAGATCAACTTTAATTTATCGATATCGTCTGCTAAATGATAATCTTTGGGTTTCAATATCAATGAAAAGTAATTAAACGTGATATAAAAACAATTCAGTAGGTATCACTACTTTTACGTTCAGCAAATGTTCTCATGTTACCAGTAAATTAGAAAAACTTTGGACCGAGTCAAAAAGTATAAAAAGGCTTGTAAAAAGTATAATAATACTTGCTTATGAAAATCTTATTAATGTGACTAGGCCATGTGTCGGGGAGCCGCTAAGATCACAGCCAATAGTTTGAGTAATGAAAATAAGTTCACATACCCGGAAGCAGACAAAAAGTAAAAATTTTCGACTTGTAACACCCTCCGACCCGAAATGGAAGAAAATTGTAATCCACGTTTTAATTCGATCATGAAGAGTCTTTCTCAATTAAATCTCTAACTAGCAGGATTGATCGAGCTAAGCTCGGTCAAAATTAGCTTTGTGCTTATCTCGATATATTATACCCACTGAATCATTCTTGCTGTTTTAGTTAAAATTAGCTTGACCCTGAGCCATAGAGACCCAAAATGACCCTCTAATGGAATTTTTTCGAACATGCGACCTAACCCAATGCTCTTCTCGAGCCTGAAAACGATGGAATACAAAATTTAGTGAAAATCAATAGTCATTTTCTAGATAAAATTAGCTGGCAGCTAGGGGTCTGGTCATCGGTTTGGAGTCAGCCGACGTCCGAAATGTACGCTAATGGCGCCTGGAGCATGTAAAATCCATCTTGGGTGCAAAGGCCTCCAAGTTACCTGTGAATTATACCTTTGGAAGTGCCTTACCAGGTGAAGGTCTCGTCACCTGATCAAGGTTCTAAATTACGAGACCAACTTGAGTAGAAAAGCGCAGGTACAAACCAACAAGATCAAAATGTTAAGTAACCGGATTAACTAAGTTCACATCTAAGCAGTAGACACAGCCGATAGCATTTTGAGATCTAGGCTCTCGTCAGATTTATTGCTGCTACACGGCGATTAGGCGGCCACCGCCCCGATACCAGGTATCAAACCCGTTCAGCAAGTGCAACCCGGCAGGTTGGGCCTGGTTATCGGTTAGAAAGAAAAAGATAAAATTAGCTTGACCCACGTTAATCCAAAAATGACCCACCAATCGAAATTTATTGAACAGGTAACCTATTCCAATAGTCTTCACGTACTGGAAACGGTATAATATAAAAAATTGTCAAAATCGTTTGAACCTTTTTGAGATACAGAAAACGTGACCCTGACCCATTATACACAAAATAACCCATTAATAGAATTTTCTTGAACATGCGACCTAGCCCAATGGTTTTCTCGTGCCCAGAAACGATATAATACAATATTTTTTCAAAATCGTTTGAGCCGTTTTTTAGATACATCTAGCTAGATTCTGATCCATTAGAACCCAAAATGACCCACTGATGTAAATTTATTGAGCATACGATTTAGCTCCATGGTCTTATGCCTGGAAACGGTATAATACAAAGTTTTGCCAAAATGTTTTGAACTATTTTTATATACAATTAGCTTGACCCTGACCCATTGTGACCCAAAATGACCCACTAATTGAATTTTCTTAAACATGTGACGTAGCCCGATGGTTCACAAGACCTAAAAAAATAGAAAACCAAATTTAGTCAAAATCGTTTCAACCGTTTTCTAGATAAAGTTAGCTTGACCCACAGTGACCCAAAAATGACCATCGAATTTTCTCGAACATGTGACTTAGTCCAATGGTCTTCTCGTAATCCAAAACTGCAGAATATAGAGTACAGTAAAAATCGTTAGAGACGTTTTTTAGGTAAAATTAGCATGACCCGCAGTAACCCAAAAATGACCCATTAATTGAAATTTCTCGAGAATGCGACCTAGCCCAATAGCCTTCTCGTACACGAAAACGATTGGATACAAAATTTAATCAAAATCGATTGAACCGTTTTCTTGATAATATTAGCTTGACCCAAAAATGACCCACTAATCGAATTTTCTCGAACATGTGACTTAGCCCAATGGTCTTCTCATGACCAGAAACGGTATTATATAAAATTCACAAAATCGCTTTATTCGTTTTTAGATACAATTAGCTTGACCCACAGTGACCCCAAATTGACCCACTAATTGAATTTTCCCGAACATGGGACTTAGCCCAATGGTCATCTGATGTCCAGAAACGGTATATTACAAAATTTGGTCAAAATGCGTTGAGCATTTCTTTAGATTCAATTAGCTTGACCCTAATCCATTGTGACCCAAAATGACTCACTAATCGAATTTTCTCGAACATGTGACTTAGCCCAATGGTCATCTCATGTCCAGAAACTGTATATTACAAAATTTTGTGAAAATGTTTTGAGCCTTTTTTTAGATTCAATTATCTTGACCCTGACCCATTTTGTGCCAAAATGACCCACTAGACCTAGCCCAATGGTATTCTCGTGCCCGAAAACGATAGATTACAAAATTTCGTCAAAGTCGTTAGAGCCATTTTCTAGATAAACTTAGCTTGACCCACAGTGACCCAAAAATGACCCACTAATCGAATTTTCTCCAACGTGACTTAGCTCCATGATCTTCTCGTAATCAAAAACTGTAGAATATAGAGTTTAGTGAAAATCGTTAGAACCGTTTTTTAGATAAAAATAGCTTGACTCGCAGTGATAAAAAATGACCCACTAATCTAAATTTCTGCAACATGTGACCTAGTCCAGTAGTCTTCTCGTACCCGAAAACGGTTGGATCTAAAATTTAGCCAAAATCGATTAAGCCGATTTTTACATATAATTAGCTTGATCCTTAACAATAATGACCCAAAATGAAGCACTAATCTAATTTTCCCAAACATGTGACGTAGCCCAATTATCTTCTCGTGCCCGAAAATAGTCAAATACAAAATTTTGTCAAAATCGTTAGAGCCGCTTTTAAGATAAAATTTACATACACACACACAATTTTTGCTCGTATTATAATATAAGATACAAATTTTAATTTTATACGGAAAATGAACGCATTCAAATTTACTAATCAATTATAATATGCCTGTCCCGTCAGCATTATTCATGAGTAACGCTGACAGAGCAACGTAACGATGTACATTAAAAAGAAATAATAATTATAATGTCAGCATTCTCCATTGTTTAATCCTAAAGGACCTGTGCAACGACGGAACAAAGAGCTAAATGTTTTTATTTCAGCATTCTACATTCGTAAACGTAACAGAGCTACGTAACAATATCCCATCAAAAAAAAATATATATCATCAAACGTAACAATCTACATTGTAGGGCAAGCAATTTGACTTCGACAACAATACAGCCAACAATTCAATCTAACAAGCACGCGCTTACAGAACATATAAAAACTTACTGTTCTTAGGATCATCAGTCTAGCTATTGACCTCTCCCGAGAATGACTTATTTTTCTTTCTCTGGTGCTCTCGCTCTGAGTTACTGAGCTTCTTGGTTACTCAGGCGATACGTTGTTGGTGAGTATCATCCCACAGATGGCGAGGATGCTTGTGAAAGTGCAGCGAGTTTCACCGCAGCTGGACAAGGTGTGTTGCCGGATAATGATATCGGTCCGTCTACAGCTTCTCTTCCTCCATTGAGCGACTCTGTTGAGCCCGAAGCGAATCAACCCAGCGAAAATGGAGACGCGTCAGAAGAAGATATCAGTGATTTTCTAAGGAACTACGAGGTACCTGTTAGAAGCCTGGGATACGTTTCGAGAAAAAAAATTGAATCTGTATCTCAAACCTTTGAATACAGCCCGTCCTCCTAACTTTCCTAAAATCCTTATAGTTCCGACAGTCGAAATTTTACCCATAATTTTCGAATGTCCGGATGAAGAACTTGTAGCTGAAGCTGACGCTCTTCTCAGTCACACGGAGGAAGTCGTCAGTGAAGAAACTGCGCCTTCCCCCGAACCTGATGAGAAGAAGAAAAATAAGTTCTCTAAGATAAGAGGCTTCTTTAAGAGATTGCCCTGTACCCGTAAGGTAAAGGACTAACGGGCTTCCGCAACACGCCAGAAAGTGGATTAGGGCTACTGGCGAATCACGGTAAAAAAAAACCATCCATGTGCTTGAACCTCCTGGGTGGATGTGGAATGAAGCCCGAGATCATTTTGATATAATATAAAAGTCATTTTGATGTAATATAAATTTTTTGCAAGTCTTATTTGTGTAATTATCTTAATTTTGCATAATTTAATGTATTTCATTGGACTACGTTACAGACGTAAACGTAACAAAGTTACGTAACGATATCCAGTCAAGAAAAAAAAAATCTTTCCTATGTCAACACTTTTCGTTGTTTATTCCCAATGGTTCATTGCAATAATCTACATTAGAAGATAAAATTAAATGTTCTTATGTCAGCATTATTCTCTGGCCCTCACAGAGGTATACGTAGAGCAGTCCAATCATGAAAAAAATCATTCTTACTTCAGCATTATTCGATGGCAAACATAACAGAGGTAAACGTATCGAAATCCAGTCATGAAAAATAAATTCATTCTTACGTCAGCATTCAGCATTGTTTATCCCAAACGTTGCAATGCAATAATGTACATCGCAAGATAAATTTAAATATTCTTAAGTCTTCATTCTTCGTTGGCCTTCACAGAGGTAAACGTAACAATGTCTGATTATAAAGAAAAACGATTTCGACAACTATGCAGGCAACAATTGAGTCGACAAGCAAGTGCTTATAGAATATTTAAAAGCTACTTGTTCTTAGGAAGTTCATCAGTCTAGCTATTGACCCTCACTTGAGAATGTCTTACTTTTCGTTCTCTGGTGCTCTCGCCCTGAGTTACTGCGCACATTGGTTGCTCAGGCGATATGTTGTTGGTAAGTCTCATCCCACAGATGTGGATGATGCTTCTGAAGGTCCAGCGACTTTCACCTTAGCTGGACAAGGTGTGTTGCGGGATATTGATACCGGTCCGTCTCTTCCTCCATTGTGCTACTCTGTTGAGGCCGAAGCGAATCAACACAGCGAAAATGGAGACGCGTCAGAAGAAGATATAAGGGATTTTCTAAGGAACTACGAGGTACCTGTTAGAAGCCTGGGGTACGTTTCGAGAAAAAAATCGAATCTGTATCTCAAAGCTTTGAATACAGCCCGTCCTCCTAACTTTCCTAAAATCCTTAGAGTTCCGACAGTCGAAATTTTACCCATAATTTTCGAATGTCCGGATGAAGAACTTGTAGCTGAAGCTGACGCTCTTCTCAGTCACACGGAGGAAGTCGTCAGTGAAGAAACTGCGCCTTCCCCCGAACCTGATGAGAAGAAGAAAAATAAGTTCTCTAAGATAAGAGGCTTCTTTAAGAGATTGCCCTGTACCCGTAAGGTAAAGGACTAACGGGCTTCCGCAACACGCCAGAAAGTGGATTAGGGCTACTGGCGAATCACGGTAAAAAAAAACCATCCATGTGCTTGAACCTCCTGGGTGGATGTGGAATGAAGCCCGAGATCATTTTGATATAATATAAAAGTCATTTTGATGTAATATAAATTTTTTGCAAGTCTTATTTGTGTAATTATCTTAATTTTGCATAATTTAATGTATTTCATTGGACTACGTTACAGACGTAAACGTAACAAAGTTACGTAACGATATCCAGTCAAGAAAAAAAAAAATCTTTCCTATGTCAACACTTTTCGTTGTTTATTCCCAATGGTTCATTGCAATAATCTACATTAGAAGATAAAATTAAATGTTCTTATGTCAGCATTATTCTCTGGCCCTCACAGAGGTATACGTAGAGCAGTCCAATCATGAAAAAAATCATTCTTACTTCAGCATTATTCGATGGCAAACATAACAGAGGTAAACGTATCGAAATCCAGTCATGAAAAATAAATTCATTCTTACGTCAGCATTCAGCATTGTTTATCCCAAACGTTGCAATACAATAATGTACATCGCAAGATAAATTTAAATATTCTTAAGTCTTCATTCTTCGTTGGCCTTCACAGAGGTAAACGTAACAATGTCTGATTATAAAGAAAAACGATTTCGACAACTATGCAGGCAACAATTGAGTCGACAAGCAAGTGCTTATAGAATATTTAAAAGCTACTTGTTCTTAGGAAGTTCATCAGTCTAGCTATTGACCCTCACTTGAGAATGTCTTACTTTTCGTTCTCTGGTGCTCTCGCCCTGAGTTACTGCGCACATTGGTTGCTCAGGCGATATGTTGTTGGTAAGTCTCATCCCACAGATGTGGATGATGCTTCTGAAGGTCCAGCGACTTTCACCTTAGCTGGACAAGGTGTGTTGCGGGATATTGATACCGGTCCGTCTCTTCCTCCATTGTGCTACTCTGTTGAGCCCGAAGCGAATCAACACAGCGAAAATGGAGACGCGTCAGAAGAAGATATAAGAGATTTCCTAAGGAACTGCGAGGTACCTGTTAGAAGCCTGGGGTACGTTTCGAGAAAAAAATCGAATCTGTATCTCAAAGCTTTGAATACAGCCCGTCCTCCTAACTTTCCTAAAATCCTTAGAGTTCCGACAGTCGAAATTTTACCCATAATTTTCGAATGTCCGGATGAAGAACTTGTAGCTGAAGCTGACGCTCTTCTCAGTCACACGGAGGAAGTCGTCAGTGAAGAAACTGCGCCTTCCCCCGAACCTGATGAGAAGAAGAAAAATAAGTTCTCTAAGATAAGAGGCTTCTTTAAGAGATTGCCCTGTACCCGTAAGGTAAAGGACTAACGGGCTTCCGCAACACGCCAGAAAGTGGATTAGGGCTACTGGCGAATCACGGTAAAAAAAAACCATCCATGTGCTTGAACCTCCGGGGTGGATGTGGAATGAAGCCCGAGATCATTTTGATATAATATAAAAGTCATTTTGATGTAATATAAATTTTTTGCAAGTCTTATTTGTGTAATTATCTTAATTTTGCATAATTTAATGTATTTCATTGGACTACGTTACAGACGTAAACGTAACAAAGTTACGTAACGATATCCAGTCAAGAAAAAAAAAAATCTTTCCTATGTCAACACTTTTCGTTGTTTATTCCCAATGGTTCATTGCAATAATCTACATTAGAAGATAAAATTAAATGTTCTTATGTCAGCATTATTCTCTGGCCCTCACAGAGGTATACGTAGAGCAGTCCAATCATGAAAAAAATCATTCTTACTTCAGCATTATTCGATGGCAAACATAACAGAGGTAAACGTATCGAAATCCAGTCATGAAAAATAAATTCATTCTTACGTCAGCATTCAGCATTGTTTATCCCAAACGTTGCAATACAATAATGTACATCGCAAGATAAATTTAAATATTCTTAAGTCTTCATTCTTCGTTGGCCTTCACAGAGGTAAACGTAACAATGTCTGATTATAAAGAAAAACGATTTCGACAACTATGCAGGCAACAATTGAGTCGACAAGCAAGTGCTTATAGAATATTTAAAAGCTACTTGTTCTTAGGAAGTTCATCAGTCTAGCTATTGACCCTCACTTGAGAATGTCTTACTTTTCGTTCTCTGGTGCTCTCGCCCTGAGTTACTGCGCACATTGGTTGCTCAGGCGATATGTTGTTGGTAAGTCTCATCCCACAGATGTGGATGATGCTTCTGAAGGTCCAGCGACTTTCACCTTAGCTGGACAAGGTGTGTTGCGGGATATTGATACCGGTCCGTCTCTTCCTCCATTGTGCTACTCTGTTGAGCCCGAAGCGAATCAACACAGCGAAAATGGAGACGCGTCAGAAGAAGATATAAGGGATTTTCTAAGGAACTACGAGGTACCTGTTAGAAGCCTGGGGTACGTTTCGAGAAAAAAATCGAATCTGTATCTCAAAGCTTTGAATACAGCCCGTCCTCCTAACTTTCCTAAAATCCTTAGAGTTCCGACAGTCGAAATTTTACCCATAATTTTCGAATGTCCGGATGAAGGACTTATAGCTGAAGCTGACGCTCTTCTCAGTCAGACGGAGGAAGTCGTCAGTGAAGAAACTGCGCCTTCCCCCGAACCTGATGAGAAGAAGAAAAAGAAGAAGTTCTCTAAGATAAGAGGCTTCTTTAAGAGATTGTCCTGTACCCGCAAGGTAAAGGACTGACGGACTTCCGCAACACGCCAGAAAGTGGATTAGGGCTACTGGCGAACCACGGTAAAAAAAACGCATTCATGTGCTTGAACCTCCCGGGTGGATGTGGAATCAAACGCGAGTTCCTTTGTATACATTATACATACCTCTTTGATGTATATGTATACATTTTTTCGTCGTATTTATATAATTAACTTTTCATAATAAAATATATTTAATGTGTATTTAATATTTAAATGCAGCAATATAATAATAATCATATATTGTCTCGACTTATAAACGGGCTCTCATGTCAAGCACACAAGTCGTATGTTTGTTGTTCAATAAATAAATAAATAAATAAATAAATAATAATAAAGTTTTTCTTACTTCAGAATTTTTCATTGCTAAACCAGACAGGAGAACGTAACGATGTACATAAAAAAAAAAAATTCTTACGCCTACATACTCTATGATTTATTAATGACGGAGTGACACAACAATGTACAACATAGAATAAAGAATTGTATGTAGGGTAAAAGCACCAATAGTCGGCCACTTAAACGCCTTCTTTTAGTATATAGATCAAAGCGGAATTTTTAAAAAATATACAACATTTTTAACAGTGACACATGTTAATGTATGCTTTTTTTATTGTTTCAGCAATTGTTTTTAAAAAACTGATTATAGGTTTTATTTATAAAAAGTTAAACTTAAATGTAGCAAAGCCGTTAGTAGTCGGCCACTCAATTCTAGTGTCAAAAAGTATTCCGATGCATTACGCTCAATGCGAAAAAATTGCTTGAAGCGTATTTTAATGATGTTGGTCATTTCAAACATAATAAAATTGGTATGCATTTATGAAGTGCACTAAACTATGCATTCTTGAAAATATGGGGTCCAAAGTACTCATTATTCATTTATAATATAAAAAAAGGCCCCGCAAAAGAATTCCTTTACATAATAGTGCCAGGGAAAAAACGGTTTGCAGCGTATTTTAGTTCTGTTACACTATATCAAATATAATGAAATTGATATACTACATTACTGAGGCTTACTGCAATATACTTGTTGTATAACATGATATGCATAGCATTTATCGTTCATTTACAGGGACACACAAAAAATTCGATACAGTACTGTATCTTTCTATTAGCGATAATTGCTGGAATTGTGATTTCGTTTATGACATGCATTTTTAAGTTTAATTAAATCTTTGCTTAGTATGCGGCGTGTATAACTGATATAGATCATATACAAAGCTACACAAAAGAGTTTGTAAGCTTTGCGGAGTATCAGCGTGAATGGCTTAAAAGAGGCTTTTATGCTCTTTCAAGCTGAACTATATTTAGTATACTAAGAGATGTTTGTATAATATATATAAAATCATATACCGGGCCACGCAAAGAACTGAATACATGACCTCCCAGGGATAATAATGTGTGGAAGTATCATTTCAGTAGTTTTAACCACGTTTTAGCCTTAATTAAATTTTAGCTTAATATGTGCGGCATATAAAAACCTATTGGTAATATACAGGGCTGTACAAAATAATTCAAGTATGTTTCCGTATAGGGGTAGAAATTGCTGAAGGTAAATTTTCAACCTGTTATGCATTTTCTTACTATACTAAGTGTTATTATACTATGTATAAAATAATATACAAATCTTTAGATTAAATACAGGACTGCGCAAAAGATACAGCAACCTCGTCGAGCAGCGGTCTCTAAAACTCAGTAATTCACGAAAGCCACGATCACGAACGAACGAAATTCGTTAACGCCGCAATCAGTAACGAACGTATGAGCTAATAGCGCTAATCAAAACCGAAAAAAACATCACTCAGTGCAGCAACCTCGTCGTGTAGCAGTCTCGAAAACGCACTAAATTCGCGAAAGCCGCAATCAGAAACGAATGAAATTCGTTAACGCCGTAATCAGTTACGAGCGTATGAGCGCATAGCGCTCTTGAAAACCGAAAAGACATCACTGGGTGCAGCAACCTCGTCATGCAGCTGTCTCAAAAACGCAGTAATTCGCGAAAGCCGCAATCACAAACGAACGAAATTCGTTAACGCCGCAATCAGTAACGAACGCATGAGCTAATAGCGCTAATCAAAACCGAAAAAAACATCACTCAGTGCAGCAACCTCGTCGTGCAGCTGTCTCAAAAACGCAGTAATTCGCGAAAGCCGCGATCTCAAACAAACGAAATTCGTTAATGCCGCAAAGCTAACGAACGAATAAGCGCATAGCACTCATTTAAAAAAAATCACTGGATGCAGCAGTCTTAAAAACGTACTAAATTCGCGAAATCCGCGATCACAAACGAACGAAATTCGTGAACGTTGCAGTCACTGACGAACGTATGAGCACAAATCAATTTTATTTAACTTGTGCATGAATGATATTTATTTAAGTCTTATTGAAGTCTTATTAAAGTCTTATTTATTTAAGTTTTAAGATATATTTTAATTCTTTTTCTCATTTTATATTTGTAAAAACTATGAAGTCTAAAAATGCAACACTAAAGTAAATAATAATGACATCGCATGATCCAGGGCAAAGTGCAAGGGAATTTCTTGGGTGCATTTGTGATAAGAGCCGTTGTGAGGGCCGCGATTTAGACGCTATTTTATTACCCAACAGATGGGTAATAACGCCTAATAGCATTGGTCAAGAAATCACGCCACTATATTTTATGAATAGCTATCTGCTAAAATAGTCTTCCTTATATACATAATCAATAAGTTACTGTATCAAATCCTATATTTGTTTGGGGGAAAAAAAAATCTAAAACTAAGCCGTAAAAATTGGTAGGATCTTAACGTGGCGTTATTATTCCAGGATACCTTATATATAGTGTACATAAAATAAAATCAAGTAAAAGGTTATATAAATCTCAAATTGCGAAAATCAAATTATTAAAAATAGACTCAAAAAAGTGAAATGGCCTTTTAGCCAGTAGTCAACCGTGGTGGCCGATTACTGAACATGTAAGTAAATATAATACCCAATAATCGGTCACATTAAAATTAATTAATACAAACGCATTTATTTAATTTTGATACTGAAAAACATTAGTTTATTAAACTTTTTAATAGTAGTCTTATAATTTTTAGAAAATAATAAAAAATAAATTAATACTAGTCTTTTAAAAATTTTGTCATCGGTTAACAAAAAAATAGCAAAAACGGTTATTTGACCGCAACCAAATAAACAAGTTGGAAATTGCTCGTCAAACGTGGCAAATGAGGTGCGTTCGTACTATAACTAGTTTTATAATTATTTTTTCCACCCCATATTGTACTGAATGTATAATTTTTTGCACTTCATAAGGTGCATAGTCTGTAACATCATTAAAATGCACTTCCAATAATTTTTTTCCCCATTCCCCGTAATGTAACGGAACACTTTTGACTGTCCCTGCAATTAAACTATACATCCGATTTTCATAAAATTTGAAATGACAAAATTTTGCAACAGTTATATATTTAAAATTTCAGACCATTCTGAAGGCTGTAACATCATTAAAATGCACTTGCAATAATTTTTCCCATTGGTCGTAATATAAAGAAAAACTTTTGACTGTCCTTGTAATTAAACTATACATCCGATTTTCATAAAATTTGAAATGGCTCGACAAAATTTTGCAACAATCCTATATTTAAAATTTCAGACCATTCGGTTGGGTAGTTTTTGCTCTGTTACACGCGGACGGACAGACAGACCGACGGATGGACGGACGGACGGACTGAACGACGACTATAGGTGCTACGTACTTATATAATTACGAACGCACCTAAAAATGGCTGATTACTAATCAATTTCAAAAGTTTCCAATCATTTAAGATCGACAATACGATATTATCAACTAGTGAATGAGATCAACATCAATTTCTGGATATCCTTTTATTAATGGTAATCTTTCAGTTTCAATTTGAATAAAAAATAATTAAATATGATACAAAATTAAAATCTGGTAAATGTCGCTACATTAACTTTATGCAAATGTTCTCATGTTACCAGTAAACTAGACAGAAAAACTGTGGGCCGAATCAAACTGTACAAAAAGATCGACATAATACTTGCCTATGAAAATCTTCATAAATTGAGTGGACGGCCCTTTCCGTATATTAGTGAGCCCTAGGATCTGTTTGTAATGTACGGATTTCCTTTGGAGGATTCTATTTGGATGTATTTGTTAATTTTTTGTGGGAGTGCGTACTTTTTGGCATCTTAATAATGATGTGATCTTCAGAAGACATTAATTAATGTATATTACAGCAGTTAATCTATAAAAATCTGTGAGTATTAATGCTCAATGTAGACAAATTCTTTGCTGAAGACTACTTTTAACTCGTTAAAGTTTAGTTGAAGTTTTTGTAGTGGAAACTACCTCAAAAGAAATTCCCGCGTATTGCTTAATTTATAGCAAGTCACTATGATAACATAATTATCAAACATTCTTTGTTTCAATAACATAAGAATAACAATAGGTTCATATTCAGTAGATATTTAGTATAATTTAGCGGAATCTGTTGTAGAACATTATACAATATAACAAAGCGAAATATACTAATACTAAACTTGTGAATTTACATTGCATGACATTTTTTAATTAAAAATACGCGAATTTCCATAACCCACACAGTCCGTGTTGATTATTAATATCCAATCCATCGAAATTTGAGTAGTACTTCATTATTCTACAGTTTATTTTTCTGTTTTGTTTTATTTTTAATTCGGTATTCTTTTAAAAACAATTGTGGTACAATAAATTCTCTGTATTCCATAGACACAAACAAACGCACTGCGCTTTTATTAGCCTCCGGTACGGTATGCTATTTCTTTCTCCCAGCTTATTTTGTGTCCAAAACATAACATTACCTTACAGACTCTAGCCGTAAAACAAAGCATTACGATTCAATACCCTTTAGCATTTTTTTTTAACTGCTAAGCATCGTACATTTTCAATTTTTATACCGTCGTATTGGAAAAAAAAAAAAAGTTCTTTTAAATGCATTTTGTTTGAAAAATGTACCTCAATTTATTTTTGAAATATTAATTTTTTTGTAGTTTTTGGAGCCATTTGGCACGGAAGTACTCGATTTCTGTAGAAAGTAAAGGAAAAATAGTTTTAAAATAGTAATTATATATTTTTGTTGCCATTTTCTCGTAACAACCGAAAGAAAATGCAATAAAATACGTGCTATTTTGAAAAAAATATAAACGAATGATTTCTGTTAAAACAATGGAGCTATTATATACTATATTTAATTGTAAGTATCTATGAATCATTAGATAGCCGGTTTTTTCTTTTTTTTTCGATTTTCTTGAATGACGGAATCTTTTTGCTGCATTTGTGCATTATTTCGCGATAGTGATGCGCTATGCATGCTTTACTGTAGATGTTTAAGAGTAGATCGTAAATGTGGAATTCTTAAGCGAATGCGAATGACGCCATTTCACATAAAATAAAACGTGTGCTTTACGTCCTAAAATTGAAATACGTTTTGTACTGCAATAGAGTACCGCTTAACCGAGTTATTTTCTTCTGATGGACTGGTGGCTTCTATTATTATGAAACAGCCATTATAATTGAAGTGTTAGGTGAAGATGAAAGAGCAGCCGTAAAAAAAATTATCCCCCCCCCCTTTCTGACCAGAAAATCAGAGTTCTGACTTTTTACGGCTGCTCTTTCATCTTCATCTAACACTTCATTTATAATGGCTGTTTCATAATAATACAAGCCATCAGTCCATCAGAAGAAAATGAAGTAATGGAAATGCCGGTGGCGACACTAAATTCTGAAAAAGCAGAATTTCTGTTCTCTAGTTACTAACTTTTATTATTCCGTCTAGTATGTACTGTATGCAATGTATGTACTATACGTTACATTGCATATACGTGAATGTACTATGCTAATATAATACGTTATAATATTATTTTTTATTAATTTTTACTATTTGTTATAAATATTTGTTATAATTATTTATTATTATTATTTGTTATGATTATTTATAATTATTTATTATTATTATTTGTTATAATTATTTATAATTATTTATTACTATTTATCATTATTAAATCATTATTTATCATTATTATATTAATTTAAAAGGTAAAAGTATTTCTTTAAATAATACCTTCTCTGGATCATAAAAGACATTGTTTAAAGTATCACAAGTTATTTTCTATTAACAAAAATTCAAAAAGAGATAACATGACCTAACAATCACAATCCGTTTGCTTTAACAATGTAAAGAAACCATTAAAACGACGAAAGAAACGACCTTTAATGATGTAACAATATGTGTTTATATCCTTCAACAATGCACCGTAACAAACGCTTTCGAGAGTAAATTAGTTATTTGGAACATTCATATTACATTTCAGTCTTTAGTCGCTTGGGAACTTTTTACGAATCGACAGAATCGAGAGGAGACGTCTTAAAAACATGCAGCACTGAAAGCAAACACATTTCCAAAAATATGGACATTCTAGTAATGGAAAACATATAGCATAGATTAAACAGTGTAAGAATGCTGTTTCAATAAAAATTTAAATAAAAATTATACAAATTAAGAAATTTAAATATTCATAAGGCCCCTGAGTCCTACAAGCTATACTTATAAAAAATATCCTCAAGCCTAAAGAAAATAAAAATTTTCCATCTTTCTGCGATCAAAACTTGCCGAATTATGATTTGAATTGTATGAAATTGCGATGTTTTCAGAAACTAAAAGCTCTTTTCTCTATTTATAATGTACGAATTTCCTTTGAGGGATTCCACTTGGGTGTATTTGTTAACTTTTTATGAAATTTCAGATATATCTGTATACCTAAGATGTATATTAAAGAAAATACACACATCAAATAAGAGTACCCCTATGCCTATCCTATAGCTTTTATAACCATTGTATCAAAATTGCTCAAATTTCTTTTCTTCATCACCACAATGTTAAAATATTAATCGAAATATAAATATTCTATCACTATTTTGACAGAAAATAGTTAAATGTACAAATTGATATGATACCTTTTGTATTTTGAGAACATTCCTATTCAATATGTTTATAAATAGACTTAGACAATCAGCAAATCAGCTTAATGACAACATTGTTTCTTTGTATTTGAATGAACTTTTATTTTTCTGACAATCCTTATCCTTAATAATACCCTGTATTGTTTAATACTTTCATAGGTTAATTTTGGGTATTAGCTAGTGATAAAATAATAAAAAATAAGTGATGGGTTAATGAATTTGTGAGTGGAAAGAAGCCATTAAATTTTTTTGTGTAATTTGATTTAAGAATAAAAATGTAACTGAATTCAATTATTGGGAATTTAATTTCAATTAAAGTTTATTATATGCAAATATAAAAATGCAAATATAAAGCTAACTATGCAAAAATGCGTATTACAAAGTTTTAAGTATTCGGTTGCCGAATACCGAAGCTTCGGTATACACTTCGACCAAAACTTCGGTATTCGGCAAAATTGTTGCTTCGGTCAATCCCTACTTTTAACTCGATTTTTTGTAGTGGAAGCTATTGGAAAAAGAAATACAGGCGAATACTTTAAAGTATAGTAAGTCATTATGATGACGTAATAATCAAACATTTTAGATTTATTAACATAAAAACAACAATGGGATTTTATTCAGTAGATATTTAATATCATTTACCGGAATCTGTTGTACGACATTATACAATATAACAAAGCCAAAAGTTATAATACAAAACTTGTGAATTCATATTGCATGATATTTTTTAATTAAAAGTACACGAATTTCCATCGCCCACACAATCCGTCAAAATTTGAGTAGTGCTTTATTATTCTATATTTTATTTTATTTTGGTTAATTCTCTGAATTTTATAGACACATACAAAAGTATTCCGCTTCATAAAAATTAGTGCTTTATTATTCTATAATCTTTATTTATTAGTAGTGCTTTATTATTCCAAATATTTTATTTTTAAATTTTATTTTATTTTGGTCAATTCTCTGAATTTTATAGACACATACAAAAGTATTCCGCTTCATAAAAATCTATGACTATTAGTGCTCATTGTAGACAAATTAATTGCTGGAAGACTACTTTTAACTCAATTTTTTGTAGTGCAAGCTTTTAAAAAAGAAATACAGGCGAATATTTTAATGTATAGTAAGTTATTATGATGACGTAACAATGAAACATTTTTTAGTTTCAATAACATAAAAACAACAATGGGATTAATTTCAGTAGATATTTAATATCATTTAGCGGAATCTGTTGAATGACATTATACAATATAACAAACAAGAAGTGATATCATGACATAACAATAGCAGTCCGTTTGCTTATTGCACTGTAACAAATTCTTTCAAGAGTAAATCAGTTATTTGGAACATTCATATTACATTCCAGTCTTCAGTCGCTTGGGTACCTTTGACGAAATGACAGGATCGAGAGGAAACGTATCAAATACATATAGTATTGAAAACAAACACATTTCCAAAAATACTGATTTCTAGTAATGGAAAACATTTAGCATAGATTAAACAGTGTAAAAACAATAAAAATTATACAAATTAAGAAATTCAAATATTTATAAGGTCCTTGAGTCCTGCCGGCTATGCTTAAAAAAAATATCCTCACGCCTAAAGGAAATGAAATATTTCAATCTTTCTGCGATCAAAACTTACCGAATGATGATTTGTATTTATAGAAATTGCGAGGGGTTGAGAAACTAAAAAACTTTTTTTTCTATTTATAAAGCACGGATTTACTTTGCTGCTTAGGTGTATTTGTTAACTTTTATGAGATTGCGTACTTCTTGGCATCTTATTAATGATGTGATCTTCTGACGACTTTAATTAGTGTATATTATAGCAGTTAGTCTATAAAAATCTATGACTATTAGTGCTCATTGTAGACAAATTAATTGCTGAAGACTACTTTTAACTCGATTTTTTGTAGTGCGGAAGCTTTTAAAGAAGAAATACAGGCGAATACTTTAATGTATTGTAAGTTATTATGATGACGTAATAATCAAACATTTTACTTTCAATAACATAAAAACAACAATGGGATTATATTCAGTAGATATTTAATAGTATTTACCGGAATCTGTTGTACGACATTATACTATATAACAAAGCCAAATATTACAATACAAAACTTGTGAATTCAACTTGCATGATATTTTTTAATTAGTACACGAATTTCCATCGCCCACACAATCCGTCAGAATTTGAGTAGTGCTTTATTATTCTATATTTTATTTTTCAATTTTATTTTATTTTGGTTAATTCTCTGAATTTTATTGACACATACAAAAGTATTCTGCTTCTATTACTAATTTTTTTTTTTACTCTCTCTAGTATATACTGTATGCAATGTATGTACTATACGTTACATTGCATATACATGCATGTACTATTATAATATAAATACGTTATAATATTATTTTGTTATAATTGTTTATTGTTATTTATCATTATTATTAGATATAATAATTTTGTTACAATATGTGTAGTGTACACAGGTAAGAGAGATATTATGAACGAGAAAAAAGTTTGGCAGAATTTAAAAGGTAAATGTATTACCTTAAATAATAGCTTCTCTGGATCATAAAAGATATTGGTTAAAGTATCAGCAGTTGTTTTCTATTTATAATAACACGAAATGGGATATCATGACCTAACAATCACAATTTTGTTTACTTCAACAATGTAAAGAAACAATTAAAATAAAACGGCGAAAGAAACGATCTTTAATGATGCAACAATGAGTGTTTATATCCTTCAACAATGCAGCGTAACAAACGCTTTCAAGGGTAAATCAGTTATTTGGAACATTCATATTACATTCCAGCTTTAGTCGCTTCGGAACTTTTTGCGAACCGACAGAATCGAGAGGAAAAAGTCTCGAAAACACATAGTACTGAAAGCAAATACATTTCCAAAAATAGGGACATTCTGGTAATGGAAAACATTTAGCTTAGATTAAACAATGCAAGAACAGTTAAGAATATGCAAATTAATTAATTTAAACATTCGTAGGGTCCTTGAGTCCTACAAGCTATGCTTATAAAAAATATCTTCAAGATTAAAGCAAATGAAATATTTCAATCTTTCTGCTATCAAAACTTACCGAATGATGATTTGAATTTATAGAAATTGCGATGTGTTGAGAAACTAAAAACCCTTTTTTCTATTTATAAAGCACGGATTTCCTTTGAAGGATTCTGCTTGGGTGTATTTGTTAACTTTTATGAGATTGCGTACTTCTTGGCATCTTAATAATGACGTGATCTTCAGACGACTTTAATTAGTGTATATTATATCAGTTACTCTATAATAAAAAATAAAAGTGCCCAGCTAAACTGATGGCATTGAGCTCACAGACTATTCAGACTAATTGCATATTATACTCTTATTTTAAAGAATATTGCCCCTCAAAAAAATAATTGAAGGGGGATTAGCCCCAGTTTCCCCCGTTATACTTAAACAATGAACCTCCAAATCTAATCAGGGAAGCTCCTTAACATAATAAACCGGTATATCAAATTTAGAGCAAATCGAATAATCCTGCAAAAAAAACATTTATCAAAATTAAGGGGGGTGGACTAGCTCCCTTTTCCCCCCTTTATCCTTAACCAATGAACGCCCAAAACTAATCAAGGAAGCTCCTTAACATAATAAACCGGTATACCAAATTTGGAGCAAATCTAATTCCGCATGAAAAACCTGTTTATCAAAATTAAGGGGGGTGGACTAGCCTCCCTTTCCCCCCTTTATCCTTAACCAATGAACCCCCAAAATTAATCAGGGAAGTTCCTTAACTTAATAAACCGGTATACCAAATTCAGAGCAAATCGAATAATTCTGCATGAAAAACAAATTTATCTAGATTAAGGGGGGACTAACCCCACTTTTCCCCCTTTATCCTTAACCAATGAACGCCCAAAACTAATCAAGGAAGCTCCTTAACATAATAAACCGGTATATCAAATTTGGAGCAAATCGAATAATTCTGCATGAAAAACCTGTTTATCCGAATTAAGGGGGGGGGGGTACTAACCCCACTTTTACCCCTTTATACTTAACCAATGAACCTCCAAATCTAATCAGGGAAGTTCCTTAACATAATAAACCGGTATACCAAATTCGGAGCAAATCGAATAATTCTACATGAAAAACCCATTTATCTGGATTAAAGGGGGGGGACTAACCCCGCTTTTCCCCCTTTACCCTTAACCAATGAACCCCCAAAACTAATCAAGGAAGCTCCTTAACATAATAAACCGGTATACCAAATTTGGAGCAAATCGAATAATTCTGCATGAAAAACCCATTTATCTGAATTAAGAGGGGTGGACTAACCCCCCCCTTTTCGCCCTTTATTCGTAACCAATGAACCCCCAAAACTAATCAGGAAAGTTCCTTAACATAATAAACCGGTATACCAAATTCGGGGCAAATCGAATAATTCTGCATGAAAAACCCATTAATCTGAATTAATCCAACCCCCTTTTCTCCCTTTATCCTTAACCAATGAACTCTCAAAATTAATCACGGAAGCTCTTTAACATAATAAACTGGTATATCAAATTCGGAGCAAATCGAATAATTCTGTATGAAAACCCCATTTAATCTCAATTAAGGGGGGTAAACTAACCCCCCTTTTCCCCTTTTATTCTTAACTAATCAACCCCCAAAACTAATCAGGGAAGCGCCTTATCAGAATGAAACTAGACAAAAATTTGAAGCAAATGGGATGTTTCTATCAAGAATTATCGCGTTACGTACGTACATACGTACATCATAAAGAACCGGCGGGCACATAAGTTCTCAGGCTTTGATAGCCTGTGAGTTAAAAATCTATGACTATCAATGCTCAGTGTAGACAAATTAATTACTGAGGATTATTTTTTAACGATTTTTTGTAAAAGAAGTTACTTAAAAAGAAATACAGGCGTATACTTTAAAGTATAAGTAAGTCCTTATGATAACGTAAAAATCAAACATTTTTAGTTTCAATAACATAAAATCAACAGTGGGATTACATTCAGTAGATATTTAAAATCATTTAGTGGAGTCTGTTGTACAACATTATACAAGATGACAAAGCCAGAAGCTATAATACCAAACTTGCGAATTCATATTTCATGACTTTTTTAATTAAAAGTACACGGATTTCCAATGCCCACACAATCTGTCAAAATTTGAGTAGTGCATTATTATTCTACATTTTATTTTTCAGTTTTATTTTATTTTAGATTCGGTATTATTTTTTTTAAACAGCTGTGGTACAGTAAATTTTCTGAATTCCATAGACACAAACAAAAGTACTCTGCTTCTGTTACTATTTTTTTTTCCGTCTAGTATGTAGTGTATGCAATTTAAATAATAGCCTCTCTGGATTATAAAAGGTATTGGTTAAAGTATCAGCAGTTGTTTTCTATGTATAAAAATACAAAAAGTGATATGACCTAACAATCACAATCTGTTTGCTTTAACAATGTAAAGAAACAATTAAAACAAAATGCCGAAAGAAACGATCTTTAATGATGTAACAATAAGTGTTTATATCCTTCAACAATGCTCCGTAAAAAACTCTTTCAAAGGTAAATCAGTTATTTGGGACATTCATATTACATTAGACTCTTTAGTCGCTTGGGATCTTTTGACGAATTGACAGGATCGAGAGGAGACGTCTCGGAAACATAATATTGAAAGCGAATACATTTCCAAAAATACGGACATTCTGGTAATGGAAAACATCTAGCGTAGATTAAACAGTGTAAGAACAAGAACAATAAAAATTATACAAATTAATTTATTTAAATATTTGTAAGGTCCTTGACTCCTGCCAGGTATGCTTATAAAAAATATGCTTAAGTCTATAGCAAATAAAATATTTCCATCTTTCTACGGTCAAAACTTGCCGAATTATGATTTGAATTTTACGAAATTGCGATGTTTTGGGAAACTAAAAAACCCTTTTTTCTATTTACAATGTACGAATTTCCTTTGAGGGATTCTGCTTGGGTGTATTTGTTAACTTTTTATGGGTTTGCTTACTTCTTGCCATCTTAATAATGATGTGATCTTCAGACGACTTTAATTAGTCTATATTATAGCAGTTAATCTATAAAAATCTATGACTAGTAGTGCTCATTGTAGACAAATTAATTGCTGGAAGAGTACTTTTAACTCGGTTTTTTGTAGTGGAAGCTTTTAAAAAAGAAATACAGGCGAATACTTTAATGTATAGTAAGTTATTATGATGACGTAATAATCAAACATTTTAGATTTATTAACATAAAAACAACAATGGGATTTTATTCAGTAGATATTTAATATCATTTACCGGAATCTGTTGTACGACATTATACAATATAACAAAGCCAAAAGTTATAATACAAAACTTGTGAATTCATATTGCATGATATTTTTTAATTAAAAGTACACGAATTTCCATCGCCCACCACAATCCGTCAAAATTTGAGTAGTGCCTTATTATTCTACATTTTATTTTTCAATTTTATTTTATTTTGGTTAATTCTCTGAATTTTATAGACACATACGAAAGTATTCCGCTTCTATTACTATTTTTTTTTACTCTGTCTAATATATACTGTATGCGATGTGCGTGATACGATGTACGATGTATGATAACGTATGTACTATACGTTACATTGCATATACGTGTATGTACTATTATAATATAAATACGTTATAATGTTACGAGTATTTTGTTATAATTATTTATTGTTATTTATTATTATTATTAGATATAATAATTTTGTTACAATATGTGTAGTGTACACAGGTAAGAGAGATATTATGAACGAGATGAAAAGTTTGGCAGAATTTAAAAGGTAAAAGTATATCCTTAAATAATAGCTTCTCTGGATCATAAAAGATATTGGTTAAAGTATCAGCAGTTGTTTTCTATTTATAAAAACACGAAAAGGGATATCATGACCTAACAATCACAATCTGTTTACTTATATACTTCAACAATGCACCGTAACAAACGCTTTGAAAGGTAAATCGGTTATTTGGAACATTCACATTACATTCCAGGCTTTAGTCGCTTGGGAACTTTTGACGAACCGACAGAATCGAGAGGAAACGTCTCGAAAACAACATATAATACTGAAAGCAAATATATTTCCAAAAATAGGGACATTCTGGTAATGGAAAACATTTAGCTTAGATTAAAGAATGCAAGAACAATAAAAATTATGCAAATTAATTAATTTAAATATTTGTAAGGTCTTTGAGTCCTACAAGCTATGCTGATAAAAGAATATCTTCAAGCCTAAAACAAATGAAATATTTTCATCTTTCTGCGATCAAAACTTACCGGTGATGATTTGAATGTATAGAAATTGCGATGTGTTGAGAAACTAAAAACCTTTTTTTTTATTTATAAAGCACGGATTCCTTTGAAGGGTTCTGCTTGGGTGTATTTGTTAACATTTTTGAGATTGCGTACTTCTTGGCATCTTAATAATGATGTGATCTTCAGACGACTTTAATTAGTGTATATTATAGCAGTTAATCTATAAAATCTGTGACTATTAATTCTCAATGTAGACTAATTAATTACTGAAGACTATTTCTTAACGATTTTTTGTAAAAATTTTTTGTAAAAAGAAATAATGGCGAATACTTTAATAATGAAGTACAAGTAAGTCCTTATGATAACGTAAAAATCAAACATTTTTAGTTTCAATAACATAAAATCAACAGTGGTATTACATTCAGTGGGTATTTAATATCATTTAGTGGATCTGTTGTACAACATTATACAAAATAGCAAAGCCAAAAGCTATAATACAAAACTTGCGAATTCATATTTCATGACTTTTTTTAATTAAAAGAACACGAATTTCCAATGCCCACACAATCCGTCAAAATTTGATTAGTGCATTATTATTCTACATTTTATTTTTCAGTTTTATTTTATTTTAGATTCGGTATTATTTTTTTAAAACAACTGTGGTACAGTAAATTATCTGAATTCCATAGACACAAACAGAAGTACTCTGCTTCTATTACCAATTTTTTTTTTTTTTTTTATTCCGTCTAGTATATACTGTATGCAATTTAAATAATAGCCTCTCTGGATCATAAAACATATTGGTTAAAGTATCAGCAGTTGTTTTCTATGTATAAAAATACAAAAAGTGATATGACCTAACAATCACAATATGTTTGCTTTAACAATGTAAAGAAACAATTAAAATAAAATGCCGAAAGATACGATCTTTAATGATGTAGCAATAAGTGTTTATATCCTTCAACAATGCTCCGTAAAAAACTCTTTCAAGGGTAAATCAGTTATTTGGGACATTCATATTACATTCGACTCTTTAGTCGCTTGGGATCTTTTCACGAATTGACAGGATCGAGAGGAGACGTCTTAAAAACATAATATTGAAAGCGAACACATTTCCAAAAATACGGACATTCTGGTAATGGAAAACATCTAGCGTAGATAATAAAAATTATACGAATTAATTTATGTAAATATTTGTAAGGTTCTTGAGTCCTGCCAGCTATGCTTATAAAAAATATCCCCAAGTCTATAGCAAATAAAATATTTCCATCTTTCTACGGTCAAAACTTGCCGAATTATGATTTGAATTTTACGAAATTGCGAGGTTTTGGGAAACTAAAAACCCCTTTTTTCTATTTACAATGTACGAATTTCCTTTGAGGGATTCTGCTTGGGTGTATTTGTTAACTTTTTATGGGGTTGCTTACTTCTTGGCATCTTAATAATGATGTGATCTTCAGACGACTTTAATTAGTGTATATTATAGCAGTTAATCTATAAAAATCTATGACTATTAGTGCTCATTGTAGACACATTAATTGCTGAAGACTACCTTTAACTCGATTTATTGTAGTGGAAGCTTTTAAAAAAGAAATACAGGCGAATACTTTAATGTATAGTAAGTTATTATGATGACGTAATAATCAAACATTTTAGATATATTAACATAAAAACAACAATGAGATTTTATTCACTAGATATTTAATATCATTTAGCGGAATCTGTTGTACGACATTACACAATATAAAAAAGCCAAAAGTTATAATACAAAACTTGTGAATTCATGATCTTTTAATATTTTTTAATTAAAAGAGCACGAATTTCCATTAATTCTCAATCTAGACAAATTAATTACTGAAGACTATTTTTTAACGATTTTTTGTAAAGGAAGCTACTTAAAAGAAATACAGGCGAATACTTTAAAAGTATAATAAGTCCTTATGATGACGTAAAAATCAAACATTTTTAGTTTCAATAGCATAAAGTCAACAGTAAGATTACATTTAGTAGATATTTAATATCATTTAGTGGAGTCTGTTGTACAACATTATACAAAATAACAAAGCCAAAAACTATAATACAAAACTTGCGAATTCATATTTCATTTATATCCTTCAACAATGCACCGTAACAAACGCTTTGAAAGGTAAATCAGTAATTTGGAACATTCACAGTACATTCCAGGCTTTAGTCGCTTCGGAACTTTTTGCGAACCGACAGAATCGACAGCAAACGTCTGGAAAACATATAGTACTGAAAGCAAATACATTTCCAAAAATAGGGACATTCTGGTAATGGAAAACATTTAGCTTAGATTAAGCAATGCAAGAACAATAAAAATTATGCAAATTAATTAAATCAAATATTCGTAAGGTCCTTGAGTCCTACAAGCTATGCTTATAAAAAATATCTTCAAGCCTAAAGCAAATGAAATATTTCCATCTTTCTGCGATCAAAACTTACCGAATGATGATTTGAATTTATAGAAATTGCGATGTGTTGAGAAACTAAAAACCTTTCTTTCTATTTATAAAGCACGGATTTCCTTTGAAGGATTCTGCTTGGGTGTATTTGTTAACTTTTTTGAGATTGCGTACTTGGCATCTTAATAATGATGTGATCATCAGATGACTTTAATTAGTGTATATTATAGCAGTTAATCTATGAAAATCTGTGACTATTAATTCTCAATCTAGACAAATTAATTACTGAGGACTATTTTTTAACGATTTTTTGTAAAGGAAGCTACTTAAAAAGAAATACAGGCAAATACTTTAAAGTAAATCCTTATGATAACGTAAAAATCAAACATTTTTAGTTTCGATAACATAAAATCAACAGTGGGATTACATTCAGTAGATATTTAATATCATTTAGTGGAGTCTGTTGTACAGCATTATACAAAATAACAAAGCCAAAAACTATAATACAAAACTTGCGAATTCATATTTCCTGACCTTTTTTTAATTAAAAGAACACGAATTTCCAATGCCCACACAATCCGTCAAAATTTGATTAGTGCATTATTATTGTTTTCTATGTATAAAAATATAAAAAGTGGTATCATGACCTGACAATCATAATCTGTTTACTTTAACAATGTAAAGAAACAATTAAAATAAAACGACGAAAGAAACGATCTTTAATGATGTAACAATGAGTGTTTATATCCTTCAACAATGCACCGTAAACAAACGCTTTGAAAGGTAAATCAGTTATTTGGAACATTCATATTACATTCGACTCTTTAGTCGCTTGGGAGATTTTGACGAATTGATAGGATCGAGAAGAGATGCAAAAGTATTTCTTCGAAAGCATATAGTATTGAAAACAAACACATTTCCAAAAATACTGAAATTCTAGTAATGGAAAACATTTAGCATAGATTAAACAGTGTAAAAACAATAAAAATTATACAAATTAAGACATTTAAATATTTATAAGATCCCCGAGTCATACAAGCTATGCTTATAAAAAATATCCCGAAGTCTAAAGCAAATAAAATATCTATATCTTTCTACGATCAAAACTTGCCGAATTATGATATGTTTTGAATTTTACGAAATTGCGATGTTTTGGGAAACTAAAAACGCCTTTTTTTTCTATTTATAATGTACGGATTTGCTTTGAGGGATTCTGCTTGGGTGTATTTGTTAACTATTTATGGAGTTGCGTACTTCTTGGCATCTTTATAATGATGTGATCTTCAGACGACTTTAATTAGTGTATATTATAGCAGTTAATCTATAAAAATCTACAACTATTAGTGCTCATTGTAGACAAATTAATTGCTGGAAGACTACTTTTAACTCGATTTTTTGTAGTGGAAGCTTTTAAAAAAAGAAATACAGGCGAATACTTTAACACTAGAACCACCATAGCGGTCATTTTGACCACTACCAAATAAAATTATTTCGATTATCACCAGAAATTTCTTTCTAAAATAAGTTTAAAATGTACCACGTAGAAATAAGTTAAATAAATAATTTAAGTAGTTTCAATTAAAATTTCCGGTGTAAAATATTTTTATAAAACTTCAGTAAAATTTCCGGCGGTTCTAGTGATAATGTATAGTAAGTTTTTATGATAACATAATAGCCAAACATTTTTAGTTTCAATAACATAAAAACAACAATGGGATTTTATTCAGTAAATATTTAATATTATTTAGCGGAATCTGTTGTACGACATTATACTATACAACAAAGACAAAAGTTGCAATACAAAACTTGTGAATATATATTGCATAACATTTTTTAATTAAAAGTAGACGAATTTCCATCGTTCAAACAATCCGTCAAAATTTGAGAACTGCTTTATTATTCTATAATTTATTTTTCAGTTTTATTTGATTTTAGATTCGGTATTCTATTAAAACAACTGTGGTACATTAAATTCTCTGAATTCCATAGACGCAAACAAAAGTACTAACTTTTTTTTATTCCGTTTGGTATGTACTGTATGCAATGTATGTACAATACGTGACATTGCATATACGTGTATGTACTATAATATAAATACGTTATAATATTTTTGTTATAATTATTTATAAACGTTATAATTATTTGTTATTATTATTAGATTTAATAATTTTGTTATAATATATACAGGTAAGACAGACATTATGAACGAGATAAAAAGTTTGGGAGAATTTAAAAGGTAAAAGTGTGTCTTTAAATAGTAGCTTTTCTGGATCATAAAAGATATTGGTTAAACTATTAGCAGTTGTTATCTATGTATAAAAATATAAAAAGAGATATCATGACCTAACAATCACAATCTGTTTGCTTTAACAATGTAAAGAAACAAAGTAAAACGACGAAAGAAACGTTCTTTAGTGATGTAACAATAAGTGTTTATATCCTTCAACAATGCACTGTAACAAATTCTTTCAAGAGTAAATCAGTTATTTGGAACATTCATATTACATTCCAGTCTTCAGTCGCTTGCGAACCTTTGACGAAATGACAGGATCGAGAGAAACGTATCGAAAACATATAATATTGAAAGCAAACACATTTCCAAAAACTTGTGAATTCATATTCATGACATTTTTTGATTAAAAGTACACGAATTTTCTTCGCCCATACAATCCGTCAAAATTTGAGCAGTGCTTTCTTATTCTATGTTTTATTTTTCAGTTTTATTTTATTTTGGATTCGGTATTAATTTAAAAACAACTGTGGTACAATAAATTCTCTGAATTCCATAGACACAAACAAAAGTACTCTGCTTCTATTACTAATTTTCTTTTTTTTTACTCTGTCTAGTATATACTGTATGCAATGTATGTACTATACTTTACATTGTATATACGTGTATGTACTATAATAATATAAATACTTTAAAATATTATTTTGTTATAATTATTTATTAATGTTATAGCTATTTATTGTTATTTATTATTATTGGGGGATCGTTATTCTACAATTCTCAACTTCACAACATATCTGTAACTCAATCAAGCAAAGAACAATTAGACTCGAAAACAATCAGAACTTTATAATGACATTTAACCCTCTGTCTACCAGAAGGGTCCAATGGACCCGACATGTATATTCAAAATATCTATTCAAACCAGAAATTTCTTCAAAACAAACTAAATGTATAAATCAGACAATAATAAGTTAAATAAACAAATTAATAAAGAATTTAAGTAAAAATTCTGGTGTAGAATGTTTTTATAAAACTTGAGTAAAATTTCCGGTAGTTCTAGGGTTAAAATATTCTCAGTAATCTGAAATAGGACTCAAGATTAAACTTCTATAAGGCGTTGTCAACAGAACGCGATACATATTCGCGAAGGCCGATAAATATTTACCCAGGTTACAAGTCACAGGGGAGGAGCTATGCAAATTTCATGAAATTATGTGTACATCATAATCTTGGGGGTAGGTGTCAACACCTGCATGATAATCACACATCCAATTGAAAAAGTAAAGGTATTTTTCTGTTGGTTGAAAAATACAGAATACAAGTTACTCTAACTTTTCAAAAAAAAAAAATAATAATTCTTATTTCTCTCTCTAACTCTTTCTAAGTGAATGAAGAAGTTTTTTTCTCCAGAATTTTAGCATCTTATGATGATTCATCTTTTTTTTTTTTTTTTTTTTTTTTTTTTTTTTTTTTTTTTTTAGCAATGCTGTGTTTACACTTTGAAGGAAGATTACTTCCAAAATAACAATTTTACTCATCAAGTTTTTGAGTCATAACAATTGGCCTATCACATTAAACTAGCTGAAAAATCAAGGACCAAACATATTCAAAACATTCCTTCTGATGATGAGCATGCAGTTGAACAACCGGGAGATGTCAGTGAAAGATCCAAACACTGATGATTACCAGGTATAGACAAAGTACTATTTTTAACAATTTCATCAAAAACTAAGAGGATTGCAATTTTACGCAACTAAGAACATGAATGAAAATGGCTTTACTTATTATTTAATCAAGAACCATGTGTCCAAATTTAATTCTTAATGGTGAATTTTTTGAGAGATTCATTTAACCCTTAAATGCCGGCGGCAACATACCCAATTTAGGATTCTAAAATACTATTAGAATAATATTTAAGCTATAATGCCTAATGTTGCCATTAAAAAAACACTCTGAAAATATTATTAATTAGATTTTCAATATGGAGATGGTAACACTTGTGCTGTTTAAGAAAAAAGATTATTTTTTTTTCAAATGTTGCTACATGTTCTTTTTGTTTTCTTTGGAAGCTTGCGAAATACCCTATTTCGTTCTACCGTGAGCAGGTAAAATTTATTTCTTATGATAGTTCTGAAAATTCTTGTGTGTTTAATATTATAGAATTTTATCAGAGAAAATTATTTTTTAAATTAAAGACCAGTATTGCCGATTAGTAACAAACTGTTTTTTAGCCGTAAACCATATTTAAAATAAAATATGATTTTTTTAAAGTATTTTTCCCATGATTTATTTAAAAAATGAAAGCCGAAAAACATTAATAAGATGATTTTTCAAAAATCAGGCATTTAAGGGTTAACCTGATGTAATCAGGATCTTTTCAATTTTCGATTTTTTTTTTATTTTTTTTTATTTTTATTTATTTTATTTTTTTTTTGTAGTATGTATATATATGTGTAAATAAACTTTTGCATCTTATTATTATTTTAGAAATTGGGGATTTTCTCACAGGGTAGATTATAAATTATGGCTGAATTATAAATTGAACCGTAACTTTTCCAGGTCACCTATAATCCCTGTGTGATTCATAAGATTCTTGTACTTCGAAATCACACAGTGCAGGTAAATTTAATTTATAAAATTTTAAATTGTACTACAAGAATCCAGAATCTTGGTGCTTTTTACTATACGAACATATCACGGCATACATGTCTAATAAATTCCCGATTTCTTAATTTTCTCTTTATGCTGGAATTAAGTACTATTTACCTTAATAACTTTTATTATTATTTAATCAGTGTGCACAAAGCGTTCCATTAATCAATTTAAATATTTGTAAGGTCCCCGAGTCCTACAAGCTACTTAAAAAGAATGGTGAATTCTTTAATGTATAGGAAGTCACTATGATGACGTAACAATCAAACAGTTTTAGTTTCAATAGCATAAAAACTCCAAATGGATTATATTCAGTAGATATTTAATATCATTTAGCGGAATCTGTTGTACGACATTATACGATATAAAAAATGTAAAATTTATATCACACTATCTGCCAAAGCTTAAGTGCTTTATTATTCTACATTTTATTTTATTTTGGATTCGGTATTCTTTTAAAAACAACTATAGTTCAATAAATTCTCTTAATTCCACAGACGCAAGCAAACCTACTGCGCTTCTGTCACTAATTATTTTTTATTCTCTCTAGTATGTGGTGTAATGCAACGTATGTACTATACGTTACATTGCAGATACGTGTATGTAAATATACCAATATAAATACGATATAATACTATTTGGTACTTCTTAGTTATCCCATCGACCAAATTACTGTCGCCAAATTGTAAGATTAAATGCCAATAATGGTTGCCATTAATTAATTAATTGTAAGATTAAATGCCAATAATGGCCAATAAAACCATTCATTCGACGTTTTATTTGTATTTTTATTAATATTATACTAATTTATTTGTTCTTTCGTTATTTAAAATAAAAATTATGTCAATGTGTATAATTTGGCTGATATCGTATTTTAGCAGCTTGTTTCCGTCTCGTCTGTCTCGAGCTTTATTGTGTTACAAGTTACATCTGTGTGAATTTATATAAGTATTAATTATGTGAGTCTTTTTTGTGAGTAGAGAAACCTAAATTATACCCGAAATAGTAAAAATAATCCCGTCGTGTAAAAAGATTTAAAATTATAAACTATCCTTAACAACATAAAATAAAACATAAAAATCGTATAAACAAGTTTTTAAATTGCAGGTAATCACCGAAGTGACCAACTCGAGGACACTAATCTTAGTGTCCAGCTATGGGGTGGGGTAGGCTGGTGTCAGCAGTATATCTTCTGACTACTTGCTAGCGAGGGATACTCAGAGTAGGTTTGGCCTAAATTAGGGCCAGCGCCACAAGCAATTTATTTGGCACATGTGTCACAATAAATTACCTGTGGCTGTGCTGGAATCTAGTCAGTCGCTGACACTCGCTGGCGAGGAAAATAGGGGGGGTATGGTTAGAGTCCTGGGTGAGTCATTTTTGTGCGTATAGAAACATAAAATGTACCCTAAACAGAAAAAAAGTTCTCTTTAGATTTCCACCTATTTTCATAAAACAATTACTTATCCAAAATTCTTTAAGTAAAATGAAATTTCATTTAATTATTTCTGGTTTACAACATAAAATAAAAATATATACTTTATAGTAGTTTGAATTCCCCTCGCGTAAAAATTGTGTAAAAAGATTTTAAATTATAAACTGTCGTTAACAACATAAAATAAAACATAAAAATCGTATAAAGAAGTTTTTTAAATTGCAGGTAATCACCGAAGTGACCAACTCGAGGACTCTAATCTTAGTGTCCAGCTATGGGGTGGGGGTAGGCTGGTGTCAGCAGTATATCTTCTGACTACTTGCTAGCGAGGGATACTCGGCGTAGGTTTGGCCTAAATAAGGGGAGGTAGGAGTTTAGGGCCAGCGCCACAAGCAATTTATTTGGCACATGTGTCACAATAAATTACCTGTGGCTTTGCTGGAATCCAGTCAGTCACTGACACTCGCTGGCGGGGAAAATAGGGGAGGTATGGTTAGAGTCTTGGGTGAGTCATTTTTGTGCGTATAGAAACCTAAAATGTACCCTAAATAGAAAAAAAAAAGATCTCTTTAGATTTCCACCTATTTTTATAAATCACGTCCTTATCCAAAATTCTTTAAATAAAATGAAATTTCATTTAATTATTTCTGGTTTACAACATAAAATAAAAATATATACTTTATAGTAGTTTGAATTCCCCTCGCGTAAAAATCATGTAAAAAGATTTTAAATTATAAACTGTCGTTAACAACATAAAATAAAACATAAAAATCGTATAAAGAAGTTTTTTAAATTGCAGGTAATCACCGAAGTGACCAACTCGAGGACTCTAATCTTAGTGTCCAGCTATGGGGTGGGGGTAGGCTGGTGTCAGCAGTATATCTTCTGACTACTTGCTAGCGAGGGATACTCGGCGTAGGTTTGGCCTAAATAAGGGGAGGTAGGAGTTTAGGGCCAGCGCCACAAGCAATTTATTTGGCACATGTGTCACAATAAATTACCTGTGGCTTTGCTGGAATCCAGTCAATCACTGACACTCGCTGGCGGGGAAAATAGGGGAGGTATGGTTAGAGCCTTGGGTGAGTCATTTTTGTGCGTATAGAAACCTAAAATGTACCCTAAATAGAAAAAAAAAGATCTCTTTAGATTTCCACCTATTTTTATAAATCACGTCCTTATCCAAAATTCTTTAAATAAAATGAAATTTCATTTAATTATTTCTGGTTTACAACATAAAATAAAAATATATACTTTATAGTAGTTTGAATTCCCCTCGCGTAAAAATCATGTAAAAAGATTTTAAATTATAAACTGTCGTTAACAACATAAAATAAAACATAAAAATCGTATAAAGAAGTTTTTTAAATTGCAGGTAATCACCGAAGTGACCAACTCGAGGACTCTAATCTTAGTGTCCAGCTATGGGGTGGGGGTAGGCTGGTGTCAGCAGTATATCTTCTGACTACTTGCTAGCGAGGGATACTCGGCGTAGGTTTGGCCTAAATAAGGGGAGGTAGGAGTTTAGGGCCAGCGCCACAAGCAATTTATTTGGCACATGTGTCACAATAAATTACCTGTGGCTTTGCTGGAATCCAGTCAATCACTGACACTCGCTGGCGGGGAAAATAGGGGAGGTATGGTTAGAGCCTTGGGTGAGTCATTTTTGTGCGTATAGAAACCTAAAATGTACCCTAAATAGAAAAAAAAAGATCTCTTTAGATTTCCACCTATTTTTATAAATCACGTCCTTATCCAAAATTCTTTAAATAAAATGAAATTTCATTTAATTATTTCTGGTTTACAACATAAAATAAAAATATATACTTTATAGTAGTTTGAATTCCCCTCGCGTAAAAATCATGTAAAAAGATTTTAAATTATAAACTGTCGTTAACAACATAAAATAAAACATAAAAATCGTATAAAGAAGTTTTTTAAATTGCAGGTAATCACCGAAGTGACCAACTCGAGGACTCTAATCTTAGTGTCCAGCTATGGGGTGGGGGTAGGCTGGTGTCAGCAGTATATCTTCTGACTACTTGCTAGCGAGGGATACTCGGCGTAGGTTTGGCCTAAATAAGGGGAGGTAGGAGTTTAGGGCCAGCGCCACAAGCAATTTATTTGGCACATGTGTCACAATAAATTACCTGTGGCTTTGCTGGAATCCAGTCAATCACTGACACTCGCTGGCGGGGAAAATAGGGGAGGTATGGTTAGAGCCTTGGGTGAGTCATTTTTGTGCGTATAGAAACCTAAAATGTACCCTAAATAGAAAAAAAAAGATCTCTTTAGATTTCCACCTATTTTTATAAATCACGTCCTTATCCAAAATTCTTTAAATAAAATGAAATTTCATTTAATTATTTCTGGTTTACAACATAAAATAAAAATATATACTTTATAGTAGTTTGAATTCCCCTCGCGTAAAAATCATGTAAAAAGATTTTAAATTATAAACTGTCGTTAACAACATAAAATAAAACATAAAAATCGTATAAAGAAGTTTTTTAAATTGCAGGTAATCACCGAAGTGACCAACTCGAGGACTCTAATCTTAGTGTCCAGCTATGGGGTGGGGGTAGGCTGGTGTCAGCAGTATATCTTCTGACTACTTGCTAGCCAGGGATACTCGGCGTAGGTTTGGCCTAAATAAGGGGAGGTAGGAGTTTAGGGCCAGCGCCACAAGCAATTTATTTGGCACATGTGTCACAATAAATTACCTGTGGCTTTGCTGGAATCCAGTCAATCACTGACACTCGCTGGCGGGGAAAATAGGGGAGGTATGGTTAGAGCCTTGGGTGAGTCATTTTTGTGCGTATAGAAACCTAAAATGTACCCTAAATAGAAAAAAAAAGATCTCTTTAGATTTCCACCTATTTTTATAAATCACGTCCTTATCCAAAATTCTTTAAATAAAATGAAATTTCATTTAATTATTTCTGGTTTACAACATAAAATAAAAATATATACTTTATAGTAGTTTGAATTCCCCTCGCGTAAAAATCATGTAAAAAGATTTTAAATTATAAACTGTCGTTAACAACATAAAATAAAACATAAAAATCGTATAAAGAAGTTTTTTAAATTGCAGGTAATCACCGAAGTGACCAACTCGAGGACTCTAATCTTAGTGTCCAGCTATGGGGTGGGGGTAGGCTGGTGTCAGCAGTATATCTTCTGACTACTTGCTAGCGAGGGATACTCGGCGTAGGTTTGGCCTAAATAAGGGGAGGTAGGAGTTTAGGGCCAGCGCCACAAGCAATTTATTTGGCACATGTGTCACAATAAATTACCTGTGGCTTTGCTGGAATCCAGTCAATCACTGACACTCGCTGGCGGGGAAAATAGGGGAGGTATGGTTAGAGCCTTGGGTGAGTCATTTTTGTGCGTATAGAAACCTAAAATGTACCCTAAATAGAAAAAAAAAGATCTCTTTAGATTTCCACCTATTTTTATAAATCACGTCCTTATCCAAAATTCTTTAAATAAAATGAAATTTCATTTAATTATTTCTGGTTTACAACATAAAATAAAAATATATACTTTATAGTAGTTTGAATTCCCCTCGCGTAAAAATCATGTAAAAAGATTTTAAATTATAAACTGTCGTTAACAACATAAAATAAAACATAAAAATCGTATAAAGAAGTTTTTTAAATTGCAGGTAATCACCGAAGTGACCAACTCGAGGACTCTAATCTTAGTGTCCAGCTATGGGGTGGGGGTAGGCTGGTGTCAGCAGTATATCTTCTGACTACTTGCTAGCGGGGGATACTCGGCGTAGGTTTGGCCTAAATAAGGGGAGGTAGGAGTTTAGGGCCAGCGCCACAAGCAATTTATTTGGCACATGTGTCACAATAAATTACCTGTGGCTTTGCTGGAATCCAGTCAATCACTGACACTCGCTGGCGGGGAAAATAGGGGAGGTATGGTTAGAGCCTTGGGTGAGTCATTTTTGTGCGTATAGAAACCTAAAATGTACCCTAAATAGAAAAAAAAAGATCTCTTTAGATTTCCACCTATTTTTATAAATCACGTCCTTATCCAAAATTCTTTAAATAAAATGAAATTTCATTTAATTATTTCTGGTTTACAACATAAAATAAAAATATATACTTTATAGTAGTTTGAATTCCCCTCGCGTAAAAATCATGTAAAAAGATTTTAAATTATAAACTGTCGTTAACAACATAAAATAAAACATAAAAATCGTATAAAGAAGTTTTTTAAATTGCAGGTAATCACCGAAGTGACCAACTCGAGGACTCTAATCTTAGTGTCCAGCTATGGGGTGGGGGTAGGCTGGTGTCAGCAGTATATCTTCTGACTACTTGCTAGCGAGGGATACTCGGCGTAGGTTTGGCCTAAATAAGGGGAGGTAGGAGTTTAGGGCCAGCGCCACAAGCAATTTATTTGGCACATGTGTCACAATAAATTACCTGTGGCTTTGCTGGAATCCAGTCAGTCACTGACACTCGCTGGCGGGGAAAATAGGGGAGGTATGGTTAGAGCCTTGGGTGAGTCATTTTTGTGCGTATAGAAACCTAAAATGTACCCTAAATAGAAAAAAAAAGATCTCTTTAGATTTCCACCTATTTTTATAAATCACGTCCTTATCCAAAATTCTTTAAATAAAATGAAATTTCATTTAATTATTTCTGGTTTACAACATAAAATAAAAATATATACTTTATAGTAGTTTGAATTCCCCTCGCGTAAAAATCATGTAAAAAGATTTTAAATTATAAACTGTCGTTAACAACATTAAATAAAACATAAAAATCGTATAAAGAAGTTTTTTAAATTGCAGGTAATCACCGAAGTGACCAACTCGAGGACTCTAATCTTAGTGTCCAGCTATGGGGTGGGGGTAGGCTGGTGTCAGCAGTATATCTTCTGACTACTTGCTAGCCAGGGATACTCGGCGTAGGTTTGGCCTAAATAAGGGGAGGTAGGAGTTTAGGGCCAGCGCCACAAGCAATTTATTTGGCACATGTGTCACAATAAATTACCTGTGGCTTTGCTGGAATCCAGTCAGTCACTGACACTCGCTGGCGGGGAAAATAGGGGAGGTATGGTTAGAGCCTTGGGTGAGTCATTTTTGTGCGTATAGAAACCTAAAATGTACCCTAAATAGAAAAAAAAAGATCTCTTTAGATTTCCACCTATTTTTATAAATCACGTCCTTATCCAAAATTCTTTAAATAAAATGAAATTTCATTTAATTATTTCTGGTTTACAACATAAAATAAAAATATATACTTTATAGTAGTTTGAATTCCCCTCGCGTAAAAATCATGTAAAAAGATTTTAAATTATAAACTGTCGTTAACAACATTAAATAAAACATAAAAATCGTATAAAGAAGTTTTTTAAATTGCAGGTAATCACCGAAGTGACCAACTCGAGGACTCTAATCTTAGTGTCCAGCTATGGGGTGGGGGTAGGCTGGTGTCAGCAGTATATCTTCTGACTACTTGCTAGCCAGGGATACTCGGCGTAGGTTTGGCCTAAATAAGGGGAGGTAGGAGTTTAGGGCCAGCGCCACAAGCAATTTATTTGGCACATGTGTCACAATAAATTACCTGTGGCTTTGCTGGAATCCAGTCAATCACTGACACTCGCTGGCGGGGAAAATAGGGGAGGTATGGTTAGAGCCTTGGGTGAGTCATTTTTGTGCGTATAGAAACCTAAAATGTACCCTAAATAGAAAAAAAAAGATCTCTTTAGATTTCCACCTATTTTTATAAATCACGTCCTTATCCAAAATTCTTTAAATAAAATGAAATTTCATTTAATTATTTCTGGTTTACAACATAAAATAAAAATATATACTTTATAGTAGTTTGAATTCCCCTCGCGTAAAAATCATGTAAAAAGATTTTAAATTATAAACTGTCGTTAACAACATAAAATAAAACATAAAAATCGTATAAAGAAGTTTTTTAAATTGCAGGTAATCACCGAAGTGACCAACTCGAGGACTCTAATCTTAGTGTCCAGCTATGGGGTGGGGGTAGGCTGGTGTCAGCAGTATATCTTCTGACTACTTGCTAGCGAGGGATACTCGGCGTAGGTTTGGCCTAAATAAGGGGAGGTAGGAGTTTAGGGCCAGCGCCACAAGCAATTTATTTGGCACATGTGTCACAATAAATTACCTGTGGCTTTGCTGGAATCCAGTCAATCACTGACACTCGCTGGCGGGGAAAATAGGGGAGGTATGGTTAGAGCCTTGGGTGAGTCATTTTTGTGCGTATAGAAACCTAAAATGTACCCTAAATAGAAAAAAAAAGATCTCTTTAGATTTCCACCTATTTTTATAAATCACGTCCTTATCCAAAATTCTTTAAATAAAATGAAATTTCATTTAATTATTTCTGGTTTACAACATAAAATAAAAATATATACTTTATAGTAGTTTGAATTCCCCTCGCGTAAAAATCATGTAAAAAGATTTTAAATTATAAACTGTCGTTAACAACATAAAATAAAACATAAAAATCGTATAAAGAAGTTTTTTAAATTGCAGGTAATCACCGAAGTGACCAACTCGAGGACTCTAATCTTAGTGTCCAGCTATGGGGTGGGGGTAGGCTGGTGTCAGCAGTATATCTTCTGACTACTTGCTAGCGAGGGATACTCGGCGTAGGTTTGGCCTAAATAAGGGGAGGTAGGAGTTTAGGGCCAGCGCCACAAGCAATTTATTTGGCACATGTGTCACAATAAATTACCTGTGGCTTTGCTGGAATCCAGTCAATCACTGACACTCGCTGGCGGGGAAAATAGGGGAGGTATGGTTAGAGCCTTGGGTGAGTCATTTTTGTGCGTATAGAAACCTAAAATGTACCCTAAATAGAAAAAAAAAGATCTCTTTAGATTTCCACCTATTTTTATAAATCACGTCCTTATCCAAAATTCTTTAAATAAAATGAAATTTCATTTAATTATTTCTGGTTTACAACATAAAATAAAAATATATACTTTATAGTAGTTTGAATTCCCCTCGCGTAAAAATCATGTAAAAAGATTTTAAATTATAAACTGTCGTTAACAACATAAAATAAAACATAAAAATCGTATAAAGAAGTTTTTTAAATTGCAGGTAATCACCGAAGTGACCAACTCGAGGACTCTAATCTTAGTGTCCAGCTATGGGGTGGGGGTAGGCTGGTGTCAGCAGTATATCTTCTGACTACTTGCTAGCGAGGGATACTCGGCGTAGGTTTGGCCTAAATAAGGGGAGGTAGGAGTTTAGGGCCAGCGCCACAAGCAATTTATTTGGCACATGTGTCACAATAAATTACCTGTGGCTTTGCTGGAATCCAGTCAGTCACTGACACTCGCTGGCGGGGAAAATAGGGGAGGTATGGTTAGAGTCTTGGGTGAGTCATTTTTGTGCGTATAGAAACCTAAAATGTACCCTAAATAGAAAAAAAAAGATCTCTTTAGATTTCCACCTATTTTTATAAATCACGTCCTTATCCAAAATTCTTTAAATAAAATGAAATTTCATTTAATTATTTCTGGTTTACAACATAAAATAAAAATATATACTTTATAGTAGTTTGAATTCCCCTCGCGTAAAAATCATGTAAAAAGATTTTAAATTATAAACTGTCGTTAACAACATAAAATAAAACATAAAAATCGTATAAAGAAGTTTTTTAAATTGCAGGTAATCACCGAAGTGACCAACTCGAGGACTCTAATCTTAGTGTCCAGCTATGGGGTGGGGGTAGGCTGGTGTCAGCAGTATATCTTCTGACTACTTGCTAGCGGGGGATACTCGGCGTAGGTTTGGCCTAAATAAGGGGAGGTAGGAGTTTAGGGCCAGCGCCACAAGCAATTTATTTGGCACATGTGTCACAATAAATTACCTGTGGCTTTGCTAGAATCCAGTCAGTCACTGACACTCGCTGGCGGGGAAAATAGGGGAGGTATGGTTAGAGTCTGGGGTGAGTCATTTTTGTGCGTATAGAAACCTAAAATGTACCCTAAATAGAAAAAAAAAAGATCTCTTTAGATTTCCACCTATTTTTATAAATCACGTCCTTATCCAAAATTCTTTAAATAAAATGAAATTTCATTTAATTATTTCTGGTTTACAACATAAAATAAAAATATATACTTTATAGTAGTTTGAATTCCCCTCGCGTAAAATTCATGTAAAAAGATTTTAAATTATAAACTGTTGGTTTTGGGGGCACACAGAGTTAGCAGAATAGCTCGACATAAACATTTATTAACACTAACACGAAGACAAAAATATATACATAGCTTAAGTGCGACTAAGCACTGACATGTTTTTTAACAAAACTAAATAATCTCGCTCGCAGAGCGGATTTGGAGAAACGTCACTGTACGCGCATGCGCTGAAATAAAAGGGTAAGATAAATGGACGTTGTATTCCAACAATTCCCCCTTTACAACGTGCATTTTCTTAACAAAACAATGTTCTCCTATTAAGCAAATTACAGAGAAATAATGTTAATATAAAAATTACAAATACAAATTATATACTTATATAAAAAGGATACAGAATAATGCTGAAAGATTTTAAACATTTTGTCCTATCATTTCACAACATTTTTTATGTTTATAAGCATTTAAAGCTTTGGTTAAAATGTCTGCAGGCATATTTTCTGTCTCTAGGTATTTAACCTCTATTTCGCCATTGTCGTAAATTTCACGCACAAAATGATGTCGAATGTCGATGTGTTTCGTGCGCGAATGGTAAACCGGATTTCGTACTAATTTTTGAGCAGACTGGTTATCACAAAATATTATAGTAGGCGCAGTCACTGTTTCAGGAGAAAGTTCACTTAAAAACCGTCTGAGATGCAAAATCTCTTTGGCGGCTTCTGACAATGCCATGTACTCCGCCTCTGTTGTGGATAAGGCGACAGTTCGTTGTTTTCTCGATTCCCACGATATGGCTCCACTAGCGTATTTAAAAATGTAGCCAGTGTATGATTTTCTGTCATTCACATCCGACGCCCAATCGGCATCGACAAATGCAATCAAGGATTCAGAATTACGCTTAAAGATCAGTCCTTGATCTTGGGTTCCTTTCAGGTATCGCAAAATTCTTTTTGCAGCTATCCAATGAGGTTTACCTGGATTGTTGTTAAATTGACTTAGGAAATTCACAGCGTGAGTTATATCAGGTCTAGTAGCAACTGATAAATACATAAGGGATCCTATTAATTGACGGTAGGGAATATTATTCATTTCAGACTTTTCTTCTTCAGTTTTGGGACATATATCTTTAGTAAGCTTCACGTTATTATCAAAAGGTGTAGATATTGGTTTGGATTCTTGCATATTAAATTTGCTCAGAATATCTTCAATGTACTTCTTTTGAGTAATTTTAATATTGTCCCCGTTTTGCATAAATTCTATGCCCAAACAATAGTGTAAGTGACCTAAATCTTTCATTTTAAATGATTTTGCTAATTCATCTCGAGTATATTGATAATCTTCCTTACATTTAGTAAGAATTATGAGATCATCAACATAAACAATGATAATAGCTTCAATGGGAGATTTAGAAAAATACACACATTTATCAGCATTAAGTGATTTAAACTTCATTTGTTTCAATTTTTCATCTAATTTTTTGAACCATTGGCGACCCGATTGTTTTAATCCATAAAGGGATTTTTTTAATAAACAAACTTTGTCATCATTAGATTCATTTTTAAAACCTTCAGGTAATTCCATGTATATTTCTTCAGTTAAATCACCATTTACATAAGCCATAATAAAATCTAATTGATATGCAGTAACCCCATTTTGGATGCCATATGCGATCGCAGTTCTTATTGAACTTAATCTAGCTACAGGAGAAAAATTTTCGTCAAAATCGATACCAGGTTTTTGTGTACAACCTTTTGCTACCAATCTCGCTTTAAATTTCTCGATTGACCCATCTGGCTTATATTTTGTTTTTAAAACCCACTTAGATCCTATAATTTTCTTATGTTTTGGCCTATCTACTATTTGCCAAGCATTTTCTTGCATTAATGAATTAAATTCTAAATTCATCGCATTTATCCATTCGTTTTTATACGGACTATTTAGAGCTTCAAATAATTCAGGACAAGAGTCAAAAGAATTATTTACTGCAGTTTGAGATTTTTCTTCTTTCGGAATAATAATTGTTTGATATTCCTTTCGAGGTCTCCCTTTTCTACCTGTTTTTATTTTTCTTGGCCTCCCGCGCGTTCTGAAAGAAGGGGGGTCGGAAATTTCATCAGATTGCGAATCAATTTCTCTTTCACTGTCGCCACAAGAAATGTCTGGTTCCGTTTTCATGACTGGAAATATTTCTGATTGTTGCGTAATTGTGTTTGTGCTCGTATTTTCATTATTTTGAGAGAAAGGAAAAATTAATTTTATTTCGGTGTTACAGGAGGGATCATTTTCAAATTCGTTAATAAATCGAACATCACGGCTTATAACAATTTTTCTAGATTTCTTGTTCCAAAGCCTATATGCTTTTGATTCATTAGAATAACCTACAAAAATATGTTCTTCTGATCTAGGATCAAATTTTCCCTTATTTTGCCTTTTATTAAGTACGAAACATTTTTGCCCAAATATTTTGAAGTATGATAAAGTTGGCTTGATGCCAAAGAATACTTCATATGGAGTTTTATTTTCGCTTAAACGTCGTGTCGGGCAGCGATTGCGTATGTAAGCAGCACAATTTATAGCTTCGGCCCAAAAAGATTGTGGAAGATTACTTTGTAATAGTAAACACCTTGCCATTTCAGTTAACGTTCTATTCGATCTCTCAGGGGTGCCATTTTGCTGAGGGGTTAAAGGGGAAGAAAATTCTCGTTTTATACCGCATTCTTCGATATATTTATCAAACTCTTCGCCGCAATATTCTAAGCCATTATCTGTACGAAGAAATTTTATTTTCTTTCCTAATCGGTTTTCGACTGCTGCTTTGTATTTAACAAATGCATTCTTAACCTCATCCTTGGTTTTAAGAAAACTAACTTCAATATAACGTGATTTATCATCAATAAAAGTAACAAAATATCGCGATCCTCCATGGGAAGGGACTCTCATGGGGCCACATAAATCTGAATGGATCCGAAATAATAAATCATTACTTTCAAAATTTGATTGTTTAGGAAAAGGGCGGACAGTTTGTTTACCTTGAATACAAACTTTACAAACTTTAAGAGACTCATCATCATTGAAATTTAAATTTCTAACCATATTATTAGATTTAAGTTTCTTTAAATCAGACTCATTTAAATGTCCTAACTTTAAATGCCATTTTACAAAATCACTTACCTGTGCTATTGCAGCTCTTTCGGGGATTGGATGTACATAATATAAATCACCTTGACGAACAGCTTGTACTAGTATAGAACCATTAGGCTCAATTATTTTAGCATATCGTTCTTTAAAAAGCACAGAACGATTATTAGCCGTTGCTTTTGACGTTGAAATCAAATTACATTTTAACTCGGGTACACACAGAACGTTCTTAAGTGTGAGATTAGTAGTCCCACTACCGTTAGGCACTGTAACAAGAACTGTTCCTATTCCTGTGATTTTTGCTGTTTTATCAACCGCAAGCTGTATTGTAGAATTATCACGAGGATGAAATTCTGTAAATAAATTTTTATCTTTGCACATATGAGATGTACAACCGCTGTCTAAGCACCATGCAGTAGATTCATGATATACGTCGTTAAATGCCATACTAACCGGTTCTTCATAACTAATCATTGAACCTTGATTTCCTTTATTTAAAGATGCAAGCTTTCTGTCAGCTATTTTCTTTCTACATTCGTTAGCTTTATGCCCGATTTTGGAGCAATAATTGCACTTGAAATTACGATAATTTCTCTCTGCAGGAAAATTTTTATTCGTATTAGTCTTCCATTTTTCATTTTTCTTCTGTTCTTGATTATTTCTCTTGTTTTCTATATAATAGGCATTTTGTGAATCATGAGTCGTTTTTCCTTTTCTAGCTTCCCATTCTTCTAGCATCTTAATTTTCAAAGAATCGGGTTTAGGTAATTCATCTCTCGATTCTATAGCGCATCTAAAATTTTCGAAATTCTCAGGAACACTGTAGAGTAGAAGAATTGATAACAAATCATCCGCAATTTCTATTTCCATTTCTTTTAATTTATCAACAATCTCAAAAAAGATATTTAAATGTTCAGACATCGTTTCACTGAAACTCATCTTTCGAAACAGAAGCTGTTTTAACAGCGTTGCTTTCTTTGCGGGGCCTCTTGATTCATAAACGTCTTTCAATTTATTCCATACAGAATTTGAAGTCGCACAATGCTTGATGTGGCACAATTCACTAGGATTTATGGCCAGAATTATATCAGCACGAGCTTTTTGATCAGCCTGGAGCCATTTCTTTTCATCAGCGCTACCTTCGGCCGGTTTCTCTTCTTTGCCGGTTACATAATCCCAATGATCATTTTTTATTAATGCTGCTTCAATTTGAAGTTTCCAGCTATCAAAGTTATCTTTGCCGAGCTTTTCAATTGTCGTAACATGTGACATGATTAAATAAAATATCTCGCAGCCACAAATCAAAACAGTTAATGACAGAACGTAGAAGAGTTCTTAGTTTCGGTTTAGGCTTAAGGCTTTATGATTCGAAAGTTCGAATTAAAAAATATTTCTGCTATTTATAGCGCAGTGAGTAGCGTCTCTGGGCCCATAACCTTTGTTGGTTTTGGGGGCACACACAGTTAGCAGAATAGCTCGACATAAACATTTATTAACACTAACACGAAGACAAAAATATATACATAGCTTAAGTGCGACTAAGCACTGACATGTTTATTAACAGAACTAAATAATCTCGCTCGCAGAGCGGATTTGGAGAAACGTCACTGTACGCGCATGCGCTGAAATAAAAGGGTAAGATAAATGGACGTTGTATTCCAACATAAACTGTCGTTAACAACATAAAATAAAACATAAAAATCGTATAAAGAAGTTTTTTAAATTGCAGGTAATCACCGAAGTGACCAACTCGAGGACTCTAATCTTAGTGTCCAGCTATGGGGTGGGGGTAGGCTGGTGTCAGCAGTATATCTTCTGACTACTTGCTAGCGAGGGATACTCGGCGTAGGTTTGGCCTAAATAAGGGGAGGTAGGAGTTTAGGGCCAGCGCCACAAGCAATTTATTTGGCACATGTGTCACAATAAATTACCTGTGGCTTTGCTGGAATCCAGTCAGTCACTGACACTCGCTGGCGGGGAAAATAGGGGAGGTATGGTTAGAGTCTTGGGTGAGTCATTTTTGTGCGTATAGAAACCTAAAATGTACCCTAAATAGAAAAAAAAAAGATCTCTTTAGATTTCCACCTATTTTTATAAATCACGTCCTTATCCAAAATTCTTTAAATAAAATGAAATTTCATTTAATTATTTCTGGTTTACAACATAAAATAAAAATATATACTTTGTAGTAGTTTGAATTCCCCTCGCGTAAAAATCATGTAAAAAGATTTTAAATTATAAACTGTCGTTAACAACATAAAATAAAACATAAAAATCGTATAAAGAAGTTTTTTAAATTGCAGGTAATCACCGAAGTGACCAACTCGAGGACTCTAATCTTAGTGTCCAGCTATGGGGTGGGGGTAGGCTGGTGTCAGCAGTATATCTTCTGACTACTTGCTAGCGAGGGATACTCGGCGTAGGTTTGGCCTAAATAAGGGGAGGTAGGAGTTTAGGGCCAGCGCCACAAGCAATTTATTTGGCACATGTGTCACAATAAATTACCTGTGGCTTTGCTGGAATCCAGTCAGTCACTGACACTCGCTGGCGGGGAAAATAGGGGAGGTATGGTTAGAGTCCTGGGTGAGTCATTTTTGTGCGTATAGAAACCTAAAATGTACCATAAATAGAAAAAAAAGGTCTCTTTAGATTTCCACCTATTTTCATAAATCACGTCCTTATCCAAAATTCTTTAAATAAAATGAAATTTCATTTAATTATTTCTGGTTTACAGCATAAAATAAAAATATATACTTTATAGTAGTTTGAATTCCCCTCGCGTAAAAATCGTGTAAAAAGATTTTAAATTATAAACTGTCGTTAACAACATAAAATAAAACATAAAAATCGTATAAAGAAGTTTTTTAAATTGCAGGTAATCACCGAAGTGACCAACTCGAGGACTCTTATCTTAGTGTCCAGCTATGGGGTAGGGGTAGGCTGCAGTATATCTTCGGACTACTTGCTAGCGAGGGATACTAGGGAAGGTTAGGCATAAATAAAGGGAGGTAGGAGTTTAGGATCAGGGCAATTTACTGAGTCGAAGTTTGATGAAAATCTCTGCATCAGTTTTTGAGCTAGAGATATTGCAAAAATTGTAATAAGTTCTGCATAGCTGCGCCACCTGTTCGACAATTTACACCAAAAGTTAATTAGGACCAATTTATATCAGGTACTAACTGAATCTGAATTTTTTTGAAAATTTATTGACCGAGAGGCGATAGCACAGACAATCATTTCATAGAGTTCATGGCAGCAATTCCAGAATTAGTTAAAACTCGATTCACATATTAAAGTGCAATCAGTCTGCCAAGTCATATCTTCGTGGAAGACACCTGTAAACCTGATTTTAGCGGTTGACTCGTAGATTCACCATTGTGTTTCCCTTCAACCAAAGGTATAAAAACATCGAGGACTGGCAGCAGGAAAGCACAATAATAAATCTACGAGTCAATAGGGTTTTCAGTTGTTTTCATATGACTTGGCAGACTGATTGCATTTTAATATGTGAATCGAGTTTTACTAATTCTGGAATTTCAGCCGTGAAATCGATTAGGTGATTATTGTCTGTGCTGCCTCCTTCCGGTCTATGATGCATTAGTTCTTGAGATACAGTTATTGCGGTAATCGTTAAAAATGCAACATAGCAGCGCCACCTGTTGAACGATTCACACCAAAACCTAATAAATTAGCAAAACATTAATAACTTGTCGGATGTACTAATCCCAAAACTTTCTTCTATCTCATACATGTTAATACTTCAAAATTCGCTATGACACTGTCAAAATTAGATGGCAATATATGCCCCTTTTATGGATTCTAAAGATACGAAATTCCGTGCATTATGTCCTGAGATATGACTACCGCTGAAATCGTGTAAATCCAGCAAAATGCAGCCTAGTAGCGCCACCTATTGGGTGATTTATATCAAAACTTACTCAGCAACAGCTTATGTCAGCGTCTAAGTAAATCTGAACTTAGATAAAAATTCATGCATTAATCTTGAGATAGAACTATTGCAGAAATCGTGAAAAATGAAGAACAGAAGCACCACCTGTTGGGCGATTTACACCAAATATAATCAGCACCAATATTTATTAAGGTGTAACTGAATCTGAAATTCGACCAAAATTCATTCATTAGTTCTTCAAACAGAGCTATTGCGGGAATCGTGAGAAATAGCAGCGCCACCTGTTGGACGATTTACACAAAAATGTAAACAGCACCAAGCCATATCAAGGACTAAGTGAATCTGAAGTTTGATTAAATTCCGTGCATTAGTTCTTGAGATAGAGCTATTTCAGAAATCGCGAAAAATGCAACATAGCAGCGATACCTGTTGGCCGATTTACACCAAAAACTAATCAGCACCAATTTATATTAGGGACTACCTGAATATAAAATTTTATTAAATTACGAGCATTAGTTCTTAAGATCAAAAAATTTGTGTCACATTCAGACAGACAGACCCGCAGACAGACATTTTGTAAAAACATGTTTTTCGGAGCTCTGACCCTTAAAACGTGTAAATCCGTCGAAAACCAGAAGTAAAAAATGTTCACGAATAGAATACTTTCAAAGATAGAAAGTAACTAGTCTTTGGGGGCTACCGTAATACTTAACCATCATGGATATGCGATTGATGACGTCATAAACTTTAAATGCTCTACTAGATGGAACCCGTCAAAACTTGACGGCATTAAAAAAAAGCCCTATTTACCGATTTAAAATGTTAAAAATTTTTAAAGAATAATTATTAACAATGAAAAAGGACTGCATTTTAAATCTAGGCGGATAACCAGGAATTGGCAGCGTGACACACTCAGACATGCTTCATAGAATTTCTTTCGTCTGACGTTTTTCAATTTACTGACATAACTAGCTGGCTATGCCCGCTGCGCTGGTTCATTTTTCCAAGCGAACCTTGAGTCAAACAAAATGGTGAATTTTACCTTGCATTTTAAAGCAATATGGACCTTCTCCTGGAATATCCTTCCGCATTGCTGAAAACGATGAGAACACCACTACGATAGTATGTTGTTATTTTGCGATCTTACTCGTTGGACAAAATTTGGGCAACTTAGCAACCTATTTTAGTTGATCATTTATAGTAGAGTATGGTAGTGAAATGAGGCAGTTATGACAAAAGGAATTAAAATAGTCTTTATTCACCACACTACTAAAATAATTAAAATTACAATGATTGCAGAGATTAACCATTAAATTTAAATAATTTTTGGTTGATTCATAATCGTTTGCTAGTTCTTGTACTCCGGACCCTCAGCTTAACGATATGTTTTGTTCTAACAGCTTGAATACAACGTCATTCTACATTTTGTTATATTTCGCAATATATGTCTTCTCCTGGCAGGTCTATTACATTTTTCCATCTTTGGATTCCAGAAGAGAAAACACAGTCAAAAGTGTAACAAATTATTTGCACACAAAGCGTGGTGTTTAACCATCATATTTAAACGAAAAATGAAGCATGAGAAACGTGGATTTTTAAAGCGGAATTGTTTGAATGGTAGAAAAATAAATATTTAGTTTACATTCAATAAAATCTTTCTAATATTCCGTAATCGTATTAAGCCAAGGTTGTTTAAAATTATACAAATATATAATAAAATATACAATATATAATAAAATTTATACAAAACAATTTATATAATAAAAAAAAAGAAAAGAAATGTAAATAAACAATTTATTAATAAATAAAATCAACATCCGGGTTACCATATAAAGCAAAATAACGACATTTTGGCTCCAGTTAAGTACCCCGGTGGGTATATTAAATTGGCGTAAAAAAAAAAAATCGCGCCAGCGTGAATAATCTGACCGATTTTCTATAATCTGATTGACCGTCTAGAATTCTCCTTCATTCATAAACAAAACGCCACAGATGTCATATATACACCGAGTTTGGCGCATTTATGACATGGCATTTCTTTTACGCCTATTTGACAGAAACATCGTTTTCGAATACCAGTTACATATATATATTTAAATTATTTTCTATTATTTTAAAAAAAAATAACAATAAATTTTAAAAAATTAAATAATAGCTATAGAACAAAACCATTTATATAATTTAAAAAGAGAAAATAAAAGTAAATAAACATTTTATTAAAGTAAACAACAATAAGTGGGCTAACATGTCAGGCAAAATGGCGCCATTTTAGAGCCCATTAGTTACTCGGTGCGTATATGACATCTCTACCAACAAAACTTTCAATGATATAGTAAATATGCCATTTTGCGGTACTCGATTATCGAAGATTAGTCCAATATGTTTTAAAATATTGTCTAACACAGGGGATAATATGAAAAAAAAAATCGAAGAAGAAATGGCCGATTAAAAACTTGTAATTTTTTTTCAGCAAACAATTTTTAATTTAAAATGTCGAATTTTGAATTTGTTGAATTGTCTATATAATTTACAATTGTTATTAAAATGTACTCCAAAAATGATCTGCACTTGAAAAAACACCTCAAGCTAATGTCACACATAGGCATTTTTGACTTAAAATCACATTCTTTGGGACAAAAGTAAAATGAAAATCGCAAAGAAAAAAAATAGGTACTACTTAGTTATCCCGTCGACCAAAAATCTATCTCCAAACTATAAGATTAAATGCCAATAATGGTTGATCGTAAATGTCACATTCACCTGTATTTAAGCGAGTAACACATGTTTACGTCATCAAGTAAAATTTTTATTTCAACGTTTTATTTGTATTTTTATTAATGTTATACTAATTAATTTGTTCTTTCGTTATTTAAAATAAAAATTACATCAATTTGTATAATTTGGCGTGTAGTTTGGCGATTTATACAATTTGGCGAAATTGGTCGAAGGGATAACTAAGTAGTACCAAAAAAATATGTAACTCACAAATTATAGTAACTTTTATAATTACGTCTGCTTATTTCTCCTGTAAGTCATATCATACGGAAATTACATAAAAAGAAAAAGAGAAGAATGAAAAGGGGGAAAAAAATATCATTCAAAATTCATTTAGTCAAATTTTCAGATTATTTTTTTCTATCTAACGCAAGGGATAAATCGCCAAATGTTGTATCTAATTGTAATGTTTCACGTTAAGTTATGTTTTAAGCATTACAAATATTTCTTTCATTTTTCAGTTAAAATATTTTCGTTTTATAATATTAAGCCTCATTAAAGCGTTTTATTTTTAATTGAATATCAGTAATTTTCTTCTTCTTTTATTTGCAAGATGTTTGTATTATTTTCTAATGGATATAACCATTTCAATTAATTTATCAACGATAATTTTCGCCAAAATGACCACTGGCAACCCTTTCGTCAAAAATATCAATAAAATACGAAATTTATTACCAAAAATCATAGTTATACATGTATATTTGATTCATAAACCACCCCGGGAATATTTCCTATCGAATGATACAATCTGCAAAAAAAAATCCACCGGGTAGTTTTAGAAAACACTCGAGCGGAAGTTTTAGGTCTTACGGCTTTATAATATATATGATATGATATGATATGATGATATAATATGATAACATCAGTAAATCTGTCATTATTTGTTACTAATTTTATATAAAATGCATTCATGTATACTACAAGGATAAAATCATTATCGAAAACGGTAGGTAGTAAAGCACGTAGTGCATATGAATCCATTCTGTGTGCACTAATGTTAAATAATGACAAACATGTACAATATATCGGTTTAATGGAAAAGCGCTTTAAAGTTTTTTGAATTGAAGTACATGCAGATTTGTACTACAGAAAAAAGCGAATGCTTACATGAATAAATATATACATACACTATTTTTTTTTTTATCGCACAACATAAATCAAAATTTTTTATACTAATAATTATCGATTGCAATATTTAAAAAAATAATTTTTTAAAATATTTCTTAATTAAATTTATTATATTTTTAATATTTTTTTCAGTAATATTGTACTCTACTGTTTTGGACAGGTGTGGTGAACTCTGCCAAATACAGAGTAGTAATTTGTAATTTAAAAAAAAGAAAACAAAGAGCACACACATATTAAAGTATAAACAGTGATTTAAGAGATGTCCTGTATAGTGTTGGCAGCGCCCGGTGGCCTTTTTTATTTCTTTTCCCCTTATTAACACTTCCTATGCGTCCCGTGGCAATTCAATTGATCCCGGGAAAATATCGTAAATTCTAAGAGACTAACAAACCATTTAAAAATATTTTTTGTTAACAAGGTACAGGTGTGCCCTTTTTTAAAATAGTGTTCTCTTTTTGAAAAATGTATTCTTTTTTTTTAGAATAGTGCTCCCTTTTTGAAAAATTCCCGCCCGGGGGCTCTTTTTTCTAGAGTCAACTCTACCTGTAGTATGCAAAATGCTTAAAAACAAACAATGCAGATTAATGTTATTTTATTATGTACTATAATTTACTGTTTGTCATCATTTGTAAAACAATAACTCCGGGAGAGTCGCCGCACCCCCTGTATTTCTTGTAATTATCGATAGATGGTCGTCAAACGCGCAGTACGGGTGCGCAATGAGGTTATTTTAACCAGTGTATAGCGTGAATCCCATTTCGATGTTTACTTGTAGTTGTACAATCCTTATTTTGACGTAAGTGCATGATTTGACTATCCAAAGTTTTAAACACGGTATGCTTAAATACTTTTCATACGCTGACTACTAAATGCATGCATAATTTCGAAGTCAAAACTAAGTGTAGCGTTTGTATAGAGTACTGTGTGGGTTACGCCACTTTCCTTAGCGATGCCAGGTAACTGTGATGTGCGATGTCTGTACAATGCAAAATGGGGTACACGCCGCACTGCAATTCCGGTATACATGCCGCAGTTTCTTTTGTACGAGATTGATTAAGTGTTATTAACTTTTCCTTTTCTTTTTGCACAGACTAACCAAGTTAAGCATGTTATCAATCAAGTTTACTAAAACGAAAGAAGGAAAAGGGGAAAATAAAAAGTAAGAAGGGCAAGAAAGTTGCAAGTCAAGATGATAATAATGAAAAATTGGATTACGCGTAACGCAGACGTTCTTTGCAAGGAATGTTTAGAAAACTACTCAAAAAAGAAATATAATTGGCTTTGTAGTATCATGTGTCAAATGTAGTTGTATAAAGACTGTACTTTTTCGACACTTTTTGTGCAGATTGCGGGCGAAAAAGCATGTCTATTAACCCATTCGGGACCATGGGTGCATGCATATGTACCTTCAAAAAGAGCATACAGAATTTGTTTCTGGCACCAGTAAAAAGTAATATTTTCTTTCTTCAATTAGAGCATTTTCATGATTATTTAAGTAAAAGTAACTTCCATTAAAAAAATGGTGCCAACCGAATAAAATTTACGTAAAAGCCACTGGTCCCGAAAGGGCTTTTTTTTCTTTTCCCTCTCTAATCCATAGATGTTACCTTGTTGCTGAAATAACAATTAAAATTTAATGTAAATAAATCAGTCGATATTTTTAATAGTTGAAGTAGGCAAACAATTATTAATTTTAATCTCATAATATGTTTCTTTGTACATATTTAGTTTATTTTTGTTATTACATAGTTAATTATAGTCCAAATATGGATATATTTTTTTAATATTTTTATTTATAATTTTATTATGTTCTTATTACAAGCGCGGCATAACTACTGCACAAGTGAGGCGCGTCAGCCTGAATGTACGGGTAGCGCGCCGCAGTGTAATGTTTTAGAAAAACATTGTTACAAATATTAAATATTAGTTTTTAATTTTTTTGTCGGAGTACAATTGTTGTATATTTAACTTTAAATAGCACAGCATGATTTTATGTCCTCCATGGGACTTTATACACAAATTAAAAATATATATATATATGCGTCATAAATCCCGGAATTACTCTACTACATACATACAGTGGTTCTGTTACTTTTTGATAGTGTTTAAACCTGTAAGTTCTCGAATGAACACGCAAAAGGCATTGCTACACGTTAAACTGGCTATGTAACTAAAAACACTCGAGGGTAAATAAATTTAAAGTTTTCCCATGTACTTTGCTGACTTTAATTTCTTTTAACATAAACGGTGCTTTACATGTTATGCTGGCCAAGCGAATAGATCACCAAAACCGGTTGTCAATCACCAGTTTTGTTTATCACTGCCAATCGATAATCATCTTCTAAAGGTAATTACATAAAATTGTTAAAAATGATAATATTAAAGCAGGCTAAATTAATACCAAATTATTAAATTACTAGCAAACCCCGCGGCTTTGCTCGCGTAATATTTGAAATATGCAAAGTGATATTTATATGTCTAATTTTTATTGAAAGTTACTAACTAAATTTTTATTTTATTAAAAGATAATATTTTATTTTATTAAAAGTACTTATTACTTTTAGGAATAATTAAAAAAAATTACTATTTAAAACACAGTTTGGTTAAACATCATTGTTACACTGCATAATTCAGAAATGAGACTTAAATTAATAAAACGAAATAAAACTAAATAAATAACAATTTAGAAAATAATTTGAAACTCTTATGCTCAATTAATACGCTCATTTCAGTATTCATTTGAAGTTTTGAATTTTTTAGAAATCCTCTTCTTACATCTTAAAATTAATCATCATGTCAAATTCCAAGTCCTACCACCTCTCTCAACATAAAGGGCTATGTTGAAATAGGAACTGTCACATTAATTTGCCAACATTAATTTTGAAATTGATTTCTTATTTCCTAATATTCCACAGAAACGTAATTTAGAAAGCTTTTAAAGGCCTTTTTTAGAGCGTTTGTTGTTTCTGTGAATCCCAGGTGGTAGAATCATCGGCCTAAAATATAGCCTGTGTAGGATCAGAGACTGTTACCATTGATTCGCAACTATTACTTTTATATTTGGTTTATATTCCCTGAAATCGCATAGAAATCGTAATTTAAGACTCTTTTAGAATGCTTTTCGCACCTCCCCTTCACTTCACTCCTTTTTAATTCGAATTTATTTTCGACAGTCCTTCGAGGGCATTTATATTTTATAAGTAACTACCATGCCATATTTAAAGTTTCTAGCCTTTTCAGTATCACAGAATTCGCAATTTAGAAAGTTTTTAGATACTGCAACCCTCTGATGGTAGTGGCACAGACATAAAATAGAGCTTATGTTTGAGCAGGTTCAATCACCAACAATTTGTTATCATTATTTTTTTAATCGGTTTGGTTTTGATAAGATTACATAAAAATTGTAATTTATAACGCTATTCGCTCACTTCATCTTTTTAAATTTGAAATTTTCTTTCGACAGTTCATAGAAAGCAGTTGCATCTTGTAAGTAAATAACATGCCATACTTCAAAGTGTTAGACTCTTCAGTTATGCAAAAAACGAAAACTAGAACATGTTTTGTTTTTGCAACTCTCAGATGGTAGTGACAGCAACATAAAATATAACCTATCTTATAGCAGGGACTGTCACCATTGATTTGCAACCATTATTTTTGAAATAGCTTTGGAATTTCCTGAGATTGAGTAGAAATCGCAATTTAGAACGTTTTTAGGAAGCTTTTAGCGGATTTTCACCCTATTTTAAATTTCCAATTCTTTCGAAACTGTTCTTAAAAATAATTTATATGTAAAAAATATGTACCTTGCCTAATTTTAAGTTGCTAGCCCCTACCGATCATAAAAATCGAAATTTGGAACGCTTTTTTGTTCCTGCAACGTCTAGGTGATAGTGATACCGACATAAAATAGCGTCTATGTTAGAGCAGAGGCTGTCAGCATCAATTTCTTACCATTACTTTTGAAATCAGTTTGATTCTTCCTGAGATATTGGTGACAAATTGGCATTTAAACGTTTTTAGAACGCTTTTCGCTCATTTTGCTCCTGCATCTCCTCTGGGGTAGTGGAAACAGATATAAAATATAGCCTATCTTGAGCAAGATCTGTCACTATCATTTTAACACCATTATATTTGAAATCGGTTCAGTATTTCCTGAGATTGCATAGTAATTGCAATTTAGAACGTTTTTTTGCAACGCTTTTTGCACATTTTGACCCCCCTTTTAAATTTCGATTTTTTTAGGAAATATCCTTAGAGATCATTGATATCTTATAACTAACTACCATTCTAAATTTCACGATTCAAGGCCCTTCCGTCACGCAAAAACCGCAATTTAGAACGTTTTTCTCCTACACCCCCTTTTGGGTAGTGGCACCATAAAACATAGCCTATGTTGGAGCAAGGATTCTCACCATCATTTTAACGCCATTATTTTTTTAATCGGTTTGGTATTTCCTGAGATTGTGTAGAAATCACCATTTAGAACGTTTTTTAGAACGCTTTTCGCGCATTTTCACCCCTTTTAAATTTCGAATTTTTTAAGAACTGTTCTTAGAAATCCTTTATATCTAATAAGTAGCTGATACTTCAAATTTCATATTTCTAGGCCCTTCAGTTACACATAAATCGCATTTTTGGAACGTTTCTTGCTCCTACACCCCTTTTGGGGTAGTGGCACCGATATAAAACATAGCCTATCTTGGAGTAAACGGTGTCATTTTCACACCAATATTTTTTAAATCGGTTTGGTATTTCCTGAGATCATGTAGAAACTACCATTTAGAGCGTTTTTATAACGCTTTTTGTGCATTTTCACCCCTTTTAAATTTCGAATTGTTTAAGAACAGTTCTTAGACATCATTTATATCTTATAACCAATATTCCAAATTTCATATTTCTAGGCTCTTCAGTAACGCAAAAATCGCATTTTTAGAACGTGTTTTTACTCCTGCACCCCTTTTGGGGTAGTGGCACAGATATAAAATATAGCCTATGTTCTAAGTTGGACTAACACCATCAATTTGATACCATTACTTTTGGAATCGGTTCGGTATTTCCTGGGATTATGTAAAAACTACCATTTAGAATGTTTTTTAAACGCTTTTTGTGCATTTTCACCCCTTTTAAATTTCGAATTGTTTAAGAACTGTTCTTAGACATCATTCATATCTTATAAGTAACTAATATTCCAAATTTCATATTTCTAGGCCCTTCAGTAACGCAAAAAGCGCATTTTTAGAACGTTTTTTGCTCCTGCACCCCCTTTGGGGTAGTGGCACCGACATAAGATATAGCCTATGTTCTAAGTTGGGCGAACACCATCATTTTGATACCATTACTTTTGGAATCGGTTTGGTATTTCCTGAGATTATGTAGAAACTACCATTTAGAACGTTTTTAGAATGCTTTTTGTGCATTTTCACCACTTTTAAATTTCGAATTGTTTAAGAACTGTTCTTAGACATCATTTATATCTTATAAGTAACTAATATTCCAAATTTCATATTTCTAGGCCCTTCAGTAACGCAAAAATCGCATTTTTAGAACGTTTTTTGCTCCTGCACCCCCTTTGCGGTAGTGGCACCGACATAAGATATAGCCTATGTTCTAAGTTGGGCGAACACCATCATTTTGATATCATTACTTTTGGAATCGGTTTGGTATTTCCTGAGATTATGTAGAAACTACCATTTAGAACGTTTTTAGAATGCTTTTTGTGCATTTTCACCACTTTTAAATTTCGAATTGTTTAAGAACTGTTCTTAGACATCATTTATATCTTATAAGTAACTAATATTCCAAATTTCACATTTCTAGGCCCTTCAGTAACGCAAAAATCGTATTTTTAGAACGTTTTTTGCTCCTGCACCCCCTTTGGGATAGCGGCACCGACATAAGATATAGCCTAAGTTCTAAGTTGGGCGAACACCATCATTTTGATACCATTACTTTTGGAATCGGTTCGGTAGTTCCAGAGCTTACCTCCGACAAATAAACAATTTTTCCTCTTTATAATATGAGTATAGATAAAAATTACTAAATTAATATAAAATAGTAATTTAGTATACATTTATTAAATACGTAACATCAAATTGACGGCTTTTAACAAATAAATGATATTAATAATGGTAATTTTATTTCCAGGTTTGTTATTTACACGTTTGTCTTTATTTAATATTAGTACACACAGAATGAATTCATATGCACTACTTGCTTTACTACCTACCATTTCTGATAATGATTTTATCATTGTAGTATAAATGAATGCATTTTATATGAAATTAGTAACAAAGGACAGATTTATTTATGTAATTATGTCAGTAAATCGAAAAGCGTCAGCCGAAAGAAATTCTATGAAGCATGTCTGAGTGTGTCACTCTGCCAATTCCTGGTCATCTGCCTGGATTTAAAATGGTTTTTTTTTACATCGTTAATAATTATTCTTTAACTTTTTAAGCTGTAGACAGTGCTGCGGCCACGGGAGGGGTTTGGGGGTTAAAACACCCCCAAGAGCTAAGAAAAATTACTATAATTGCCTCTTATATGAACCAAAACCAAAATTAATATTTAAACGTTTTGGCGTTTTTCGCAATCCGCCGCTTTGAGAAATCAAACTCTATTCAACAAAGTGATTCAATTAAACGGCGAAAACTGTCTCGATTAAAACTGTGAAAGCGCATATTACATGCATTGGTTTTGGGAAAATTGGTTATTTGGACTAAGTCACTTTTTCGAGACACCTTATGCTAAAAGAATGGTCATTTCCTGCCACACAGACGCTTTGAGTTTAAGTATTATACAATGGACCATTTCTTAATTGCACTTCTGCCTTTGTTCCATGTTCGAAACAATAATAGACCATCAAATTAAAAAAAAAAACATGAAACATACACTTTTCAGATCTCTCTCAGTTTCAAACGCCCTGTTTTACGCTTTTTGTTCCCTTATATCTAAGACCAAGCTTTTTACGTACCCAAGTAAAAATCTTTGTAAAATAAGATTTAAAAAAGTAGTAACTATAAAGTTGTAAAAAGCTGTTTTTGATTGTGATTGAACAAATTATCGCAATCAGTGTGTCTTTCGAACCATTTGTTCCTTAGGAGATCTGTACACAAATTTAAAGATTGTATTCCATTAGTTAGTAATGTAGCAACGAGTAATGGTGCTTGCTCTCGGAGAAGCATTGCCACCCGTGTCACGTAGGAAAGAAGCATTTATTGTAATTTCATTGAGTTTTAAATAACATGTCTGTGAGTATGGATTTTGAAAAGAAATGGGTTAAATGTAAAACATTTTCTTAGACTGTGAAAAATATAATTATACACAATTTTATGCTAATCATACATTAATTTAAATTAATAAGCATATTGTTAAAAATCTGCAGTTTTAGCTTTATAGTCACTAGCTATTATAGAAAACGGTTACTTGAATGTATTATGGAATATTCTCATTATTTTCTATTATTCTCATTCTCATTATACCTTAAAAGTAACCACAATGTCAAAAACCAAGCTTTTATGCCAACTACCAGGGTTGGCGAACCTTTTTGTTGCTGTGTGCCAAATTCGATCAAAAAATATTTTACGTGACTATAACGTGCCAACTAAAAAAGAAATTTAGTAGGTGAAAAAATAATGGTTTAAAATTACTTAAAATTTTGTATTAAGATTTTAAAAATATGAGGAACATACATGTAGGTATTATACTATAATAATTATGGAAACAAATATATTTTAGGAAAATAAAAAAATTAATGCGATGTATCTTGGATTTATATTGTTGCATCTTAATATCAGATTAATCTTAATGCAAACTGAAACGGATTTATCTGTCAAGTGCTTGCAGTTTGAGTTTTGATAATTTGTGAAACCAGTGACTCGAAAGAATAGATAAGCAAAAAAATAGGCAATAGCAAACGCCAGTTTCTTTCGATAGCTCTGAAATAAATTCCAAGTTGACACAACCATCGGAATTTAGTAATGTCTAATAACCAATTCTCATCGATAGTTTTCAAATATCGTATGTGTTTGAATAATTTTTGAGACCATAATTAATTAGATTGGAATATAATATGCCGCAATTAAAATTTTTCAATTTCTATGTAATCGAATTTAGAAAAGATCAGTCACGATTTTGTGTAATCTCACTTTATTTTGAATTGGAGCCACAGTAATGCCGTGCCAAAATTATTCTTTCACGTGCCAAAAGTGGCACGCGTGCCATAGGTTCGCCGTCCCTGACCTACACTATATGGCCGAAGGTGACCGGTCACTTGCAATTTTAGACGTTTTGTTTAATATCTAGAAAAATATATGAGAAATTAACCTGAAACTGCAGGTGCGTAAACAGTATAGTATAGGTCATATATTTCCGCGAAGATTTTTTTTCCCGAAACCCCATAGGGGACCGTCAACAAATTGGAAAAGAACGAATATCTTTTGGATAACCCTGTAAAAACTAATGTAAGCAAAAGCGTTCAAACTCAAAATTATTAATAAGTGGCTCATTGTAATATACTGTGTTCATTTTTATGAGGATAGCATGTATACTCGTAGAGAAATTAAGGTTTTTATAAAAACAGTCCCAAATTTCACCAAGATTTTTGCTTATAATTTGCAGAGTTTTTAACATAAAAAAAGATCTTTTCAGAAAATATGACAAACAACATTGTACATAATACCCTGCAATCAGAATTAAAAAATAATAAAAATTGAATGAAAAATGAGTAGGTTTACTAAAAAATGTTTCACTGTGCATGCGCGAATGTAATCAAAATATAACGTGCATAATGTATTAGCTAATTATATAGAGCAAGTTTTGTGAAAGTCTCAAAATCATAGCTTGAAAATTCTGAAAATTATCGTCGATAGAATAAGCTCGAAATCCATTGTTCCCAAAAGGAAGCAAAAAGATGAGGGGTTGTATCCAGATGTAGTAGTACGTGCAATATTGTGTACGCTATCTTGGCACTAATCAACGGATATTTGATACAACCCCTCATCTTTTGGGGAACAACGGATTTCGAGCTTATTCTATCGACGATAATTTTCAGAATTTTCATTCTGTGATTTTGAGACTATCACAAAACTTGCTCTATATAATTAACTAATACATTATGCACATTATATTTTGATTGCATTCGCGCATGCGCAGTGAAACATTTTTTAATGAACCTCTTCATTTTTCATCCATTTTTTATTATTTTTCAATTCTTATTCCAGAGTATTATGTACAATGTTGTTTGTCATATTTTCTGAAAAGAACTTTTTTTTTATATTAAGAACTCTGCAAATTATAAGCAAAAAACTTGGCGAAATATGGGACTGTTTTTATAAAAACCTTAATTTCTCTACGAGTATACATGCTATCCTCATAAAAATTAACACACTGTATTACAATAAGCCATTTATTAATAATCTCGCGTTTGAAGGTTTTTGCTACATTAATTTTTACAGGGTTATCCAAAAGATATTAGTTTCTTTTCAATTTGTTGACGGTCCCCTATGGGGTTTCGGGGAAAAAATCTTCGCGGAAATATATGACCTATACTATACTGTTTACACACTTGCAGTTTCAGGTTAATTCTTCATGCATTTTCTAGATATTTAACAAAACTTCTAAAATCGCAAATGACCGGTCACCTTTGGCCATATAGTGTATATCGCATAAACCGCAGTTTAAGGGCGCTGGTCACTGGCGGAAAATATCGCGTTCAGCTCATATAGTAGACTGTTCCTACCCCCCCCCCCCCTACGAGCTGTCAGAGAGGCGTGTACTTTTAATAGCCGTGAAGTCCAAGAGATATTATCGGCTATCTGTTGACAAAATTTACGAGCCAGTAGGAACAGAAAGTTCTCCCATAGCAGCTATTTTTGTTAGTAGGGAAATACTACAATTTCTTTTGCACTTTTTATAATACACGAGATCACATTGAACAATTTTACTGTTATTATTATTATTATTACAGCAACGCAACCGGGAATTCCATCAAGGAATAAGTTTCAATTGAATAATTTCGACTTTTATAAATGCCTACATTTTAGAAAAGGTTTGATAAAAATTTAAATATGACAATAAAAATTGATTCAATGTAATTCTCCTGTCTAAAATGATTTTGATGTTTCACCTTACTTTATATTATGTTTATTATATGTTCATGTTTACCTTCAAATTTAACCATCCTAAATTTTAAACAAATAATTATTAAATCAACTTGTCTATAACTCGTTTTCATAATTTAATTACGTAATATTCAGTGTTTGTGATTTTTTTCCTTTGTTTATGTAAAGCAACATTAATTTACTACTGAAAAATCAAAGCACAATTGATTATAATTAATTACTGTAATATGTATTTTTTTTTAAATGTTTGTTTATAGATAAAAATATTATTATAAATCATCAGGTAAAGAAAATATGGACAGAGTGAAGATTTTAGTCTGAGTTACACATTCATTCTTCAATATGATATATTTAAAAATATTTCACAAATTTATTGAACACTTTAAAATTCGATGTTTCGTTGAGATTTTGGACCTATTTTTATAAACGATAATAGATACAGCCATCGGTATTTCTCACTGGGTAAGACAAAGAAGCTGAATTCTCAATGTAGTAACCCCCCCCCCCCTCTCCACCTAAAAGCGAAAAAAAATAAAAGGTTGTAAGAGAATTTTATCAAAATATCTCCGATTACTGAAGTTATTCAATATATTGGCACGTATTTAAGTATTTATATAATGAAATTAAACTACAGTGCAAAATGAACATAAATTATACAAAAAATACTCCAAGTAGTGTTTTTTAATACAGCTTTATTTGACAAAAGCATAATATAAGATTTCCAATAACTCAAATTAATGGCCATAAATTCGAATTTTGAAAGTTATTTCATTTAATTTTGATCATCTTTTAATAAAATTAACATTATTAAAGAATATTGAAAATTGCGAATTTCAATACATGTAACGATATCTTCCTTAATTCTCTATTCAATCAAAGGATACAATATTAAATATAGATACAACATACATCAATGTATATACGATTTACAAAGACAAAATATCAAAGTATAATATTAATATGTATCGATATGAGGGAAAAAAAATCATTAAATGAATATTAGTATTGCGCATGCTAAGTACACCCCCCCCCCCCTCCTACTCAACATTGCTCCCACCAAAAATATCTAACAATATTAACTGAAAGGAAAGTAAAAACATAATATGTTTGCTCTGCATATTTAAATTTTCAAATAATATTAGTTTTTTTAAATTATGTGATTGTAAATTTTAATTAAAGATGTGGAATGCGTCCTCAAAAAATTATTATTTTTATATTTTCCCCCAAAACTTTGTTAACCTTGCCTTGAGTTTATAAGAATTTCGTTATATTAAACAAAGAAACTTCTGTATTTATATAGTTATTATATAGTTTATATATAATATTTTCTGTATTTATATAGTTACATCCGAATGTAAATATTACCCGAACTTTCTTTTTTCTTACAGAGTATTTAAATAAACTCATTTTTTCGCCTTTATGTAGATTAAAACTTAGCACTGAAAATTATTTAAAAACCATTAATTACCCAAAATATACCATAGTAGTTTTCTCATACATTAGGAAGGTTCACAGCTGTCTTCCACACATTTTAACAATTTTTTTTTCTTTTCTTTTTTTTTTTCTTTTTCTGATCATTTTTTTAATAAAATTGACATTATTAACAAATATCCAAAATTGCTAAGCTCAATACATATAATTAATTTTCAGTTAATTCTGTCATTGTCATCTATTTAATTAAAGGATACAATACTCAATATAAATGCAATAAAGCTGCAGCAACATATATATGATTCACAAAAACAAAATGTCAGAGTATAATATTAATACATTGTACAAGTGAGACAAAAAAAATCATTGAATGAAAATGTGTAATGTGCATGCTGAGTTCCCACCCATCCCTCGACTTACTTCCACCAAAAATATCCATAACAATATTAACTGAAAGTGAAAACAAGAAACATAATATGTTTGCGCTGCATATTTAAATTTTCAATTAATATTCATTTTTTTAAATTATGTGATTGTAAAATGTGTGTGTGTTTAAAATGCTCAAAAAGGAAACCAAAAAGAAAAAGTTGACTGTGATAGCGTGACGCAGGTTGTTCACTCTCAACGGTGTCCAATGGCTGATTCCTAAACCGTTAGTCATAGACATATAGTTCCAATTACAAAAATGTTTTAAATGAAGTAAAGAAGTATTTTAAAAGCGATTTCGGTCAATAAAAATATTTTTTTTTTTAAATATGAAATTTTATTTTTTATACTGTCTCATGCCCCGGGTCCTATAAGTAATATTTAGTAAAATTTTCTAATATTACACTGACAAGTAAGACCAAAAAAAAAAAAAAGCCATTATTCCATGATTAAAACTGACCGAATATCTGTTTAAAGTTGGAGCATATTTTTTGCTGCGAAATAGCGGTCATTCACAAATTTAGTAGAAATATCGTCAGCTGTATTAAAAAAAAATAGTTGAGAGTAAAATTGCAATATAAATTTGAAATCTATAATCATTCCGACATATTAATGCAAAATATACAATTTGTACTAAACAAATAAGAGGGGAAAAATAACTGAATTTTTGTTAAATAAGATTATGAACAGCAACAGCTTCATTTCTTTACAAAATTATACATATTATAAAATGCTATTAGGTTGCAAAATTTGAGTTATGTTATGTTCCTTAGCTTTTGATAATTGACAGTATGTATTTTGTAGCGAAGAAACCGGAATTGACTCTCCCTTTTTTATCACCACGTAAAGATTTTTTACAAATCATAATAGCATAAAAGTCATGAATTTCAAAGTTTCATAACTCGGTCAATTTCAGTGTTAGATGAACATATATTTTTGTGGAGTTTCATGAGTTATTTTGACTTTATTTTTAGTGTAACAGGAAGTTTTTACTAAATATCACTTATAGAACGTATATATATTTCGAAATATTTTAAGAAATATTTTTATTGACCCAGATCGCTTGCTTGATAAAAGTCGTGATAAGTTGGCCCAAGTAATGTCCTTGAACAATTGCGTGATTTTGACGCACTTCTATTTAGATTTGTGAATGAAAATGTGCATTTATGTCATCTTTTATTGATGTAAACGTTTCGCCATTTTGTGTTTTTTTTTTATTAAATGAAATTCGTATAATTAGAAAATCTTTCTGTGTAGTTGATGAATTAATTACGTTTTATTTTATATGAAAAAAAAAAAAACGTTTTGAATCTAAGGCACACAGACTTGAGCCACAAGTATAATTAATTAATAATTATGTATATTTCATAAATACGCATAATTAATTAATTATTATGCATATTTAATAAGTGCGTGTAATTAATTAATAATATATTTATGTATTTATTAATTACTATAATACATACAATTTAATTACTTTAAAAAAGTTTTTGGACATATTCGTTTTCGTTTTCGGTCGAAAATAGAAAGATCTCCAAAATTCGGTTTCGGTTTTACATTAAAAACCTGTTTCGGTCAATCCTTAATAATAATTATATATACCATTTCTATAAAAAAAAAATACAGGTGTCCTTAAAGTTTTTACACAGTCAAAAATAGCGTTTTTTTGCATAACTATGATTTTTTTGCAATAAAAAGGACACAGATACATTCTGTTGACTTTTATATTAGTATTTCCACTTTATGATCAAAATTAAATTACCATTCACATGTCGCATTTTCAATTTACCAAAATTTTTGCTGTCCTTATAGTTTTTACACGCACTTTATATATATACTATACTATATATATATATATATATATATGTATGTATATATGTATAATGCTTTTCAAACAATTAAAATACCAGGAATAATCTACTATATTATAATATTATATTATAATAATTAGATATTACGAGTTTAGTTTAAACTAAATAATTTATAGTAATATTACCACATACAAGCTGCAAAAGTGTTATTCAAAATACTTCACAAATTCATAAACAAATTTTACAACAAAAGAATTTGTTTGTAAAGGCCTGTACATATATAACTTTATCAAATTTAGGGGAATTGTGGACCCCTTCCTCCCTTTACAATATCATACGTTATCAATCTTCTATTCCTCTTCCCCCAATGATATCGTTATCAATGTCTAAAAATTCTTTTTATTATTACAATTTTTTCTTTCTTTTTCTTTTCATACGTTTGCAGCGATATTATACATTTATTATTCACATATTTTACTGATTTGAATGAAGAAAAGTCAATAAAATACTATTAAACATGAAATAGCTTTATACCAAAAAACATTTTAAGGAAATATTATATAAAAGTGTTTAATAATAGCTTTTTGTTACATAATGCATTTTCCTGCACTTGCCCCCTGTATGGGAAAAGAGTAAGCAGAAATAAGTTCTTATCAATAAAACAAGTGGCCAATATTCTTCCCATTTTTTTACGAGTTAAAAAACAAGTATAATTTCGAATCTCGTTACTCTAACAACGCATTCTATGCTCATGTGGCAGAAGAATAGGAATGCCAAACGTTGGGATAGTCCATATTTTGGAATAAAATTATTTTATAATTATTTAATGGTTTTAGTAACAACTTTGTACTTTCATAAAAATAGATAGCAGACAAAGCAAAAAGTTAAAAGACTATTTTGATGAAAAAAAAAAAAGTGCTTAGATAAAAAATGATAAAGATTATCAAAAGACACCTCCTCCTACAGATACATTACGATATCAAATGCCAGAGTCCTCCTCCCTCTAAAGTGATATCCTTATATATGTACAGCCCCTAAGATATTTGCGTATTTTTTTTTTTTTTTACTTCTCGATGATATAACAGCATTCAGATAGAAAATAAAAGAAACAAAATATAGAAGGAAATATATGGAGCGTAACAGATGAAAAATGTATGCTTTGAACACTAAACTCATTGAAAAAATAAACTCATTTACAAAATCTACATATATCATATACATTTTGATTATACATAAAAAATACATTTTTTTTTCTTATTTACATAAGTAGATAACTTAATCATACATATTGCATCTTTCATAAAATTTTAAAATGCTCAAAAAGGAAACAAAAAAGAAAACAGTTGACTGTGATAGCCTGACGCAGCATATACAGTGTGCGAGCTGTATAGCACCTCCCGTGTACGCAGCCGAAGGCACCGGGTCCTCCAACATGATGATCGTTTGTAAAGATTTTCGTTTTAAAATATAAAATCCTTCAACACTGATTTTGGCATGTTTGAAATAATTATCACGGCCCAAGGCAACAACTGGCGGGTTGGCGAATACATAATAATTAATCATAATTTATTTCTGTAAATCACACACACTTTATATATATATATTCAATTAAAAAATAAATATCTGAGTATAATTTTAATACGTAAAAAAAAAAAAAAAAAAAAAAAAAAAGAAAAGAAAAGAAAAAGAAAAAAATATTTAAATAATAAGAAAGAAAAATCATGCACCAAGCATAGATTATAAAACACTTTCAAAAACTTCCAAAATGCTTTATCAAGACTTCGCCGTTTAATAATGTAAATAAGATACCCAAGAAAACGTTTTAGAAATAGCGCATTTGAAAATCGGATATCAGCAATTACCGTCCACAGTCGAAAAGGTACTTTAATTCGTCTCTGCAGCTCTGTATATGATCTATATATTTGTACATATTCTACACAGTCTGCTAAAATTTAGTATAATATGAAAACGCATAACACAGTTAAAAATCCACTACCAATAGGCAGAAACGTACTTGAATTCTTTTGTACAGCCCTGTATATTACATATACATTTTTATGCACGTAATATAAAAAGTTGAAATTTAATTCAGGCAAAAACACTCTTAAAACTCTTCACTCCTCATTTTTATTTATTTTTCTACTCTCCCATTACCTCCCTACCCTTCCTTTCCTTTTCTTCCTGCACACTGAGTTTGAAATACCGTATTTTATGGAAGAAACGCCGCACTCCTCAAATTGGCCTGGATAAGCTTAAAAATATCGTAATCGCCGCACCCGTTGTAAACGCCGCATCCATCGAAACGCTACTTTTGTCGAAATACTTCTTTCAATTTTAGCAGTAGTTTAAGTTACTAATATTTTATGCTGTGCATACAAGTCAAATTCAATATGTAAAATAAACATACATCTAAAATAATGGACAAACTGAAGAATTGTTATCATGTGGTTTAAACTACTGGTGTATTATGTACATTAAAAATTAATGTGTTATGAAAGACATTTTCATGAAACCCTTATAAATACACACACACACACACACAAACAAACACATATATATATATACAATTTTTGAATGGAATTAATTTAATATAACATTTGGGGCCTCCTGTTTTCTCAGTTTCGAGTCATGTTTTCTCAATTTCGAGTCCCTTCAAAATTTTCTGAGGGAAGCAAAACCTAAACGTGGCTAAATTGACTTTGAAAACTTCTCTCAGCTATTTCTATCCCCTCTAACTATTCCCCCGACCCAACTTTTATTACTCCGGAGTCCGAGCAAACGCAACGGGGTGTCGCTCCCCATGGAGTGATGGATTATATCGAGGGGGAAGACACTGAAATCATCAGAATAGAAATATATGCATTTTGTTTTAATTATAGCTCCCTCCCTAATTAATTTCAATGAAATATTTTTATATCAATGGATAAATTGGAAACTGTACATTTTTTCGTGTTTTTTTTAATTTCCAAACGACCTAATAGAACTGCCATAATTTACAATTTAATGAGAGGTAGAAATTATTTTGGTCATGCTCCGAGTATTTCACGTAAAATCAAATATTTAAAATTATTTTAATATAAAATGAAAACTAGGATGAAAAGTGACAAGTTTTAAGAATTGCATACAGAAAACAAAATTCGAAAATCTTAATTTTTTCATGAGATATCCTTAGAAAAGTGAGACAAAATATTCCCATAGGTTTACATGGAGAACGGAAAACGGGATTGCAAGTGATCAGCACCCTTAAGAACGTTTTTTGCTCTTGCATCCTTTTAATTTCGAATTTTTGGAAACCTGTTCTTGGTGATCATTTACGTTTCTAGAGTAACAGCCATACCAAACTTAATGTATCTAGCTCTAACAATTCCTAATAAATCATAATTAAGGCTATATAATGCTGCTAGCATTGTGGGGTTGAGGGCACTTGGTGTACCTAAGCGACGTAGAATCTTCCAAGGATTGTCGGTAATGATTTTCGAAAAAATGTGTCTGTAATTTGCCGAGTTATTAATTAAAAACCCATGTAGAAAACAACGTACGGATCAAAACAGTGTTGCTACTTTGTGACCTCCTTTCGAAGCGTGCTTGGGACAGTGCCAAGTTTAAACGTTGTATAAGATCTTTGTTTTAGGTAAGGTGAAACATAGTGATAAGTACTTTTTATTCCAACTAAATTCAATTATTGAAGGCAAATATTAAAAAGATAATTATATAACAATTCCAAGACATTAAAAGTCAGTAATTTTGAGACAAAAATTGCTTATAATTCAATAAATAATTCATTTATAAGGAAGAAAACTTTTCGATTAGAAATCATTTCAATAATTATGTCTGAATATGCTTTTATTTTAAAAAATGAATAGAAAAGTTTCACGTTATTAAGTGTACTTATTTTTTTTCCTTTAAAACTGTCCACTATTACACGAAATATGATTTACAAGTGACTTTTCGTGAGAATCTCTGTGACCTCTTTCCAAAGCATGGTTGGTTCTCTACCAAGTTTAAACTTTGTACAAAGTCTGTGTTTTAGAGGGAGAAATATTCATCGGTTTTCATTCCAGCAGAATTAAATTATGGCATGTGGTATTGTTATATGTACGCAAGGAAATATTATCTTTGAACAGTTCTGATATTTTGTATGGAACCCTTTGTATGCGAGTTAAGTTCGCACACGACCGATTATCTTTTTAAATCCGTTCGGTAGTCCCAAAAGTAACCCTACAAAAAAAAAAAGTTTACTTCTTTATAATATTAGTACAGGTAAGACTTCAATTTGAGACCGGATATTTTTAGAGAACTTTAACAATAATAAAGATGTTTTAACGAAACTTTCAACAGATTTACGTTACTTAATGGCAAATTCGATGTCATGTAAAGTACTGGAAGTGCACAGTAAAAAAAAAAAATAATAAAATATCATGTTTAATATCAACTACATTCCAAAATATGGATTACCTAACTGAGCACTAATTGGACGTAAATGATGATAAATTCCACCAATTTTCGTGATGTTGTTACATTTGACAAAAGCACGGTAAGTATATTGAAAATTTTGTTAAAATGACTTCATTATTATTAAAGTTAAAAACAAGAATTCGAGATTGTCTTCGAATGAAATCCTGTGTATTTTTTTAATGAACAAGTGGATTGGAATTCTGTTATTTTCTATGCAAAAATTATTTGCTGGACTGTACACTTACAACTCTTAAAGTTTGCCTCATCACCTTTAAACACTTTTTATAAATCTAACCTAGTTTGGGGTTATTTCATTGATGCATTTTATGTTTTCTAACTCTAATACTGTAAACGCTGTTTAAATGAAACACAACCAATGTAACTGCGGGTAAAAAGCATTATGATTTGATTCATTAAAAAGACAGATTATATTAACCGGTGATTCAAATAACCGGCGAACACCTTTATCAAAACACTCAAAACCCCTCCTAGAACCGAATTCTGGCTGCGCCACTGGCTGTAGATAGACTTTTTTCTTTAGAGCCATCAAGTTGTTTGCTGTCAAGTTTTGACGGGTTCCATCTAGTTATCATTAACATTCAAAATGAAGATAGAAAAAAAAAAGAGTTATTTAATTAATATTTTCAGCCCCATTGTTGGCGCAGTCTGGTCAGATGTAAGTACCATATAACGTGTGAGCTAATGTAATAATTTAACAGTCGAGAAATAGTAAAAAGCCACTTTAAATTTTTATTCTGCATTACTACAATTCTTTAGATTAATTATGTTAGCTTACTTATCATAAAGTTGAATTTTAAAATACATCACGAAATTCTTCGATCGCTATACGTAAAAAAAACACACACAAAAATCGGCAATTGGCAGAAGAAAATTATTGCAAAATCCATCGATTGCAGGTAAAAAAGTTGCAACATTCTTCCGTCATTCGTCAAAAAAATCGCGAAATTTGTCCATCAATCACCTGAAAAATCACAAAAATCGTTAATCAGTTGCGAGGGAAAAAATCATGAAATTCTTCAATCGTAAAATACCCCCACAAAAATTGCCAATCAGTAAAAGGAAAATATCCGAACATGTACAAATTGCAGGAAATAAAATAATATTTTCAAATAAAAAATATTAACCGACTTCAAAAAAAGCACTAAAAAGAATTAAATAATTCTTAAGCTTCTCAAATGACGAAACGTTATCCATTTACTGCACATCGGACATCATGTGTCGGCATAAAAACGTTAAATTTAATATCTACCTAACATGGCTTTTCTAGAGAATATTTTTTACAAAAGATTAATTTACATATTTATGATTTAATTTACGAATATATACATATAAAAAGTAATCAATTACTTTTTGAAGTTGGTGCCAACCTATCTTTAGTATAGTAAAATTGTGAACATATTGTAGCTATTACCATTGTAAAACCTTCGACTTACAGGTGGAAGTGGTAGCGTGGAACTTCAGTCAAGCGGAGGCCCAAGTAATACTATTTAAATCAAACGATTTATTTAAATGACATAAGATAAATTAATATTTCTTGATTAATACTTGCAATACAACTATATTATATTTTCTGGGTACTTTACAGCTGGCGACAATGTTCATTAAAAGCTTAATGTTCAGAGTATAGGATTAGCATTCAAATTCTACTGGATTCTTTCTCGATATAAATCCAAAATCTTGTCACGATAGTCTCGTAAGAAACAGCTGCCTCTGGTTTCTTGTGTATACCAATCCGTTGTCAACTATTCATATCTCGCGGTTTCCACCGGAGAAATCTTACCCTGCCCGAATCGGCAGACTGCTTTTGAACTGTCCGAAATCTCAGCCCCAAACTTTTTGAGATCAACTCCCTCCTTGGGATCCCAAACACCTCTCTCTTCCTTTCTCTGTTCGTTCCAATTCACCTTCCTAAAACAAAGGCTATCTGTAGGCCCACTCAGAGCCTATGTTGAATGATATCACTAACAAACTTCGATATCATTGGCCAAGAGAGACCCTCTCTGCTAGCGTGAGAAAATTTCGCATCTAGTTTCATTTTTAAATTGTCCTGGGAAAATATCGGCAAACTTGCTACTTAAAAGGGATTCCGTTTAGATGGATTGATTCTTTTTATCATTTCCTGCAGAACCTTGAGACTTAGAAATATTTTGAGCTGTTATGCTTATACATTGCTTTTCCTATTTAGAGTTCTCTTTTGAAAATATATGGGACTTTTTTGTGAATTACATTAGATTCTTCACAATACCCCCTGCCTTTAAATGATATTTCGGCTGCAAGACGTAATATCTGCAAAGAAAAGGTTTGCTCATATATTAGAGTGGCCCTCCTTTATATAACTCACTCACCTCTTTCACAAAAAAACTTTTCATACAATTTACATTTAACTTACTAATGCTGAGTACCTTTGATTATGAAATTTCACTTTTAAAAGACAAAACACATTTAAAATTTTACACTATGACATTTACACAAAATAGGATGAAATTTAATATGTACACCTAGTTAGATCGAACTCGACTCACTTATGTACACTTAGTTAAATCGAATTCGATCCGGCGCTAAATTTCTAACTGCTAGAGCCTGTCATGTGAAGGCCTATTTCTATATTTAGGATAGTGTCTCGGACGTGAATCTTCGTTTGTCAACATATTTATTTTCTCCGCGTTTTTTTCTTGTGGTTTTTGTCTATTTACACGATAATTTTGCAACTTTTCGTGTCTACCTGTGGTGCTCGCCACACAATAAGCCGTGGACATTTTAGTCGCCCGTCCTCCGACTAATCCGTCTCGTAACACTTTCGTGCTCTTCATTCCCGTCCAAATCCTTTACTAGATTTTCTGACCTGAGATACTTTTTGTTCTCGTTATTTCTACGCCAAAATTCTCTTTTGTTCCTTCTCAGTGTTATTTTCCCCGACGTATCCCTTTGCTTATTCGATCTATCTATACTTTGACACGCCTTATTTGCCTGTGTTAAATCCTTACACTCATGGTGCGATTTTATAACCCCTTTTTCAGTTTGACTTCTCGTATGGGGCAACCCATCTCATGATCCCCTTTGACATCTTTCTTTTTTCTTTTATTCGATCCTAAAACCTGATCTTCCTTTTTCGTGGGTGATACGGTATTATCCTTCCTTCCCTCCCAATTCTCATATCTCGTTTTTGACCGGGTACCTCCCATTTCTTTTCTTTCTCCCAAGTTCACGCTCGTCAATTTTGCGTTGTCCTCTCTCATCTTATTCTCGTCCCTTCGGGATGGATTCCCGTTTTCGTATTTCGCTTTCGCTTTGTTATGGATGACCACTGCATCTGAAATCTGCATTTTTTCCCTTTTAATATCATCAATTAATTTTTGAGTTTTGTTACCCACAATATAGTAGGACAAATTCGTCTTTCTGTCCGTCACGATAGCTTTGGTTTTTAGGATCCCGAGTCCTTCAATTTTTAAAACAACTTCAGCGGTCGGTAAGCGACGAGTATTGTTCATTAACGGCTGTCTAACTCGAATGGTGCCACCGTATAATTGATTGGGTTTAATAAATTTCCTCGAAATAACATCATATTGACTTCCACTATCTCTTAATGTTGTGCATTCCCTTCCGTTGATTAGCGCGCGGCTTAGATATGGCTTAAAACTTTCTTCAAAATTTGTACTTCTGCTAATATGATGAACGCTGGTAACTTGCTCTCAATTTCTTTTGTTTTCGAGACAATTGACCTTCAAATTGTTTGGCTCAAAGATTTTTTCCCCTTTCTTTCTCTATATTTCGTTCTCTCCAGTTAGTTCTGGTTTCGTAATGCCCCCCTCTCGTTTCGTCTTCATTTTCCATTTTCTCATCCCGCGAATTTTCTTCGAATTTTAGCTTTTTATTTCACGATTTTTTTACGCCCCTTTTATAGTTTCGTATTCGTCCAGATCCTTAGCTATTGTTCCCGGATCTTTATATTTGGCCCACGAATCTATAAAATGTTCCCTTAATTCCGCTGGAGCACGCCTCTTAATCTGTTCGGTAATTAGCAAATCTTTTAACTCTTTAAAATTAGTAACCTCAAGACCATTTAACCACCCTTCTAGAAAGCTATTTAGTTCAGAACTGAGGTCTTTCCACGGGCTGTTCTGGTCTCGTAAATGTTTATCTAATTTTTGTCTATAAGCCTCGCCACTCAATCTAAAGCGAGCTAACAGGATAGACTTCACATGTTGAAAGTTGTCAACCCGGTCTGTCGGTTCACGCAAGATCAATTCAGCTACTTCTACGGGCAACAAAGCTAATAAATGCGTGACCAGATCCTCATTTTCTATCCCAGACCTTAATGCCTGTCGTTCAAACAAGTTTAAAAATAGAGTTATATCCGAACGTTCTGGGTCAAAACGATGCATTATAGTTTTTAGCGCTAATTTAGGTCTTTCCGATCCATTACTGGAAGTCGAGTTACGCCTCCCTGAATTTTGCGTTAATTTTAATTGCTCTAATTGAAAATTTCTCTCTTTTTCTTTCTCTTCTTTTTCTTTTTTCTCTCTTTCTAAAAGAAGTAGATCTTCCCCATCTTTCACTATATATCCCACTTGCGTTAATGCAAAGTCGGCATCATAATCGTCCACGGCCTCTATCTTTTGCATAATCGTCGCGATTATGTCATTTTCTTCTATCTGAACTCCTAATACCTCTGCAAAATTTTGCAGATCAGCCTTTCGGCAATATTTCAATGCCGTTATTTTCGCCATTATCTATCGATTTTATATTCCTGCCGATACTACAAAGATAACCTAACGATTTCCCTCTTTATTTATTTATTTATTATTATTTTTTTTCAACTAACTCAGAAGGTGTGAATTTGACACTTCACCGAGAATATTCTAGCCTTATCTACTGTTATAAAATAGTTTTCAAACGTATTCCCAACATACATAAATAAATTAGCTATACTATAATGAATTTCAGACATTCTACGTTTTAGTGTTAGTTTCGAAAAAAGAAGTATAATTTTTCCACTTTTTACATTCCCTACACACACAAAATATAGAACATAAAAAAAAAAAATATTTCCAAATGCTATAGGTAAACAATTTTCCCTATTTTACTCAGAATTGAACACTCCTTGCAACCTTTTCATATGCTTTTTCTATTTTGAATACAAGTATATATTTAGGAAAATCAATCATTAAATAATCCAAATTGATTCTAAAATATTTTTCAAGCAAACTTTCCTCACAATGGCACTTTTCTTACATGACATCTAATTTTTTTTTCGCCTTAAGAATCTAGTTCGATTCTAGTCTTCTGTATTCTTAATTTTTAAAAAAAAATTCCAAATTTTAAAACCAATGACAAAGGGTATCAGCTCCCTTGTACTATATTTAATTAATAAGTTAATAATTTTCTTATTTTAAATAACCAATTTTTCAATTTTAAAATTTTCATTTACCTCAAAACAAAAGTTTTCCTTTAAAATATTAATTTCTTATCAACATTTCAATTAATTAATAAATTAAGAGCTCAAAATAATGAGCTTACCTTTTGTTTTGCTGGGGCATTTTCTCTCGGGAACTGTTCTGCACGGCACTGCACACAGTCTTGCATCTGGATGTCGTCTAGAGCACCTTTTTGTGGAACTGTTCGGCACGATACTGGTGTCACTTTTCTCTACGCACAGTCTTGCGTCTGGAGCACTTTCCTAGGGGAACTGTCCGGCACGGTACTGGTGTCGTTTTCCTGTGCACACGGTCTTGCGTCTGGTGCTCTTTCTTAGAGGAACTGTCCGGTACGATACTGGTGTCGCTTTTCTCTACACACGGTCTTGCGTCTGAAGCTCTTTCTCTTAAGCTAGTCTTTTAATGTTCAGAGTCCTTGCTGTGCATCCCACCTTCTGCCACCAAGTTGTAAAACCTTCGACTTACAGGTGGAAGTGGTAGCGTGGAACTTCAGTCAAGCGGAGGCCCAAGTAATATTTAAATCAAACGATTTATTTAAATGACATAAGATAAATTAATATTTCTTGATTAATACTTGGAATACAACTATATTATATTTTCTGGGTACTTTACAGCTGGCGACAATGTTCATTAAAAACTTAATGTTCAGAGTATAGGATTAGCATTCAAATTCTACTGGATTCTTTCTCGATATAAATCCAAAATCTTGTCACGATAGTCTCGTAAGAAACAGCTGCCTCTGTTTTCTTGTGTATACCAATCCGTTGTCAACTATTCATATCTCGCGGTTTCCACCGGAGAAATCTTACCCTGCCCGAATCGGCAGACTGCTTCGGACCTGTCCGAAATCTCAGCCCCAAACTTTTTGAGAGCAACTCCCTCCTTGGGATCCCAAACACCTCTCTCTTCCTTTCTCTGTTCGTTCCAATTCACCTTCCTAAAACAAAGGCTATCTGTCGGCCCACTCAGAGCCTATGTTGAATGATATCACTAACAAACTTCGATATCATTGACCAAGAGAGACCCTCTCTGCTAGCGTGAGAAAATTTCGCATCTAGTTTCATTTTTAAATTGTCCTGGGAAAATATCGGCAAACTTGCTACTTAAAAGGGATTCCGTAACTCCTCTTTTTTTTCATGCCTTTCTCCTTTTCAGTCAACCTTTAAGATTGGTTTAGATGGATTGATTCTTTTTATCATTTCCTGCAGAACCTTGAGACTTAGAAATATTTTGAGCTGTTATGCTTATACATTGCTTTTCCTATCTAGAGTTCTTTTTTGAAAATATATGAGACTTTTTTGTGAATTACATTGGATTCTTCACACCATGAATAAAGGGATGATGGAAAATATGGTAAAAAATTTAAAAAAAATGCTCTGTTACTTCAGCAAATTATTTGTTTAATCATTATCGATTGTGAATGTTTGGCACCAACTTCAAAAAGTAATTGATTACTTTTTATATGTATATATTCGTAAATTAAATCATAAATATGTAAATTAATCTTTTGTAAAAAATATTCTCTTGAAAATCCATGTTTGGTAGATATTAAATTCTATATATTAAATTTAACGTTTTTATGCCGATAAATGATGTCCGATGTGTAGTTAATGGATAACGTTTCGTCATTAGAGAAGTTTAAAGAATTATTTATTTCTTTTTAGTGATTTTTTTGAAGTCGGTTAATATCTTTTATTTCAAAAGATTATTTTATTTCCTACTTTTTATTCATACCGTAACACATAATTACCCGGATTTCAACATCTGCTGAATAAGTAAATTATTTGTCAAATAAATTATAATTTACAAAAATTGTTTATTAAACATATAGTTTTTAATAAATTATTTATAATTTCATTAGAAGTATTGATTTTATTAGCATTTAATACTTATGGTATTTTTTTAAACAAGTACATTGCATTCGCAACAATCTACATTCATTTATTTATTGATCACATACACCTGACTTGTGTGCTTGACATAAGGGGCCCACTTATAAGTCATCGTTAATAACAAGGACGAAATAGCACAAGGACTTTGAGCTTTGAAATGGGGGGGGGGGGGGTAGGTTCCAGATAGCACAAGGAAATTTACAACACCAGAGAATTACATCTGTGAGCTCCACAAAGAGTGTGCAACGGAGCCAGCGGGAGTTGAACCCGCAGGCCAATTACGCTCTCAAGCGATTAGTGGTGTGGTGTCTTAACCATTCAGCCAAGACTCCGTTGTCAAGAAGTTTTGTTTTGTTTTGACTCTTCAAGTATATTGACCAGGACCCAGATACATTTTTCGCTGTTAGCGAAATGAGATTGACCAATCAGAAGCCTGACCTTTTGCGCACTTGTAATTTTTATAGAGTGTGTCCTTTTAAATTTCAAAATTCTTCTATCAAAAAAAAAATTCTGTACCAAAATACTGCCTTCCAAAAAGCTGTAGACTTGTCAGGTTTGAAAATGTGGTCCAGGGCCCACCGGAGCAGAGTGGTCAAGACATCACGCCGCTAATCCCTTGAGAGCGTAGGTGGCTTCGGGTTCGAATCTCGCTGGCTCCGTTGCACACTTTTTGTGGATCTCCCAGATGTAATTCTGTGGTGCTGTAAATTTCCTTGTGCTACCTCGTTCCTGTATATTGACTATGACTTATAAGCGGGCGCTTGATGCCAAGCACACAGGTCAGATATACGTATTCAATAAACCAATCATGTTGTCCATAATTCTACATGATTCTTTTCCGATAATCTCCATCAATTGTTTTCTCATGTAAGGTGCCTCTATTTGAGAGTGGTGACATACAATTCTCAGACTCTGTTTATAGAGCTGTGCAAGGTGACGTCACAAACGGGGTTTTGCTGCTGCTGTAGGACAGGCATCGCTACCTTTATCAATGCTTTTTCTATTTGTGTGTCCTACAGCTTTGTTCATTGTTCTCCGGTAAAAGTCACGTGATGTGAACTGCTCTATACTATAGCGCCTAGAATATATAGTGTGGAAATTGGCTATCCCTGTAATACTTAAAAAAGTGCTAAAATATAGTAACCATTAAATGTGCAACGATGCTGCTGAAATTACAGATCGTAGCGACATCTGCAGGATATTTTGTTCAACTGCAAGATATTTCTGGTCATACATAGTAAAACGAAAATCCCGCAGATGTCGCTGCGATCGACACTTGGGATTTTAGCTGTATCGTCGCGCATTTAAGGGATACAAATTTTTAGCATTGTTTGGATAGCATATTTCCACACTAGGTATTCTAGACGCTGTAATTTCAGAACTTGGCGATATTCGCTTGGACAAGTTTGATTATACGAGTGGCGGACAATTTAACAAGCATTAGTTTGGCAATAAATGGCAAGCTCTTCAAGATTCATGGCGATAGCTTTTGTCCAGAATCTATCAATCAATAATTTTTTTCCGTATGTCAGCATTCTCATATCAATACTCCCGATCCTTAGGCAGTAAAGACATAAAAAATGAGCGTCTATGATTAGGTGTTTAGACTGAATCTGATAACCGAAGACAGTGCCGCTACACATAAGAAGGCACTTTTATGTGTACTGTATATGGATGCACTTTGCAGTGTACGGTAGGGTACCAATCGGTAGGAGAAAAATATCGCAAAATTCATAGATTGTGGGGAAAAAAGTTGCAACATTATTACTACAGCTTTGAGTTTGTAGCCGTAGCTTTGAAATCAGTATATTTTGTACCTGCAGCTTTGGAAAAGGAAGTTATTTATTAGGTGTTCATTTTGATCTCTTATTAGTTTTAATTTTAGCGAGACCTAGATGTTTATTTGGTTGAGTAATATGGATTTAGCATCCTACAATGCGTGTGAAATTGTAGCGTGCAGAAATTGTTTATTTAGGGCACTGTGGCTTTATTTATGTATGGTATACTGAAGATCATTACTCACATGTGCGCACACAATTTTTAATAATTTGTTGTATGATGGAAATGGATATGAAGGTCACAATAAGGTATTATTAAAAAAAAAAAAAAAAAAAAAAAAAAGAAAGACTAGAAACAAAAACTGTGAGAACAAATAAAAAGCGCTATGCAAAGATAAAAAAAGTTAATTCGGTCAAAAAAAACAAAAACTGCAAGAAAATAAACAGTATTATGCTCAAAGAAAAAAGGTAGAGTCATTTTTAAAGCCCTATAAAATTCAGTATCGATGTAAGGACATGAAGATCACAATAAAGTATTGCTTAAAAAAAAAAGAAAAAAAAGACTGAAAACAGAAATGACTGTAAGAACAAAATAAAAAGTATTATGTAAAGTTAAAAAAGGGTTAAATTATCTCCGTCCAAAAAACAAAAACGGCAAGAACAAAATGAACCGTGTTATGCTCATAGAAAAAAATAAGTCATTTTTAAAACCATATAAAATTCAGTATCGATGTGCTGTTTCTGATGACATTTTAAAATTTACATTTCTTATTTTAAAATTTACATTACTTAATATAATACATTCCAATTTAATTAAATTAATACATATGTAAAATATCAAATGGGAAATTCGCATTCATTCGCGATCTTCTGGGGAGATTCGCATTCTTTCGCGATCTTCTGGGGAGATTCGCATTCTTTCGCGATCTTTTAATGAAATTCGCGTTTTATTTCGATCTTTTCTCGAAACTCATGTTTTTTGCGATCCTTTGACAAAATTCGCGTGTTTTCCGCGATCCTTTGACGAAATTCACGTGTTTTTCGCGATCCTTTGACGAAATTCGCTTTTTTCTCTCGATCTTTTGAGGCGTTTTTCTCTATCTTCGCTATAAATTCGCGTTTATTTCGATCTTTTGAGGCGTTTTTTCTCTATCTTTGCTATAAAATTTGCGTTTATTTCGATCTTTTGACGAAATTCACATTTTTGAAGGAAACCGTGAGTTTTTGACAATCTTTTGACGAAATTCGCGTGGTTTTTTTCGATCTTCTGGGGAAATTCTCATTTTTTCGCGATCTTTTAAAGAAATTAACATTTTATTGCGACCTTCTGGGGAAATTCGCATTTATTCACGATCTGTTAATGAATTCGCATTTCATTTCGATCTTTTCACGAAATTCACGTCTTTTTCGCGACCTTTTGATGGAAAACAAGTGTTTTTCGCGATCCTTTGACGAAATTAGCATGTTTTTCGCGATCCTTTGATGAAATTCGCGTGTTTTTTCCGATGCTTTGACGAAATTTACGTGTTTTACGGGATCCTTTTATAAAATTCACATTTTATACGCGATCTTCTGAGGAAATTCGCGTTTTTGCGATCTTTTGAGGAAATCCGCTTGTTTTATTGATCTTTTGTGAAAATCCGCTTGTTTTCTTGATCTTTTGTGAAAATCCGCTTTTTTCTCGATCTTTAAACGAAATTCGCGTGTTTTTCGCGATCCTTTGACAAAATTCGCGTGTTTTTCCGGATCCTTTGCCGAAATTCACATGCTTTACGCGACCTTTTGAGGAAATTCGCATGTTTTGCGATCTTTTGAGGAAATCCGCTTTTTTTCTTCTCGATCTTTAAACGAAACTCAAAATTTTTACGCGATTTTTTAAGGAAATTCGCGTTTTTTGTGATCTTTTCTGGAAATCCGCTTTTTTTCCCCCTCGATCTTTAAACGAAATTCGCATATTTTTCGCGACCTTTTGAAGATATTCGAGTTTTTCCGCGATCAATTGGAGAAGCGTTTTTTACGATCCTTTGACAAAATTCGCGATTGTTTTTCGCGATCGATTAACGAAAAAAAATGGAAACAGAATCCCTGGGCAAACAGGAATCTGTTCATGCATCAATTTTGTCTATGATCTCGGCTATGATCTCTGCTATGATCTATGATCACTGCAGATCATAATGTACGTTCTATGTCCATTAACAACAACAAACAAAATATAATTTCTTACTTTTGTTCTTTATATAAAAATTCAGCATAAGCAAATATGTAAAACTTAAAAAAAATTACATTGCTGTCATTCTTAACTTAGGCCAATTTGGCAAAGCGCAGAACCGAGCAGCCGTTTGTAAACTATACTTTATATGACTGACAGCCTTTTTTTTAATATTTAACTGGCCCCGTGGACTGCCCTTTCGATCTATTTCCTTTTTCGATCGCAGAATTAAAAAATCACGCAATATGTCATATAAATCACGAAATAAATTGATCACGGGAAATAAATTGTAAATTCCCTCATTAGAAATATAGTAAAATTTCTCAATCGCTCTTGTGAAAAAAAAAAAAAAATCACCCCCCCCCCCCCAAAAAAAAAAAAAAAAAAAAAAAAAAAACGTCAATCAGTAGAAGGGAAAATTTGCAAAATTCATCGATTGCGGGGAAAAAATTGTAACATTCCTTGCCATTATTGTTGCCATTATTGCTTGCAGAAATTGTAGCGTTTTTAAATCTCATGATGGTGCTCTTCATCATATAAACAAACATAGAGCACCCTAAATAAGCAATTTCTATCCGCTACGATTTCACGAACATCGTGGTATGCTAAAGCCAACTAAATAATCCTAAAACTCGCTATATAAATTAAAATGAACAAAATAATAAGGGATCGAAGTTGACATTGAATAAATAACAATAAATAATCTTTTTGAAAACAGCAATACAGTAATTCAGATCGCAGAAAACAACGTGTGTCCCAAGAAATACAACAGCAAGGGAGAATGGATGAATCGTAATTCATAAGAATCAGGAACTCTGCGATTACAGAAATATTCAAATTGTTTTCCTTTTTTCGCTTTAACTGCAAGTGAATAACTACAACAAATAATGCGACATTATCAGTTGTAACTGACATTTTAGTTCATTCATTCAATTTGTAATGTTTAAGGGAAAAAATAAATGTTGTCATGTTTTTTTAAAAAAAAGATTTCATTACATTAAATGTTCTTAGCCAAACTTTTTAAAGTTCTACAACATTATTATCTTATTTTTTTTTCTTTACTTTAGAATGCACTTGAAAAAAAAAGACTTGTTTCGCCTTTTTAAAAATTCCTTTATAACAACTAAAACATTATTTTATTGTTTATATTTAAAATGCAAAGGTACTATTAATCTAAAAAGTAGTCGCATTCAAATGTGATTTTTTATACCAAATAAAGAAGTAAATAATCAAAAATACATGAGTAAATACGTGGCAATTTAATATAAAATAATGCTGACATTAAATTAGAAAAGAAATAAAGTAAGTTCCTTTTTTTAATAAATGATAATACAATAAAATTTATTTTCATTAATTCTAGAAAAAGACCATCGCTTGTGTATGTTACTAACACTGATAATCAATAACAATTCAATTCTCTTTGAAATTGATTTTTAAATTTGGGTTATATTCTTGTTTATCACAGTAATATTTCCCTTTTTTTCCAATTTGTGAAAAACAAAGAAAAACAATTCTATAATTTTCATCACATAAGAACTTATTTTACTTGCATATAATGTTGAGAATGGGAGATTTCTTTGGGATCACAATGAATTCTCATTAATGCAAACTTCCAAAAAGGGCCATTTTTCATCTGTTTTAAATGATGAAAGCGATTCACTGGTGTAAAATAATTCCTTGAATTGACTTAATTAAATTTATTTTTAAATAATTAGTTTATTAGTTTCAATTATTTTTTCAATTACTCATTTCTTCTGGTTGGTTTGCACTTTGGAAAGAACATGCTAACTATGTAATCGATTTCCTTTCACTTATCTTACTGTATGTACCTAATTCTGTATGAGCGAAAAATTTATTTTGAAATATTTATGTACTAAAATTGCATTTTATGTTAGTGTTTTTATAATAAGTGTAATTTTTTTTCATGTAATAAATGACGAACATTATTTCTTACAAAATATATATATTTACATTGGAATTTGAATATCTATCAAATATGCTAATTAATAAAAAGAAATCTAATTTTTTTCTTGTGGTTATTAATTATGACATTAACAGAAATGGTGATTCTTGGAAAAGCATCAGTTTCAGCTATCTTGTGAGAAAAAAAAACATTCTAAGGTTTAATATTAGGTGTATAACAGATTTATCAACATTTATACACACATTAATACATATAATAATAACATATAATATTTTATAAGAATCTCAATTTTCATCTGTTCATAAACACTGTACAGAATACAATTTAATTTAAACTGTACTTTTATTTTTTGTATAAAATAAAAGCTGTAAATTTCATTTATTCCATTTAAATTTTTTTTTATGTAAAAATTTTTTTTAGAAATTAAGTGTTACAGCGACAGAAAATAAGAAAAATTATTTTCTTTAAATATTTCAAATTAAAAAAATCTTCCAAAATCCTCTCTAAATGTTTACTGTACTTTTTTTTTTCAAATGGATATGTGCAATAAAACGTTTATTTTATGTAGTTTCATAAAACAAAAATCGGAAAAAGATTTTTAAAGAAAAATCTCCTTAATACTTAAAAAAAAAAAAAAAAAAAAAAAAATCAATAGTTTTGAAATACTAAAATTTTTGATAAAAGTAATCAGATTATGTGTTTCTTTTGATTTTATTTATTTTCTGTTTTCTTATAATTTAAAATGGCGTTGAAAATGCGAATGTTTTTATGAAAAAAATTATTTGTTATCAATATTAATCACATATATTAAATATCCCATTGAAAAAAATTGTACGCACGCATTTTATGTCGAACGCATTAAATAATATATATATCCACTGTTTCAGAAATGGGTCTCTCTTCAAACATTAGTATTCTTCACGCCATTGTAAATTATAAGAAGTAAACAGAAAATATTAATAACTGAAAGAAATAAACAATGAGATTATTTATTATCAAAAATTTAAATATTTCATTAATCTGAAAGAAATACTTAATGAGATTAGTTATTATCATAAATTTAAATCTTTCATTAATCTGAGTTTAATCACAGCAATTAAATTTCTAATTGTCGTTACCGTTGCACTGCCGCGGAATAAATGAAAATATCGGTCCGTGAAAGCAAAACCAAAAGCTTCGTGGAGTACCCCCGCCCACTACCAGACAATTTAGTTTACAGCCATAGGCGTGACTAGAGGGGGGCCGGGTGGGCCGGGCCCACCCCAGGTAGTTCCAGTGCCCATCCCAGAATTTCAAATTCAAGTGAAAATTTTATGACTGCGATATAATCAAAATTTTAATTTCAAAATTTTGAAAAGTTACACATGCAAATATACTATATTACTATATATTTCTGATTTATGAACTAACGTAATCAAAGTGGTACGCACGCGTATGTGAATATGGGTGTGAGGGGTGGGGGTATGTTGGAGATCCAAAGAAGCAACAATTGTGTGGCCCGAAGCCTACAGGGACCCAGAAAGTACAAAGTTAAATATTATCTGAAGGCTCTTTAAATCTAAGCGAGAGTTTTCTTTTTTTGACACAAGGTGATGGGGAAAAAATCAATTCAAATTACAGATCCAGTTTAATAATGTTTCAACAAAGTCATAAAACATCACGTGCTGTGGGCAGAGATGCTGAGAGAGAGAGCGGAGGCTGTAGAGTGGCAGGCGCTCGAATTGCTTGCAACTCTCTTAGAAAATAATGACAAACAGATTTTACTTTTATTTTAATTGGACACTTTTGGTAGGGAAATGATCATGGGAAACAATTCTAAGAAATGATAAGTAAAACTCTTTCGGAAAAACCAGGATGCAGCTGTCAAATTGTTGGTCCATTAATCGTCCAGATGGCAGGGGGTTTCCTTTGATGATTAAAGAAGGACGAATTCTTTGCAATTTCCCTATGGCTGTAAGCATGTGGGGTAATTTTCAGTTTCCATGAATAATTACCAGTGCACAAATCAATTCTGTAGTTTAAAATATACATAGTATGTTAAAATTTAGTCTAGTAACAAAACACATAATAGTGGGAACTCGCCGTTAGTAATTTTTACCATAAAATGGAAAAATACTTGAATTTTTTTTAAACATCTTGAAACTTTTGTATATCACCCTGAAATAATGATTTTTTTTAAACATCTTGAAACTTTTGTATATCACCCATATTTTCAGGGCCGTAGTGACAGCCCCCCATACCCCCCTAATGGGGGGGGGCTGGGAAAGTCAGGGGCCCAGTAGTAAGCTATTGTACCTTTCAGCCGAATAATGAAGTTTTTTGAACTTTTAAAATTATTTGTTTATGTATTTTCAATATCATTTTATTTTGTTTTATCGAAATTCATTTTTTTATTTGTCAAAGATCTTGGTCAGATTTAGAAATAGAAAACCGATATGTGCTTTCCTTCTATATCCACCATTCTTTATAAAGGTTTTTGAAGGCTATAAATTCTATTTAAAAAATAAAATGGCATTTTAGTCTTTTTGGGGGGCGCCTGTCAATGGACGAAAAAAATGAAACCAATGGTTCAAAACTTCTTTAATACTACTTCCTTCAACCAAAACACATATGCGCATTCTTTCTACAGTAACCATTCTCTTTAAAGGTGCCCAGATGAAAGAAATTTTGAAGGCTTTAATTTCTTTCTGAATTGTCTTTTTTAGGGCCCCTATAAAAGTGCGGAAAAGTTGAAGCCCAAGATTCAAAACTTTTAAGCCCATTTTTTTATTCAAATTTTTAAAAAATATGCTTTTTAATCTCGTTGAGGGAACCAATAAGTTTCAAAACTTCCTTAATACTATTACTTCCTTTAACCAAATGTGCTTCCTTTCTATAGTCATCATTCTTTTTAAAGTTGCCCAGATGAAAGTAATTTTGCAGGCTCTAAATTCTTTTTGAATTGTTTTTCTAAAGACCCCCCTATAAACGTGAGGAAAAGTTGGAGCACAAGATTAAAAATTTTAGGCCCCATTTTTTTATTCAAATGTTTTAAAAATATGCTTTTTAATCTCATTGGTAGCCCCAATAAGTTTTAAAACTTCCTTAATAGTATTACTTCCTTTAACCAAATGTGCTTTCTTTCTATAGTCACCATTCTTTTTAAAGGTGCCCAGATGAAAGAAAGTTTGCAGGCTCTAAATACTTTTTTAATTGACTTTTTGGGGGACCCTATAAAAGTGAGGACAAGTTGGAACTCAAGATTCAAAACTTTTAGGGCCAATTTTTATTATTCAAATGTTTTAAAAATATGCTTTTTAATCTCGTTGGGGGCCCCAATAAGGCTCAAAACTTTCTTAATACTATTACTTCTTTTAACCAAAACAGACATGCCCTTTTCTTTCTATAGCTACCATTCCTTTTTAAAGGTGTCCAGATGAAAGAAATTTTGCACGCTCTAAATACTTTTTAAATTTTCTTTTTTTGGGGCCCCTCTTAAAAGTGAGGAAAAGTTGGAACTCAAGATTCAAAACAATTAGGCCTAATTTTTTTTCAAATGTTTAAAAAATATAGGCTTTTTAATCTCGTTGGGGACCCCAATAAGCGGGCATCTATGTGCATTGCATATGCCGCCTATCCCCTTATGCTCGACCTGTTTCTTTTTTAACGTTTCATTTCTCTTGTCTCGATAAATTACTTATGTTAACTATACATAAATTATATTGTGTAATTATTTAATCTACTAGCAGAGCTTCGCCCGCTTCGCTGGTTGTTTTTTAAAAAAAGAACCTATTTTTTGGAGTTCTTGTTTGGGGGCTTCACTGCCTTTCGCAGCGTAAACCCGTTCCGGATATTCCCGCTCCGATCTTGAATAGAGCTGTAGCAAACCGCACATATTCGTTACTAAGTAACGGGTATTCTCTAAGATACGGAATACCGAATCGGTACTTCGAAATACGACTCGTTAGTCGTTACTGTGTCAATACGCAGCCGAACAAAATGAAACTAACTTCAAACGCTGCTTACGTTTGTGTAATTCATGAATGGAGCAGATAGCCGGATGCGGTAAAAGATGCGAATTTGTATTCGGACTCGGATATTTCGGAATCAGTTGTTTCTGTATCAGCGTATGCGTATCATTCTGTTAGTATCAATTATTCTCAAATCTCAAATGATTTTGATTTCGTAGGGGTTTGTTGATTCCTTTATTATGGAAAGAAAAAGAAGTATAGCTGTTTTAGTATACTCCGAGCTTGCGGATTTAGCAAAAAAGTATTTATCAGCGATGTCTACATTAGTACCATCTGAAAGAATTTTTTGAAAATCAGATTATATATTATCTGAAAGGCGTGCTTCATTAAAATAAAAAAGAATGGAAAAAATATTATTTTTAAACATAAATCAAAGATTTCTAAAATAGTAATGCGAGTAGCGTAAACTGTTCGTTGATAAGATGATAAAGACTAAAATGAAACACATTTCTTTTAAATGTTCTGAAAATTTTCAAGAAATTCTGTTCTAAAATTTACAGGTTTACTTTCAGTGCATTCTTTATCTTCTAAAAATATCTTTGTACGTGTATTTATGTTTTAAATTTGAAAAAAAAAAAATATTTTTATGATAAAGTTTTTAGATTGTTTGTAAAAATGTTTTTATGATAACGTTTAATTTTTTTAGCCCCCGGTATGCTATTTCTTTCTCCCAGCTAAGCTAATAAAGTGTTATCTTAAAAAAAAAAAAAAAAAAACATGCTCCGTTGTATCAGCCAGTGTATAAAACAAAGCAGAGGTATCATTGTACGGAATAATCTCTGCCGCAATATTTTTTTACTTCTAAGCATCGCACATTTTCAATTTTTATACCGTCGTATTGGGGAAAAAAAGTACTTTTAAATGCAATTTGTTTGAAAACTGCATCTATTTTTGAGATATTAATTTTTTGTAGTAATTTTTTTGTAATGCTATTTGTTTAATTTTTGTAACTCAAGTGCTCCATTTCTGTAGAAAGTAAAAGTAAGGGAAAAATAGTTGGAAAGTACCAATTATAACTTTTTGTAGCCATTTTCTCATAAAAACTGAAAAAAAAAAATGTAATTAAAATACGTGCTGTTTCGAAAAAATATAAGCGAATGACTTCTAAAGAACATGGAACTTTTATAAACTGAACAATATTTTAAGTATCGACATTAATATTACAAAGAAATGAAAGCATATAAATCATAAGATAGCCATTTTTTTTTTTTTTTTTTTGGTCGAAGTTCTTAAATAACGAAAGGAATTCTTCAGCGGATGCGGATAACGTCATTTTATATAAAATAAAAGCGTGTGTTTTAAGTCTTATAACTGAACTATCTACATTTATACACATATATATTTTTTTTCATCGGGCGAGATACTAAATTCTGAAAAAGCAGAATTCCTGTTTTCTAATTTCTTTTTCTTTTCTTTTTTTTTATTTGGGGGGGGGGGGGGGGGGCTTGTAAAAATATTTGTCACAGATATCATATACGCACTACATTGGCGCAATTTTTTTCTGACGCCAATATCATATAAGTACCGGGGTACTTAACTGGCGCCAAAGTCCCGTTATTTTGCTTAATATGGTAACCCGGATATTGTTTATTTTTTAATATATTGTTTAGTTCTATAGTTATTAAATAAACTTTTTTTTATTTATTGTTATTCCTTTTTTTAAATATATATATGTAACTGGTATTCGAAAACGAGGTTTTCGCCAAATTGGCGTCAGAAAAAAATCACGCCAATGTGGTGCGTATATGACATCTGTGCCAAATATTTTTGTTGGTATGTTTTTAAATTTCATATTCGAAAAAAAGGTTTTTTTTTAAATATAAATCAATAATTTCAGAAATAATAACGTGACTGAAGTACAATGTCATTTGATAGGATGACCACGTAAGAAATTAAATATACATATATTTAAATATTTTCAAATTATTCCAGAAGTTAAAATTTCATAATACATAATTACTTTTAGTGTAAAATTAGTAAATAAATTTGTTTGTAAAAATATTTTCTTTGTGTAATTATATTTCATAGTTTTAGTATAAATTTGGTAAACTTTTACTCTTCCTAATTGCTTTCTCCAATTATTCATTATTTCATAAGTAAGAAATTCTACAATTCAGACATGTTATATTCAATTATGCATCGTATTTTAATTTTGTTTGCCTTTTTTCATTAAAACGTAGAAAATTAAATGTAAATTTTACGTACAGATGGCAGCACATATTTTACGTTAAAATAGTAACGAATTCTTCAAAAGACTCATGTGCAGTGCGCAGTATATAATTAGATTTGCTGCAGGTTTGTAGTACATACCCGGTTTTTGAACAGTAACAAAAGTAACGAGTAACGAATACTTTCTAACGGGTAGCGAGTTTGAAAGTAACGATATCATACGGGTATTCATTTAGTCGTTACTTTTACAGCACTAATCTTGAATCAAACAACCATTGAATTATTGTAATTTTTTTTTTTTTTTTCGATAAAAGTGATAGTGTCCAGATAAAAGTAAATTTACCAGCATCGTAACTCACGTTGCTACAAGAACCAATTTGTTATTTTTCCACTTCAGCTTAATTATGACAGCAGTAAAATCTACTGGATAATTCTTCGGTTTCAGAGAAAAAAATGTAAAAAAAAAACCCGCAAAACTCGAAAAAAAAAGTGTAAAAATATCATAAAAAATTGGACAAAAATTCAAAAATCGCCAAGAGAAAATTGGAGCCAAAAGATTGAAACTGGAATGTTAAAAAATCACCGTGAAAGACAAAAATAAGCTAAAAATCACATAAAATGTTCGTAAAAAGTTCAGAAATTGCTATGGATAAAATTTTCGATATTGAGCTAGAAGACTGAAGGCTAATTCCTTTTAGGGATGTCAAAAATCCGCGCCGCAGAGGGCAAAATTTACTATATTGGGATAAAAGATTGAAACCGGGTTCCTTTTACACTCTCCAAAAAAAAAAAAAAAAATCGTTTAAACAAACAAAACATGCTTTGATTTGTCCTTTTTTCTCAAAAGTATAGAAAACTCACCATTCTAACGTAAAAATTACCTAACATCCTCACTAAATATATGCATTTTCGTCAAATCAAATCACAGGAGTGTTCCGCCATCTGTGCTGCATTGTACTTATCCCTATTAGAAACTGAACTTTTACGCATGACTTTTTCCTTCATAACACGAAGAAGTCGCCAATCAAAGGTCAAAATTTCTAAAAATTTTCCTTTCTAAAGACAAAAATTTCTTCAAATGTGAGAAAAAATCTCTTCTAAGAAGTCTTAAAAAAAAAAAAAAAAAAAAAAAGAAGTTCGTGAAAAATTCAAAAATTGCAAAGGACGAAATTTAGTAATTCGGGCTAAAAGACTGAAACCGGATTCCTTTTACTAATGTCAAAAAATCGCGTCGAAACGCGAAAAAAAGTTTAAAATCCCATAAAAAATTCGCGAAATGTTTCAAAATCAAAGAAGACTGGTTTACTATATTCGGCTAAAATGGAAAGATGGATTGAAAATAGATTCCTTTTATGAATATGGGGGGGAAAGCACGAAACTTGAAACAAAAACAGCGTAAAAAAATGAATTAAAAAATTCGAATAAAAAAATCTAAAAACTTGCTTCGACATGCATAACTTCAGGCATACAGGTAACCCTCCTGTCAAATTTTGTCCAGAACAGAAAAACATCTTGTCAGACAAAGAAAAACTCTAGAGAGACAAACATTTGTTTTATTATTATCTACTAGGAAACTCGTCTTCGCTGCCCACAGAAAGGTACCTTCTACCCAAAGGTATTTTTTTCTTTTTAAATTTCAACTTGGGTGACAATTTTAAACTGGAGAAAACAGGAAAATACGAAAACGACATCCCAAAAGGATTTTTTTTACATTGTAAATCTGTACATATATATATATATATATCATTAATTAAACATAACCTGCCACCATCAAAAACCGTAAAATTATGAATTAAAGCCGTAAGTATAAAAAAAAAAAAATTATTTATTATAAGAATTATTATGGAAGAAAAATAAGAAAGTGGACACCGACAAATAATGGAAGAGCTTATATATTGAATTACGTTGTCAAGGGCACAGAATTCAATGATATAAGCAAAATGGTTGTTTTCTGTGAGAAAAATAAGCTAAAGCTAAAAATTATTTTCCCCTGTGCCCAAACAACCATTAAAATCAAGTGAATTGATTAAAAATGAAAACAGAATAGAAACAAATAATATGAAATGGAAAAAACAATAAAACCTATTTAAATATTTATAGGATATAAAATAGAAATAATAAACACCATACCGATTAATATTTCAGTATTTTAGAATAAATCCACGCGCACATGGCACCCAAAATATCGTAAAGATTAAGGTGAATAAAACAGTTAAGAAATCACAGTAATTGATTTAGGATGCAGTTAATACATTTCGAAATAAATTATGAAATAAATGTTAAACAACTTTTAATATAATATAAAATAAAATAAATAGAAAGTAATTACATATTTAAAATGCACTATTAAATTAATTAAAAACTGTTTAACAATATCGTCAAAATTTAGCTAAAAATTCCCCCTGGTGTAGTAAATTATAACTGAAATGAAGCTGGAAAATGTAAAATTTAGAACATATCGTCAAGATACAAATTTTGGTGCAGCCATCTAGTATTACTTTTATTATTCAATTGTCACTAGATAAACAATTGTAAGCATTTGAATGTAACAATTGTTTTATTAACAGCAAAACCAAACATATCCTTATATATAGATAATTATAAACCGAATATAAACCACACAATGTATTTAAAAAAAAACTATTGTTAATAAAATTTAAAAAGCATACAAAATATTCTATTAGCTAACTTATTTAAACTACACTAAGAATTTAAATAATTCTAGAACAGGGTGTTGGCGAACCTTTTTGTTGCCGCGTGCCAAATTCGATCAAAAAATATTTTACGTGACTATGGCGTGCCAACTAAAAAATAATGGTTTAAAATTACTTGGAATTCACTATTAAAAAAAAAATGCGTAACATACATGTAGGTATTACAATATAATAATTATGGAAACAAATATATTTTTGAAAATAATCTAAAAAATTTAATGCGATGTAATTTGATTTCTGTTGTTGGATCTTAATATCAAGTTAATTGTAATACAAACTGAATCGGATTTATCTGGCAAGTACTTTCAGTTTCAGTTTTGATATTATTCATTTGTGAAAACAGTGACTTGAAAGAATAGATAGGAAGAAAATCTTAAAATAGCAAACGCCAGTTTCTTTGAAAAGCTCTGAAATAAATTCCAAGTTGCCACAACTTTACCATCGGGTAGTAATGTCTAATAACCAATTCTTATCTATCTAATAGTTTTCAAATATCGTATTTGTTCGAATAATTTTTGAGACCATAATTAATTAGATTGGAATATAATATGCCACGATTTAATTTTTTCAATTTACATTTAATGGAATTTAGAAAAGATCAGTCACAATTTTGTGTATTTTGATTTAGAGCCATAGCAGTGCCGTGCCAAAAATATTCTTTCACGTGCCAAAAGTGGCACGCGTGCCATAGGTTCGCCGTCCCTGTTCTAGAACATCGATAATATATAGCATATAGCTATATGCTATAAAACAAAATTAATTCATTAATAATTAATATAAATAATTATTAAAAATATAAAAATCTTTAATAAAAACTATTATATATAAGATAATTATAAAATGAACAGTAAATAAAAAACATATGGGAGTATAGAAGGTAAACAGATACTTAAATTCCGATTACCTAAAAAGCACAAATATAGTGTGTGGATTATTTTCATATATCCCTAAAAATCCTAAAAGTATGAATGTGGGAGATTCAAAAACATTAAACCGATGATAAATTTTATAACACAAAGTGAAAATAGATAAATATTAATAAGAATAGAGGAATAATAATAAAAATAATTACCCAATTTTAATACATACAGTATAACTTTATTTATTTTAAATATACTTATATGTATATTAATCACTATAAAAATGGCATACTATTAGTAATTAATATGATATTGTCCTTATTAAATTAAAATTTTATAACAAATGATTGTAAATAAGATTAAACAATAATTAAGCTAATAAATAATGAAATTCACCAATTACATATAAAATATCAAATCAACATCCTTATAAATTACGTAACAAAAATATAGTAATAATACAAAAGCCCCCATTTTTTTTTTATAAATTAACCATTGCGTATTATCCAGACAACACCACCCTCCTCCGTACTCTAACATCTACCCACCCAGCCAACCTATAATAATTTTTTTATATTATTTTACAATTTTTAATTTTTTATAGATTTTTTTTATTTTATAATTTTTTTGTAATTTTGTTTACGCGTGTGTTAATTTGTTTTAAAAGATCGTGTAAGAAAAGTACTAATTGTATATTAATGAATATATGAATTTTTTTGGAAAACCATGATTTAATGCATCATAAATTAGTTTTTTGATATTATTGTTAATTAGAGGAGAAGAACATAAACATTTTATTCTATATAAATGATTAAGTATTATATTTCGAAATACAGAATGATGTAGAAAAGATTTAAAATTTGTAAATGTATTAACTTTGAATTTAAATTCTTTACGTTTGTCATATAAATCTGTGATTGTTTTGTTGTCTTTTATTGTAATTTTAAGATCTAAGAAGTTAATTGTATTGTTAGATAAAAGGTTTTCCGTTAATTCCAAATTAGTGGGATAATCTGCTGGAAATTGAGTAATTGCAAAATGATCAGTATCAATTAAAATTATGTCATCAATATAACGATATAAATGTAGATTATTATTAGTAAAATTACTTTCATAATGATATAAGTCTGAGAGTAAACTGGATGTACAACCGCCTTGTGGTATACCGACATGCTGTAAATATAAAGTGTTATCTTGCAATATATAATTATTATAGATAATGAAGTTTGTTAAAGATTTAAAATATGCAATATCAATATTAGATGGTAATTCCAGTTTTTTATAATACTTTTTAAATAATGCATTTATAATTTTATGTAAATCTAATAGGTCTATATTATTAAAAAGATCTTTGAAGTCATATGTCGTTATATTATATACACAATGAAGATTTTTTAAAATATTGATAAGTTGATAGCTATTTTTTATAAAAAATTCGAAGTTCACATTGTCAAACTGAAGAGAAAACTGAAAATACGAAAACGACAACCATATTTTTTATTTATTTATTTTATTTATGAGCAATATTTAGCGGTTAGCGGTTTATAACATTTATAAAAGGAATTCAGTTTCAAACTTTTTTGCCAAATTTCGTCCTCTGCTGTTTTTAAATTTTTCGAGAATTTTTAAATGATTTTTAGCTTTATTTCACTTTTTCTGGTAGTTTTTTTAACATTCGTAAAAAAATAAACCCGGTTTCAATCTTTTAGCCCAATATAGTAAAGCTTGCTCTCTGTGAGCTTCGAATTTTTTATAAATATATATATATATAATAAAAGGCAACAGTCAGAGCTGGAAAAAAAATTGTTTTAAGTGAGTATTTTCTGCTTAAAAAAAAATTGCCACGCGGATGGCATTGTCAAACTGAAGAGAAAACTGAAAATACGAAAACGACAACCATATTTTTTATTTATTTATTTTATTTATGAGCAATATTTAGCGGTTTATAACATTTATAAAAGGAATTCAGTTTCAAACTTTTTTGCCAAATTTCGTCCTCTGCTGTTTTTAAATTTTTCGAGAATTTTTAAATGATTTTTAGCTTTATTCTGGATTATTATTATTAAAGGATTATTAGGAAAGGATTATTAGCTTTTTCTGGTAGTTTTTTTAACATTCGTAAAAAAATAAACCCGGTTTCAATCTTTTAGCCCAATATAGTAAAGTTCTTTTCGAAGTTCTTCTAAAGAACTTCGAAATTTTTTATGCATTTTTATCGCTCTTTCGTGCTCTTCGGCGATTTTTTTGACATTTTATTCTTAAACGGAAGAATTCTCAGTTAAAATTTGCAGATGCTTTGATTAAATTAATGTTGTAAGAATATCAAATCTGTTTCTGTAGCAACGTGAACGAAATGTTGAAAATTTGAATTTAATCTGGGTCGAAATAAAAATTAGAATAATCCAAAGTTCGTTCAATTCGAGATCGGAGCGGACATAGCGCGTATGGGTGTACGTTGCCGAAAGCAGGGCAGCCCAACTAGAAATTCGTTCAATTTGAAGTTCGTTTTGGAAAACCCGACCAGCGAAACTCCGCTGGTGTTGTTATAAAATGGAACTCGGGTGGAAAATTAAATATAGATATTTCTCTAAAATGTTAGAGGGGGCCCCGAAAATATGTTTGGGGGTGGGGGGGGGGGGGCTCAAAGACCTTCCTGCGGCCCTGCATATTTTTTTAACAACAACAACAAAAAGCCCCCTTCAAACTACTGAAATCACATTTTTAAATAGTATGATATCATCCATAAGCGGTTATTTATGCAGTTCTTTGTGTCGCCCTGTATGTGATTTTATTAATGTTCTACAAACATCTCGTAGTAAACTAAATTTAGTTCATCTTCCAAAAGAATAGCAACAGTGCTACAGGGTGTCCATAAAATAATGTGGGGTGTTATTAATTTACTTTTTATTTAATCAAAGATTTTGTATACTCTTTGTCCATTGAAATGCTAAATTAAGTTAATTTGGATGTTAAAACCTTATTTATACTGTTTTCTAAAGTTAGTTGATGATAAGTTTTGCAATATCTCAGCTTTAGATTATATGAATTGTAAGCCTAAATTCATATAAATGATTTGATACTATTAAAATAAATATATTTAACAAAAAGTTGAAGAAAATAATCACTAAGGTATCTAGTTTTCAGCGAACAAATGCTGCGACATAAAACTGAAATGTTGACACCGCGTCTGCTCCCCCCCCCCCCCCCAAAAAAAAACTCTTCTTGTCCCCCACCACTCAAAAGGTTCTTTATAACAATTTTAGGATTTTGAAATAAATTTAGAATTTGCATTAAGGATTTCTAGAAACATTTTCTCTAAACTTTTTGCTTATTTATTCTTAAAATAAATAGATTCAATTTACTTTAAATGTAGAAAATCCCAAGGGATCGGAAAACTTCTACAGTTTAGACAGGTTTCAGTATTAGGAGGAATAATTATATGATACTCCTTCCGCCGGAACCACGAAATTTTTCTCAAAACAGGATTCTGTGCCTTCTATAGGTTTCATTTTAACAGGTTTTATTGTATTTTATTACACAAAGTTAAGCGTTTCAACATTTTGATAATAAGGAAGGGAAATTTGGTAAGAACCAAAACATTCATGCTTTTAAGTTGAACTTTGGAAAACCTAAACATTAAAGAAATGTGTCATGATACTTGGACATTAAGCGTAACGCTGGGTCTCTCTCGGAACAACTCGTCATTTTAAAAATTGCAATGTTAAAGTCGGTAGTAATTATTAGTACAATAATTGGTAGTATAATTGGTAGTGACTATTAATCTTAATAATAAATTTTTACTCATTTTAATTTAAAATTCTCATTAAATTAACAAGTTTAGTCTCGATTAGGATTTAACAAATATTTTCCAACACATACATTTGCACGCACACAAAGAACTTATGAGGTTGGGGGCCTGGGCCCACCCCACAAAATAGTTCTAGTTACGCCTATGTTTACAGCACGGCCACTAGTGGCGCCGTTGCGCATCTTTGCGGCATCATTTAACATGGGAGTGTCTTCGCTTTACTATATAACCCCGCTTTGACCTGTATCACGACAGGAATGTCACTGAACTCCCGGAGCTCAGTGTTTGCACGTGCGCTGTTTACCCCGAGTGGCCCCCTCGAATTACAAAACTAATAAAAAAAATCGTAACATATATACATATATAAATACTAGGGTGTCAACGATTTCAATCAAATGATTTAAATCAGCGATTAAATCGTGATTTTAATCAACTGATTTTTTTTTTAAATCATTGGTTAAAATCATAAATTTTCTCAATGTTTAAAATTACATAAAAAAGCACTAAAATCGAAGATGAACATAATTTGGAAAGTTTCTGTAGGTATTTGTCTTATGAATAAACAAAACAAAGCTTTAAATAATTTCTAAGCTTAAACTTTTCCTTAGACTTGTAAAAAATTAAGTACAGTAAGTTTGTAAAAAGAAAGTTTTTTTCCGACATAAAAAGCATTTCACTTAAAAATTATATTTAAATCTAATGTAATTTGTAATGTCATAATTTCTTTTTAACTAATCAAATTAATAATTCTTTTATATAAATTAAGCATATCAAGTATATTAAATTTCTGCAAGTAAAAGAATTAGTAGTAGCCAATATGTTATTTCCTCATTCTACTTTTGCAATACTAATAAATTTATAGCAAATTGGATCTAAAGAAGAATGAAAGAATGACATCTGCTCAACAACTACTATAAAAAATGTATAAGAGAAAAAGAACTAATTGGAATAAAAATGTTAAGCACAGAAAAAGCTTCTTCAATAGAGGTTATGTTTTTATTTTTAATTACTTTTGAACTCGTACATAAAGAAATTGGTTAGGGATTGAAAAGGCAGCAAAACTTTTTACCTAAAAAAAAAATTGAGCCGTTGAAAGTTAATAATCCCCCTGAGAGAGGTAATAATGCTATTTAATATTTTGAGGATTTGAGATTTAACTGGCTATTCTTATATGTACTCTGTATGTGTGTATGAATAGATGTAACTCATTTTGCTGTCGCGCAATACTTAAATAAACAATGAAATAAAAAACTGTACGAAGAAATTATTAATATTCTTGAACCAGATTTAAATGAGAAGTTTCGAAATTTAAATACAGGTATATATGATATATATACAAATGCCCAAAATAATCAGTCTTTAGTTTTTTATCATGTTTAATTTCATAAAAATGAATAAAAATAATATCTGGATGCATGTGCGTGATATGTACAAACACTGACAGAAAGTATTCGAGAGAGTAGATAAAAAATATTTTTTGCATATGCATTTTAAAATGGGTTTCCATTCACAAACATTTATAGTTTCAACGTACATTATATAATTCATATGTATGTATAAAATTAAACAATGAAATACTTCATGGTTAAGTTATTAATTTTCTTAGAATATCTTTGAGGCTTTTTATCATGTCATTGTCGATAGTAAATCCTTTTGATAAATCGTGCTTAAAAATAAATGGATTAAAATCAGCACATACGTTTTTACAAATAATGTTTTTTTAACTGTATAAAAGACAATTGTGATATTGTTGTTGCTAAATGACACATAAGTAATGAGTTATGGATCAATATGAATCTGTAATTCAAAAACCTACAATAGGCTTTAAGTATCACACTTAGAATTCTTCATACAAGAAACTTTCTGGGATATAACAAATATTAGAATTAATCCTATTATTAACAAGCAATTTCATGAACATAAAGTTAAAATTTTAAGCGCTCAAGGCCATTAACATACCTTTACAAAATAAAAAATATTTAATATCAGATTTCTGCATATATACATATGTACAATTTTTAAAAAGGTTTTTAGGTTTTTTTTACAAATACTAGAACGCATGGAATAAAAAACACCGAAAACTGAATGAATAACAATGTGAAATCAGAACATGCTAAAAAAAAATAAATTTCTAAAGTAATGATGCTAACACAATGTAATATATTTTGGATTATTTAAATATAAATTAGAAAATTTAACAATGGAATAAAAAAATATCTTATCTTACTTACATTGTTAATTAAGACTGCTACTAATAATAGTAATACAATTATCAATATCTTGTATTTTATACTGTAGTCAAAAAATAGAAAGCAGAATGAGGATTGATCATTTCTTTTTCACTACATTTTTTTATTTTGTCCTTGGTGTCATCATATAATTCCCATGTTCCACTATTTCGATGAAAATAAGCAACATAATGTGCAGGGATGTGCTGAAAAGCAATTACCGAGCCAAGTGAAAAACTTAAATCATCAATTTGAATTTTTTCTGGAAAATCTGATAGCTTTATGAAACTATAGTCTAGACCATTAAAATTCAAAATGTCTAGTTCAATAAATAAGTATTTTCCGAATATTTTACTAATTTTCCAAATCCCATTGCAATTTGGAACTCTACAGAGCTGAGTACTGGTATGTGCTTTTTGTATGTGCTTTTTTATAGTCTTGTATGTGCTTTTTTATAGATGCTTATAATTTCTGCATCCCTTCTGCAATTATCATATCTCTGTCGATCGTTAATACAGGATGTAGCTGGATTCTAATACCTGTGCATAAATCACAGTTTTTTACAGATGTAACACTAGGTTCATCCGAAAAATTCTTTTCTAAGTAACTAATAATATTATGAGTTGCATCAATATCAGTTAAACTGGCACTGATAGCCGATGGTGTCTTTGGGTATAAATTATACAAATGACGCCCTCTCATTTGTACAATTCAGACAAACTCTTGCCTCTAAAAAGTTCTATAGCAATTTTTAATGTTTCATTTTTTGTAGATTCTGCATAACTGAAATATTTTTCGTTGTCCTCCATTGCAACACATAAGCTTTGAATGATGCTGTCAAACGGACAAGTCATTTTGACAGCATATGCGGAGCCGCTTATAATTACTGGTGGGCATCTAAATCCATTTTTGAGTACAGGGAAGGATTTGTTTAATTTTGAGGTATTGGAAGATAATATCAAACTTCTTATATTTTCATTTGAATTTAGATATTTTGATTTCTTTTTCTTAGATTTTCGCCACTTATCTTCAGCTTTGATTTCTTCTTTCTCAACATGGGCCTTTCTTTTTCTATTTTCTTCAGTCTTATTTTCTGAAGATTTTTCTTTTAATGTGATATATTTTGTTTCCTTAAAAAGTCCGCGAAAATTTTTATTAAAGCTAGAATGAGATTCTTCTGTAGTTATCTTTCATATTATTTTCATGTACTTCTCCTTTGTCAGTAATGGTTGGTTCTTTAGATTTTCGCCACTTATTTTCAGCTTTTATTTCTTCTTTCTCAACCTGGGCCTGTCTTTTTCTATTTTCTCCAGTCTTAATTTCTGAAGATTTTTCTTCTAATGTGGTATGTTTTGTTTCCTTAAAAAGTCCGCGAAAATTTTTATTAACGTTATAATGAGATTCTTCTGGCGCAGTCTTCTGAAGTTCATCTTTCATATTATTTTCATGTACTTCTCCTTTGTCAGTAATGGTCGGTTCCTCGGATGTTGATTCTAACATATTTTTATCTTTTTTAGTATCTGCCTCTATAAGTTTCATAAGATAATCAATATGAAGTTTAATAAACTTGTCTATCCTAATAGGCAAAATTTCATTCTTTAAAACTCTGTTCTTCAAATTTCCAAAATCTCCTTCTACACCCGCGGAAGAGCCCGTTTTGAAAGAAGAACGAAACTTTTTGTTCATTATACCCGTCCATAAAACAACAGAATCACAAATTTTCTTTAGTTTTGCACTAAAACTAAAGTTAAAATATGGATTAATGTCTCTTCCTTCAACTGTGTTGGTTTCAGCTATATCCCATATTTCATTTATCCAGTCTTTATCTAATCCCTCTATTTCTTCCATTGTACTCATGGATTTTTTGTCACTTTTAGTTGCTAAAAAGTCAGAAGTAAAATTCGATTTTCCTATTAAATGGGCAAGGTAATTTTTGCATACTTCAGCTGGCGTTGATTCTTCTGTGTGAAAAGCTTTTCCAGCAGTTTCATTTGTTGATAGTACTGTAATATTTAGAAGGATGTCACAGAAATTTTCTAAATCTTCAGAATTTATCAGAAGCCCAATGCAGTACATGTAAAAATCTTTCACTCTTTTGGTTGAACTTGAGAAACATTCCCATTTTCTGACCATGTTTATGAAATGGGCAACATCAAGGCGGATGTATGTATTAAATTCTATTTCTTTGTTTAGAAGAAGAGCTTCAAAACAGTCTTTCTTATATCGATCTAAGCTAACTAAATTAAATGCACGACATATTCCGCCCAATAATGCTAACGAAAAATCGCACACTACTTCTCGAGGTGGTGGGGCTCCAATTCTCATCCACTGCCCAAGCCAAAAAGCAATCGTGAGCGTGTCATGTCGTTCTGTTAGCATTTGTGAAACAGAGCATTGATTTTTTTCATTGTTTATAACAATCTCATACAAAAAAATATGGCTTGACATCTTATTTTTGGCATGCATTATTTTTTTGACAACTGATCCTGTTGAATCGATTGCAGCTCTGTTGCTTTTTGTGTTCTTTATGTATTTCTTGTACACGAACATTTGAGATTGTGTCCAATAATGAACGAAAAATTTTTCTAGCCCGATATCGTGTATAGTTCCAATCCATGGAATTTAATATTTCATTATAGAAATAGTTTTAATGGGATCTCTACTACTATAACCATAAGTTTTATCTTTGGTTTCTTGTTTTAATTTTCGTAGAACATTTAAACCGTATAGTTGAGGATTAGAAACATCACCAAAATCCATAGTTTTATTTGCATATTTGATACGCCACATAGAACAGTTGTCATTTACAAGTTGTTTTCCAACATTTTTTCTATGTTCTCCTGTTAAAGGCCTTTTAAGTGAATGAGGTGTAGTTGTCGTGTCTGATGTTATTATATTTAATAAAATATCAAACTCTTCTTTCGGTTCTTCTCTAATGTATCCTTTTAATTTATTGCTGCATTCTTTGCACCTTCCTTGTATTTCACAATAATTTTTGCTGCGCGATAAATCCTTTGCATTTTTTGCTCTTTTAAATAAGAATGCGCAAGGAATTCTAAGCTGCTCCCATATTCTTTTCGAAATCACATAAGTCCATGCATTTGGACGTAAGCTCAAATTTGATTGTCTTGAAGATGCATGAGTGTATACAGGCTTTATATTAATTCAATCTTCAAAAGTCAGTCGTATCACCTTTTCGTCTTCAGAACAGATACTTGTATCACAATAGCTTGATGAAGATGTTTCGCTACTACAAAAATCAGACAGTTCAGCTTTCTTTTGAACATTGTAGTGGTTTCTTAAATCATCAAAGATATTGTGCCTATTTTGTTGCACATAGAAATGTAAATATTTTGGAGTATGGATTTTACCTATTTTTTCGCTCAAACTAATCCAAATACGGTTTGTAGCGGTAACAAGTTTACCATCAATATCAAAAATATGTTCTTTCAAATAATGTTCTTTCAAAAATTTCAAGATTTCATTATGCGGAATTGTCGATTTCCGTGGCATATTAAAAATTTCATTTGCTAGTAAAACTCAGAATAAATTTCGTTAAATAACTCCTGCAGCCAACTGACCCGAAATATAATGAGGTAGGATCTTTATTTAACTAACCATCTGGATAAAGAAAAATTCTGCTGGCCACTTCTAACAGTTTTTGCCATGGACCTTTTGACACTTTTTTCCCCTCTGCATTATTTTAGTTGTGGGCGTAGAATACTCCACTCCCCCCCAACCCTCGTCCACTCCCGTTATAAGAGATTTTCGTTTGTTCTTAAAGTAAAAAGTAGAAGTAACATTTGATGAAGACTATCTACTCGCAGAATAATTCAAATACAGATAACGATATTGCTCATTTCAAATATCATTAATTATTTTTATTCTTCATTATTAACAAATTACCAGTGATTTTATCGATAATCATTCTAAAAATATTACAATAGTATAAATTCGGTTATTGTTAAGTTGTTACATTTTTTACCGTTATAATTTTCATTAAAACATATGCATTTTAAATTATAACTTCCCCTCGCAACTTTAATGTATAAGGATGTTTTCATTTGCAATATTAAATCAAAATCTTCCAGTTCTAATATAAATTTCAACCAATTTAAAACAAGGAGAAGTTATACAGTTTGAATTATGTTATCTACATCATATATGTGTGTTTGTATTTGTATATATGCGCATACGTTTTAATATAGTATGTACAGTTCTGGAAAAGGAAACACTATCATATACTACCTCTGCCAAAAATCACCGTATAAAATTGTGGCTGGCGTACCAATCAATTATTTAAAACAAAAAAACAAAAAAACAAAAAAAAAAAAAAACATACCGATTAAAATTATACTTAAATTTTCGAAAAAAACGGTCACTTAAATATAGAAATTGTGCAAAACTAATAGAATTTTCAATAGTAGTACCTAATTTTGACATCATATTTGGATTCTGCGGTAAATTTTACCGTCGTTTACCAAACGGAGAATCGTTCAATCAAGTAGTTTAAGAAATATGCGTGTTTAAAGCCTGGAGATTGATGTTTCATCATAGCAAAACCAACTGTAATGCGAATAATTTTATTGATCTCTAAACTACTCGGTGGAATAAGCTTTAATTTTGGACTTGCACGTTCGAAGCATTTGGAAATTGATTTCTGTTTCAAAATTAACAAGTTACAATTAACATTTTCTTTTGAAATTTAATTTCAAAATGCATATTTTTACTAAGTAAATTTTCGGAAAAAAATATGAATTGAAATCTATAGTTTTTTAAAAGCAAATGCGGAAGACTTCTAAGCAAAATTTAAGTACATCAAGTAGATCTAGATGTTATTATTAATCAATTGATACCAGTGACATTTTTATACCATGATTTGCAGCTGAGTTAGTAAGAGGTGCTGCGTTTCTTTTCATTTTTAACATTTTTTAACATAGTTGAAATTACGTTCATCTGTCCGAGTTCTACTTCGAGTAAATATTCTATGATCATCATGTAATTTATATCTGTTATTGCGGTTTAACGTGGCATGCTCAGTATTGAAAATAAAGTGTGTAGCATTTATGGTTTATCTACAGGGGCACTCAAAAGTATTCAGGTACATTATGATCCATTATAAAAAAAAATTCAGTGTATTTTAAGAGTTACACTATTTCAAACATAGTGAAATTTACATACATTATTGAGTACTATATGCTGTAATAATTTATTGTTTGTTATTAAATAGTAATTATTTCTAAGGAATTTGCAATGCAATAAAGCTACTACTTACTAGATTCTTATAGTTAACGCCAACCAAATGAAAATACTTTTGAAGATTTGTTTTTTACTTCCACTAATTTTTATTGTCTGAGAAATGTACAATTCGTAAAGGTTTTATAAAAAATAAAATTGTGTTAATTAAGATATTCAAAGGGCTAAATTTTTAATTTTTTAAAAGTAAAATGAAGTTAATATTTTGACTGAAAAATTCATTTTGTTAAATGGTTTTTCGTATAGATTTAGCTTTGAAATTCTTCCACTTATTTTATATGAATGACAAGTGTGCAGATAACGTATAGTATTTAATCTGATAAAGACAAAATAATAATAATAATAATAATAATAATAATAATAATAATAAAGGATGCTTTTTGACTTTTGCATCAGTGGAACGATGTTAGAATGCATGTTTTAAACAACTGATGCTCAAAATGCATTCTTTAACAAATAAACTTTTATATTAAAATTTCAAAAAGCATCAATTGAAAATGCAAAAGATAAAAGGAGCTGAATAAACAGCAGTCTTCCCAAAGAAATGAGAGGAGAATCTAAAATTACTGTTTAAACTTTTTGTACAATTATTTTATGTATTTCTATTAGTTTATAAATTTCTATTAGTTTATGTATCTTGTATTTCATATACAGGATGAGTAAGGCCTTTACTTTGAGCACCACACCTTCCGAACAGAACATTTTGCATTATTTTATTGCAGAAAATTTTGTTTAAAATTATATAGTTAAAATTATTTGAAAACAGTAGTTCTCGAATATAAAATTTATATGTAACCCTGGATACGTTACTAAACATCAATAATTTCCGTTCTAAATCGCGGGGGTCCGTGAAGGCACAAAAAATGTGAAACGGAGTGCGTGGTCAACACAAGACTTTATGAAACGATGTTGTGACCTATATAAAAATTTGTGTTGCCAAAATAAATCAGTTTAATAATATAAGAAACATACATATGTATTAAAGAAAATAAAAGTGTATCAATTATGGCAATTTTTTAATATTTGCAATACTTATATAACATAATATGTTACATAAAACAATAATGTGTGCATAAAAATTTCATAACTTGATTATGTGCGAGGCGAGAAAGAAAGAAAAAAAAAAGCAAATGGTCCCTACGATAAACGCTAATCAATGTAAATAGAGAATTTTTAAACAGCATCTAAACGCATGGTGCATAAAAATGCATATTCAACACGCATGTAAATGTCGTTAAAGAATGTAAAAACTGTTAACAATTAATTTTGGCAGAAGCGGAAACTTTGTATGAGGGATATTTTTGTTTTGTTTATTTGTTCGTTTATATTTTTAATTTGTAAAAGTCTCGAAATATAATGAACCCAAATTCCATGCTTATTTTTTCCATTCGCTATTCTAATTTTTAAAATGCATTACATTTTAATATGTTAATTTTCTATGTGAATTGGACGCAACTTTGTTTGAAAATTTCTCTTAAATTTGTAGATGCAGTCTGTTATTCATTTGAGGGCTAAAAAAAAAAAGCTGATATTCAACGCCTAAATTTTCCGTGATCCCCTAAGTGAAATAATTTACAGTGAAGTCACGACCTCGTCACTTAACTTCACTATGACCTCCTCCGCCGGACGGCGGAAGATGCAAAAGTATTCGGCAGTGTTTGAGGTATACATATACATATGTGAATCATTAAGTACCGTAACAGATGCGAGAGAAAATATCCTTCGTCGTATAGAAAGTATTTTAATTCAAAAGCGATTATTTCAAGAACCAGCTTAGTATACTAAACATTAAACCAAACATCGCAATAACAAAATTCTTAAAGGATATAAATATCAGAGAAATTCGATAAAGATTACATCCTACAGAAAGTGTTAAATTAATGACTGTATTAACTGTGAAAATATTGATGCTGAAACAAAGGTATTTATCGCTAAAACGATTACTTTAGATATTAAACATCTGATATTTTTATAATTTTAAAATAATTAATTTAACGGGTTATTTACAAACTATGGTTTGAAAAAAGAATTCTAAAAGTTGCAGAATTATTGCAACGCAAACTGTGAATATACATTCGTGAAAAATAAATTAATAATATCTGTGAAAATATTGCTGACGAAGCAAAAATTTCCATCCCTCAAACGATAACTTTTGGCGCCCAAACATATGAAAGATTCAGAATTTGAAAATAATTAACTTGAGGGGTTGTATACAAACTGTGATTTCAGTCCCTTGGAAAAAGTAATGTTAAACAACCGAGAAAATATTGTCACACAACCAAGAATTTTTATCGCTAAAATGAGTACCTTGAACTTCTATGTTCTTAATATCCTCGTCTGAGCAGTTTCTCTTAGGCTGTGAAACCAGAGGTAGATGCTATAGCTTTATTGATTAAACAGAGAGTATACAGAGTTTCTTAAAAATAATACAGACGGTATACGACGTATACTTCCGTATATCCTACACTACACCGCTGGTTTGGTAACCGATTTTAAAAAGAAAGTTCACTATATTGTTTAAAATGAAAAAAAACTATTTTTTTCTTCTAAATATTATTATGCAAACATGCACGGCCCGAAATAACAAGTCTCGGCCCAAGTCCAGCCCGTAGAAAAATCTTTCTAGCCCGTCCCGTACAAAAAAAAAAAAAAAATTGGAACAGCCTGGTATAAAAGCTAAAGGTTTGGGTCGAGCCCTGCCCGGTATAAAAGCTAGAAACTCGGAACAAGCTCGGTTGCCCAATATAAAAGCTGAAAGTTCGGCCCGATCCCAGCTCTTACCAAAACCTTGATTAACCCGGCCCAACGGAATTTCTACAAAATATTGATTTTTACGCCAATATGGTTAAAAATCGTCTTGCATGAGAAATTCTGACAAAAAATACTTGTTACCCGACTGCCAAGAAGGGTTATGTGTTTCACGCGTATCTAGGTATGTGGATTTCTTTATACCCTCGAAACATCCCAACGGTGGGATGGATTTTAATGAATGAGGTCTTTATCGATTTGTCTTAACCTTCCGATGGTTATAGGTTAGGTTTTGTTTTTATAAATTCAAAATGGCAGCCGTAAAATACGAAATGGCGGTAGAGAAGAAAAAAAAATGTTACGCACCATATTGAGTAGCATATCATTGGATAGGTCTTTCAAAATGAAGACGATGTTTCATTAACTATTTTACAGTCAGAAACTCCGTTTAAATATTACACAACCTGGAAGTTGTGTAGGTAGGATCTCTAACTTTACTGCAACTCTAACTTCATCAAAACAGTGTTTATAGATAGGAACTAACAATTAAACACAACTTAAAAGTCATCAATACAAGTAAATAAAAAAATAGATAAGTAATATAAAAAATAGTTTCACATTGATGAGAAATAATTAATTAGTTCGCGGGTTTTTGATTTTTTAAATTTAATTTTAGTTTTTTTTTTTTTTTTTTTTTTTTTTTTTTCGTGTTTATACTTTTCATTTTTATGAAAACATGCTGGACTGCGATATTAATTTTTTAAATGAATCTGTATTTGTATGGAAAAATCTTAGTTATCATTTATATCGCTAATACACATTCCATAGCGTGGATACTTAAATATATAAAAAATGCTATAGCATGAAATCTTCTAAGACGGAATCGACAGGAAAGAGAAAAATCCGTTATAGACAGGTTTCGTTCTTAGCGGGTACATGGTTTGTTGTAAATTAATTATATTCTTTTTGCGCGTATTATTATATTCATTTTGCATGGATCAACACATTTTTATGTTTTAGACAGGATTCGTTATATGCAGGCTCTTTTTCTGTGCTTTAACTTTATTGCCTAGAGATACTATATGTACTACTATTCTTTAAAAATAATAAATTTAACAATTTAATTGTAGAATAATGGCGATTTTTAAAAGTATACATTTTGTGCAAAAACTGTTGGGCCGTGCCAGATTTTACTGATTTTTGCATAGGCCAGACCGGGCCAAACATTTTTATACGGGCTGGCTCGGGACCCAGCTTGAAAATTTCGGACAGTGCAGACGTCTATGAAGAATGAAGTTAGGCCTTTCAAGATGAGCGACCGGTATATACGTACCGCATAAGTTGCTCAGAATCGTTGATTATTCCCGCTAGTTATTTTTTACTGTAAATTTTGCCTTACTTAATCAGGCCATTTTCTTGATTCAATTAGGCCAAAATTTCTGTTATGAAAAACCGATGATAAAATATTAAAAATTTTGTAAAAGACTGTCGTCCCCGAGATATTAAGCCCCGATTCGGCCCGGAAAAAAGAAGTCCTGCCCGGCCCGAGCTTTCAGAAAAGCATAAAACCCGTGCCTGACCCAGAAAGAGTGAAATCCAGGCTCGACCCGGTCAGTGTCGTGAATGAAAATTGGCCTGCCAGGTACGGCCCGTGAAGACCTGTAACTTTATGTACAAACTTTTTAAATTTTAAATGTATTTTGTATTTTCAATGTATTTTGAAAATACATGTATTTTGTATTTGGGTATTTTAAAATTCGAAAAGTATTTTGTATTTTGTATTTTAGGTTCTAAAACTAATGTATTTTGTATCGAAAATGACTTTTCGATGTATTTTGCCCAACTCTGAGTGTGAGGATGGGAGTGAGACGGCGCCGGCGTACAGTGGAGTATTTGACCCAAAAACCTGGCCAAAAATGCAAAAATTAAAATTTCGTCAGCGATCGTAAAAATCATATTTTTTAATAGCTAATTGGTGCATCGATCTATATCTATTTTAGAAACCTGAGTTATATCCGGTGGCTCCTGGCCTCAGATGAAGAAGAAGTTTCTTTCTGAGAAGACGTGGGGTTTTTTGTTGTTGTTGTTGTTGTTGTTTTTTGGCATTGTTGTTATGTTTAAATATAATTTTTTTGTGGCTCAATGAATTGTTGAATTGAAACTAAACAGGGCTTACGTGTTTAAGAAAGGTCAGAGCTTAATGTTAAACTATGTGTTAATTAAATAGTTTAGTTTTTAATGCAATAAAAAAACATCAAATGTGTAAAAGGGTTATTTTTAAAGCGTTTTTGGCTCTAATTTATACATATCTAAAGCTTTTTAAATATGTGCCGCGCATAGGCGTAATCTTGAGGCCTTTTTATAAAAATTATAACCCCCCCTCCCGCGCTATCACCACATACACACACACACTTAAATTAAATACTTAAAAAATTTTTAATGTTCAACCATATACAAAAAATAAAAATAAATAAAAAAATAAAAATAAATACGGAAAAACATAAATTACATATTTCATGTTTTTATATAAATATTCAAAAATATTGAGAGTACGATGCTATCTCTTATGTCTGATGCAATGTTCAAGAAAAAGTTCAAACAAACATAAGGCAGCTCTCGAGTTCTCTACTCAAGAAACGCGAAACTTTCAGACATATTTGAACGTAAAAGCATAAAATTGGCAGAGCTGACTATTGAAGCGATTTCGGATAGAAATGAGTTTTCCATTTTTTGATGATTAATTACATATTGAGTTATAAGCAATTTTGGTCACGTGACAACAGTTTGTCTTTTTTCCCTGGCTGGTTTTCTCCTTTCGTGCAGAAATTGGTTCAAAACGAAACTTTGACAGCATTTTCTGAACGATTCTTTGCGCTTACCAAAAAAATGGAAAAAGGTCTTTTGATTACAAATTTTCTGAATTGCACCTGCTGCCAATTTCATGCATTTGTGAACAAAAATGAATTTAAAAAATGTGTCAAAGTTGCCCCTTTGGATTTGAGACCCTTAATAAAAGTTGTTCAAAGCCTTGGGCTTTCGAAAAAAGAAAATTAAATGGTGGTAGTGATGATGAGAGAGGTGATTGAGATAGATATGTTCAAAGCCTTTATTCAGGTTTTCAACAAATTATAAACGTTTTTAATAAAAACTCTAGCTAATGCTCTGATTGGAATGAATCAGAAATTTTGCTGTGATGTATGGTAAGGTACACTGAATAATTTTTCTTTAAGAATAACAAAACATTATATGGTCCTTAAATTCGAAAATTTTGAACTCTACCTCTTTACAACGTTTCAAGTGAAGTAAAACAAGAACGAAATCTTGTGCATCGGTTATAGATTATATTATGAAACATTTTCCAACATTATTAGAATACTGCTAAGCAATTTCATTATTTCATATAATGAAATGAGACATCCAAATAAACAATTTAAAAAACTCAATGCAGTTAAAAATCTATTTTCAAAAATTCCTGTTCACGGCAGATAATGCAGTGAATTCTCTTTTGCTACCCTGTATATGATCGATAGGGCTTTAAACATGCTGCATAGTGCAGCTAAACTTTAAATCAGCTGGGAAACGCATAAAACAAATAAAAGGAATTTTTGAAGGAATTACCATTTATGGATGATTATGTATCATTTTGTGAAGCTATATAGTATGTGAATAATAATACAGCAAATTTGGTTGACCTGAAAAACGAGTAAAACAGCTGAAAATGAATTTTCAGAAAACTCTTCCATAGACGTCAGTACGAATTTCTATGAGCTAAACATGTATGTATACGCTTTATACACATCATATAATATGTACTAAACTTTATTTCAGCTGGAAAACGTGCAACATGAGTAAAAATGTATTTACAGGAATTATCTTCCATAGGTGGCAATGTATCTTATTTTTTTATTTTTATTTTATTTTTTTGCGTGTGTAGGAATAAGGATTTATTTACGTTCTACAAGCATCTTTTAGTATAATAAAATATAATTCGGCCTCAAAATGCCTAACACAGTTAAAAACACATTTTAGGAATTAGTGCCTATAAAAAGAAATGCTTATGATTTCTTTCGCGCAGCTCTGTATATATGATCTATGAAATTTATACTGACCAGACCACGCAATGCACTAAGCTTTGACTGACCTAAGTTTAAAAGTGCCGAAAACAGCAGAAAACGCATTTCCAATAATTATGGTTCAAAGTCAGTCCTATAAACGAACTATACATATATGCTGCTTATTTCATACTCTACAAAAAGCATATTGTGCACCTTGGTGGAATATATCAGTTTTATCATGTTAAATGTATCATAAGATCACTAAAAGGGACTGCAAACGATTTTTCCCCATAGACCATAAAGTAATTTTTTTGTGTATCTCCTGTATACGTAACCGTAATAAGGGAAAACTGTGCCCAAGAAAAGTTTCAAATTGGCACCCCCCCCCCCCCCCCGACACAAAACAGAAATAAATTCTATTGCATACATATTTCGTGTTTATTAGGTAGCTTTCATTACAAAAAGCTACCTATCGCAGCCGTTCGGAGGAAAACGATTCCGAAAAATTTTGGTATATTTTCACCGATCATGACCCCCGGACCCCAAATATATATATATCCATATATATATATATATATATATATAACCATTAATTTAACATTACCGACCACCCACAAAAATTGTGATAGTATGAATGAATTGACAATAATACAGTTTCCCCCAAACACACTGAATGGATACCAAAAACAAATATATATATATATATTTGATCTTTTTCATACTGTAACTCTCGTATTTATGAGCCGATTTGGATAAAATTTCGTGTGTATATAGTACATACCAATGTCTCGAGTGAGTTCGTTGGCTAGCTTCAACCGCCATCTTGTTTCAGAATGGCGGCCATTTAAAAAATTTTTAATTTAAAATGAAGCACAAAAAAATTAGAAATTGAAAAAGATTTTTTTCTTATGTGTTTGAGCTTGATATAAAGATTCCGGAGCATTTTTTGTCGTCTAAAAAATGGCTGAGTTATAGCACTTTGAATTTCTAGCATGGCTAACATTCTGAAACGATCTGATTTTTGTCATGCGATAACACGCGTATTTATGAACCGATTAGGATGTGACGAGGCATGTGCATAGTACATAGCAATCTCTCGGCCGAGTTCGTTTGCCAACTTCATCCGCCAACTTGTTTCAAAATGGCGGCCATTTAAAAATTAAAAAAAAAATAATTTAAAATGAGGTACAAAAAAATTAGAAATTGAATTATTTTCTTATGTGTTTGAGCTTGATACAAAGATTCCGGAGCATTTTTTGTTTGTATTTATCTTTAAAAATGGCTGAGATATAGCAGTTTGAATTTCTAATGTTGGTGACATTTTGAAAAATCTGATTTTTTTTTGCCTGAAACAGCACTCGTATATATCAACCGATTTAGATGTGAGTGAGCATGTGCACAGGAATTACTAAAGTCTCGACCAAGTTCATTGGTTAGCTTTGTTGCACCCATTATGTTGTTTTAAAATGGCGGGCACTTCAAGATATCGCCGAATTTGGCGACCAAATATAAATCCCTTTAAATAAAACCAGCTTTGATAACGCGACTAATTTCGCGAAAATCTCATTCATATTCAGTATTGACAAAAATTAGTATTTAATTTTCTATAATCGGGTTCCAATAATTTGAGCTCCGTGTGTTTGAATAATATAAGCTGGCTTTTAAAAATTAAGGAATATGAAAGCTATACCTCTTCCTCCCGGCACTGGCCGGAAGGATGGGAAATGGATGTTGAAAAAATGTACAGTATAACAGTTTGCAACCCTTTTGGATACCAAGAAGGAAACCACATGCTATTTTGAGAGTATGTTTTAATCACAGAAAGAAAATTTCAGACTCAAAAAAGAGAAAGTTAACAAAAGAGACCAAGACAAAGACCTAAAACAATTAAAAAAGGAAAAAGTCCTTACTGAGAAATTTGTTTTGGGGTGGATGTAAGGGAACATGCAATAACTTTTAAACAAAAACATGTGGGAAAAAATTCCCTACATGTAAATACATATTTTTTTTATGGAAAAAAAAAAGAGTTTGGTTAGTATAAATTTGGTGGTCCCTCAATTTCTGCACCCAGGGCGACAGCCCCCCCCCCTCCCCCATCTTTCGCACGGGACTGTCTGTAAACGAACTAAAACAGCAGCATACTTCTTCAATAGCAACATATTCAATAGAAAATATGTTATAGTAAGGCTGAATAGCGTATATCTATGTCGTGGAAATCCAAAAATATTTATGAGAGTCAGAGTAAGACAAACACCCCAGACGGTCAAACAAACGAAAGTCATAAGTCATTTTTACCTTTACTTGGAAAGGGTTTAAAACTATGGATTATATTTCCTCTTTAAACTTTACATTATCAAACCTAAACTAGTGATTCTTAAAAAACAATATTATAAGATTTATTAACAAAATTAGTTATTTTTTTAAATAAAATAGTTTAAATTGTGCAAAAAAGCTACATCTTAAGCTTTAACTTTAGACAGTTTCAAATCTTATTATCGTAAGCAACATAAATAATACATAGTATACCGATACCATGTTTTGACAAATTAAATTACATTTCAATAAATTACTTTAAGGGTATTGTGGATGTTGAAATTATTATATTTTATTATTATTTAAAAGCTCTCCCTGCTATCGCTAGCATGAAACATTTCCCGTGTGCATATAGCATTTTGAAATAAAGTGCACAAAATTCTGGCCAAAAAAAAAAAGCTTATTTCATAAGCATAATGCGTAAGAAAATAATTTTATTTAAGGTACCATGCAATTTCCAAGAGATTCAACATAAATGATCATTTAAAGCGGTTCTCAAAAAAATATTTTTCCTGTTTCAACAACCCGAAATTTTCTGACACTTTTTCTGGCTCATTTTTTAACATAAAAGTATGATGCTTGCAAATATGATTATGAAAGGGATTTTTAATTCTTTTATTTTTCATTTCCCGATAAATGAATTTGGTCTTGAGTTATAAGTGATTATTGTCTCAGCACGACATTTTTTTCTTTTCCGGCGCTGTCGCGTTCCGTTCATAACGCAGAGTTTGACAGAATTTTTCTGAAATATCTTCTTCTTTTATCAAAAAATGGAAACAACAGTTCGATTACATAGTTCGTTAATAAAAGCACTTGCCAATTTGATTCGTTTGCAAACAAAAATATATCTTAAATGCGTACGGAAGAAACCAATTTGGATTTGAGAACAGCCTTAATAAAAACAATGCTCCTAAAAGTACCATATAAGGGGTATTCTCAAAATCTTTTGACTTTTCTATATTTTTCTGTCCCTGAATAATAATTTTTATTTTATTACATATTTTGGGCTTTTTTTTTTTAATTTCTTTGCGGGAAAACATCACATTGCTTGACTGCATAACAATATCAACGAGATAAATAAGATTTGGACGATGTTGGGGTCTAAATGTACCACGAAATTCCTATACGTCCATGCCCCTGATGCTGATTTTTAAGTTTGGAGCTGCCTGTATAAAATTGTTTCAATAAAAGTACTTCGATGTATTTTTTGTCCGAAACTGGGACTATTCTTTTATATAAATATGTAGCAAAAAAAAATTAAACCTGTACACATTTTTAGGGTTGTTATTATTTTTTTAACTTTGTCTCTGGTTTTTAGATTCCTTACCCTCCCTCTTGCTAAACTTATACAGAAAATCACTTCAGATGCAGCCACAGAATTTTTTTCACCTTTTATCTCGTGCAGAAGTAATGCTAAAGAAATAATGGCTAAAATGTTTTGACGGGAAATTTACAGCAGAATTTAAATATCAATTTCAAGCATCGTGGCTTTATTGGTAGTCTTACCGTCCCCAAGGTTTATTCCTGTACTTTCTAGGTATTTTTTTTTTTTTTTTAATTTAATCCAGTGGAAATAACTGTTTCTAAAAATCAATGAACCTTGTGGCTATCTGGCAATCACTTAGTCTTAGCATGATTTGCCTAAAAATAGGTGGTAATTTTCCTTACCGTCCCATCCTCACCACACCTTTTTTTCCCTTATCGTCCCTTTTTCCTGTACCGTCCCTTCTTTAACACTCCTTTAAGACAATGTTATACCAAAATTTTGTACAAAAAATACTACATTGTTATCATTTCTTATTTGAATATCCTGTAGGTACTATGCAAATTCATTATAAGTAAAAATTTAGAAGAAAATAAAAAGTTATAGCGGTAAAATAGTAAGTAAAATTAAACTCTCAAGTTTAACTTAAACTTCAGATAAATAAAAAAAAATTTCGCTGCTGACCATTTTTTTCTTTATTTTGAATCATTAAAGCATTCGTCTATAAGTTTAAAATGTTATTTTAGTAAGCTTAATTACACCAGATTTTTATTCCTGAAAAGTCAAAAGATTGTGAGAATGCCCCATATATGTATTCGTTTTAACATATATCAATTATTACTTAAAATTATAAATGTATTTTCTACAAGTTGGGCGAGCTTTCTTCATTATTTCACTTAATAATGCAGTCGATACTTAAACCTTTTTTTTCATACGGATACCGATTTATTAAGTATGGGATGGGGGAGAGTATATAACATACATGAAAAATTTAAAAGGATTTGAGGAAAAATAATTTCGTATGGGACACTTTAATCATTGGTGAGATTTTAGAAACTATGTAAAATTAGCAACATTTACTTGATAATTTGATCGAATTTAAATCTAACTCGTACTAGTTTAAGATGCATCCAGATAATTTAACAATACGAAAATTTAAATCGAACACTGATTTTAATTTGTTTATTTTAATTTTTCACATCTTCAAAGTGGACTCCTCTTAAAGACTCAAATAAAATATTCAGTTTTTTTAATGTTTTTACTTTTAAAGCATTAGATACAAAATTTTATGTAATTTACAGTATTTTGATGAACGAATAAAAAAAACTAGAAAACAGTAATTCTGCTTTTTCAGAATTTGGCATCGCACTCTATGAAAAAAAAATTATGTATATGCAATAACTACAAAACATATAGACCGGGAACCGGCAGTACAGACAATTACATCATCGAGTTCCCGGATGAAATTCTAGGATTAGTTAAATATTGATTCGCATATTAAAACGCAATCGGTCTGCCAAGTCCTATCTTGGTGGAAAACACCGGAAAACCCGGTTTTAGCGGCTGACTCATAGGTTTACCATTGTGTTATCCTGCACCAAAAGGTATGAAAACAGGGAGGACTGGGAGCAGTAAAACACCGAGGAAAACACAATGGTAAACCTACGCGTCAGCTGCTAAAATCGCTTCTGCTTCGATTTCTCTAAAACATATTTACTTTTTAACCATATTCTTCAATTCTACTTAAGTTAAGGTGCTAAATATATTTATAAATATGTTTTTAAGTTTCCGAATTTTGAAATGACACAAATCCAAGCGGATACGGATAACTGAATAAGAATTCCTTTGCAACTGCTCTATGACTACCTCATTGCAGCTTTTCTGCTCAGTACATAAAGAAGCAATTAAACAAGGTTTTATTCTATAAACAGAAGATATGTTCTCTATATTTCTGTTTTCGATTAATGTCTCAGGTGAAATCCAATGAAGTTCTATGAGCATAGTGAATTACTAATGTTTGACTGGTAACATGAAATAAGGGACGATATAGCCAGGATCATAGGGAGCTGTATTCATAGTATCCTATTTAGGGTTACTTTATCGTAAAGACAATGGTCAGAGAAAAGCGATCTATTCCACATATGCAGATAAACAGTTCCATACTGTGATAGAGAAAAATAGGTTCCGCTTTTCTGAAAATAAAAAACTCGGGAATATTTTTACTTGAACTTTGACTACACCATTAAAGATTTTGTTCATATAAGATAGAAATTTGCTCCTATGAACATGGAGATGTTAATTCTGGATGATTTTGAATTACCCCATATTTATTCTTGTTCACACACAAGATAGCACACACATAGTTAAACAAAAAAAGAACAAAAAATTAAAATATAAAGCAATGAACATGAAACAATACAAAAATCTGCAGGGGCAAAAGGTATGTCTTGCCCCTGCTCCTGGAAAACTGCGGGGGCATATGCCCCCCCCCCCCTCGCCCCCGCCAGATTACGCCCATGGTGCCGCGCTTTGTCCAGCCATGTTTGAGTTATAATCGTATTAGTTATAGTCTTGAGTGTCAATTTCTGCAAAAAATCTTTCGCATATTGTTGCCATTTTTTTATAAATTTTTTTTTCGGGATGACTATTTAAATGCTCTGTTTTGCGGCCACCGAATTGAAGAGATAAGAACTATATATTTACTGTCGTATTGCGGGTTTTTAGCTCACAGGATATTACCGGAGAGCTTTTTCACCTACATATTCTGTCTGTCTGTATGTAGGTACGTACATGTGTACGTTTGTAGGTACGTACATACGCACGCAACTCTATATCTTTTGATAGAAATATCCGATCGCCTTCAAATTGTATATACTTATTTATTGAAAAAGGGTTCCCTAATTAGTTCTTGGGGCTCATGTGTGTAACATAAGGAGAGTTAGGAGGGAATTAACCCTTTCGAGGTCGGTGTCCTTAAAAAGGGACACCTAATTTTAATTCCAAAACTGACAAACGGCACCAAGAAAATTTAATAAAAATTTTCCTTTTATAACGTACGTGAAAATAAGCAACTTCATATTCTCTAATAACTCCATTTATCAACTAAAAAGAACAAGTCATACAGTAGCGAGACCCTACAACTTCTTCTTCCTGTAAGGTAGAATGGTAGTCCCGATAAAATCCAAGAAGACAGTGATGAAGAAGATGAAGAAGAGTTCTGAAGAATCATTTTGAAACTGGTAATATATTAAATACATTCAAAAACTAGCAATTTATACTATATAGACTCCACTTTGCTGAACCTACTATTAAATATAACACTATTAAACACAAATTAAATGCAATAATTATTATTAAATGTAATTTAAATGTAATAAGCATTATTAAATGTAAATAATAAGTTTTATATATAGTAAAATTAAATACATTTAATTAAACATTAATAGTGAATAAGACAAACCTATCAACAATTACCTTCCTCTTAAAAACAGTAAATAGTTAAGGTTACAAGTCGCTCAACTTCCAAACTCCCTTCGGTAATGTTAAGTCAATGGACATATGATTTATTCGTATTTTTTTTAAATATCTACTTAGTAAATTAATATTTTAACTTCTTTTTTCTTTGTGCTCTTCTTAAATAATGACTCTTTTTTTTTCTTAATTGTCAAAATATTTATAAAATGTATATTTATTATTATGTGAAGTGTTAAAATCTTACTTGCACTTCGTCAGCTTTTAAGATATAAAATATTAAACTAAGCTATGAATTTGTATGTATACTTCATAGTATGCTAAAAGTTAGTTCAGTGAAACGCACAGCACAGTTAATAATGTGCATTCAGCCATTTCCGTGAATAAACGGAAATGTGCTTGAGAACTTTTGTGCAGCCCTTTATACCAACAACCCGTGGCAACCAGTTTTGGTGGGCAAACAAATAATAATAATACAGTACTCCGTACCACGGTGACCGTTTTTAGCCTGTTGTATAAAATCTGGCCTGTTGTATAACATACAACAGGCTAAATCTGGCTAAAAACTCAGGCTGAAAGATAGTTGTCAGTCTATCGACTGGAAATGAACAGTTTTTTTTAATACCAGTATAACGAAATTTAGAAACGATTGTGGATGATTAAAACAAAAGACATGAGTGTTTATTGCTCAGGGAGGTTATCTTTCTCTGGATGTCTGTCTGTCTATCATACAGCATGCAATTTTCTTGTAAAGGATGATATTATTATGCAGTAAAACCTCTATAACGGACACACCCGATTTGTGGGCACCTCTATTTAGTGGGCATTTTTTCGATTACCAACCCTTAAATAACTGTACATTTTTTACTCTCAGTAGCGGACACCTTTCAAATAGAGGGCAAATTCTGCCCTCCCGAGATGTTCGCTATTCAGAGGTTTTACTGGTAAAACCTCCATAACGGACACACCCGATTAGCGGATACCTCTATTTAGCGGACATTTTTTCGATTACCAACACTTAAATAACTGTACATGTTTTACTCTCAGTAGCGGACACCTCCAAAAAGAGGACAAATTCTGCATTCTTGAGGTGTCCGCTATTCAGATGTTTTAGTGTATATATTATTGATAGTTATTTTACAGGGCCGCACAAAAGAATAAGAATATATGAAACGAATATAAACTAAATTCGGGATTGGTAGACCGCTGATGGTAATGTAATTTTAGGATGTTGTTACAGTCATCCGCAGCATGTTTTTAGAGTTTCGTTCATCTAACGAAACCCTACCTGTCTCACTCCTTTGTCTGTCTGTCTGTCTGTCCGTCTGTCACATAGCCCGTTCTCAGAAACTATATATGTCGGAGACTTGAAAATTTTCATACTTATAGCTGAACACCTCACATCAAACGGCAAATAATAAAATTTTGAAAAGGTCTAATATTTAACCTTCTGGACTCTAACTTGTGTATTTTAAACAATTTTTCTAACTCAGCCCCTAGTTAAGTTGGAGACATGAAAGTTTGCATACTTATAGTTGAACACTTGCGATAGCACGATAAATCATAAAATTTTGAAAAAGTCATATTTAACCCTCCGGTCTCTAACTTCTGTATATTAAGCAATTTTTCTAACTCAGCCCCTAATTAAGTTGGAGACATGAAATTTTGCATACTTATAGCTGAACACCTCACATCAAACGACAAATAATAAAATTTTGAAAAAGTCTATTATTTAACCCTCTGGGCTCTAACTTGTGTATTTTACGCAATTTTTCTAACTCAGCTCCTAATTAAGTTGGAGACATGAAATTTTGCATACTTATAGCTGAACACCTCACATCAAACGACAAATAATAAAATTTTGAAAGAGTCTAATGTTTAACCTCTAATAATTTGTCTCGCGCAATTTTTAAATTTAAACAGTTTTGCAATATTATTTTTTGTTCATTTTGCATAATAAGTGTAATGTGACGTAATTTCTATTTAAGATTTCTAACGCATGTTAATGAATTTATTTTACAATATCCTTTCTCTTTTAAAATTCACGTGTAAATATAGTTTTTATGGTGTAACTTCGAATAAGTGCCTGCTTTTTATACCTAATTATTTAATTCTAATTTGAAGGGGTTTTTTCTGTTTATAATAGTAACGTGTAATTTTTTTTTTTTTTTTTTTTTTTTTTTTTTTAAGCAAACGTTATTGTTTGACCTGTTTATACAGTTGGAAAGTTTAAATTAATACCATTTTCTATAATACGTAATTAATACGTAAAAAATATCTGTCGAAATGCTGAATATTTGAATTTAAAATAGAAATAAAACCTCAAAAAATGAGTCAAAAAAAATAAATGCAATTTGCACATAAAGAACTTATAACGTATAAAATGATCTAAAATTGATTAAATTCTCATGTATAGTTTTGGCTTCAATAAAACTTTGGTACTTCTTAGTTAAATTTTTAATTTGAAGTAAACATTATTGTTTGCGCTGTTTATGCAGTTGGCAACAGTTTAAATTAATAAATTTTTCTAAATTATGTAAAAAATCTCTCTCGAAATGCTGAAAATTTGAATTTAAAATAGAAATAAAACCTCAAAAAAGGAGTCAAATTAAAAAAATTAATGGAATCTGCACATCGGGATCTTCTATTGAATAAAATGATCTAAAAATGATTAAATTCCCATGCATAGTTTTTGCTCCTATAAAACTTTTTTAATGGAACAATTTTGTCCAACTTTAGCATTAAATATCTCTTAAAATAATTCTTCGATTTAAAAACTGTATGCATCAGCGTGTTGATAAAACATTTATTTAATACCACCGATTTTCATATTTTTGTATGCAATAGTTTTCTTAATATTAACGAAGAAAGACCTCCGGTCACAAAAAATTCAAAACCGGCGGCGGTGACAGCGTTAGTTACATTTTTTAGAATAGAGAGAAATATAAAAATGAAAACTTGTCTATTTGTCTGTTTGTAATTCTATAGAAATCCACAATTTGGAAGCCAAAATTGTGAAAAGATACGTACATGTGTATTAAAACATGGCCGAGGCAACTAAAGTAATCCGGAATCGAAATAATTTATAGTTAATTTTTAATTAATAAAAAACCTCCAATTTAACAGCAATTTCTTATCAAATTTACACATTTTTCGTTATAGCAGTTGCCAACAATTAAAATACACTATAAAATTATTACTACAATTAATTTTCTACTGCAAGATTTCCACGTGAAAAATGAAAATGAAATAAATAGTTTTCCGAATTAAAAAAAAAGGTGAATATTACATCATAACTTTTCTATTGCAAGATACTCACGTGAAAAATGAAAATGAAATAAATAGTTTGACGAATTTAAATGAAAGTGAATATAACTTCATAACTTTTCTATTTCAAGGTTTCTACGTGAAAGAGGAAAATATTACGTTATATTGGAAATATAAAGGGCCTGGTGGATATAGTATAACGTCATATGAGTGTGAAAAATGTATTGAAGCATGTTAAAAACCCGATTAGGGAAATATTGGCGTATTTTAACATTATTGCTCCAATTATAAATTGAAATAAGTTCATTTATAGCTGTATTCTTTTGCGTCTGTTATATACATTTATACATTTTTATATAGCGTTTTCATATGATTCATTCATACAACATTTCCACTGCTTTTGTTAATGTTTGTTTTGTGTTGTATGTTAAATTTTGAAATTGATTTTTCAGAACAAACATCCTTCAAATTCTGGACAACGTCGGGCACTTTAGTTTGTAACAGATAAATGGCTTTTGTATCTCTGAAACTACATAGACAACTTAAAAAAAAGTTGGTGGCCATCTCTGCTCCGAAAAAAAGACTATTTTATGTCAGTGCAAGAACCTGCATCGCTGCAGGAGCAAAAAAGTTCTAAAATTGCGATTTCTGCGATATTGATTGGGTTAGAAACTTTAAATTTGGTGCGGTAGTTACTTTTAAGATGTAAATACTCGTAATGAACGGTCTCTAAAAGGTTCAATTTGGCGGATAAACGCAAAAATTTCTAAAAAGGTTCTAAACTATGATTTATTTGGAAGGTTCTAAACTATGATTTATTTGGAATACTGAAATTTTTGGGATACTGTTGGGGTTAGAAACTAGAACTTTGGCATGGTAGTAATTTATAAGATGTAAATGCTCGTTGTAGAACGAATTCTAAAAAATCGAAAGACTAAACAAAACGTTAAAAGATCTAAAGATGATCTAAGTAACGAAGTACATGGAATTGCTAGGAATATAAACATGAAAATTGACATGGCTGTATTTATCATAACGTAAATTCTCGCAATGGAACAATTTCTAAAAATGTCGCTTAAAACAGTGCAGAAACAAAAAACTTTCGAAATTTTTTTATTTCTGTGTTACTGCTGAGCACAAAATCTTGAAATTTTGCTTCGGGTTAGTTTTAAAATATACAATTGTCTCTATGAATGGTTTCTAAAAAATTTAAAGTTTAAAAAGATGAAATGAACGGAAAGCTATCTCAATCACCATTAATTTGGAATTATTAGGTATAGCAACTTTAAATATTTCATAATGCTGCATTTCCTCCGCAAAACATGCAAATTAAATGCTACAAAACTGATAGATACCCACCTAGCATTAAATAAAAATGTGAATATTGAATAAAGACCTGTATGAAACAGTGAGTAGGTTGCCCGAAAGTACTTGTTAAAGTGTTCCTTCTCTAGGCTTTTCTCTCTCTCACCAAGGCCACTAACAGAGGGAAGTGCCGTTTTAAATGGTGATATGAATTTTTTATCTGATTCATTTTTCTAGACATTTTATCATAAGGTAATATTCTCAATTATCATTAGTAGATTTTTTATATATTAACTTATTCTGGTTAAATTTCATAATTGGGTTCATATTGGCGTATGTTAGCTTGCATGATTTTCTGAATAAATATGTATGGATTTGTAAATTACTTCAAATGACACTTTGACAGCTCAAAAGTTATGCAGACGATATATTCAGATCTTGTGTCATACTTTATGTTGCAATCATTGCCGATTTCTTTTATTTAATACATGCTAAATACAGCTCAACTTGTGCAGAATATGTTTCAAAACAAAACAATACAGCGTATGTAGTGGCCAGCATAAACTTATCATTTAAATCCGATCGAGCATATCTAAAACAAACTCTAACGAAGCATTGTATGCCACTGTTGATGTATTCGATACTTTGATACTATATCAGATTTTGAGGAGCGAATTCCTTAAATGTTATGGACAAACGCATTGCATATGTGGAAAACAGATATTGTACAATATTAACTATTCCGGGGGAGCACACACCATATAAAGTATAGTCCATTCTTTTTAAACATCATATATTTGTCATTAAAAGTTACTTAAATTGGTGCGGAGCGTCTGATTATGCTCTTGACATCATTTTATACAGTTAAAATTCCGATATACGATAATTTAGTGTTTCATTTTCAATTTTACTTTTAATATATTGCATACTTTCAATTTTATATCCATGTATGGCTGTCTTGCATGATTTGATTTCCCATTTTTTTAAACAGTGTATACGAGTTTATATATAAGATTTTGTAATTCTATGATTCGTTTATTACCATCATTTCAATTTATCGCAGTATATGGACAATTAAAGATAACATCTTATTTTCTTTGCTTCCACGTGTTATTATTAAATCTATGTTCCCAGCAATATCGCTCAGACTAATCCCTCTGAGGGAAGTCCTAGTTATTTAAATGTGTTAGTGAAAGTGTCATTGTGAAAACTAGCAATTAAATGTTACACCTAACTATAGGGTCCGTCCCGGTTAACAAATAAACTTTGCAATCCTGGAAATTTTATTTAAAACCAAGCTACAACCCGAACCGAACCCAATCAAAACTATTCCGTTCACCCGCAACCCGATTGAACCCAACATAATTCCAAAACCAACCTGAAACCCGGAATCAGAGAAAATTGATACAAAATATAATACAATTATAGAAAAATAGTCGGTAATCATATCTCCAATATTAATGTTACCTTTTATGTAGAAAAATAAACATGTAAGAAATCATTCATTTTCAAATACGTGTAGTTTTTCATCTGAAATAGACTCCTGCGCGAGTTGTGTTATACTGGACCCAAACATTCAACATATAAAGTCAATCCGAAACCTACCAAAAAATTTCCGTTGATCCAAAATCCGACCTGAACCCAACAACAAATTTTCTATTGACTCTAAACCGAAACTCTTCAACCCGAACCCGACTCAGGGTTCGCAAAAACCCGGGTTTTTTTTTTTTTAAAAAAACCCAGCCCACATGGGTTTTTTCATGAAAAACCCAATTTTCTCCGGGGAAAATCGTGTTTTTTCAAAAGTACAATATGTGCGATATTACATTATTGTATAATATATTATTTATATATTATATATACTATACATAAAATAGTACATTGTTCCCTTACATACAACATATTTGTAATGTTATTTTACAAGTTATAAATTGTACAAGTTATGTGAATTTAAATTAAGTGTCAGTGTTTCTCACAAATTAGTTTTAAATATAATAGAAGATATGAAATTGTTAATTTGCTTTAAAATCAAATAATAGACGATATAAAATTTTTAATTTGCTTTAAAATCAAATAATGAATAGAATATTAATATTTAAAATATATAAGTAGGAAGAAAAAAAAGGGATAAACTAGTCGGATGTGCCAATCCAAAAACTATCTCATACATGTTAATAATTCAAAATTCGCTATCATAGTGATACACTTGATATAGTGAATATGCCCATCACGAGGATTGTAAAATATAGGTTCGTTCAATTGGATGCATTTAACAAGATGTAAGAGTCACATTGTTTCGAACAAATCACTGAATTTTGGAACCTGCCCTCATAGATGTCCACAACCAAAATTTCCGACCCAAACAGTATAAAATCAACACCTGTTGTTCAATTTACATCCAAGTCTAATAAGGATCTATTTACATGAAAATGACACAGAATATTAAGTTTGATTAAATTACGTGCATTAGTTTTTGAGATATAGATTTTGCAAAAATCGTGAAAAATTCAATATTACCAACACTATCTACTGTGCAATTTACACCTAATCAGTAACAGCTTACGTCAATGTCTAACTGAATCTGAAGTTTGATAAAAATCCATGCATTAATTCTTGAGATATTGCAGAAATGATACAAAATGCACCAGAACAGAGCCACTGTTGAGGGATATTAATCAAAAACTAATCAGCACCATTTTATATCAAGGTCTAACTGAATCTAAATTTTTATTCAATTCCGTACATTAGTTCTTGAGATAAAGTTATTGCAAAAATTGAGATAAATGCAGCATAGCAGCTCCACCTGTTGGGCAATATAACCAAGATCTAATCAGCATCAGTTAACACCAAGGTCTAACTGAATCTAAAGTTTTGTGAAATTCTTGGCATTAGTTGAGATAGAGCACCCATAAAATTTTTGTCATATACAGACATTTTCTAAAAACCATCAAATCGTCTTCAGGACATTTTTAAAACGTATAAATCCGTCGTAAACTGGAAGTAAATTTTTTTCGCAAATTAAATATTTTCTTCTTGTAAAGATAGAAGAAAGTAAAAATACATATATTTTATTTTCGTGAATATAATTCATTTGAATTTTTTATATAAAGACATTCTTATGATATGCCTTTACCAATAATTATGTACTACGTATGTTGCCTACTATGTACTATGTTAGTAAAGTATTTCAATGTGCTAAAATACATATTACCTCAGGTGTTTATGTAATGGCTTTTATATTAGCCTCCGGTACGGTATGCTATTTCTTTCTCCCAGTTTATTTTGTGTCCAAAAAATAACGTTACCTTAGAAAGGCTAGTCATAAAATAAAGCATTACGATTAAATACTCTTTAGCAATTTTTTAAACTTCTAAGCATCGCACATTTTATATTTTTACTAGGGGGCTCTGCCCCCTGCAAGCTACGCTCGCCAACCCCCCATTCAGACACCGCAGAATCTAAAAGCACGCTAATTTGATCGGTTTTAAAAAGATTAGAGAAGACTGAATTATAATTGAAAAAACCTATAGCGATCTCCCTGTAAACGGGTTTCCATTCAATTCCCTTTGATTGCAAAAATTTAAGGCCGAATCATTTGCTATTAAGACATCCAACGGTTGTTTTCGTGTTTGATTAAAGAAGACCAGTTAAACATTTGAAAGGAAGCTAAAATAAAATGAATTAAGTAAACAGAGTCTTTGCTTCCCGGTATTTTTTAACAGCGTTATGAAACGATTGACATAATACAATTTACTACAATTACTACAATTTACCGCTTTAAACCCATCAAGGGCGGTAGTTCATTTTTGGACCACTTAATTTTAATTCTTAAATGCACCAGAATATTGGAATGAAAATTTTCCTTTTATTATTAAGTGAACAAAAGCATTTTCGTATTTCGAAATTTGTTTGTAAATTCAGGTGCCATTTACTGATTTCAACATTTTACGAATAGAAGTACCTTACCCCTGAAAGAGTTAAACGCATATTAATGTATTTATTATTTTAAAGTTTCCTTTCTCTTTTAATATTCACGTGTAAATACAATTTTCAAGACATAATTTTCAATATTTTCCTGCTTGTAACACGTACTCATTTAATAGTAATTTTAAAGGGGTTTTTTTTCTGTTTTTAATAGTCACGTGTAAATAAATTTTTAATCGTTAGGAAATATTATTCTTTGCGCTGTTTTTAGAATTGAAAATAATCTCTTTAATAATATCCTAAGTCATGTGACTTATCAACAATTCTGGGCGGATTCCTTCGCTTTTTATATTCCAGGTGGTCATTTTGGTACTTTAATGTTAGCCAGACACAGGCGATAAGTCACCAAATATTATCCTATCGCCATGATTTCACTTATATTACAATAGTCCAAGTCATGTAACTGCCATAAACAATTACAACACTTCGCTTTTCCTAAGAAAGGTTTCAATTTTGATTAAAGAATCAAAGTTATTTTTTCGAATAAAACTACATAAAAGATTCCATGATCACAAAGAATTCTTGATACTTTTATGTTAACCGGGTGAAAATCTCGCCAATAGCTTTTTTTAACTCGCCAGTTAGCATTTTTTTATTTTTCGAGTGGTAAATTAAAACGGTACTACTTGGTTATCCCATCGACCAAAAATCTATCGTCAGAATATAAGATTAAATGCCGATAATGGTTGATCGTAAATGTCACATTCACTTGACTGTAAGGAAGTTACACGTGTTTACGCCACCAAGGGATTTTTATTTCGACGTTTTATTTTTATCAATGCTAGGCACAGATGTCATATACGCCCCATATTGGCGCGACTTGTTTCCGACGGCAATTTGGCGAAAACATCAACAGCATAAACAACAACGTCCGGGTTACCATATCAAGCAAAATAACGACACTTTGGCGCCAGTTAAATACCCGTTGCATATATGACATTGGCGTCAGAAAAAAATCGCGCCAATATGGGGCGTATATGACATCTGTGCCCAATGCTATACTAATTTATTTCGGCACAGATGTCATATACTCCCCATATTGGAGCGGTTTTTTTCCGACGCCATTTTAGCGAAAACATCACCACCATAAACAACAACATCCGGATTACCATATCAAGCAAAAATAACTATACTTTGGCGTCAGTTAACCTTTAACTGGAATCGCTAAATTGTTCCACATTAGTGGAACCCTTTAATTAAAATCAAAGTTATTTTCTAATATATATGGAATTACCACTTAGATGGGTTATAAGCGCATTGAAAAAAGTTTCATGTAGTATATAAATCAACTTTTATTCATATATATCTTGAAATTAAACATTTTTTTTTTTAATTTAGTTCGTTAAGCGTTGATGCGCGCGTTTCGAAATTAAACGTTTTTTTTTTTTTTTTTTGTCGTTGTCCGGTCAAAATGGACCCACGATTCCGGTGAAGGGTTAAGTACCTTTGCGTATACGACATTGGCGTCAGAAAAAACCTCGCCAATATGGGGCGTATATGACATCCGTGCCTTTATTTGTTCCTTCGTTATTTAAAATAAAAATTACGTCAATTTGTATAATTTGGTGAGTGCTTTGGCGATTTATATAATTTGGCGAAATTGGTCGACTGGATAACTAAGAGTACATTTAAAACATTGCTTTGAACTTGAAATTAAATGTGAGGATTTCTTGCAATATTTAATCGGGTTTGGCGTGGGGTTTTTTTTTACGACAATTTGGCGAAAACCTCGTTTTCGAATACCAGTTACATATGTATATGTATATTTAAATTATTTTCTATTGTTTTTAAAATGAACTAATCATAAATAAAAATAATTAATTAATAACTATAGAACAAAGCAATTTATAACTTTTTTTTTGTTTTAAATAAAAAGAAAATAAAGGTAAATAAACCTTTATTAATAAATAAGCAACAGTAGCCGGGTTACCATGTCAGGCAAAACAACGCCCTTTGGTGCTATTTAGGTAACCCGGTGCGTATATGACATATTTTTCTTTTCGTTTCGTTTTAAAAAGAGAAAGAAGTTAAAGCCATTGATTTTAAATTTTTCAGTTTGAAATGAAAGCTTTATATTAAATAAAATGATAATGAAAAAAAAAAAAAACCATTGTTCTTAGCATAGATTCAAGTGAGGACTGGTCACAAATTAATTAAAAATAATAACCCTTTCTGAAATACGAAAAGAAATATCAGTATATCAGTTATGATTAAAATTTGAGTTGCCATCATTAGAAAAATGTATATAAAATTAGAAAAAAATTAATATTTCGAAAACTATTTCGAATTTAAAAATTCTAATACCAGTTTTGAAATCTGCGGATCAATATTGATTGTTGGTGTTAATTTCATCGCAAAGTATTCCATATTTTAGGAGAAATCGCCGTGAAACATAATCAGTTGTTTAATCAGTCGATTTATTCTTGCGTTTCATACTTCCGTTACATACTTCCGTTTCATAAAATGCATTTCATTAGGATTTTATATATATAGGGTAGATACCGTCGTATTGGGAAAAAAAAGTTCGTTTAAACGCATTTTGTTTGAAAACTGTATCTCCATTTATTTTTAAAATATTAATTTTTTTGTAGTTTTTGGAGCCATTTGCTTAATATTGGCAACGGAAGTACTTCATTTCTGTAGAAAGTAAAGGAAAAACAGTTTTAAAATAGTACTTATATATTTTTGTTGCCATTTTCTCGTAACAACCGAAAGAAAATATAATTAAATTACGTGCTATTTTGAAAAAAAAAAATGTATATAAACGGATGATTTCTGTTAAAACAATGAGTTATTATATACTATATTTAATTGTAAGTATCTATGAATCATTAGATAGCCGGGTTTTTTTTTTTTTTTCGATTTTCTTGAATGACGCATAATCTTTTTGCTGCATTTGTGCATTATTTCGCGATAGTGATGTGCTATGCATGCTTTACTGTAGATATTTAAGAGTAGATCGTAAATGTGGAATTCTTAAGCCGATGCGAATGACGTCATTTTACATAAAATAAAACATGTGCTTTAAGTCTTAAAATTGAAATATGTTTTGTACTGCAGTAGAGTCCCGCTTAATAGAGTTATTTTCCTCTTATGGACTGGTGGCTTCTATTATTATGAAACCACCATTATAAATGAAGTGTTAGGTGAAAATGAAAGAGCAGCCGTTAAAAAAAAATGGCCATTTCCCCCACCCCACCCCCTCCCCATTCCGACCAGAAAAATCACAGTTCTAACTTTTTACGGCAGCTAAACCGACATTTTGGGTTTTTCAGTGGGCTTTTTCAAGTGGGTCCATTCTGAAAAAACCGCCGGGTTTTTTCGAACTGGGCCCAGCTTTGCGAACCCTGACCCGACTCGACACAAAGATATATAACGTAATATAGTTATGAAAAAATAGTCTGCAATCATATCTCTAATATCAATTCTGTCTTTTATGTAGAAAATAAACATTTAAAGAGGTTTCTTAAGAAGCCCGTTTTCCCTCTGTTTCTCAAATAAAGCATTAGAGTTAGAGATGGGAAATATAGTTACTTTTGGTTAACAGGTTACATCGTTCCACACTTGTACAGGTAACAGGTTCCAACAACCTGTTATTTTTATAACATATAACTAATCGTGCGTATCCGATCAACGGATGTTTTAATAAGAAGGCTTTTAAACAAAATGTTTGGAATAATTTTTTGACATAATTATAAATGCTGTTTTCTATTGAGATGAATCAAAATTAGTTTGTGATTAAAAACGTAATTTTTGCAAGACAAAAACTTAACTAGTCATGATACTTTGAATTTCATGCATTTTTAGCAATTTCTGACACTAAAAACGTGCTTTTCCGTTTATGGTGATTAAAACATTGAAAATTCATAAAATTCTAAGTATCATAACTCAGTAAGTTTTGACCATAAAAGAATACATTTTTGCTGTTTTACTTGTTAGAACATGGAAAAAAGTTTTCTAAATAAAACTTATAGGACAGAGGCATTGTATAACATTTGTAATTTCTCATCTATTTGAAAAGTAATTATTGTAATGTAAATCGATTTTTATGTGATGCAGAGCAAATTGCAATTGCAAACAATTGATGCAGAACAAATATACCTTTAAAACTAACGGTTTAGAAATTAGTTATTGGAGATACCCTGTATAATAATTAACACAGTTTTAACAACACGATTTCTAATCCTCCCCCCCTCCAAAAAAAAAAAGAATCATGTATACAGCATAGATTATGAAGCACTTTCCAACACATTCAGAATAGACGTTTTAATGAAAAATTTGAAAAACACATAATGTATTTGAAAACACGATTTCTGCCATTACCATGAAGAGTCATTAAAATATATGGGGGTTTTTTTTCAGCCCTGTATAAGATCTTCAGATATGTATGTATACTACATAGTATGCAAAAAGTTAGTTCAGTTAAACGCATAATACATTTTAAAATTTCCACTCAGCAATTTCAACCAATAAACAAATGTTGTTGAGAACTGTTGTTCGACCTTGTATATGATCTAGAATTGATACACACCAAGTAATATTTAAAAAATAGCTAAATTTAAAAACGCATACCACAATTGAAAACGCTCTTCCTAGCAATTATCGTTCGTGGCTTCAAAAGTTCAATTATTGTTCATTTTCTCCGATATCCAAATAATTTTGTGCGTTCCTGTAAATAAACGATAAGTTCTATGCACAGCCTATTCTATAGTAAGAACCTTGTAGTACACCTCAGTGATTTATATCAATTTCAATATGTTTTAAATACTGTAATATCATTAAAATACACAGCAAGCGATTTTCCCCCATGTACCGTAATGTAACGGAATTCTTTTGAGTGGCCCTGTAAATGAACCAAATATGCTATACACACATCCTTTACAATACCGAACATGCCATACTAAACCCAAATAAGATATATCCATTTCATGGCAGTCGGCCTAATATTTACACGAGTTAAAGAAAGGACAGACAGACGGACAGACAATCTGAATTCATAAACACTTTTCAACTACGTTGGAAAGTATTAAAAAATAGAAATTTGATTCCCGACTTCATAGCAGCCATATCTATCAACACATATTCAAAGCTAATTTCACAAGAACACAAAAATATTATTTATATACTTTTAATCAAATGCAATTCATCCAAACAAATTTCGTTTGTACAAGTATGTTTTTCAAATTAATTACAACTGTACTAAAATTAAATTTTCTCACAAATTATAGGAGGCTATTTCCTTTCTTTTTTTCCAGCAAATTAAAAAAAATGACAAAACAAAAATAATAAAAAAACTTTGCCAAAAAACAAAATTTATAGTGCCGGAATCCCCCTCGCCCCCACCCTATCCCCTAAAAAAACAAACTCCATGAGTACATAGTAAAAACCATTTAAAATATTCAAATAAACCGCCAACACAAAACGCTCCATTCTTTACAAACACATGAAGAGTAAATAAAAACTCTTAGTCAAATGTCATTTCACTCCAAAAAAATTACCTATTTAGATAAATTTATCCTGCAGCGTATTTTTTAATTTAAAAGACTGTTGTACCAAATGTTTCGAAATAAGCAAATGATATATTGACCGCAGAAAATTTTAACAGATAAATAACTGCAAAGATATTCTATATCTTTCTTTATTCAAAAGCTTATTAAGCCATAAAAGAACTTTTTATATGTCAAGAACTACATTTACTGATGGCGTGATTCAGAATGAATTAAGGAATCTGCGGTTAGTTTCAGCTGCCCTCAGTTGAAATCAATTAAAGTTTTAGCAGCTAAACAATGTTTTGTTATTTTTGGAAATAGATTTCCTATTCGAAATCGGGAATTAAAATTTTTAAGAGATAAAATTATAAATAAATGTATTTTATTTAAATATTGCAAAAAGGTACTTTTTATAAATTTAATGAATCTGAACTCCTGTTTCGCCGCATATTTTAAAGGGGGGGGGGAAGGAATCAATGCTTTTTTCATTTACATAATATAAATGAAATATATTGCAAAATTCAACAAAAATCACTCGTTGAAATTTAGAAGCAAGCCCCCCCCCACCCCCCCCCCAAAAAAAAAAAAAAAAAAAAAGCACAAAAATATATTTTTAGTTGAAAAGAAATTGCTCAGATCAAAGATTAGACAAAACTTTCATGGTTTTTATAAGTCAAATTTGACTTTTTGTTATGGAAATGCTAAATGAAGACAATATCTACGATTCATGAATACAAAACATGTCAAGCATGAGCTTTTTTCTTAGAAATTTTCAGATGTTTTCCTGATTTACTATTTGTGCCAGTTTTTCGTTTATGCTCTAATTTGTGCCATCAGAATTGGTGAGAGTATGTGATGATGCTGATGACCCAGCACCAGGCACCAAGCCGAAAAAGCGTTTAATTAGTGCTGCAAGTCATTACTATTCATGCATTAGGGTTTGGTGAAATGCAAAATAAATTTTTAACACAACACACCTAACAGAGTTGCCCATAACTAGAGGGTGAAGATGGGCCAAACTGGGGGCGCACGTCTGAAAAGAAACGATCGAGGACGTTTTTTGTTAATATTGTTCTATTTTAAAGGCACGAAATTGAATTCTTGATTAAGGCAAATGAATAAAGACGCTGCCATTTAAAACCATATGTTATTTAATTAACAGGGACTTTTCGGTAACATAATAATTCAATATTAGGTTCCAGCATAGTAACAGGGTTTTTTATCCTAATACGTTAAATAATGCCCATCCCTAATTAGAGTATACCCTAGCTATGAACGTTCATGATGTCAGCGTATACCCTCTGCCTATACCGTATACTCTCTGCTTTTTTACGACTACAACACTTGGCTAACTTGAACTTGGCTCGTAAGTAGTGTTGTCAGGTCTAGTATCGCAAACAAGCGGGACAGAGAGAGTAAATAAGCGGGAGAGGCGCTTGAAAATCGGGACATCCTAAATATTACAATGAAACCTGTTAAAACGGAACCAGTGTAATGGAATAATGTTTTAAATTGAAAATCTTCGCGATATCGCTCAAACAGTACTATTGCAATTATAACGGAACAATATACTTTCTAAGATTAAAACCTGTGTAGATTGGAAAGTTCTCCCGATTCTTTGTCGTTACATCTTAACAGGTTGCTGTATTAAATACTCGTAGCTTCTTTTATTTCGCATTGAATTTATGTGAATTATACTTTACCCATAAAGGAATGGCGTGAAATTAATTAGCCGAACTAGAGTTTTTTTTTAAATAATTAACAGTAATTTTATGACATTAAAGCTCACTTTATAAATACCTCTTTTTTTTCGTTATTTTGCATTTCAGTCGTTTTAGAAAAAGAACACTAGGTATTTATTACGTACACTATCAAGAAAACATTTCGTCAAACGTAAAAAGCACAGGCAAAAGTTTCTATTTGAAAAAAATTGAGCTTTAGTTGGCGAACTTTTTCTGTTTTGGAGCAAAAGAGACACGTAAAAAATCAGTTTCTAACACAAAAAAGTAACATGCAGCACAGTTACGGGAACACCCCTGTGATTTAACGAAAATGCAACTTCAGGTAATTTTTACGTTAGATTAATGAATTTTCTGTATTTTTTTTCTTGGGGGGGGGGGGGGGCAAATCAAAACAGGAATTTTCGTGTTCAATATTATTATTAATAAAAGCAATTGAAGACACACCTGCAACTCATGTATTTTTTTAGAGTGTATATTGATCGAAACTAGCCAGCGTGGTCCTCTAACTTCTGATAAGATACAGAATTTAAATCCGAGACTAAAACTGAAATACAAAATTCTCAAGAAAAATGTAAGCTAAAGGAAAACTTGTAAAATAGCTTAGAAGGTAAAAGTTCATTATTTTAATGTCAGCTCAAGCATAAAACAAAGTCTTGTTGATGTAAAAAAAATCTTTAAATTTATGCTTATTTTGAAATAGCCAAAGTTTTGCACTTTGGCCCGGCCCGTGCAAAGGTCTGCACGGGCCGGGCCTATTTTCATTCATAGCACCCGGGCCTAGTAACTACTCTTTCGGGGCCGGGCTCGAGCCTTACTTTTTTCTGAAGGATCGGGCCGGGCCTAACTTCTCTTTTCCGTACCGAGACGGGGCAGGTTTCATTCTTCCTAGGTCTTCATAAGCCGATATTTTCAGTCCCGGTCTAGACCTAGCCCATAGGAAAATCATTATCTCAGCATATTTCTGCAAAAAGTATATGTATTTTTAAATCGACATTCTACAATTAAACATTAAAATTTATTCGTTTTAAAGAATTGTAGATTTCTAGGTAATAACATTAAAATACAATAAAACGTGTGAAAAAGAACCAGCCTATCACGGAATCCTATCTTATACGGAAAAATTCATTGATCCATGAAAAATTAATATACTAATACGTAAGAAAAGAATAATACTTTTACACCTGTTGAGAAGGGAACTTGTTTATAACGCATTTTTCTTTCCGGGACGATTCCGTCTTAGAGGATTTTACAGTATAGCATTTTTCAGATTTTAAGTCTTCAATACATAATTTTTTGATTAATGATATTAATAATAGCTGAAACATTTACATACAAATAGAGATTCATTTAAAAAATGTATATCGCAACCTTTTGCGCATCTTTAAAAATGAAGATTATAAACATGAGAAAAAAAAATAAACGGTCAAGTGCGAGTATTACTCGCGCACAGAGGGCTCCGTACAAAAATATATGAATTAGTAATTGTATTATTTAAAAAAAAAAAAAAAAAAAAAAAGTTGCTAAAAGAATACTAACACTTTGTAAAAAATTATGCAAAGTACGGTTGGGTATAACAGTATATACTAGAGAAATGTAAATGGATATACCATGAAAGCTCAAAGAGATATGGAACCTAAAAAATATCAAATATAATATAAAAATAATATATAATATATAATATCAAATAGAATAAAAAAATATCTGTATAACTCATTTTTACTTTCTTCTATTTTTACAAGAAGAAAGTATTGGATTCGTGAAAATTTTCGAATTCCGGTTTTCGACGGATGAATACTTTTTAGGGTACAGAGGTAATGAAAAACATGTTTTTACAAAATGTCTGTCTGTGAGTCTGTATCTGTGTGTGACACAAATATTGTGAGCGCTTTGTCTTAAGAACTATATTGAACGGAATTTAATAAAACTTTAAGATTGATTTAGTCCCTGATATAAATTGGTGCTGATTACTTTTTGGTGTAAATCGCCCAACAGGTAGCACTATACTATGCTGCAATTTTCCCGATTTCCGCAATAGCTGTATCTCAAGAACTAATGCATGAATTTTCATCAAACTTTATATTCAGTTAGTCCCTGATATGAACTGATCCTGATAAGTTTTTGGTGTAAATTGCCCAAGAGGTGCCACTGTAACTCAGAACTTTTCACGATTTCCGTAATAGCTCTATCTCAAAAATTAATGCACGAATTTTCACAAAACTTCAAATTCAATTAGAAGTTCACGAAAGTTGTCCCTGATTAGATTTTGGTATAGCCTAACCGGTGGCGCTGGTGTGCTGCATTTATCAGGAGGTATTGACATGTATGAGATAGAAGAAAGTTTTGGGATTGACACATCCGACTAGTTTAATATTATTTTAATGAACTTAATTCGGTACTGACAGTAAAACAAATGCATATTTAAACTTCATTTGTTATTTCATAAAAAGATAATTCATCATAGTAATAACCTTTCTTTCTAAAGTGCAGCTAAAACAAAACATTCGTTCAACGTTCACATTTGTGCTAAGCGCGCTTCGAAAGGAGGTCACAAATTTGCAATGCCGCGTTTTCCAGATAGGTTTTTAATTAACTTTTATAGCCACTCGAGGCGTATTGAAAGAGCCATTCAATGAAAATTGTCGCGAATCCCATAGTATTTATGTAATTCATTCTAATTAAGGGATCTCAGGGATCTCAAAAATTGGAAAAAATGAAAAAAAGGACCATATTCAACATTTAATATCTTAAAATGTATATGCTTTTAAAACACAATTTTTATTGAGATGGAAGATATAAGTACGTTCTTTCATTTTATGTATTTAAAAATTTGCAAGATGAAGAATTAGCATTTACAGGGTGCTCCAAACAGTCAGACATTTGATAAGCAGAATATTGGTATAACAGCTTACGCGCACGATTAGAAAATAAATATTGTAACTAGAATAAAAATTTTGGCGCCTACTTATTATTTCAGATTATAATAATTACCCTGAACTTAAATAAATTTGTATTTAAAGCATTTTTGTATTTTTAATCCAATGTTGTATTTAGCTAATAGAAAATTTTGAAAATTTGAACAATATAATTACTTTAAAAATATTTTTTTGAACAATAAAAAGGAAATTTTATGGTCAGTTTATACAGATTAATATAAAACGTATGTTTTGAAAATTTCATGAAAAAATATTCAAAAGTTTTTGAGATATCGTGCGCGTTATGCCAAAAAAAGTCAATTGGAGAAAAATGACTTAAAAGTTTCGAAAAGGCCGCTTAAGCTACTGAGCGGGTATAATTCTAAAAGCCGTAAATTCTGTTCTAATGAGAATTTCAAGGAAACAATTATATTAAAATGTTCAGAAAAGATGGAAGATTAACATCTAAAAAAATCTAAACATCTAAAGACCTAGGGTAATCGCTATAATTTTCTTGCAAGGTTTAAATTAACGTCTACTCCCTCTATTTTTTTCATAATTTTAGTTTCAGTAGATTCGGAATAAGATGGGAGGGGAACATATTTTTGTGCTACATTTTCGACTATATCTTTGAAAATGTAATACCTAAAATTAAAAGAAATGTATTTTTGAATTCAGCGTTACGAAAGCTTTCACACAATACACAAGAAAATATTTTTTTTTTCAAGCAACTGAATTTGCCCCTATACATTTTTACTAAATGTATTTATGAATGTTTATTAATCTGAAAATATGTGGGTCAACGGTCTTTATTACTTCCCCGAATTTGAACTTTCCACGTTCCATAGTTTACGAGTAAAGGGGCTGTGACAGACAGACAGACAAAAGAGTGATCTTATAATGGTTCCGTTTTTACTTTTTAAGTACGGAACCCTAAAAAAGTGCTAAAATAAGTATTTTTGGTGAGAACTCCTTTTAACAAAATCAAAGTAAAAATTCATGTTTTGTAGAATTCTGACTTCTAAATTTTAACTGTTTGCCGGGTCAGGCTCGGGGCGAACTTTTAAAGTTATTAATTAAAATGTTTCAGTCTACTAATACAATCAAGCTTAAATTATCAAGTAAAGTCGGTATTCTGATTTAATTTTTTTTTCTATTTTTTTTTTTTTAATTCCTAAATATGAACCTACGACCCTAAATACGAATTGTTATTACAACCCTGCACGGTTAGAGTTATGCCCGACCCGAAATTGACAAAAAAATTTTATAGATCCTAAACATGAAATGAAAATAAGTCAATCCATAATTTAAAACAATTCAGGAAAATAGTCTGCAATCATATCTCTAAAATCAATTTTACATTTCGAAAAATGAATGCATATGAATATGTAAATGAATACTCATTCATTTACAAGTATTTTTTTTTTTAATTTGAAACAATAATCTGGACTTTTCTTTGGAAAAATTTGGCGAGCTCGAATCGACTCCCAAGGGAAAAAAAAACTCGCCGATCCGCAGAAAAAACGATCCGCAGAAATACTTTAGAGCCAATGGTCAACACGTTCAGGTAGAATCGAGTTATCGGACCCGATGCAAGATTTTAGTTGTTGCTATATATACATCTTCCCGCAGTTTACAATGAAGTTATCTATGTATATAATTATTTTCTCATTTACACCTTCCATTTCTCTTCTATATGTTAAATAGAGATTAATAGCCATATTATTATAAGATGAGATTCTACTGTATATTGAAATTAATGAACAAAGCAGGAATTTTTAGTTTGATACTAAGTTAGCTTGAAAAATTATACAAAACTCTTTTTATTTACTCATTCATTTATAAAAAAAAAAAAATACTTACCCTACGCTTTTTAATAAGAAGATCGAAGTGAGCAGATGAATTTCCACGTCCTGTCTCTTCTTGAAATCGTATTTCTTTTAGGCGTCTAAGTTTGCGGTCAATCAAATAAACATTGAACAGGGGTGCGCATGAGTTATAGACAAAATGTATAAGTTTTTCGGTAACATCCGGCCGTTGTGACGACAGATTTTAACCGACATGTGGTTAAATTCTTAAATTTTCTGCTCGCAGACTAAGGAATAAAACTTTAATTTAAACGCTTAAAAATCAGCGGCAAGCTTATCCGTGGGTCAGGTTTTCTAAAAACTAACCCAAGATCTTTAAAAAACTAACCTGCACCCGACTCGGCACGACTCGGATCGTGTGCAGGAAAAATCGGGTTACCCGACCCGATGCAGGACTCTACACTGAAGTCAAAAAATTTCCCCCGAAGACGATTAAATTTGATCCCGACGGGCGGCATATGCCCCCTCGGACCCCCTCTAGCGCCGCCCTTGAATTTTGGGTCATAATGGTTCAAGGTCAAGCAAATTATATTTAAAAAACTGTTCAATCCATTTTGACTAAATGTTATATCCAACGGTTTTTCAGCACGAGAAAACTATTGGGCTAGGTCAAATGTTGGAGAAATTTCGATTAGGTAGGTCATTTTTTATGCACTATAGGCCAAGCCAATTTTATCTGAAAAAACGACTCTAACGATTTTGACTAAATTTTGTATTTTGTCGTTTTGGATTACGAAAAGACAAATGGGTTAAGTCACATATTAGAAAAAATTCAATTAGTGGGTCATTTTTAGGTCACTGTGTGTCAAGCAAAGTTTACCTACAAAACGGCTCAAACGATTTTGATGAAATTTTGTATTTTACCATTTTCGGGCACGAGTATGTCATAGGGCTAGATCACGTGTTCGAGAAAATTCGATTAGTGGGTCATAATGGGCCAAGGTCAAGCTAATTATACCTAAAAAACGGCTCAATCGATTTTGACTAAATTTTATATCCAACCGTTTTCCGGCACGAGCAAACTATTGGGCTAGGTCACATGTTCGAGAAATTTCGATTAGTGGGTCATTTTTGGGTCACTATGGGTCAAGCCAATTTTATCTAAAAAACGGCTCAAATGATTTTGACTAAGTTTTGTATTTTGTTGTTTTTGATTACGAGAAGACCAATGGGATAAGTCACATATTAGAGAAAATTCGATTATTGGGTCATTTTTGGGTGTGGGTCAAGAAAAGTTTATCTAGAAAACGGCTTTAACGATTTTACGAGAATACTATTGGGCTTGATCACATGTTCAAGAAAATTGGATTAGTGGGTCATTTTGGGTCACAATGCGTCAGGGTCAAGCTAATTGATTCCAAAAAAAAGGCCTAGAACTTTTCGACAAAATTTTGTAATATACCATTTCCGGGCATGAGATGACCATTGGACTAAGTCACATGTACGAAAAAAATCGATTAGTGGGTTATTTTGGGTCAAGTAGGTCAAGGTAGAGCTAATTATATCGGAAAAACGTCTCAATCGATTCTGACTAAATTTCATATCCAACCGTTTTCCGGCACGAGAAAACTATTGGGCTGGGTCACATGTTCGAGAAATTTCGATTAGTGGGTCATTTTTGAGTCCCTATGGGTTAAGCCAATTTTATATAAAAAACAGCTCTAACGATTTTTACTAAATTTTGAATTCTGTCATTTTGGATTACGAAAATACCAATAAACTAAGCCACATATTAGAGGAAATTCGATTAGTGGGTCATTTTTGGGTCACTGTAGGTCAAGCAAAGTTTATCTAGAAAACGGCTGTAACAATTTTGACGAAATTTTGTATTTTATCGTTTTCGGGCGCGAGAATATTATTGGGCTTGGTCGCATGTTCAAGAAAATTTGATTAACGGGTAATTTTGGGTCACAATGGGTCAGGGTCAAACTAATTGAATCTAAAAAAAGGCCTACAACATTTTGACAAAATTCTGTAATATACCATTTCCGGGCATGAGATGACCATTGGGCTAAGTCACAAGTTCGAGAAAAATCGTTTAGTGGGTCATTTTGGGGTCACTGTGGGCCAAGCTATTTGTATCTAAAAAAACGATTCAAAACCCTATGGCAAAATTTTGTATTATATTGTTTCTGAGCATGAGAATACCATTGAGCTAAGTCACATGTTCGGGAAAATTCGATTAGTGTGTCATTTTTTGGTCACTGTGCGTCAAACTAATTGTATCTTAAAAAAAGGCTCAAACGTTTTTGACAAATTTTTGTATTATACTGTTTCCGGACACGAGAAGATCATTGGGCTAAGTCACATGTTCGAGAAAATTCAAATAGCGTGTAATTTTTGGGTCACTGTGGGTCAAGCTAAATATATCTAAAATAATGGCTCAAAACATTATGGCAAAATTTTGTGTTACATCGTTTTTGAGCGTGAGAAGACTGTAGGGCTAAGGCGCATGTTCGAGAAAATTCGATTAGTGGGTCATTTTTGGGTCGAACTAATTGTATCTAAAATACGGCTCAAACGATTTTGGCATAAAAATTTTATTACATCGTTTCCCAGCACAAGAAGACTATTGGGATAGGTCACATGTTCGATAAATTTAGATTAGTGGGTTCCTTTTGGGTTACCGTGGGTCAAGCTAATTTTATAACGACTTTAACGATTTTGACTAAATTTTGTATTCTATCGTTTTCGGGTTCGAGAAGAGCATTGGTTGGGTCGCATGTTAAAAAAAAAAATTCAGTTAGTGGGTCATTTTGAGTCACTATGTCTCAGGATCATGCCAATTGTATCTAAACAGCAAGAATGATACAGTGAGAATAAAATATCGAATTGAACACAAGGCTAATTTTGACCGAGCTTAGCCGGGGCCGTCGCGAAACAACTTCCTTCTCTTACGGGCCTGCTTCAAGACGAAAATGTACAGCAAGATGGCGGCACAAGAGATCTGAGTAGCAAACGAAATAGGTCGGATAGTTGTATATTTGTATCAAAAAAAGTGCTAGAAATTTCAATTCTAGAATATTTTATTGAGCAATTTGTGGCTTGTTTTAGATCTATTTGATTTATACATTCAATAATTAAACAGAGAAGGGTCATTAAACAGGTGCTTTTTTTTTTTCCTTTGATTTAAAATATATTCAAATACATTTGATTCGCCGTTTTTATCGGAGATTTTAACTTGAAATATACATTTATGGTAGAAAAAATCATACATTAAAATTATCAACTTTATCATGAAAAAATAAAAATACAAAAATAGTTAAAGAATTGGGATTTATGGTATTTTTCGGAGAGTTTAACTTGAAACATACATTTATGACAGGAGATATCATGCATTAAAATAACACAATTTTAGCAGATAATAATTAAATTTCCCTTTAAAAATAAATACGTCTTAATTTAAAAGTATAAATTTCAGGATTGATATTACATAAAATCAAAAATAAAGATATTAATTTTTTTAAACAATTAAAACAAAAATTATATTTATCAATTAAAATTTTAATTTTAGAATGAGATTTCCCGAATAAAGTGTATAAGTACATGATGTAGGCAGCTAAGTGGTAAAATAAAATGTCTCCAGGAAATGTTATTATTTCTAATTGTAAATGGTTTTCAAATTTTTAAAAACTAATTATAATTAGTTTTAAAAACCCTTTTGCAATAGTATATTTACAAAAGTACTTTCCTAAAATTCCAAGAGCCCAAAATCTTATTGTACATTACAACTCATTATTGAAAAGACTGAAAATTTAGGCCTGGATTTCATAAGTAAATGCAAGTGTGGAAGCCAACGTTGCTATATATTTAAGGAAGCAGTTTACCTTTTCAACATTTTTTAAAATTTAAATAAATGATTCAAATGGTGCAATAATTCATTGCATTTCAATGTTCAACTAAAAGTACATTTTAAAAAAAAATGTTTTTTAACTGCATATTTAGTTAAAAATTTAAAATAATTTAAAACATTTTGAATTTAAAATACTACATTTTTAAATAGTAATATTTTTGCCCATTTTTTAAAAAAGATTTTCAAATGTGTATTACACATTGACATGTGTATTACACATGCTCCAAGACTGAGCATGGAGTTTTAGATAAATCAAATATTACATTTAATATAATTTTTTCACTGATATACATAGCATAAAAGAATGAAATCTAATGCATCTTCATATACTTTAATAAAAAAATAAATAAAATAAAACCATGAAGGACAATTCCATGCTCATAGTTTTCACATAATTTCATACTGATGTTTTTCACATATATAATAAAGAACATGTACAGGGTGTCCAGCGAATAAGACCCTGATTTCAAAATTAAATATCTCAAAAACAAAGATCAATAGAATTATCCGGACAACGGATTGTTTATTAGCTAAGCTGTAAAAATATTATACAGAAGTTTCAAAAATTAGTTGCAAAAACCGCTGTAATCGCAATGCCTAAAATTCTGTTTTGAAGTCCAGAGTACTAGCGTCTCATTATTAGATGGCTTCCTATGGAAGAACGAAAATTGGGAAAGACCACTTTTTCGTTGGGGTGATGTGCAGAAGAGGGGTCAAAGCTTCAATTTTAGAGAATTTCAATTAATAGAATTTTCAATAAAAAGTTTAGCAATCATTATATAAGAACTTATTAAAATATTTTATTTGGGTAATGTGCAAAAGCGGAGTCATGTGTTGACAGAATTGAGATTTGTTTCAAATTTTGTTATAAGCTATTTCGGTCCGGATACCAGTATCTCTGTGGCATGTCTTCTCTCTCCTAATTGGTAGATCGTGGAATCGAACCCAGGAATTGAAATCTTTACTTTTTAATGTTTATTTAAACTGTGAAAAAGGTTTGAATAAAAAAACCCAAAGTTTCAGGTTTTAAAATTGAATTAAGAAAAAGAAACCCCTGTTTTAAAAATCATTGAGCATTTTTAATAATGATTCATAAATCATTTTTTTTTTTTTTAATTATAGAGAATACTTTGAATGAAAAAACTCAAAGTTTCTATTTTTAAAAACTGAATTAAGTTAAAAAAATTATTTTAATTTTGAAAACTCGTTTTCATTTTTTTTATCATTGAGCACAGAAATATGTTTCAGCATCTGGCGATAGGATCCGAAGTGTTGGAAAGGAATGCAGCATCCAAAATACTTTCGCTTTGACGTGGATGATATGACTTATCATCAATTCCTTTTAAAAAAGAAATAATTTAATGCACAATTTCTGTCTCTAAAACTTTGTTTACAAAGAAAAGAAATATATGTGTTGTGCTAAAACCAAAGTATTATGCCGTGATTTAAAAATAAATTAAAAGTGCAAAATTATTTATTTATTTATTCAGGTATAAACAATAATACCAAAATATTATGCCGTGATTTAAAAATATAAAAAATAAATAAAAAGTACAAAAAATTTTTTCTAAATATATGCATTTTGATTTAAATAATTATATGGCATTAAAAATTGAATTTAATAAAGTATTTCAATAAGTTCTTATATAATGATTTCTAAAATTTTTATTGAAAATTCTATTAATTGAAATTTTCTAAAATTAAAGCTGATGCAATAATTCTGTGACCAGATGTCTCTACTTCTGCACATCACCCCAATGAAAAAGTGGATTTTCCCAATATTCGTTCTTCCGTAGGGAGCCATCTAGGAATGAGACACTAGTGCTCTGGACTTCGAAGCATAGTTTACAAGTATTGCGATTACAGCGCCATCTGTTAACGGTTTTTGTAACTAAATTGTTAAACTTCTGTATAACATTTTTACAGCTTAACTAATAAACAAACCGTTTACCGCATAATTCTATTGATCTTTGTTTTTGAGATATTTAATTTTGAAATCAGGGTCTTATTCGCTGGACACCCTGTACAAAAAAGTTTAAATCTATATCTGAAATACGAAAAAAAAGGCCTTAGCATTTTTAAAGCATGAAAGTGGAGAAAATAGGAACATGGCCAAAAAAAAAAAAAAAAAAACATTTAAAGTTGGTTGTTTCTGGCTAACTGCGCTGGGTGTATTAATGAAATTTACAATATCTGCGTTATAATCGCCGTATGGGTAAAAATGAGGTGTCACAATATTCATAATTAAATAGGCTTCCATTTAATTTTTTTTTTAATACAAAAATTCGATTTTTTGTGTTAATTTTTAGGTGAACTGTCCCCTTAAGTTATGTGTTCGTCAGGAATTGCGAATATAATAATAAAATAAATAACTATACAAAAGTCAAAAATGACAACAGAAAACTCACTTCTAATAAAATAAAATCACATGTATTAACAAACATGTAACAGTCGTTGATAAGTTTCCAGATATTTCAACTTCCTTAATACTTGTCTGTTTAAGTGAGATTATTTTTTTATGCAATATCAAATACCATATATTTTTTAAATTATTGTAAGTATGTGCTTACTGTTAGTGAAAAATGCTATTTTAATTGTAACACCTACCAACGGAATGTGTATTTTAAGTTATGCATACATTATGAAAATTAAATTTTTTATTGATAAATAGAATTTTTGTTTTAATTAATTAAAAAATATAACATTTTTATTTATGAGTTCATGTAATATCAATTCTGATATTTATAATTTTAAATTAAGGCATTTTAATGTAAGAAATTTTTAAAGGGAACTTTGTCATAAATGTATATTTCAAGTTAAAATCACAGATAAAAATCGCGAATCAAATGTTTTCGAATATATTTTAAATCAAAGGGCAAAAAGAAGCAAAAAAAGAAAGAAAGTACCTGTTTACTAACCCTTCGATGTTTAATTATTGAATGTATAATTCAAACAGCCATAACAAAATATTACAAAACGGAAATTTATAGCACTGTTTCTGACGCATACATACAACTATTCGACTTGGTTCGTTTGTTAACTCAGATCTCTTGCGTGGCTCATCTTATTCTTGAAGCAGGCCCGTAGAGAAGAAAGTTGTTTCGCGACGGCCCAGGCTTAGCTCGGTCATCCCTGCTATAGTTTCTCCTTAATGTTAAAATTGAAGCATTCTCGATTATTCGAAAATTTCGATTCTCCGAAAGGTGGTCGTTCCCAGTTACTTCGGATTATCGAGGTTCTAATGTATATTTAAATTTAAATACTTTCTTGCTTTTAATATGTAATCAGTTAAATATAACTTGAAAGTTTTTTTTTTCTATCTACACTGCTCAAAACAATTAAAGGATATTGCAGTTTTAGGTGGATTTTGTATCTGGTAAACTGTTTAGCTGATTGATACATGGTCGACAGACATAGTAGGTTATATGAGAATAAATTACACATGTTTGGCAGAAAAAAATACATTTTATTGCGCATTTGTGTACTAAAGGAAAAAAACACAATTTGTGCATATGAGAAAAAAAGAATAAGAAAAGGTGTTTTCTTCAAAGAAAATCATTTTCAGTAGGGGGTATGGTTTCCACGGGCGGCCAGCAACGTTGAACACCTTTGAGGCATGGACTCAACGAGGCTATTAAGGACGAGTTGGGGTATTCTGCCCCACTCTTCCAGAAGAGCTCTTTCCAGTTCTTGGAGAGTTTGTGGGGGTTGTTGGCGGCCAGAAACTCGTCTTCCTAGAGCGTCCCAAACGTGCTCGATTGGATTCATGTCTGTAGAACACGCTGGCCATTCCATTCGAACGATTCCTTCCTCGAAAAGGAAATCCTCCACCAGGTTTGCACGATGTGGCCTGCAGTTATCGTCCATTAAAATGAAGTTATCTCCGATTGCTGCAGCGTAAGGGACTACAATAGGTCTGAGGATCTCATCCCTATATCGGCGACCAGTCAGAGCTCCATCTCGAATGATGTAGAGGTCAGTGCGCCCGTCAATGGAGATGCCACCATACACCAACACTCCTCCACCGCCAAATCTGACACTTTCGTGCACGAACGCAGGATTATTCCTACTGCCACGGTCACTCCAGATGAAAATACGCCTATTATCCGGATGCACAGAAAAACGGGACTCGTCAGAAAACAGAATATTGCTCCATTCATTTCTCCTCCAGTTGACATGCTCGGTTGCCCACTCCCTGCGGTCGCGACGATGCCTTGATGTTAATCTAACACATACCATCGGTCGGCGAGCATACAGACCTACAGCATGGAGCCGGTTTCGGACACTCTTAGTTGAAATCGTGGTACCTGTAGCCGAGCGAAGGTGTTGTTGGAGAAGAGTAGCGTTCATGGTTCGGTGTCTCCGAGCTGTTAACGCTAAATACTGATCTTCATTGGGCGTTGTTGCCCGTCTACGACCTTGCCCTGGTCTTCGGCCTGCACATCCACTCTCCAAAAAACGGTTCCAGATCCTGGATATGGCACTTTGTGACACTCCAATGGCTTGCACTACTTCGGCTTGAGTTTGGCCCCCTTCTAACCTACCAACAATTCTCAAAGCTTCTGAATCTGTCAAATGACTTCGCTGAGACATCGTACTCATCGAAACAAAGCAATCACTGAATGCCGATCATCCTTGTCTTCATTCTCTTTTATCCAGTTGAAAGTCAAATTTCATTCGCTGCCGCTGAAGCGACGTTTTTGACGTCGAACTCAAAATTGGCATACTCCACAGTTTGAAAACCAGAAAAATTTGCATTTGTGATTCTCTTCTTCTATTTTCGGCAAAAAAAATTTCGTTTATATGTTTATTTTATATAAAACTTCAAATATCCTTTAATTGTTTTGAGCAGTGTATAATAGTCATGTAAAAATTTGAAGGGAATATTATTCTGTACTGTTTTTACTTTCTTCTATCTTTACAAGAAGAAAGTACTGGATTCTTGAAAATTTTCGATTTCCGATGGATTTATACGTTTTAGTCCTGAACACGATTTGGTGATTTTTAGAAAATGTCTTTGTAAGTCTGTCTGTCACTATCTATGTGAGTCTGTGTGTATGTGACAGAAATGTTGTGGGCGCTCTATCTCAAGAATCAACGCACGAAATTTCAGAAACTTTAAATTTAGTTAGATCTTAATATAAACTGGTGCTGATTAGTTTTTGGTGTATATCGCTGAACAGGTGCGCTGCTATGCTGCTTTTTTCAAGATTTTTGCAATAGCTTTATCTCAAGAACTAATGCACAAATTTTCATCAAACTTCAGATTACAAGTTAAGTTGTTGATTATCAAGTTTTGTTGTATATCGCCCAATAGGTGGCGCTGCTATGCTGCTTTTTTTACTTCCATCATGGAAGACGGTAGTATTCCGAGTGACGCAGCCTTAAGCCTAAAATCGTATCGTATCGTATCGTATCGTATCGTATCGTATCGTATCGTATCGTAGAATTCGTAGATGGCGGAACTCATATATACAGCTAACTCGACATCAAAGAAAACGCGAAAAGCCGCCTTTTAATAACTCAACAGATATAGGTCCTATTGTTCTGAATTTTCTAGAACAGTCTTATATCTGCAATCTAATCGTATACTGAAATTTTTACATTTCTACGTGCAGTATATTTTGAGATCTAAATAGCCATTTTTAAAGTGAAAATGTTGGTATGGTATCGAGGAAGTTCCTAATTTGAAAATCTCGAAAACGGTTCTAACGTTTTTCTTCAAATTGATATATACTATAAATCTGATTAATACGAGGTGAATAACACTTATCTTTTCTCTGGGAAAACTCGTTTTATTTTAAAAATCGTTATTTTAAAAAAATCGCTTTTTTTTACTTTTCTCGTCTGTGATTGGTGAATAGGTTTGACGTCACTTCGTATGTAGGAGGAGTCTTAATCCATCTGCTGTGGGTATTGCAAAGTCATTTTAGGTATTCTAAGTTGAGTTAATCTGAATGTAGGCAGTAAATCTTTTTTTTTTAAATATTAAAATTTTAAATGTTAATTATTATGTGTTTTAAAATATTAAATATATTAAATGAAATTTCGATTAATATTATCTTTCTCTTCTGTTATGAAGAAATTATTATTCCATATTACTGCTTTTTGTCGAAAAAATATTTAGATTCATTTTTAAAAAAGGAGAAATTTTTTTTAATTATATGCATTCAATATAATTGTTATTTATAATTTTTTTTTTTCAATTTTCAAAAAAATTATTTTCAATTTCTCGCGTCTTGAATCGTTTATTGAATCCATAAGATTGAATCTTGTTGAACTGAATCCTAAACCACGTTTGTTTGCTTACTTGTTAACGGGCAGAAATTCGCTATAATGATGGATTTTGTGATTAAATTCGTCGTTTCCTTATCGATTCGTCGGTGCGTAGCGACAGATATTTATTGGGGGGGGGGGGGATTAAAAAATTTCCCAACTTGAAACAAACTAATTTTCAACTCCGATGATATGTGCAATGGATGTTCAACTTACTTGATTGCTATTTGAGATCAAAATGAAGGGGAAAGAGACATCGTGTTTTTCTTTTGTAGTATTAGAATAGAATGCTATTTTGAAAGAAAATTTGTGATATTTGCAGATTATGTCTGGCAGGAAACGACCTATTGGTATAACGCCAATCGGAAGACGCGTGAATAATTTGTTCAAAGCACACGATTAGCTCAAAATGAATCATATTATCCCGACTAGTTGTTTTGAAATTCTAAAAGTAAAAATTTTCTTCATGTTCTTTTTGTTTATTTAGTAACTAAAGGTTATAGGTAAATAAGAGATATAATAGCTTTTTTCAGCAAAGGTAAGATACTTGTTTTTATTTAATTCTAAAGTTAATATTCTTAAAAGAAAGCTTTAAATAATTTTCTTTTGATTTTTTTTCATATCCTGCTTCAAAGTTCGTTTTTTACAATCATGTTGTCAAAATGTATTTTTGCTAGCAAGGAATATGTAAACAACGCTCTCATAGGATTAACATTAACTTGAAGGTTAGGAATCTGCACTAGTCATGAGAAGAAACTGGAATTGCTGACGTTAAACCTATGGGAGCGTACATTTAAAAATTTCTCCCTTGCATATTAATAGTTTTAAATGATTATTTTTCTTGCTTAGAATGGCTGAGATTGAATTCTAACTAGGTTAGTGTTTACTTTTTCGATTTTGGTTGCAGATTTTTTCTTTTAAAGTTACTTTCAATTTCACAAATTTGAAAAGAACGCTCCCATAAGTTTAACATGAGCTTGCGAGTATCTTGTTACTTCATATATATACATACATTTTTGTATGAAACTATAAACAATCAATATCTTCATTTGGCACCAACCCCCCACCCCTCCCCCTGAAGTATGTGCTGGTTAGCATTGTTTTGTTTATAGGGTATGTTTTATTCACTTTTACATAATAATATAAATTTTGCTTGAAATTTCATGAACAATCTATTTTTGGGTGTAATTCTACTTCTGGGCTACTCTGTCAAGCTTGTCGATAAATGTATAAGTAATTTGGCAAACACATATAATTTTCAGACATGTTACTTTTCCGCGAAAACGCGGAATTCCGCTTTTTCGGCAGTGAATTTTATTATCTCTGGGATCGATGCAAATATGCATTAAAATTTGTTGACATTTTTAATAGAGGGGGGGGGGGATTAGCGGGAATGGATGTAATACAACAAAAACGCGAGTATGAACCGTGCCAAATTGAGCAAATTTCTTCAACCGATCGCGGGAAAATGCAAATTTCTTCAAAGAATCGCAGGAAAAGTGCAAATTTCTTCAAAGGATCGCGGGAAAAAATGCGACTTCCACCAAAGGATCGCTGGAAAAACGCGATTTTCATCAAAGGATTGCAGAAAAAAAGCGTATTTTGCCAAAGCATCTTGTAAAATATGTGAATTTCGGCGAAAGATCGTGCAAAATACGCGAAATTTGCTGAAAGATCGTCTAATAGCGAATTGCTTTGAAAGGTCGTGGAAAAAACGGGAAATTCGTCGAAGGATCGCGAAAAAAGAATGTGAATTTCGTCAAAGAATCGCAAAAAAATGCGATTTTTGGCAAAAGATCGTGGAAAACGTGCTATTTTTGACGAAAGATCGTGGTAAATGCGTGAATTTCTTCGAAATATTGCAGAAAAAACACGAATTTCTTCGAAAGATTGCAGAAAAACGCGATTTTCGTCAAGTGGTCGGGGAAAAACTCTAATTTCGTCAATGTATCGCAGAAAAAGCGCAAATTTCATCTGAACGCTGCGAAAAAATGTGAATTTCGTCAAAATTCCATTAGGCCGTGAAAGTTTAGCTTTTTTTGCTGAGACTGTACCATGCCTGAATTTTGGATTGACAACCTTGGCGTAGAAAGTGATTGCATGTCAAATCGGCACCGACTGGCCTAGATACAGAAGACGAATTTTATTTTTTTTCATTATTTACCTGTAAAATTACATAATATTGGATTATACATGAAATTAAAAAGTATTGAATAAACCATAAACAATCCAAGTCTCTTAAAACTGAAGAACATTGTGTTTTCGATAACGGTTACATCGATGAGAAACGTCATCTTTTGCTTTGTTGAAGAACCGGGAGGGGGGGGGGGGGATATGACATTCTAAAGATAAAGAAAGGATCAGTACTTAAAAAAATGAGTATCACTTGTAAAAACAGTGAAGTTTGGATGTATAGTACTGTAAATTCTTGTAGTAAAGCATAAATCTAAACTTTAAATGCATTTTTTGGAAAAGTTATTTTCGGTAAAAATTCCATACGCAAAACATGATTTCTCAAAAAGTTATTGGAATATCATTATGAAATTTAAAGTAGGTATAAATTTAGAAGAAATATTTTTGTCTTATGGGTGTTTTGTGGAATGATATGAATGACATGGCGTAGAAAGTGATCGTGTACCAAATCTCCATAGCTGAAACTGTGCAGCAGACTTTTAGACCTTGCAGATCAATCTACCAGCTTAAAAATAAATATTGAGCTTAAAAAAAATCACAAATTTACTTTGTTTTAGGAGTTATTGTGTTTGTTATTAATTTTCTTTGTAAAATGTAAATTTTTCTTATTTTATGGGTTACAGTGAGTATTTATTATAGTAGCTTGGTTCAGTATTGTTGGGTCGCAGATAAATTTTGGTTTGCTGCAGATTGATACTGAAAATTCTGCTTCTGGGTGCCAAATCATCACTGACTAGCCTAGATACAGAAGACGAGCTCTGTTTTTTTTATTATTTACCTGTAAAATTGTATAATATTGATTTATACATGAAATTAAAAGGTATTGAATACGCCACAAACAATCCAAGTCACTTAAAACTGAAGAATATGGTGTTTGTGATAACGGTCGCATCTTTGATGTGAAATGTCATGCTTTGCTTTGTTAAAAAACTGGGGGGGGGGGGGCAAAATATGGCCTTCTAGAGATTAAAAAAGGGTCAGTACTTTAAAAAAATGAGTGACTTATAAAAACAGTGAAGTTTAGATGTATAATTACTGAAATTCTTGTAGTAAAACAAAAATCTAAACTTTAAATGCATTTTTTGGATAATGTAATTTTCGGTGAAAATTCCATACGCAAAACATTATTCCTCAGAAAATTATTGGAATATCACTATGAAATTTAAAATATATTGTTTACACTATTGTGAAGGCAATGAACTAAAGATTTAAATTTAAAATAAATATTTTTTGTTTTATGGATGTTTTTGTGGAATGACATTGATGAATTTTATGAAAATTAACATGTAAACAAGTGCAATATGCTATAAGTTTTGAAACATTTAAAACGTTTCTTAGATTTTAGTTCATTGCCTTCACCAATGTCATAAATATGAAATGTACAAAGGAAACTAACATACAGTAAAATTTTCGGTACTTTTCGGTTAGCCGGGCGCCAGTGTTATAAATACATGGATATACATACATATATATGTATATATACATATATTGTATATATACACATATATGCATGTGTATGCACATATTTGTATATGTATATAGATGTATATATATATACATATCCATGTATATATAACACTGGCGCCCGGCTAACCGAAAAGTACCAAATTTTCTTTAGAGCATTTTGGGCCAAATTTCACTAAATTTTACTATAAATTCCTCCATTAACCAAAATTTTATCAATGAAGGAAATATTTTTTGCTTTTTTTCACATTTTCTAGTCATAATCTTAATAAAAATACGTTTAAAAAATAATTAAATAGCTCAATTGCTCTGTACATAGTCAGACACCTGAAATGTTGGATAAAAAAGTGTCTGTTAGATAAGTTATTTCTATTATGTTTATGACCAGGGATGGAGAATTTCTAGAAAATCTTACCAGCCAAGGATTTATTTCAACAGCCAGTAAAATGCAATGTACAGTTAAAAAATTTTATGACAAAATTACGCAACTCAAAATAGTTGGTTACTATTACTGTCAGAGACCTGGTGCTGGAACCGGAGCCGGAGCGCCCCGGAGCTGTATTTTCCCTGGAGCTAGAGCTCTAAAATTTACTCTGCTCCTGGGCTCCTTTAGTTTATTATTATTTTTTTAATCTTTTTTTTCAGTCTTTTAAATGTCCAGGTTTAAAATATTTTAATTACATCATTATTCAGTATTTTAATTATATCATTTTTTAATGTTTTTCTTTTTAAATTAAAGATGTAAAACTTCTCACAAAAATATGGTAACACTACTTCACTTCTACTTGAGCTAAGTGGCAACACTATTTGAAAACAAATATGACTGCCTGTTGTTTACACGTACAATTTTGGTTGTTTGAAAAGCGTAGAAGAAATTTAAGATTTTTGTGTTTAAAATTTCACCAAACTTTCTATTTTAAAAGCAAAAGCTAAAAGATGTCATATTTTCTGAACAAGCATTTCAAGTTTATTGAGAAGAAAAGTGCATTTTGTCAGATCTTTAATGAAGGTAAAGAAAGAAAGAATTTGTAAGCAAAAAATTAAATGTGTAAATCAAAAACTGCAACTCAGAAGTGCGAAGTCGGCGCCGAGTTGGAGCAGTTCCCGGAGCCGGAGCCACAGTATTTTATCTTGGAGCGGAGCTGGAGCATCAAAAATTTTCCGGCTCCAGGTCACTGATTACTGTAATGCATTTTCATATATTTCTTTCCTATAAAATTGAGAAATATAAACAAGAGATGAAAGTTTAATATAAAATAGAATTTTGTACCATGTTTACATCGCAGTAATTAGGAAAGTTGAAAAATATAGCTAACTACATATTAAAAAAACGTTTTTGGCATACCTGTATAGTTTGCAGTTTTCAATAACTACCTAAAAATTCACTCATCCTGTCAGAAAATTCACTCGCCAGTGGCTAGTAAAATGATGCATTTTCCTACCCCTGAGCATGATATTGTTATTTTATTTTGATGTCATAAACACACTTCTGAGACTTATGGCAAATTATTTCACAAGATAATTCACTGATGATCTAGCAACCAATTTTTTGATCATTTGTACCTATTGAACTATGTAAAACCACTACATGAATCGTGATTCTTGTTAGTCCAGACATGATGCCTTAGAATAATCACATATATGGCATTCAAAAGTAGGTACAGGTACATTAGCAGAAATTTTACTAAAGGAAATATTCATGTGTATTTTAAAAGAAACTAGAACTTTGTTGAGATATAATCAGTTATTGTTAAAGTTTCATCGGAGCTTGAGCAAAGCATAGGTTTGCATTAAGCCTAACCAAAGAAACAAAGGTCAAGCTCAAATTGTTATTTTCGAGTGCTGGGTACAAAATGTATGAATTTTCTTAAATCACAGTTTATTTCAAGGAAAAATTGTTATTTAGTGAAAATTAACACATCATTTAAATTCATCTATGAACTTAAATGTTAAAATGAGTTTCATTACTTACGTTCCACGTAGTGCAGATAATAGATGTTTGCAGATTATGCATTTTGCGGAGTTCACAGAGTTTACTGTATTTCACTTTATTATAAGCATTCATTATGATTTCTAGTCCATTATTACATTGTTGCTCAAGAAAATTTAAACATTTATATCCCATTTATGTTTATTTCTGCATTTGAATCATTTTCAGCATGATATTGTGTTATTTTATTTTCATGTCATAAACACACTGCTCAGATTTATGTCAAATTATTTCACAAGAAAATTTACTGGCTGTCTAGCATCCAATTTTTTTATCATTTTTACCATTTGAACAGTTGAAAGCGCTACATGGATCATGATTTTTTTTTATTCCAGACATAATTTCTTGGAATAATCACATATAGCATGCAGAAGTAGGTATAAATACATTAGCAATAATTTTACTGAAGGAAATATTCCTGTGTATTGTAAAATAAACAAAAACTTTATTGAGATAAAATAAGTTATTGTTAAAGTTTCATTGGTGCTTGAGCAAAGCATAGGTTTGCATTAAGCATAACCAAACAAACGTCAATGCTTAGCTGAAATTATTATTTTCAAATGCACGTACAAAACTCATCAATTTTAAATATATTTCATACAATGTTGAAAAAATTTAAGACTTTTTGTGTATTGCAATGCAGGAGTTCAAGAAATTAACAATATAAAGCAGAAATGAAATATCTGTATAGTAACTGTGTGCTTTTCATAGAAACATGTAAAAAGGAAACGTAAAATCTTAAAAACATGGAACACTTAAATTTACAAATATCGCTTGTTTTACACTTACTGATTGAAATTTTGGCTAAAACGGTTTCAGTTAGATAAATTGTTTTTCTATTTTTACGGTTTAAAAAGTTCAAATTTTAAAAGATTTCTTTAACTCGATTTTAGTTAATGAAATCTTGGGATATGCACACACAAATTGTTTTCATAAATTCTTGTGACACTTTGATTTGTTTTATTTATTTATGGTTGTTTAATAAACCAAAGGTGGATCTTAATGTGAAAAAGCTTTTACATGTATTTTTAAAAAAAATAAGAATTTTTCCTATCAATTTCAACATATTTCATACAATGTTGAAAAATTTTAAGACTTTTGGTGTATTACAGCGCAAAAGTTCAAAACATTAAGAATATAAAGCAAAAATGAAATATCTTTATAAAAACTGTCTGCTTTTTCATAGAAACATGTAAAAAGGAAATATAAATTCTTAAAAATATGGAACTCCTTAAATTTTCAAATATTGATTGTTTTACACTTAATTATTGAAATGTTGGCTAAAACAGTTTCAGTTAGATAACTTATTTCTATTTGAATCATGTTTATGAGTAACCTATAGTGTTAAATAGTTCAAATTTTAAAAGATTTCTTTAACTTGATTTTAGTTAATGAAATCTTGGAATAATGCACACACATTGTTTTCATAAATTCTTGGACACTTTGATTCGTTTTATTTATTTATAGCTGGATCATAATGTGAAAAAGTTTTATTTTACATGTATTTATATATATAAAATATATATATATGTCGTCAATTTTAGCATATTTCATACCATGTTGAAAAATGTTAACACTTTTGGTGTATTACAGTACAAGAGTTCAAAACATTAAAAATATAAAGTAAAAATGAAATTCTTTTATAATAACTGTCTGCGTTTTCATAGAAACATGTGAAAAGGAAACGTAAAATCTTAACAACATGGAACGCTTAAATTTCCAAATATCGCTTATTTTACAGTTGATAATTGAAATGTTGGCTAAAACAGTTTCAGTTAGATAAATTATTTCTATTTGTATCATATTTATAAGTAATCTATAATGTTAAAAAGTTCAAATTTTAAAAGATTTCTTTAACTCGATTTTAGTTAATAAAATCTTGGAATATGCACACACAAATTGTTTTCATAAGTTCTTGTGACACTTTGATTCGTTTTAGATGGAGGATTGTTGATTCGTTTTAGATGGAGGATTGTAAAGTTCAGTGGAAATCACGACTATGAATTTATTGCATTGGTCTTTAATTTTTTTGTGGTTTTATCTTTTTATCACTAACCTAAAAATAGTAATGATATCAATACAAAAACCCTTAACGGGTTAAAAGTTTGTGACGCAGCACTTTATCTTTAGCTCTAAGAATTTTAAATTTGGAACTTAAAAATAATGATATCAAATTTTGAGTGACGCAATGCTATTAATTTACCTATACATATATATATCAAAATTTATTCATTGATGCTTTATCATTTACATCTCATAAATTCGAATTATGAATTTTAAACGATATGATATGAAAATTTAAGTGACGCCTTGATGTTGCTTAAAACGATTAGCGGCGCTAACGGGTGGCGGCGCTATGCTGAATTTTTCATGAGTTTCGCAATAGCTAAAGCTATATCTCAAAAACTAATGCACGCAATTTAATCAAACTTAATATTCTGTTCCATTTTCATGTAAATAGATCCTTATTAGACGGGTGTATATTGAATAACAGATGTTGATTTTGTTCTCTTTGGGTTGGAAATTTTGATTGCGAACATCTAAGACGGTGAGTTCCGATATTCAATGATTTGTTTGAAAAAATGCGATACCTATATCTCCTTGTTAAATGCATCCAATTCAACGAACCTATATACCTTACCTTTACAATCCTCATGAGGAGCATAGATTGTCATTTAATTTTGGCACTGTGATAGCCAATTTTGAATTATTAGCATGTTTGAGAATGAAGAAAGTTTTGGAATTGGCACATCTCCGACCAGTTACAATTGGCAACAATTAATAACTTTTCTTGAAATATGTAAAAATAATCTCTCGAAATGCTGAAAATCTGAATTTAAAATTGAAATAAAACCTCAAAAAATCAGTCAAATTAAAAAAGTAAATGCAATCTTCACACCGGTAGCTTCTAATTTATATAAATAGAAAAATATATTAAATTCCTATGTATAGTTTTTGCTCCTATAAAACTTTTTGAATGAACGATTTTGACCACCTTTAACATCATATATCTCTTAAAATAATTATTCGATTTAAAACCGCAAATTATCAAAATCAACCGCCGCGGTGAGCGGCCCATCTTCGTCCGCAGCCCTTTATTCTTCTACTCTAGTCCTACTCTTTTGCGGAAGCGAGATTCTCAGGTGCCCAGTCACGTCCCGAATGAAAGACTCTCTAGCGAAAGCGTATTTATCAAACATTTCTCTATAATACTATCAATTTTGATAATTTTTTATTCATTTTTACTTTCTTCTATCTTCAATAGAAGAAAGTATTGTAATCGAAATTTTTTCGACTTCCGGTTTTTGACGGATTTACACGTTTTAGGGGTCAGGGATCCCCAAAAACATGTTTATAAAAAATATCTGTCTGTCCGTCCGTCTGTCGGTTGCCATTGTACCATCAAAAAGTGTATGAAGTTATGCATAGATTAGAACCAAATTTTTATTTTAAGACTTTAGCTATGGTAAGCAGGTCCTCCCTGAACTTGGAAAAAAATCGCCTGTAGGGGAAGCTGTAATAGCGATTTTGTGCGATTTTGAATATTGTACCATCAAAAAAAGTATGAAGTTATGCATAGAATTGGACCAAAAAAATCTTTTAAGTTCTTATCTATGGCAAGCAGGTCCTTCCTTAATTTGAAAAAAATTCGCCGGTAGGGGGCGCTGTGATAGCGGTTTTTGGGCCATTTTGAATATTGTACCATCGAAAAGTGTACGAAGTTATCCATAGAATTGAACCAAATTTTTTGTGTTTGTTTTTAGTCATGGCACGAAGGTCCTCCCTGAATTTGAGAAAATTCCGCCGGAAGGGGGCGCTATAACTGCGATGTCTTTACCATTTTCATTATTGTACCATCGAAAAGTGTATGAAGTTATGCATATAATTGAACCAAATTTTTTGTGCATGTTTCTGGCTATGGCAAGCAGTCTTCCCTGAACTTTAAAAAATTCCGCCAGAAGAAAGCGCTATAATTCCGATCTCTGTGCCATTTTCATTATTGTACCATCGAAAACTGTATAAAATTATGCATACAATTAAGCCAAATTTTTTGTGCAAGTTTTTGGCTTTCGCCAACAGGTCCTCCTTGAATTTGGAAATATTGGGCGGTAAAGTGGCTCGGTGATAGCGATTTTTGTATACTTTTCTTGATTTTTCGTAGTTCTATTGTCCATCGGCGGCACGTGCAGCGGCAGGAGCTCGCTTCCTGCTAAGCCAGCTGTTCGCAGACAGCTGAAAACAACAGAATAAGGAAAAAAAATAATTTAAAAAAAATATCATGATATAGACTTATTCTTATTAACTTGTATATATATTAACTTGTTTTTTGTCCGTTTAATTGACTGCAGCAGAAATTTAAGATGAGAAACAAAGTTGGTATGGTATTGAACTAATAATATTGAAGTATTAACATGTGTAACTGGTTTTCGAAATATTAAGATGTATAAGATAGAAGAAAGTTTTGAGATTGGCACATCCAACTAGTTTTTCTTAGACGCCCTGACACAAAAAATTAATTTCCTGAGACATACACGAAGAAAAAAAACCAATTTACGAAGTTTACAATTCCCCGTACAAACAATATTAACATTATTAAAAGTGCGAGATTTTCATGACTGGGTTTGTAGTAATTGAAAAAAAAAAATTATGTACATAAATTCTTTACATACACATTTATTATTTTTTTAATTAATAGGGGCCTCTGCCCCCTACGAACTACGCTCGCCAACCCCCATTCAGGCACACCAAAATCCAAAAAGCACGCTAATTTGATCGGCTTTAAAAACGTTGAATTAAAAATTAAAAAGTAGCGATCTCTCTGTAAACGGGTTTCGATTCGTTTTCCTTGGATTGGGGATTTTTAAGACCAAATCTGCTGCTGTTAAGAGATACATTGGCTCTTTTCGTATTTAATTGAAAAAGTTAGTTAAACATTTGAAAATAAGCTAATATAAAATGAATTAAACAGTGTCATTGTCTGCCGGTATTTTTTAACAGCGCTATAAGATAGTTCTTTTAAATAATTTATTTTAAATGTATCGTTTTAAATATGGCGTAATTTACACCAAAGTTTTATTTATCTTATTTAAGTATTGCGCGACAGCGCAATACTTATTTATTTCCAGTGTCACTTCTCAATGTTAATTTAACATAGAAAAGCCTATGGAGATCATAACTTTTTCATTTTTTCTTCCCACCTTTTTGTCCCTGATGCCACTCATTTTTTATTCTTTACTAATTCTAATGATATTATTAATTTAAAGAGTAAAAACTTTTGCTGGACGTCGTGAAAACGAACGGTAAAATGCCTTTGCATATGGGTGATTTATAACCTAGAGAGAAACATGGGCCCCTTTTATTTACATTATTCAAATAATTTTCTTAATTTCAAATTTCGCTTTCTTCATTGAGAATCAACGGACATTTTCATAGAAAATGTAGCATTTTTTCTTCATTGTTGCAAAAAATTCAAAAGCCGTAATAATAATTTATTTCTTTTTAGTTGAAATATTTTCACGTGAAATATTAAATTGAACTAGTTTTTTTTTTTTTTTTTTTTTTTTTTTTTTTTTTTTTTTCAAGAATTAAAAAGGTGAATATGGCGTCATAGTGGAAATACAAAGGATATTTACAGAATAAGTTTTTGCTTTGGTCAAGTTTATGTTTTAGTGAAAAGTTTCAAATGGACAGCTATTTTTACGCAGATAGCGAACTTAGTGAGGAATTACATAACTTAAATTTTAATGTTTTAATTTTTTTTTAATTTATTTTTTTTTTCTTTCGAGATGAGAACTATTTATACCCCACCCCATGTTAAACGTAGCTAACTTTTCTGATGTGTCCGATACTCCTTGGGAGAGAATATGGTAACAAAATTTAAGTAAATCTTTTATTTTTTATTTTTTACTTTATCACAGCTATAATATTATTAAATATTAGCAGTAAGGATTCAACACAATTTATTTTTGCATTCATAGAGTTCTGGAGTGGGAAATAGGGTATTTAAATTTAAGTGAAGTTATTTTTTTTTATGTTTTGATTATAGATTTTTTACGTTCAGATTTGAAGATTTTGTCCAAACTACAGTAACTTGTATTACTACAGTGGTGAAATATTTTGAATTATACATTGGTAAACTGCATCACACATTGTGATGCAATACCGCATACATCAAAACCATATATTAATTTTGAAATGAGTTCGTCTGAATGCAGTAGTTATTAAAAAACTTGACATATTAAACAAAAACATAATTTGAAGAACAAATTTTAAAAAAATAAAATTTATTTCCTACACTGTAAAAAAAATTCTGTAATCCTACAAAACTAGTTTTTGTAAAACTACAGAAATCTGCATGTTTACTAGAATTTTATCTGTAACCGGGTATAATATTTACCACTCGCATAGTAGAAATACATGAAATATCTTAGTCTCCCATGTCAGCCAATGAGAAAGGACTTCAGTGATGACGTAATGACTATTCACGCAGCCACAGAGGTGTTCAAAGTATCCATCTTGATTATGATTTCAAATTAGGATGTAAGTAAATATTTCTTCTTTATGAGTTAAATTTTGTTATATTTCCATTCTCCTTGATTCCTAATAAGTAAAAATGAACTACACAGTAAGACCGTTTGATTTCGAATTATAATGTAACATGATTTTAGCAGGTATTAATGCGTAATCATCCTATTATTTTATTGTTAAATATTTATCATTCAGTCAAATGACTATTCTTTACATCAGTGTTTATTACATGCGTGCAATTTCTAATGTTTTATGTAATAAATCATATTTTATTGCAATATGGTTAGCAGATTAAATATTTTATTTTTAATTAGTGATGCAATGAATAGTACCCCCCACCCCCCTTTGACTGATAATGAAGGCTAAATATTCCACTATTCTTCTGCAGAATACTTAAAATGTATACCAAAATTATCTTTCTTAATATTAGAGTCGTGTAATCGGTATTTATTGTACTAGATTCCGGCATCGGGTCGGGTTTGCTTTACTTTTTTGGTTCGAATCTGGTCGGTTTGGGTTTTAAATCTTGTGTGTCGGGTTCGGGTTGACTGATTTTTCAAAAGAATGTCCAAAATATTTTTTTTTCAGGTTAAAAATCTAGGTATAGGGCAGATGTGCCAGTAATGGATAAAATTCAAATTTTTTGTTTATAAAAAAATTTATACAATAAAAATTTTACTTTAAAATTTTTCTTCATAACTCCCCCCCCCCCCCTCTCCCACGCTTACATGTGTTATAATCTGTGTTATTGTTGATACTCTTAATCAAACCAATTAGGAAGCAAAAAGTGATCCTTCGAAGTTCCACTATTTTTCATTTATGTTGGCGAATATGCAAAGAGCTGGTTTAACTTAATAAATTTTATATATTCTTTTTACTTTCCTGCAAAATTTGTTTTTGTTTTGGTAGTAATAAAAATTTTTGAATATGATCATTCTAGACATTTCATCAATCGCACACTAGATGAAGCAATGGTAGACCAATCTCCAGTTGAAAAAAGTTGCATAAGATTTCAATTGTATAAAGTAAAAGATTATTTCAAGATCAGAAGTGATTTTGCTTCATATACTTTTTATGCTTTCTGAATATTAATGACTTGTTTATGCATAGATGTAATAGTTTTCCTATTTATGGAACATTATACTGTATATTATCCATAATATAAACTAAGCCTTCAAGCATGGATTAAGCTAAGCATGGGACAAATTTTGAAACTTGCAATTTCTTTAATTATAAAATTGTTTCTGAAAATTGTTTCTATATTGTTCAAGGACATTAGAAAGCGTTTCATTTTGTATTCTATAAACTGAAATATTGTTTTTGTGTCAAACAAAGTTCATTTTCTTATTTTTGTAAAAGGTGTCCCATTCCTCCATACTCTCTCCTATGCTTCTAACTCTGAATATTGGGCACTTCTCTATCTATACACACGTATCATGGGTTGGTTGGTTGATTTTTGACGGCCAATTATCTGCGCGAGGGATATAGGCCCGGGGGGAGTGCCCTTCGTGGGGGTCTTTCAAAGGGAACCTAACCCGTATTAACGCTTGGAAATCCAAGGTTCGAAGAAAACCACGAAAACTCCGAACGATTAGGCCGACGGGCGCGATAGGGATCGAACCCAGCACCTCCCATCTACCAGCTTCGAGAGCAGAACCTCTCGGCCACTGGTGTTGCCACGTATCATGGGTATGTGTTTAAAACTATCAGAAATATTATACATGTGTTTGCGTGTATATGAAAAATGAAATGTTGATAAAATTTTTCTATTCCTAGAGAAGAATAAATGGTTCTTAACTGTGCCTTAAATAAAAAGAATTTATCACATTTCTTATATATGTATTTTTTTCTTAACCTTTAACTGATGTTACCGGCCTCTTAGACCGCAGCTTTTTTTAATTTTTATAGTTTTGCAATTTTTTATATACTTGCAATTTTCAGTTTAACTACAAACACTACCGAAATTTTGTTCCGTTGTGAACTTTAGTACTATCATCGGACACTTTTGAATAGGTGAATTTTAATTATAACAGTCCTGTACAAAAAGTTCAGTACAAAAACACCATCCTATGAGTTAATCGTGCCTTTTATTCATCTTTCGATAAAGCGGTTTCACAGACAACTTCACACTAATTGACTTCACACTAGTTGTGACAACTTCTGTGACATCAGTTAAAGGTTAAGGAGTAAATTTAATAATAGCTCATTCATATTGAAATATGTATTTATTTTATCTGAAAAATTGTTCTGCTCAAACTTTTTGTGAAAATCTTAGACTTGGAAAAAACCTAAATATAAACAACTGCATTTTAATTTTACGTGAGTTTCTGAGCGATAAAATGCCGAGTTTTTACTTTCTCATGCAAAGAGAGATATAGGGTAGGTAGGGGTAAAGATATGAGCGGGGCAAAAATACGCACCGGCTGATTTCATATGAAGAAACATTTCGGCTCTCATGACCAATAGGTGGCAGTTTTGTTTCAAGTGTACTAGTCATTTGTTTAAACCTTTGATAAAAGTAGCAATTTGTTCTAAGAAAATGAGGTAAGTTTAAATTTTCGAATTTTGATCTAATATTTTTAAAATTCCACTTTATTCTTTAGCTGATAGTACCTGGAATTTTTACAAATCCAAAATTTTAGTGGAGATCGAAATATTTTTAGCTTCTAAATGCCGTAGTTTACCTCGATTACATTTTGTTTATACTTATGGGTAGCCGGTTAAGCAAAATACTGCAGAATAGGGTAAAAGTACGCATCCTTCTTGGGACAAAGATACGCACATGTTTAAGATATGGGACTTTGCCCTATCGTTTTAGCTAGATGCAAAGCTTTTCACAATTTCTAAATTTATATTATATAAAATATAATAGCTACTTAACTAATATAAATTAGTAAACTACATTTTCCTTTTTCTAGTTAAGTTGTTTTTTTTAAATATAGAACGTTGGTATCTACCTACCTACTTTTAAAAATCAATATTGTTTCATGAACGGCTTTTGTTTTAAACCTTAACTCCTGTTAACGGTCTCGCCGACCGCTGCAATATTCAGTTTTCACAGTTTAACTTGTAATTTTAAATTTAAGTAGTTATGTTTAATTTTGATTCGTTCGGTAAATTAGAAGTATAGCTGAAGACTTCTGAATGCGGGAAATTTTACTATAATAGCCCTTTGCATAAAGTTTAGCGCAGAAACAGCCTCTTATGAGTCAGTCAACCATTTTATTCAATCAACGATTAACACGTTCACGCCGGCGCGGTGGGTCACACTCGACTGTCTCAGAGTTGTCAAGTCTCCGGCTTTTTGCACACCACTATCATTTTAGAGAAAATGTTGTTCCTTTAAATCGCCCAATTTTTCTAATTAAATAAAACAACATTTTCTGTATTAAAATACTGGTATCCAAAAGGCCGGAGACTTGCCAACTCTTAGACAGTGGACTGTGACCCACCGCGCCGGCGTGAACGTGTTAAGCGGTCTCGGAGACCGCTTACAGTATTTATGAAACGATTTTTGTCACAACAGTTAGAGGTTAACTGCTATTTGCGATCTCGCAGACCGCTGTTTTTTTCATGGTCTAGTTTAGAATTTTCAGTTTAAATATTATCAAAATTTACTAATGCTTTTACATTACTCATTCATTTTAGTGAAAATATGGGCAAAATCCGGCCGTATTGGGGCAAAAATGCGCACTGCGAATCTTTTGCCTCATCACTGCGTACTTTTAGCCCAACCAATGGGGCAAAGATACGCAGATCAATGTTTTTTAAAAATTACAATTTCTCACGTAATTATAATTTGACAGAATGTCGTTTGATAGCGGTCGTTTGATAGTGGAACGTACCTAAGGTTTTAATACAACATTTTAATCAGTCGTCACATAAGTTTAGATCAATGTGCTCGTTAAAAATCAAAATTAATAAGTGCGTAACTTTATCCCCCACCTATCCTACATCACTTAGGTGTGTCATGTGATTGTGAGCCATATGTTGAGGACAACTTGTCACCAAGCGCCATTGAGATCATCCATGATGGTGAATATCGATGGCGCTTTTTAACAAGCTGTCCTCACTTCAAATACTTGTGGGCATGATACCCACATATGTTTGAATATTAAAGTATATACATTTGTCCATTTTCCTACATAAAACATTGTTATTAGAGATGTAATTGTAGATTACATTTCATAATATCAATAAAACACGATTTCTTTTCCTTTTATTTTGGGTTCGGTTTGAAATAAGCCTGGGTTGAGTTGCAGGTTGCCGGAAATTATTTTGGCTGATTCTGGTCAGGTTGCGGATCGAGGAAATATTTTTGGAGGGTTCGGGTCGAGTTGCGGATTGACTTAAGTATAATATTCGGTTTTGTGTCTGGTGCAACTTGACCCGTGCAGGACTACTCTGTCGCCGGGAAATTTTCAATATATCAGGATTCGTACGGTCCTTTAAAGTACTTGCATTTTTCAAAAGGATTTTTTTTGTGCTTGAAAGTGCTTATTTACATACAATTTTTTTTAAAAGCCCTTTAAAGTGCTTTACTGTCATATTATTTCTTAATCGGGGGTGGAACTCTTCTGCATTTCTTTTCATTTCTGATTTAAAAAATAAAGATAAAACCGCCATTGCTAACCTTTCTTCTGAAATTTAACCTCCCCTTTTTACTCCCTTCTCCACAATACCAAAGTTTAAACTGTTTAAAACTTTTTTTTATTCTTTAAATGATGTTACCGGTCTCACATACCAGTGCTTTTTTCAATTTTCCTAGTTTAACTTGCAAATTTCAGTTTATTACAAACACTACTGAAATTTTGTTTCGTTTGAAACTTTAGTACTAACACCAGAGACTTTTGAATAGGTGAATTTTAATTATAACACTCCTGTGCAAAAAGTTTAGTGCAAAAACAACATCCTATGAGTTTATCGCGGCTTTTATTCATCTTTCGTTGGAGCGGTTTCACAGACCGCTTCACACTAGTTATGTGACAATTTCTTTGACATCAGTTAAAGGTTAAAAAAAATTGCTCTACTGTATTTGTAACTTTAAGTGAAAAAATAATCGGTCCTAAATTTCATTAACTATTCATTCCATCATATCCATTTCATTAAAATTTTATCTGAATTTCACCTTCAAAATTTCGTTTCCCCGTTTTCTTCACCTCTCACAGTAATAATACTTAAAGTTTCAAAACTCTTTAAAACTGTTTAAATTAAAAAAAAAAAAATCTGTTCTGTGTCATTTTATTGCCACAATAAATAATCAAGATTTTTCTTCCCACTCGAAATTGGCATCCCCCCCCCCAAAAAAAAACAACTTAGAGCACGTAGAATTTTAAAGTCTTTAAAACTCTTTATAGACCAGTGGTAGGGGAGGAAAAAAGGGCCGCATTTGGCATTAATTAGGGGAAAACTGGAAATTGTTTTAATCCCTTTACTTTAAGTCTAGAATGAATGTATTAAGTTTCCCCCCTTTTACTAGGTGAGTGGTTGAAGATATGTACAGATTTATAGTCAAAAAACACATTTTTATTAATTACCATAACAATATCTAAAAAAAAAACTAACTCTATCAAAAACATTGTCAATACAGATGTTGTAGAGGTTAAAATTCTGATTGAAATGTGTACTTAATATTTTTGTTGAATTTTTACAATTATAATGCAAAGTTTTGTCTAATTCGTTAATCAAGTGATTGAAGCCAGAACAGACGAGGTTATCAGTTCACCCTGTTTCTAATTTATATATATTTTTTAATTTATTGAGGATTTTGTAATTATTTTAGGCTTTATTTTGGATATTTTCAGAGTTATGGCTTAAACTCTTGATTACGGATTATAGCCCAGTGGTAGGAAATGAAAAAAAAAAAAAAGGCCGAATTCGGAATTAAATACGGAAAAGCTGGAAATTGTTTTAATTCCTTCGACATAGGTCAGAAATAAACGTACTAAGTTTTCCCGCCCTACTAGGTGCGGCTTTGCCGCTACGAACAAATAGATAACTTAAAAAGTGCACTATTTCATGATTTTAAGCATATTTCAAAAATGATTTGTAAATGATGGGAAATGTTGTTTATGATCTCTGATATTGTATTTGAATTATGCGTCGTATTTAATTGACATATATAGTGAATAACAGTGCGTATGCATCACATTTAAGGAGGTCGAAAATAGTGGGGAAGAGCGAGGGAACAAATAAGTGTGCAGGATTCTTGTCGCTAGAGGAATTATAGGTCAACCAATAGCACAATTTTAAACTTCGATATTTTACGAAAAGGACCAAGATGGTTTTAATAAGAATTATTTTCGACTGGTATACGAGCATCTTAAGTTAAATTCATAAAATTTTAAAACCTTCGGAATGTTAAAAAAAAAGTATTATTAGTTAGCTTAAAAAGTTAGTTTTACGTTTTTTAAAACTAAGGTTTAAGGTTGACGATATCAGTTGAGAAATGGCATGTAAAACGACTGTCAATTATGTACCTCTTTCTCGATAACTACTAAATTATAATCCTCAAAATATACAAAATAAAGCATTAACATATTTACAGAAACATCGCGAGGGTCTCAACAACTTTAAAAAAAAAATACATGTATGTAATAAACGGAGGCAGGGCGGATTGATAACTCTGTCTCTCTCTTGATTAGCGGTTAAGGCAAAATTTAGAAATAGAATTGCGATCTTAATGTTCAGCAAAAATATTAATATGGGTACTCATTTTATTCAGAATTTCAAATTCTATAACATTTGTATTGACAAGGTTTTTGAAAGCATTAATTGTTCTGAGATATTGTTAAGATAATTTAAAAAAAGTTTTTCGACTATAAATATGTACATATTTTCTAATGTTCACCTAGTACGTGGGATAGAGCTTGGTACTTTTATTTTAGACCTAAACGGAAGGGATTAAAAAATTTCCAGATTCCCACCCACATAATTGTGAGTTACATCCTCCGATCACGGGTCTTTGAAATAGAATTGTGACAATGTTCAACAAAAATATTAAATGTAGTTCTCATTTTACTCGGAAGTTTAAGCTGACGACAAGCTGAACTCGGAAATTGCAAAACCTAAATTTCATTCCAGATTTCAAAGTGCTGCCATTTGCAAAATGACATCAGCGTTACGCACAGATATATTTGTTTTTTTATGATATTGATGTTAGATAAAACATGAGACTGAAGGTAAATAACAATATTCACATTCAATCACAAAATAAAGATAAGGTAAAACTCCTTACCTTTTTGGTTCTGGATCGTCCACTTCTAAACTGCAAAGTTTCTTCTTTTATATCCATTGAAATGTTATAACAATATTCACTCACTATTTAAATATCCTCAGAGTAATCCTGTAAAAAATCTTGCGAAGGTATGTGTTATTAAAGTGTATTTATATCATTATTTGTACTGCAGAAATTTGTATCACCTCTTAATTTTCTAATTATTTTATAATTGTTAAAAGTATACACTCAGGAGCATTCATTTTTACTCCTTCCTTACTACATACCAAGATACACACTGAAGAAAAAAAATATATATCTTACAAAAAAAGATTATTGATAAATGAAAAAAATAACAAATAAAATTAATCTTGATTATTGATATAAACAAAATATTTAAAGTCATAAATTAAGAAAATAGTCCTTTCAAGTGTCGCAATAATAGTCATTTAATTTGAATGTTTGTTTCTTATCCACATATTTCCTCAAACAGAAAGTAATTTTGTAAAGTAATAAAGTCTTTATTTATGATAGCTAAAGTGTTTTTTTGAATGACAGGAAAAAACAGTTTATCTTGATTAATGAGTTTATATAATTTTGAAAGAGATTAGCTTGTCTAACATGATTGATAATGTTTATCCAATTCTGAAAGAGATTATTTTTCTAACATGCCCCCTTAATCTCTTCAGATTGATGAGGCAAACAAGTTCATTGAATTTCTGTGATTCACTAATTCAGGTTTGGGGACTGGTTTAGTTAGTGCATCAGCAGTCATATATTTTGATGGACAGTACTTTAATTCAATTATTCCATCTTCTTTAAGTTGTTTTATAGCATGAAAACGAATATCTATATGTTTACTTCTTTTTGAAAACTTCTCACTTTCAATCATTCTAATACAACTTTGGTTGTCTTCATATAAACAGATAGGTTTTGTTTGTGCTAAGTCTAAATCTTCTAGGAGTTTCAATAAATAAATAATTTCTTGCCCTGCACTTGCGGCTGAGACATATTCAGCCTCTGCTGATGAAAGAGCAATGCATGACTGTTTTTTAGTAATCCATTGAATTGGATTATTACCTAAGGTAAAAAGATTGCCGCTGGTTGATTTTCTTGTACTGGTATGTCCTGCCCAGTCAGCATCCGCAAAGGCCTTTAAAATCGGTTCTGCTTTTGTGTCAATGCGCAAGTTTAATTCTTTAGTACAGTTTAAATATCGTATTATTCTTTTAGCTGCCATTCAGTCTTTTTGACGTGGGGATTCATTTCTTCTACTCAATATATTCACAGCAGCAGAAATGTCAGGTCTACTGACAGATGCGATATAAAGTAATGAACCTATTGCCTGTCTGTATTTAACATTATTTGGCAATAAATTGTCATTATCATCTAATCTATTAAAATTAGGTTCCATCGGAGTACCGACTGGTTTAGCATCCTCTAAATTAAACTTTTTTACTAGTTCTTCTATTTTACCCCTTTGATTTAATTCGTAACCTTCTGCTGTTTTCTCTATTTTGATTCCCAAATAATAACTTAGTTCTGCCAGGTTTTTTAATTCATATTCTCGCTTAAGTTTTTCTATTATATCTTTAATTTCGTCATCTTGTCCCGCAATCAGGATATCATCGACGTAAACAATAATATACGTTTTGCTTTCTCCTTCATTTCTAATATGTAAACATGTGTCTGAATTAGACTGTTTAAAATTTAAATCATTTAACGATTTTGTTATCTTAGTGTGCCATGCCCTGGCTGCTTGCTTCAACCCGTAAATGGATTTATTTAAGCGGCATACTTTGTTTTCCTGATTTGGAATAATATAGCCTTCTGGCTGAGTTATGTAAATTTCCTCATCTATGTTTCCATACAAGAAAGCCGTCTTGATATCGACATGATTAATTTTTAATTTGTGGTAAGCTGCCGCTGCTATGAATGATCTAAGTGTCGTATATGAAACAACAGGGGCAAAAGTTTCTTCGTAATCTACGCCATGTTTTTGATAATATCCCTTTGCAACTAATCTCGCTTTGTATTTCTGTATTCTTCCTTGATCATCATATTTGGTTTTAAAGATCCATCTGGATCCGATTATTTTTTTACCTTGTGGTGGATCTACAAGTGTCCATGTTTTGTTTTTATTAAGAGAATTTATCTCTTCTTGTGTCGCATTTAACCATTGCCTTTTTTCTTCTGGGTTTTCAATATTCATTATGTCATGAAAATTTTCTGGTTCTTTTATATGTTCGTGTGTTGTCATGTAAACGAATCTGTCTGGAGGGATTCCTTTATTTGATCTATCTGACCGCCTTGGTTCTGGTGTTAATTGTTTTGACTCACTTGGTGTGTCTTCAGTGTTTGTCACTTCAATTTCTACTAAGCTTTTGTTCTGTGATTTGTCATTTTCATCGGATTGTTTTTCTCTCAAATTTAACTGTGTTTCTACCTTTTCTTTAGTATTTTTGTTTTCTAGAAATTTAACAGTTCTTGCGATTATTATTTCTTTACCACTTGTGTAGATGCGGTACCCTTTGGAGTAATTGTCGTAACCGACAAAAATACCTTCAACTGCCTTATCATCTAATTTTTGTCGTTTATTTTTGTTAATATATGCAAAGGCTTTACAGCCGAACACTTTAAGATAATGTAAATTTGGCGGTCGTTCATTCCAAAGCTCATACGGGGACTTTTCATTAGCTTTCGTTGGCAAGCGGTTTTGCAGGTGATTCGCCGTACAGATAGCTTCACACCAGAATTTTTGAGGCAAGTTTGCTTCGCTAAGCAAAGCTCTCGCCATTTCAATTAAAGTTCTATTTTTGCGTTCAGCTACGCCATTTTGGCTCGGAGAGTACGGAACAGTGTGTTGGTGCTTTATGCCGTTTTTTATGAGATAGTTATCCACTAAATCATTGTTAAATTCCCCTCCATTGTCTGTTCTTATACTTTTCGGCTTTTCGCCAAATTTATTACTGACTAAGGCAACAAATTCCTTAAGTTTTTCATAAACTTCTGATTTCTTTGATAATAAATACAGAATTGTAAATCTTGAGTAATCATCTATAAATGTTAAGAAATATGTTTTTTTCCCAATAGTTGGTACTTGGAAAGGCCCACATACATCAGAGTGTATCAACGCTAATCGTTTAGTGGCTCTATAATCTGCTAATTTTGGGTAAGGTGCATCTGTTAGCTTTGTTTTGATGCAAGTTTCACAAGTTGTGTTATGTTTACAATTATTAATTTGTATTCCTTTCGCTAGGTGTTTTTCTTCGATTTGTTTTATAGATGCAAAATTTTTATGGCCGAATCTTCTGTGCCATAATTCTATGCAATTAATATTGTTGCAGTTGTAAGTTTTACTTACATAGTTTACGTTTGCGCTCTCATTTGCTAATATAATTTCGTATAAGTTATTTTTCTTTACCGCTTCTAGGCGTGTTATTTCGTTATACGTTAACTTACATTTATCATTTTTAAATAAAATCTCGCATCCATTTTCTGTAGCTTTACTAACAGAAAATAAGTTTGATTCAATATCTGGAACAAATAACACATCTTTTAGTGTTATGTTATGTGTTTCACCATCGGAAGTTACAGTTTTTATTAATGTATTTCCTGATCCATAAGAAACTAATTTGTTTCCGTTTGCAATTACAACATTAGTTTTTTCATTTGATTTAATTTCTGTAAATAAATGTTTATCATTTGTTATATGACTGGAACTGCCACTGTCAACTATCCACGCTTTGTTATTGCGCGGTTTTATTATAAACGCACAATGTTTATTACCTTGTTGACTTTCAGATTCATTGCAATCGGCATTTTTATCCGAATTTGATTCATAATCATTTCTTACAGTTTTTTCATCCTTTTGGAAAACAAGCGAAGAATTAAAATTTCTTTTGTAGTTTTGTTTCGTATTATGTATGAAGTTATGTTTTGTTTATTTTTATAGTTATTACTATGCCAACAATCTTTAGTGTTATGGTTTTTTAATTTACAGTTTGAACAGTATTTTTGTTCCTTCTTGTATCCCGCATTACTGAATTTATAACCTGCATTATTAAATTTCTTTGTAGTTTTAAATGCTCTAGCGGTGTTTTCAGATGGTTCTGAACTATCGCTTCTGCGGTTATATTCATCAATCAATTTATTTTTAATGAAACTAGGTGTCAACTCTTCTTCATTACGGGACTCTAATGCGGTAATTAATATATCATACGAAGCTGGTAAGCTACACAGTAACAGCACTGAAATATGATTATCCTTTATTGTTTCTCCTATGGCAAATAATTTATCAATTAATTCTAGTATGTTTGTGATATGCTTTACCATGTCACCGCCTTCAGGTAATTTTGTGCTATACAACTTGCGTAAAAGGTATAACTTGCTTGACAAATTACTGCGTTCATGAATTGCCTTCAGTGTGTTCCATGTATCTTTTGCAGTTTGAATGTTTTTTACGTGGACGATCTGGCTATCCTCAATGCTGAGGTTAATTATAGCCCTTGCCTTCCGGTCCTTTTTGGACCAATCGGCCGTAATTGGGTTTGGTGGTTCATCAGTAATGATCTCAAAGAGATCTTCTTTGATGAGAAGCATCTCAATTTTAAATTTCCACACATTGTAATTATTAGAGTTGAGCTTCTCAATTATCTGTGCATCTTTTAAAGTTGTCATTTTTGACTTTTATTACCACCTTTTAATTTTCAAATAAACCCTTTAAATTATCATATACTAATATTTAATATTTAAGGAAGGCAGCGCGTCAGTCTCATAATCATTGTTAGATAAAACATGAGACTGAAGGTAAATAACAATATTCACATTCAATCACAAAATAAAGATAAGGTAAAACTCCTTACCTTTTTGGTTCTGGATCGTCCACTTCTAAACTGCAAAGTTTCTTCTTTTATATCCATTGAAATGTTATAACAATATTCACTCACTATTTAAATATCCTCAGAGTAATCCTGTAAAAAATCTTGCGAAGGTATGTGTTATTAAAGTGTATTTATATCATTATTTGTACTGCAGAAATTTGTATCACCTCTTAATTTTCTAATTATTTTATAATTGTTAAAAGTATACACTCAGGAGCATTCATTTTTACTCCTTCCTTACTACATACCAAGATACACACTGAAGAAAAAAAATATATATCTTACAAAAAAAGATTATTGATAAATGAAAAAAATAACAAATAAAATTAATCTTGATTATTGATATAAACAAAATATTTAAAGTCATAAATTAAGAAAATAGTCCTTTCAAGTGTCGCAATAATAGTCATTTAATTTGAATGTTTGTTTCTTATCCACATATTTCCTCAAACAGAAAGTAATTTTGTAAAGTAATAAAGTCTTTATTTATGATAGCTAAAGTGTTTTTTTGAATGACAGGAAAAAACAGTTTATCTTGATTAATGAGTTTATATAATTTTGAAAGAGATTAGCTTGTCTAACATGATTGATAATGTTTATCCAATTCTGAAAGAGATTATTTTTCTAACAATTGATAGATATAGATTTTATTTTCATATCAAAATCTTGGTGTTTTTTTTTTCTTTTCAAACTAATTTTTTTCACCCTTAAATCCATTTACATCTGAGCCAAATCAATACTCGATCATTTCAAAGCTACTGTATAACATTAAGTGTGTATTTTTAAATAATATATACGTAATGTGAGTCGTACAGTAAAATGCGCAGAAAAACAGAAAAGTGACTTCGGACAATGAATTTTTTTAAAAGATTAATTTTCTATTTTTTTTTTTTAATGTATTGCAGTATTTCAAAGAGAATTGAAAGTATATGCTTTTTGGTATTGTTATTATTATTTGGTATTAATATTCTGCGTAATTTGATATTTGGAGTCTTATGTGTAATTTTGAAATATGCCTGGAAAGGGATGTGGGGGAGGGACAAGGTTCTTCCAGTATTTTAAATTCTTAAAGTTTGTCGTTATCATCCAGACTCTTTGAAATTTTTAGAGGTTAAAAACATAATGCTTTCGTAGTCCGAGTGAAAAAATAATATTTTGTGGGAAAAAGGCTGGTAAGATTTTTACCACGATGTAACCCAGATTTTTGCTTATTTTGTCGAAGTTTTTGCACATTTTATTTAGTAAAAAATATTTATATTTGTCCGAATGTTAAGAAATTTTCGTAGGTAAATTTAAATCTGGCCTGTTGATTTGCTCTAAAAAGATTGTTAAAATACGGATGTTTAGTTAGTTTTATGGTAGAAAAAATATAGTCTTTGTGAGGCACGAAGTGACCTACGCTCACCAATGTATTTGAAAAAGTTAACTCATGTTTTTAAAAATCAATTGCATCATCAGTTAGAAGATTTTAACTTTTAGAGCATATATTTATATATATGTATATTTGCCGATACTTCTAAAATATCATCCTGGAATAAATTGCTACAAGCTTTCGGAAAACTTTTTTGATCTTTTTTTCAAAACTTTAACTGCTAGGTGGGGAGAATATCGTAAATTTAATATCGGAATATATCAACGTGTTAATATTGGTGATATATCGCGATAACTACCGTAAAGTGTATGTGGATAGAAAAATTGCTCATTTTAAAAGATAAATGGCATGTTACCAAAAATTTTGGTAGAAACAGATGTAGAAAGGAGCTAATAAATGTTTCATGCTATTTTCTCGTACAGCATCCTTTAAATATTTATATAGGGAAGGTGGGGCAAAATCGGGTACCATAAAAGTTTCTCAGTCTCAAATGCTGTGAAATGGGAAAACAAACTTTGAGCACTGTTTTTAATGTAAAATGAATCCTTGGCTATAATAAAACATTCTTTTCAAACAAAATATGTGTATATAATTGTTTATATAAAAAAATAGCTTTTTTCAAACGTATGCAAAAATCCGGTTTTACCTCGCTGGTTGGGTAAAATTGGGTATTCATTTAAAACTACTGGAAAACACATTTTGGTCAAAAAGGCCTTGCTTAATACAGTAAAAAATACATTTTAATTATTTTTAACAAAACGAAATTGCACATGTGTTCTTCCATGTGTAAAAAAATAATTCGTTGGCAAATTTTCTACGTTGTATAGGCCTGCTTACTTTACACTGTACGTTTTCGAGTTCTTTTAGCTTCAAAAATCACAGATGAATTTGTCATCATATTCTTCTGCATTACTACATGCTTCGTGTGCCTAATCGTGGCATTTCAAACATCGTATTTGGATTTAGAATTTGAGTAAAGTTCATAGCAAAACATACAGGTTTCATTATCCTCTTCTTCTGAAGATGTGTCCGCAATCTTTTTTGGTTTCTTTTTTTCTTTTAAAGAAACTTCTTTTTTCGTCTTGCAGTTTGTTTGGCTTATTTCTCCTTAATATCTGCTTCGATCTGTAATTTATAGAGAGAAGAAATCAAAATAAGTTTTTCCCTTTCTTTTCTCAATTCTAAAGCCTTCCTTAGAAGGGGATAATAACATTTTAGGCGAAATTGGAAATACAGATTGTTGGGCTACATAGTCTGAAGATGTCGAATGAATAATTTTAATAATGTATTCTGTTGATGTAACATTTTGAATGAGTGATGACGTCTGTGATTGTGATGTTAACTGCTGCATCTGGAAACAGCTCCACGTGAAAGCCGCTGGATGTTGTCAACTCGTTTATGTTCGGAAGGTTGATCTCCATTATCCTGTGATGTTTCAGAAATATTTATTTCTGCAGCTATGCAAACATGTGGCTGCATAAACCTAGGTGTGTTATCATGACTTTCATGGGTTTCACTGTCACTTCCGAAGGAGTAAAAAGATGGTCTGGAAAAACATTGTTGTAGGGGAAAATCCCTGTTTTCTCGAACTTTCTGATTGCAGTACAGTCCACTCCCTCTAATCCGCAACTCTATAATCCGCAAACGCCTATAATTCGCACTATATTTCAGATGTAAACAAACATGTAAACAAAGAGTTAAAATCTTTTTTTAAGCAAGATAACTCACATTTTGACTGTAATAAATATTGACTAATCTGATGAATTTATTAAGAATTTTAATTAATTTTATATGCACTAAAATTTTTTAATGCATTTCTGCATTAGTTAGAAAGAAATATTCTGTGCATCTTATAAATAACTATTAGACATTAGACTGCTATATTCTGAATGCATTTGTTGACTATATAAAAGGTAAAATTACTTTCAAAGATGGGTTAGCTCTTTTGGATAAATGTCTTAATCTTTTAGAAAAACTTTTGTTATTTATCAAGAAATCCTGACTCTTGTAAAACGCTTCAAGATTAAATTGTAGAGTATAAATTAAAAGCTATAAAGCAAGCCATTATCACTGCAATGTTTGAGATCTAAAAATAAGTAGAAATGTTTCTATTAATTGTGCATTAATATATATTATTTAAATGTATTTCTAATATTGGGTATAGTTCATATATATATAATATATATATATATAAAAGCAGTTTCATTTATTTCTGTGTTATTTATTTACAATGTGGTTACTATAATTGTTGATAAATTCCAAATATTAGAATGTAAACAAAAAAATTATCTATAATCCGCAAAATTCTATAATTCGCAAAACCCTTGGTCCCAACCTGTGCGGATTAGAGGGAGTGTACTGTATTTACAATTGCTGCTCTCGAAAATGCAGTTTTAAATAATTTTCCAATTTGGTAAATTGTTACAGATTGCGCAGAGTTGGAAAATAACCACTTTTTCACCTCTTGTTCTTAGTATGAGCTTAGAGATGCATGAAAGACACATCAAGGAGTTGAAATCAATGTGTTGCGTAAGGAAAGGAGCATATATAAATACATTGCTTTCTCTTACTAGATTAACTGGATTCTTTTATATGAATTGAACACCTATTAAGGATTTAAAGAACGGGATTTTCAGGACAAGGATTGGAAAAAATCTGTACATTTTTTAACCAAATAAAATGAAGACCTCTTTCGTAATCCATCCACTCCTATTATATACAGCAAATGAGTCTGGGAAAGTTTCATTCATCCAGAGGGGTTTTTTTTGCCTGTTTAATATTTGATAAAAAAAAAAAATATACTGTTATAGATTATATAGCCTAGTTATATAGGATTGGGATTTTATGGATTATTTGTCAATTTGGGCAGATTATTTTATTTAGAGAAACAAGTCACGAAATTTATTTGCATTTTAAGTGGACCCATAACGCAAGTTATTACACCTCAGATTAGAAAGTTATTTATTAAAATGTAATAAGCATAATATAAAATTATGCCTTAATTAGTACCATTATTTTGTTCATTAATAATTGCAAATTATTTAATTTCATAAATGTAAGTTAAAAATTAGACCCACTTTTTAATATAAAACAAAATCAAAATTAAAGTTTTTTCATTATAACTAGATAGATTTAGAATTATATTATAACTTAACAGCATTAAAAATGCAATTTAAAATTCCATGCTAATTTATTAACTATACTAAAAATACATTCTATGAGTGTCGGACAAAATCGGGTATACCCAGTTTTGACCCACTCTTAAGTACCCGGTTTTACTCCAACATAACAGAGTTTAAACATAGCGTCACTACTCTTAATCCTATAAGCAAAACATCAGTAAAAATTTTAAAATATTATCAGGAAAGGAAAGAATTAGATATAGTACTCAGGAATATTTAATATGCTGAAAAAAGTGGTTATACGCGTAAAATCTAGAATCAAATAAAACAATTTTTTAAGAGTAATTGAAACTAATTCCTTCACACTAAAAAAACCGCACACAGTAACGTTTCAATCAGCTATAAATGCCATAATGTTTACCGACAAGTAATTTCTCGTGTTGGCTGATAGACAGAAGTAGAACTGAAGGAGGGATCTGCGCTACCCGGTTTAACCCACCTACCATGTTTTTTACAACTCGCCCATATGTATATATATACACACATACAAAATAAAAATATTTTTTTAAACAAGAACGTAAAATAATCAAGCTTCAACAACAGATTATTATTTTCCAATACATTCAAAATTATGTTTTTAAAAAAATCAACGTTTAATAAAATTAAATATGATGGCTAAGTAAGCAAATTACAAAATACGTAACACATTTGAAAATTAAAGTTCAACAATTATTATCAGTCATCGGAAAAAAATATCCGAATTCCTTTGTGCAACGCTATATATGATCTATACATTTGAATATATACCAAATAGTATGCTAAACATTAGTTCATTTAAGAAACGCATTTTCACAGTTGAAAATTCTCCTTCAACATATTTCGTCAATAAACGGAAATATATACATCTTTTTTGCAGCCATGTATATGGTTTACAGATTTTATACCTACGAAGTAAATAAATTAGTTAAATTAAAAAAAAAAACTCTTACCACAACAAATAACGAACTTCCAGCAATTATTGTTTATTTATACAGTACTATAAGCGAATCCTTTTGTTTCCCCCCCTCCCATAAATAAACGATTAATGCTATGCTCATCATGTTCTATAGTAAGCATCTTTTTGTACATTTCAGTGATGTGTATCAATTTCTATATGCTTGAAATAGTGTAATATCATTCCAATATACTACAAATGATTTTTCCCTACATACCATTGAAATAGACCATAAAAAATCATTGATTAAAATCACAACTTTTCCAAAAAAAATCAATTGATTAAAATCATGATTTAATCGTTGATTAAAATCGTTAACACCCTATTGCAGCCAAATGGCAAGCATTAGTTTTTGTTAATCACGATTGATTGACGAATTTTTTCCCTCAACCAACTGACGCTTTTTGCAATATTTTTCTACATTTAAGAATTTCACAGTATTTTCCTTTTACCTAACAAATGGAGAATTTTGCAGCTTTTTCTTACAAACTTTCTTTGCAGTTATCCAAAATTTTTATCCTAATAAAATATAAAATTATAACTAAAAATTAAATAAACAGCACATAAAGAAAAACTATAAAATTATTTAGATATTTTAATTCCAATATTTCAATTGACTAAGGTTTAATGCAGTTTTATTTATTTTTTTTAAATAAATAAAATTGTGTGATTTGTGTTTGGTTGCCGTTTTCTCCGAGACGGGAAAATTTAAGTTTACCTATGACCCTGTGAGAGAGAGAGAGGGGGGGGGGGGGTTAGTTACTGTTCCTGCTCACCACTAAAATTTTCAAATTAGTGGTCCAAATGAATTTTTGGTGTTCTCGGACCAGCGGACCACCAATGATTTCGAACACTGATTGATTTTTTAAATGCTGAAGATTTACTAGTAAAAGAGATTTGAATTGATATACTGTTTAATTTTTTGATTAATTCTCCTGTGTGAAATTTGATTATTGTTATGTTTGCACAAGAAATATTTTATGTCTTAAAATATTTACTCTTTCATTTAAAACAAGTGGAGAATTTAACCTGATGCTTGGATCTATTCCATTTTACCAGACTTGAAATCCTGATTTAGAACATACTAAGCTTCAAGAATTCTTTATATTTGATGACCTGAATAGTCAGAGAGGGTGCAGCACCCTCTTAAAACTGTCTGAGAGAAGCTCTATGTAAAATGATATTATATTACAGTAAATATTAGTCTGACATACTATACATATAATTTAATGATTATATAATTTGTATTTTCAATAAATGGAGCGGCATACCGCAAACCAACTTAAATGTGTTGCTATTTACTAGTGTCTGTAACCATTTCTTTTTCAGCTATTGCAAGGCTGCTGCTGGTGAATATTTTTCTTTTTTACGAGTATAGTTAAAAAATAAATAAATCGTCGTCATAGATTATCATTTAGGAATACTGAAAAATTACTTATATATGTAAGAATAATTAGTCGCTTGGTGGCGACACTGCTGTTATTAAATTAACCCTTCTAAGTAAGTATTTAATATACTGTAGAAATACATTGTGTATTTTTAAAAAAAGCTTTAAAGTTTAAAGTAATACTTTTGTATTAGCTGATATTAGAGGTTAAATGGATTCTGCTACTTATAGCTGCCTTTTTAATTAAAACAATAATAAAAACAGGGTATATATTTAAATCTAAAGAAAATTATTTTTTTTTCTTCGTGAATAAGCAAACACTAAATGGACTATAAGTGTAACTGAGTGCGAAGAAATATTCCAAAAAGTAAAAGGACAGAATGGTAATATTTGTGGGGGAAAAAATGTAATTATTTTGTGAAATTAGATCAAAACGGCTTACATTTGTTTTTTAAATATATTTCAAAGACAATAGAATCAATAATTAAATCTTAAATAATTTTCGGTTTAATGAAAAAAAAAAGCTTTCCTACTGCAAGATAATCTCGCATAATCTGAAATTTTGTTTATTATTACACCATAAAATGATAAATTGAAAACCAAAGTGAGGGGAAAAAGAAAGCTACAATTCGGTGTAACCATTCCCCATAAAGATGAGAGAAAATCCTGAATCGTGATTCAAACTTTTAGCAAAAAATTGGAATAGAGAAAACCTTGAATTATGATTTAACCTTTCACTAGAAAATTGGATTTAAAAACAATCCTGATTCGTGGTCCAACCTTTTACCAGAAAATTTGATTTTAAAAAAACTAAATTATGGTTCAAACTGTTACCAGAAAATTGGATTTAAAAAAAAACCTGATTTATAGTTAAACCTTTTATCAGAAAATTGGATTTTAAAAAAATCTTGATTTATGGTTCAACCTTTCACCAGAAATTTGGATTTATAAAAAACCTGAATCATTGTTTAACATTTCACTAATATAATATTAATTTGAGAAAGCACCAATAAACTGGTAAAACTTATTGCCAATATCTTGGTTGCAGCTAAATTTCAGCGACTTTTCACCATTTTCTTGGTGAAACATCACAATTTATTTTTAACAGTGTATCGATAACATTTTTTAAAAATTTAGGCACATTTTATAAACTCAGTAATGATACTTTACTTTCATTATTGTTTCTATTCGCTTTTTTAATTTAACTAAAAACCATAAGATCTGCTTCTGCTTATCTGCATATTTACTGCTGTTGTTATAATGCTCATTTAATATGGAAATGATTTTGTACCTATTTGAGTATCTACAGTGAAGCTTCAGTCAGTTTTTTAATGCATAACATACAAATATTTCTGGCAATTGCTGTGGTATTACTGAAAAACACGTCAGGCCATATTACTTATTTTGATCGAAGGATTTTGACTTTACTGCAATATCTCTTGAACGGTTACAAAAAACTTTCTGACGAGAATACAAAAACTGATTTAGATACAATACTAAAAAATCATTGGTAATTTTTCTGACGGTACTTTAATAAAGTTACCAACAATTTTTTGCTAAATTATATGTAAAGTTTTGGGTGCAATACTAAAAAAAATTCATAGTAAATGTACTATGAAATCCTTCGCAAATTTACAAAAAAAATTCTTAGTCAATGTACTAAATTCCTTTGTAAGTGTACTAAAAAATCATTAGAAAATTCACAAAGTATTCTTTAAAAAACTACCTAAAAAAAACGTTAGTACCTTGACTAAATAATCCTAAGTAAATTTACGAAAAATTCTTTAGTAAACTCCCTAAAAAATCGTTAGTAAGTTTACTGAACAATATTTAGTAAACTTACAAGGAATTCTTTGGAAAACTCTCTAAACAATCCTTAGTACGTTTACTAAACTATCTTTGGAAAAATTACCACAAATTCTTTAGTAAACTCCCTAAAAAATCGCTAGTAAGTTTACTAAGAAATATTTAGTAAATTTACAAAAGCTAATTAGAGAAACTCCCTTGAAAAACCGTTAGTAAATTTACAAAAAAAATTTTAGGAAACGCCCTAAAAATGGATAGTACGTTTACAACATATTCACTGATAAATTTACTAAAACTTATTTAGTAAACTCCCTAAACAAGCACTAGTAACTTCACTAAACAATATTTAGTAAATTTACAAGAGTTTTTTGGGAAAACTCTCTAAAAAATCACTAGTACGTTTATTAAGAAATATTTAGTAACACTTACTGAAGAAACTTTTGTAATTTTACATGATTATCTTTTGTTGTGGTTACATAAAAAGTTCTAGGCATCCCAGTTTCCTACAAAATTCTTAGTAACCTTACAAAATTTTTTTTACAGTGTACATTGTTTCAGCCCGAGAAGATAAATCTTAAGACTTCTTCCATTTTTAATTGATAATATTTGTATTGCAGATTTTGTATTATGTTTATGACAATTGTACATAAAATAAGATGCATGCAAAAAACAAAACTTAAAAAAAAAAAAAAAGGTCTAAGATTTATTTCGATTTCTTTTGAACGGAATCTAATTTTTTACGGTGTTTTAAGTATCATATTGTATGAATTTTATTTTTATTTTTTAATTTTTAATTTGCTTAACTAATTTGTTGCAAAAATTCAACATTAAATGTAGAACTAATTGAATGAAATATCTTAATATCTGTCCCTTCTTGGGCTGAAACAATGTAGGAAATAATTTTTTTTTTTAATTTGTTCTTCAAATTATGTTTTTGCTTAATTAATATTCATGTGAAAATACTTTTGTTGTTAGGAGAAAATATTTGCGCTGTCTTCGAATTCACGATAATAGTTGAAAAGATTATCTCAAAATATCAAGTAAATGTCTCGCGCAAATATATTTAATTTAAATTGTTTTGCCATATTTTTTGGCCATTTTAAATATGACGTAATTTCCTCCATTTACAAATTTTAACGCATAATAATAATTTTTTGGTACTTCTTAGTTATCCCGTCAACCAATTTCGCCAAATTATATAAATCGCCAAACCACTCGCCAAATTATACACATTGACATAATTTTTATTTTAAATAACGAAAGAACAAATAAATTAGTAAAACATTAATAAAAATATGAATAAAACGTCGAACTAATGATTTTATTGGCTATTATTGGCATTTTATCTTATAATTAATTAATGGCAAACCATTATTGGCATTTAATCTTACAATTTGGCGACAGTAATTTGGTCGACGGGATAACTAAGTAGTACCGATTTTTTTTTTTTAACATTTTATTTCTCTTTTAAAATTTAGGTGTAAATATGGTTCTTTTGACGTAATTTTCCTGCTTTTAACATGTAATCATTTAATTCTAATTTTTAAGGGTTTTTTCTGTTTGTAATAGTCACGTGTAAATAAATTTTTAATTTGAAGTAAACATTATTGTTTGCGCTGTTTATGCAGTTGGCAACAGTTTAAATTAATAAATTTTTCTAAATTATGTAAAAAATCTCTCTCGAAATGCTGAAAATTTGAATTTAAAATAGAAATAAAACCTCAAAAAATGAGTAAAAAAAAAATAAATGCAATTTGCACATAAAGAACTTATAACGTATAAAATGATCTAAAAATGATTAAATTCTCATGTATAGTTTTGGCTTCAATAAAACTTTGGTACTTCTTAGTTATCCCGTCGACCAATTTCGCCAAATTATATAAATCGCCAAATTATACACATTGACATAATTTTTATTTTAAATGACGAAAAAAAAATTAGTAGAACATTAATAAAAATACTAGTAAAACGTCGAATTAATGTTTTTATTGGCCATTATTGGCATATAATCTTACAATTAATTAATGGCAACCATTATTGGCATAAAAACATGTATATAAAAACATGTATAAACGTAATAAATAATTAAAAACGTTATAAAACTTAATCCATTATTGGCATTTTATCGTACAATTTGGCGACAGTAAGTTGGTCAACGGGATAACTAAGAAGTACCAAAACTTTTTTAATGGAACGATTTTGTCCAATTTTAGAATTAAATATCTCTTAAAATAATTCTTCGAAATTGCACAAACATAGGAAAACTTAAAAAATTCTTTTCCATAATTATAGAAAAACACAATAAGAATACTTTTCATGTATTGTAAGAGATTTGCCAAGTCCTATTTGGTGTAGGAATTAATTCGTGCGGTTTTCAATAAAAAAAATAAAGTTTTATTTCAAAAGCAAAATACATAAATACGTTAACAAAAATATTGTCCATCGCTACTCACTACTTTTTCCCATCTTTTAGGTAATTTGCAAATTCCGTGTCGAAAGAAGTCCTCACTTTTCGGAGCGATCCAATCAGAGATCCATTTTTCTATATTTTCTGAAGAAGTGAACCGCTATCCAATCAAATCGTTATTCATGCAATCAAACAAGTAGTAGTCTGAAGCAGCAATGTCTGGTGAATACAGCGGGTGGGGTAATACTTCCCATCCGACATTCTCCAAATATGTTTTGACCGGTTTTGCGACATGTGGTCGGGCGTTATCTTTCTTTCCATTCATATGGAACCCAATGTGACATCTTTTTAATCATTCCCATTGCTTCGAGGCGTTTGAAAACTGTTGTTTGATCAACCTCTAATGATTTTGCAAGTTCTTCCTGCGTTTGACACGAATCCTGATCGATCAATGCTGTCAATTCTTCATCTTCAAATTTTTTTGGCTGTCCAGGTCGTGTTTGGTTTTCCAAGCCGTAACCACCACTTTTAAACCGTGCAAACCACTTCTGACACGTTCGTTCAGCTAGAGCATAGTCACCATAAACTTCCACCAAAATACGATGACTTTCAGTAGCACTTTTCTTCATGTTAAAGTAATGAAGAAGAACCTCCCCGCAAAAACACTTTATTTGGCATTTTCAGTTGGATAAAAATTGTGGTTGTTTACGCTTAAACCAAATGGCATATACTAAACTGGATGCGCAATAACAGTAGTTTTAAATGCATGTTTGAACAAACGAAACTATGGTACAATACGCTAGTTACGTCATCTCTTGTAAAACCGCACGAATTAATTCCTAGACCAAATATATTGAGTCTCCTTTGGCAGGAATTATGTTTTCCAAAATAATTGAAATTATGCTATTAAAAATATAAAAGTACACTGATACATGGTTATTGGGAAAAATATGTTTTATGCACAAAATATTTAAATAGTATTCAAATGAAAAATATAAAAATAAATACAGCAAAATATAAAAATATTGAACTTATGAAAAAATTTGAAAATTTCTTCGCTTGTTATTTCAAAATGTGAAAACATATGTTGCAATGTAGAAGTGTTGCAATATAAAATTGGCAAAATTAAAATAGATGCAAATATACAAAGTTACAATGTAATAAAAATATTGAAATAAGTATGAAAATAAAGAAAAATAATATATTGAAGTCTATTTACATGGAAGACTACTTGTAAGGTAAGTAGTGTTGATCCTAAACTGTTGAAGGTTTTAGCAAATCCTAAACCACAGAGAGGTTTTAGCAAAAATTAAAAAAAAAAGAAAAATGAGCATGATGTTTATTTTTTGTGTGAAGATGCAGATGCAATTCACCGATAAGCAAAGGTATTTACTGTTTTGCAAACTAAGGTATTTATTTTCCTCAGTGGCACTAATAAATCTAAGTCACAATTTAATCAACTACATCTCACTGTTTGCTCACTAAAATTTCCTATTCTACACAAGTAAAAAAATCAAAAACATTTTTCCTTAATTTTAAGGCCAGTACGCTTTGAGTTTTCCTTATTAGTTTTTACGCAAATAGTAAAAATCTTTTAATTTTCAACTGTTTTACTACTGGCAAAGGAAAAAAAATAAAACAGAAAAATTAAATAAATAAAATAATAGACCCTGGTTAAAACAAATAGGATTATGACCAAGACTTCTAAGTGCATGGCAACCCGTTGACCAAATTTTAAAATGGTACCATATATTATTATTTTTATAAATTGCTCGAACTCTTATCAACAGTTGCCACATTTGCTCAGACTGCATAAGTCACCGAATTCCTATTGTCTGTAGAGGGTTGTTTTCGATGGAAGTTACTTAAAAAAAATATTTTGTTTAAAGACTTAATGGGGTGGAACCATGGTCATCTTTAAAACTTGAATGTGTGAGTTTAGACACTATTGGATTTACCACGGTTAACGTGGTTTACCATGGTCATGTCTAAACCAGTGATTGAAAATATTTTTAACATATTTTGAACATGGTGGGGGCGGGACCTTCACCTGTTTTCTAAAAATGACAGGGGTTAAATACCTGTTCATATCTTGTTTTTATGAAATGGTAAGGACGGGACCTTCCATTTTATCTCTTAAAAGTGGTTGGTGTTGCCAACTCACTTGGGCCCTTTAATATGAAATGGGATTTATTATTAAAAAAAATACTGGATAAAAATACTAAACACTAAAACTCAAATAATAAAATATAATATAATATAAAATATACTATTTAACTATGAACAAAAATCTTAAAATAATGGTTTAAATAAAATTCTATATATAAAAAGAAATACTTGAAAAAATGGATTGAACTTTTCTCAATATGAACAAATAAAAAACTCGTATCTACACAAAAATGATTAAAATATGGATTAAAATAAAATAACACATAAACTGACAAAACTTACTATTTACACACATGTAGAAATTTCAGGATGCTCATTTCTATTTATAGAAATAATTAATGGAACAGGACACTAAATATTCAATTGCGCATGTATTATTTGATAATTTTCTGTTTAAAAACATATAACTAGTTCCAATTTATTCACAATGTGACAAAAACATTAAAATCGGGTGACTTTTTTTTTTTTTTTTTTTTTTTTTTGGTGATCGCACGTATGCGTCACATGATGAATAAGAAAACAAAACTACTGTTATTTATCACGATTTTAGAGCGCATTTAGAGTGTCAACCCAAAAATTTTTCATCATTTTAATAATAAATTTAAATCCCACAAGAAATAAAAATAAAGCTAATAAAAATTTTAAAATAATAAATTTGACTTTATTTAAAATCTTTAACATCTCTTTAACACAGTACCCATATTTTAAATAAACTGCCTTGACTTCATGAACGCTGTCAAAATTTTAAAATTTACACATTTATAACAGTATTTTTTTGTTGTCTTTTTCATTCATAATTTGTTCTTTTGCAATTTCGGCAATAAAATTCGTCGTCGATATTTTAAGTAAAATATAGTAATAAAACTAAATAAAAACATCGTTTAACTTTTTTTTTTGGGGGGGGGGGGGAGTAACGATAATATTCCATAAAATAAATAATGAACATGAGAAATCTGCAGTGTAGTTAATTTCACAAAAAAATTTAAAAGGAATAAAGTCCGCATTTTTTTTTTCAATAAGAGTTCCTTTTAAACTGAAAAAACACCAATCTGAAATATAAGAATAAAAAGAAGTGAATTAGATTATCCAATGAATTTTTACAAAATAGAATGAAAAACTAATAATTAAAACCCTACTTAATTTGCTATCTTTTTTTTTTTTTTTTTGTTTTCCATTTCAAATAATTTTTTAACGATAAAGAATTAAGTCAATTTTTTCTCGCCGTATCTCATCCTTCATCCGCTGAAAAATAAAAATAATCAGTTTCTTCGTTAGTGAGTCATTTGCTTTTTGACAGCGAGAATGAAACAGTTCTTTGCGACCTTTGGCCTTGAAAACAGCTGGTGAACTTGAACTATTTCTGCGAGAAAGAAAATTTCAGTCTGTGATAAAAGGTTCTTTTACTAATAAGAGTAGCATGCGAATCCTTTTTAAGCCATGTGGATAATTTTTCTTGATGGTAACATAAAATCCTAATTCAGCTAAAGTTGAGATCATTTCTTTTTCTTTTCTTTAATCAGGGATTGTTGGAGGAAAAATCAGAGTGAATAAATGTTTTTTCTTTTCTTTTCACAATCATTCGATAATCGTTTTCAAGCAACATGAAAAAGTCTTTCACAGCCTTCTGTTATTCATCTATGACAAGCGACATCGGAAATATCCTATTTTTCACATTCAGGAAGATTGTTCTGACAGAGCAAAAAACTGTCCGGGAAAAGCAGGATTGGTACCTTATGATCTTCCAGTACACGGTTGAAACTTAGCACAATTCTTTCGAAGTATAGAAGGATATTTTCTTTTCTTTTACGTGCCATCGGGATTTTCCAAGCAGGTGAATTTGTGCTACCGACTTTAAAAATGTAATGTATTTCGCTAGCGTTCCGGACTTGTATAGGGAGTCGCGGGCCGTTCACTTTCCGATATGTGTCCGTGTCTTTAATAAGGAAGGACATCTTGGGGTTGACAGATTTTGTGATAAATAATTTGGACTCGGAAACCTCTTGGTGGACCGAACTCATTTATTTAGGCCGCTCATCTTATAGTCCGATCGCGAGTCCGGTAGGAGGTCCTCGAGCCCGTTACGTTGACGAATTTAAGAGCTACATCGGCATGGGTTTTGCCAGCATCTCAAAAGTGCAAATTCTCCCGTTTTTGGCGCGGGTTTTAGTTAATATCTTGGGGGTTAACATATTTTCCAGCAGAGGGCAATGTTGTAAATTTGGGAGGAACATTTAATTTAATTGGTTCATTAAGTTCTGATTGATCTCTGGTCAAGGCCCGCACAATTCCCAGGGACTGTGACATCAGCCCTACCCACAGATGCCTGCAAAAAGATCTTAGTTAGCAGTTTCACTCTTTAACCCTTTCCGACACGGGCAATTTTTGTTGTAAAATGATGAAATGATTGACTGACACCGGAATTTGTAAACGACTTTTTTAGAAATTAAAAACATGTTACTTTAACTATTCATAGTAAAAGCAAAATTTTACTAAAATATTCTTGGTGCCGTTCGTAAGTTTGGATTTAACATTAGGTATCCCGACCCGCGCACACTGTGCCGGAAAGGGTTAAGAATCGTCCTAAAATGATCTCTGAAAGTAATCTTTGTATTGTGGGAAAATAAAGTTAACAGGGGCAAAATGCTTTTAAGTTTCAGATTTAATGTTAAAAGAATATTGAGACTTTAAAATTTTAAACTTTTTAACTGTAATTTTAAATTTAAGTTTTAAAAAGGGGTTTGACTTTCCTTTCATGTATCTGATCTTTGTCACACTGTTACTCTCGTATCTATAAACCGATTTGGATGTAGTTCGGTGTGTACATAGTACATACCAATGTCTCGCCGAGTTTGTTGGCCAGCTTCATCCGCCATTTTGTTTCAAAATGGCGACCATTTAAATTTTTTTAAAAACATTAAAATTTGAAATGTGGTACCAAAAAATTGAAAATGGAAAAATACTTTTTCCTTATGTGTTTGACCTTTACACAAAGATTCTGGAGCAGTTTTTGTTTTGTCTATAACTTAAAAAAATGGCTGAGTTATAGCACTTTGAATTTCTAGCGTGGCTGACATTTTGAAACGTTCTGATTTTTGTCACGCGATAACAGGCGTATTTATGAACCGATATGGACGTACCTTGGTGTGTACGTAGTACATACCAATGTCTCGACCGAGTTCGTTGCCCAGCTTCATCCGCCATCTTGTTTCAAAATGGCGGCAATTTAAAAAATTAGATGTTTTTTTTTTTAATTTAAAATGAGGTACCAAAAAATTGGAAAATGAAAAAGATTTTTTTCTTATGTGTTTGACCTTAATATTAAGATTCCGGAACAGTTTTGTTTCGTCCATATCTAAAAAATGGCTGAGTTATAGCATTTTAAACTTCTATTGTGGCTAACATTTTGAAACGACCGTACATAGTACATACTAATGTCCCGATCAAGTTCGTTGCCCAGCTTCATCCGCCACCTTGTTCCAAAATGGCGGCCTTTTAAAAAATTTTAAAAAATTTTAAATTTGCAATGTGGAACCAAAAAAGTCCTTCCGGCCAGTGCCGGGAGGAAGAGGTAGCTTCCATATTCCTTATTTTTAAAATGCTAGCTTATATTATTCAAAACACACGAAGCTCAGTTTAGTGGAAACCGATTATAGAAGATTCAATACTAATTTTTATCAATACTAAAGCATTATGAATGAGAATTTGGCGAAATTAGTCAACTCTATCGAAGCTGATTTTATTTAAAGTAACTTATATTGGGTTTCCAAATTCGGCGATATCTTGAAGTGTCTGCCCTTTTGAGACAACATGGTGGATGAGGCTAACCAGTGAACTTGGTCGAGACCTTAGTAATTCCTGTGCACATGCTCACTCACATCGGAATCGTTGATATATACGAGTGCTGTCTCAGGCAAAAAATCAGATTTTTCAAAATGTCACCCACATAAACAAATTCAAACTGCTATATCTGAGCCATTTTTTAAGATAAAGACAAAACAAAAATTGCTCCGGAATCCTTATATCAAGTTTAAATACTTAAGGAAGAAACCTTTTTCAATTTCTAATTTTTTTTGCACCTCACTTTTTTTTTTTTTATTATTTAATGGCCGCCATTTTGAAACAAGATGGCGGATGAAGCTGGCCAGTGAACTTGGTTGAGACATTGCTCTATACTATCCACATGCCTTCTTACAACCAAATAGGTTAATAAATACGTGTGTTATCGCGTGACAAATATCAGATAGTTTCGAAATGTCAGCCATGCTAGAAATTCAAAGTGCTATAACACAATCATTTTTAAAGATATAGACGAAACAAAAACTGCCCCGTAATCTTTGTATCAAGGTCAAACACATCAAAAAAACATTTTTCATTTTCCAATTTTTTAATACCTCACTTTAAATTTTAAATTAAAAAAATTTTAATGTTCTCTTCTGAAACAAGATGGCGAATGAAGCTTGCCTGCGAACTCTGTCGAGACATTGAATATACTATGTACACACCAAGTTACATCCAAATCGGTTCAAAAATAAGCCTGTTATCGCGTGACAAAAATCAGATTTTTCAAAATGTCAACTACAATATAAATTCAAAATGTTATAACTCAACCATTTTCTTAGATATAGACGAAACAAAAACTGTTCCGGAATCTTTGTAACAAGGTCAAACACATAAGAAAAAAATCTTTTTCATTTTCCAATTTTTTGATACCCCATTTTAAATTTTAAATTTAAAAAATTTTTAAATGGCCGCCATTTTTAAACAAGATGGCGGATGAAGCTGGCCAACGAACTCCGTCGACACATTCGTATGTATTATGTACACACCGAATTTCATCTAAATCGGTTCATGAATACGCCTGTTATCGCTTGATAAAAATCAGAACGTTTCAAAATGTCAGCCACGCTAGAAATTCTAAGTGCTATAACTCAACCATTTAAGATATAGACGAAACAAAAACTGCTCCGGAGTTTGTGTCAAGGTCAAACATATAAGAAAAAAATATTTTTCAATATTTTGGTACCATATTTCAAAATTTAAATTTTTTTTAATTATTTAAATGGCCGCCATTTTGAAACAAGATGGCGGATGAAGTTGGCCAACGAACTCGGTCAAGACATTGGTATGTACTATGTACACACCGAGTTTCATCCAAATCGGTTCATAAATACGAGAGTTACAGTGTGACAAACGATCAGATATATATATATATATATATATATATATATATATATATATATGGATATATATACATTATATATGAACTTTTGAACGGAGAGTGGTTTCGGGGTCTGGGGGTCATGATCGATGAAAATATACCAAAATTTTTTGAAATCGCTTTCCTCCGAACGACTGTAATAGGTAGCTTTTTGTAATGAAAGCTACCTAAAATTGAAAATGGAAAATATTTTTTCCTATGTGTTTGACCTTTATACAAAGATTCCGGATCAGTTTTTGTTTAGTCTATATCTAAAAAAACGACTGCATTATAGCACTTTGAATTTCTAGCATGGCTGACATTTTGAAACGATTTGATATTTGTCAAGCTATAACACGCGGATTTATTAACCTATTTGGATGTAAGAAGGCATGTGGATAGCATATAGCAATGTCCCGACCAAGTTCGCTGGCCAGCTTCATCCGCCATCTTGTTTCAAAATGGCGGCCATTAAATAAAAAAAAAATTATATTGAAAGTGAGGTGCAAAAAAATTAGAAATTGAAAAATGTTTCTTTCTTAAGTATTTCACCTTGATAAAAGGTTCCGGAGCAATTTTTGTTTTGTCTTTATCTTAAAAAATGGCTCAGATATAGCAGTTTGAACTTGCTTAAGTGGGTGACATTTTGAAAAATCTGATTTTTTGCCTGAGACAGCACTCGTATATATCAACCGATTCCGATGTGAGTGAGCATGTGCACAGGAATTACTAAGGTCTCGACCAAGTTCACTGGTTTGCCTTATCCGCCATGTTGTCTTAAAATGGCAGGCATTTCAAGATATCGCAGAAATTGGCAACCCAATATAAGTTACTTTAAATAAAAGCAGCTTGAATAAAGCTGACTAATTTCGCGAAATTCTCATTCATAAAGATTTAGAATTGATAAAAATTAGTACTGAATCTTCTATAATAGGTTTCCACCAAATTGAGCTTCGTGTGTTTGAATAACATAAGCTAGCTTTTTAAAAATAAGGAATATGAAAGCTACCTCTTCCTTCCGGCACTGGCCGGAAGGACTTTTTTTGTATGCAACAGTTTTTTTTTTAATACTAGGGGGCTAGGCCCCCTACGAGCTAAGCTCGCCAACCCCCGTCCAGACACCGTAGACTCTAAATGCACGCTAATTTGATCGGCTTTAAAAAGATTTCGAAAGATTGGATTAATTCTGCTTTTTCAGAATTTAGTGTCGCCCCCGATGAAAAAAAAATATATGTATATACAAATAGTACAAAACATATTTCAATTTTAAGACTTAAAGCACAAACTTTTATTTTATGTAAAATTACGGCATTCGCATCCACTTAAGAATTCCACATTTACGATCCACTCTTAAACATCTACAGGACAGCATGCATAGGATGTCACTATCTCAAAATAATACACAAATGCAGCAAAAAGATGGCGCCATTAAAGAAACTGGACAAAAAAAAACGGCTATCTAATGATTCATAGGCATTCGTTTGTTTGTAACATTAATATAGACGAATCGTCATCATCATGACGTTTTCATTGGAAACTGAATGCAAACAAACGGTTGCTATGTTGTATTTTCTATTTTGTTTGTGTGTTGCAGCTATATCTTATATCTATATCTCACATCTAAGTGTTTTAATACTTGATATGTACTGGTAACATTTTCCACGATTTATATTTAAAAAGAAATGACGCATAGCAACCGTTTTTTGGAGTCAGTTTCCAACCAAAACGTCATGACTGACGTCACACTGAAAGTGTCTACAGGTACTTAAAATTAAATATAGTTTATAATAGCTCCATGTTTTATTATTCGTAGAAATTATTCGTTGCTATTTTTTTAAAAATAGCACGCATTTTAATTACGTTTTCTGGTACAGATGTCATATTCGCCCCATATTGGCGCGATTTTTTTCTGTCGCCAATATCATATAGGCAACAGGTACTTAACTTGCGCCCAAGGGCTTGATGTGGTAACCCGGATTATGTTGTTTATGCTGTTGATGTTTTCGCCAAATTGGCAACCGAAAAAAATCGCGCCAATATGGGGCGAATATGACATCTGTTCCAGTTTTCTTTCGGTTGTTATGAGAAAATTGCAACAAAAAGATATATTTTTTTTTAACTATTTTCCTTTTACTTTCTGTATAAATGGAGTACTTGAGTTGCCAAAATTAAACAAATGGTGCTAAAAACTACAAAAAAATTAATATTTCAAAAATAAATGGAGATACAGTTTTCAAACAAATTGTATTTAAAAGTATTTTTTTTTTTTTGCGACAACATTTAATATGTGCGATGCTTAAAAATTAAAAAAATTGCTATAGAGCATTTAATTGTACAATAATACATTTGCTTTTTTTATTGCTAGCGTCCGGTAGGTAACGTTATTTTTGGAGACAAAATAAGCTGGGAGAAAGAAATAGCATACCGTTCCGGGGGCTATAAAACATGTGGCGATCTCCCTATAAACGGATTTCTATTCATTTCTCTTTGATTGGGGAATTTTAACGCCAAATCCGCTGCGGTACTACTTGATTATCCCGTCGACCAATTTAGCCAAATTATATAAATCGCCAAACCACTCGCCAAATTATACAAATTGACATAATTTTTATTTTAAATAACGAAAGAACAAATAAATTAGTACAACGTTAATAAAAACACAAATAAAACGTCGAAATAAAAAAAAAACTTGATGACGTAGACACGTGTAACATAATTTCAAAATAAGCCAATATAAAAAGAATTAAGTAAACAGAGTGTTTGTCTCCTGGTATTTTTTAACAAAGCGAAAAGAAAGTTCTTTTAAATGAGACATTTTAGATTATTTGTTTTTAATTTGACGTAATTTTGACCAAGCTATTCTTAATCTTTTAAATATTCACGTGAAAATACTTTTGTTAGAAATGAAATATTATTTGCGCTTTCCTAACAAAAATAGTTGAAAAGATCCTCTCAAAATATCAAATAAATGTCTAGCGCAATTTCTAAATTTAAACGGTTTTGCAATATTATTTTGTGTTCATTTTATGTAATAACTGTAATGTGTCGTAAATATGACCTAATTTTTCCTATTTAAGACTTCTAACGCATGTTAATGAATTTATTATTTTACAATATCCTTTCTCTTTTAAAATTCACGTGTATACTTTTTATAACGTAATTTTTAATAAGTTCCAGCTTTTTGTACATAATTATTTAATTCTAACTCCAAATGATTTTTTCTGTTTATAATAGTCACGTGTAAATAAATTTTTGCAAATAATGTTTGCTTAAAATGTTTGCAATAAAAGTTTGCTTCATTTAGCAATAAAAAAATGAAGCAAACATTGTTTGCGCTGTTTATACATTTGGCAACAGTATAAATTAATACCATTTTCTAAAATAATGTAAAAAATCTCTAGAAATGCTGAAAATTTGAATTTAAAATAGAAGTAAAACCTCAAAAAATGAGTCAAATTAAAAAAAGAAATACAGTCTGTACACCGGGAACTTCAAACGTATAAAATTATCTAAAAATGATTAAATTCCCATGAATAGTTTTTGCTCCTATAAAACTTTTTTAGTGGAACGATTTTGTCCAACTTTAGCATTAAATATCTCTTAAAATAATTCTTCGATTTGAAAACTGTCTGCATCAACGTGTTTATCAAACATTTCTGTATAAAACCACCGATTTTCATATTTTTGTATGCATTATTTTTCTTAATATTAACGAAGAAAGACCTCCGGTCACAAAAAATTCAAAACCGGCGGCGGTGACAGCGGTAGTTACTTTTTCTAGAATAGAGAGATTAACGAAGAAAGGCCATGCTTAAGCCTTCAAATTGGATGCCATAGGCGTAACTTGGGCTCTAAGACTGGGGGGGAGGGGGGGGGGCAAAAATTTTAAGGCCATTTTTTTTAAAATATTTATACCCTCCCTCCCTATCACCACACACATGCACTTAAATTAAGACTCTTTTTTTTTACCGCGCAAAAACACCCAGGTTTTTACTTATTTCGTAGATATTTTCATATATTTTAGTTTATAAAAATATTTATACTCGTCCGAACGTTTCGAAATTTTTGCAGGTGACGTAAATCTGGTCTATCCAAATGCTCTAAAAAGTTTCTGATAAAATACACACGTTTTGTTACTTTTAGCATAGAAAAAATATCGTCACCGTGAGGCGCGAAGTGACTTCCGTGCCGGTATATTTGAAAGGGTTAAAATTCTTATTTTTAAAAGCCGATTATAACATCGATTAGAAGAATGTTTCACCTTTAAGAACATATTTTTGGTTTTGTCGGTACCTCTAAAATTGTGCCCTGAAGGGGCGAAACCGCGACGAAACACTCAGATTTTTTATTTTCATCGAATTTTTCACATATTTTATTTTGTAAAAAATATTTTATACCCGTCCGAACGTTTCAAAAATTTTGTAGGTTATGTAAATCTGTCCTATAGAGATGCTCTAAACAGAAAAAAAAAGTATGGTGTGTAAAGTAAAAAGTAAAGTATATTAAAGTATGGACGTTTTGTTACTTTTAGGGTTAAAAAAATATCGTCTCCATAAAACGCGTAGTGACCTGAGTTCGCCAGTGTAATTGAAAAGGTTAAAATTCATATTTTTTAAAACAATCGATTAGAAGGTTTTAGCTTTGAGAGCACATTTTTAATTTGTCGGTACCTCTAAAACTGCGTCCTCGAAGGGCGCTGCAACAGGACAGAAAAACGCTTCACGGAAAAAACGAGTCTTTTTGGAAAAAAAATTCGAAGGATTAACTGTGATATTTTTTTCAATTGATTGCGGCATTTGAGACATAAGAGATCTTATAGAATATGTCATCTGTTTTTAACTTAACTAAGCAGTTTGACTGATGTAAGTTAATAAATAATGACAAAATACTCCCGAAATTCCTTCTTTTCGAACTTCATTTTCTCCCGATGCATAAATAAGGCTTCTGCGGGTGCGCCATCACTTTTTCCCTTTCGCAAGGGTCGAGATGAGTTATTAATGAGAGTAATTTGCGAATTTTAATTAATAACTCAACTAATTATTAGAATTATAAAATTCTGAATCTGAGGTGCATCAGAAGAGACTTTGAATTTTATAAAAATTGTCAGCTTCGTACTTACGCTAGATTTTGCTAGCCATCGCATACACACAGACAGACACACACACACACAAAGCGAAACATTTTTTTTTATTAGTATAGATTGCCCTCAAATTGGGCGAGCTTTTTTGACATTTCCCCTTAATGATTCATTTGATAATTATTTCTTCTTTTTCATACTGATACACATTTATTAAGGGGAAAAAACAAAATTAGCATACAGGAGAAATTTGAAAGGGATTGATTGAAAAAATAATTCGTATGCGACATCTTAATCATCGGTTAGATTTTAGAGCTGTTTAAATCTAGTAACATTAATAGTTAATTTTTTTTTCAACTGGCGGTAAACTGTTATAGTCCACTAGTTTCCAGGGAAATTCCAGATAACTCGTTTTTCCCACTCTTTTCGTTCTTGACTATCAAAGCTCTGAAAAACAACCTCAAATGTAGTGTGAAAAAAGTAATAAATTGGGGAGTTCAGAACCCGTTATCAGAGAAACATTCTGAAAGTCAACCGCCAGTCTTAGCGAAAAACACTTTTGATACGATCCCACTCATTCTGGTTTAAGATGAATCCAGATAATTTAGCAATACAAAAATTTTAAATTAAACACTGATTTTTATGTTTATTTTAATTCGAATGTTTTTAATTTTTCACATTTTCAAAGTGGGCTCCCCTTAAAGACCTAAATAAAAATATTCAGTATTTTTATATAATGTTTTTACTTTCAAAATATTAAATACAAAATTTTATGTAATTTATAGTATTTTGATGGAAGAATGAAGAAAAAAATGTCAAGTTTTCTGCTTCGATTTATCTAAAGCATATTTCCTTTTTTACCATATTCTTCAATTGTACTTAAGGCTGGTCTCAAATCCAAAGGGTCAACTTTATGACACAAGTTTTCATTTATTTTTGTTCGGAAAAGCATGGAATAGGCAGGTGCTGTTATTCAGAAACTATGTAACCAAAATACGTTTTCCATTCTTTGGTAAACGTAAATGATCTTTCAGAAAATACCATCAATTGGAGTTTTGAACCGAATTTCCGGACGTAAGGAGAAAACCATAAAAAAATCATCAATTATGTATTATTTTATCCTAAAGAAAACAAGTGGGTAAGTGTGATATGCATGCATATCACAATATGCATGCATATCACAATAAACAATATTTTCTACTACCTAGCTGGTTTGATTGCCAGATTTTAAAATAGCAAAGTATATACACATAAAAAAAAGAATAAAATATTGACATTTTATTAATCACATAAACTAACTTAAAAGCAGCTATTTAAAAAGTTTTGGTGGAAAATGACTAATTAACCATTCTAGTAATAGACACCCTCTCTTAAAACCTTAAAAATAAATGAAATTTCGTAAATGACCGTTGGTATATAAAAGTCTAAGTTTTCTATTGCTACTCAAACAAAAGCATTCAAATTTTGCGAGAAAATAAATAATATATAAATTAATTAAACGAAGCCAGCTCTTAGCCTCTTCATTAAGATTTTCACAGAAAAACAGCAAAACTTTGAAACATTATTTTCTACTTCCTAATTGGTTTGATTAAAAGTGTCAACAATAACCCAGTTTTATAAAACATGCAAGGGGAAATTATAAAAAAAAATAATTAAAGTTAAATATTTATTACTTATTTTTTTATGAACCAAAAACATCAAAGGGTGACCATTACTGGCACATCTGCCCTATTTAAAATTTCAGACCATTCGGAAGGCTGTAACAACATTAAAATGCACTTGCAATAATTTTTCCCATTGGCCATAATGTAACAGAAAAATTTGACTGTCCCTGCAATTAAACTATACATCCGATTTTCATAAAATTTGAAATGACGCGACAGAATTATACAACTATTATATATTTTAAATTTCAAACGATTTGGTTGGGTAGTTTTTGCGCTGTTATATGCGGGCAGACGGACTGAACGACGACCATAGGTGCTACGTATTTATATAACTACGAACGCACCTAAAAAGCGATTTTTATTTTTTTATATCATTAAATAGTTTAAACTTTTGTCTTTCCAACGATGTGTCACACATGTTTATATATATATATAATAAGTGTTGAAATTATTCATTCTTTCTAAGAGTACTTCACAGCTTAATGGCAATAAATCTTTAATCGACTTTTTCTCAAAACTTGGATTTTTCATGTTTATGTTCCTTTTTTAGGTGCGTTCGTAATTATATAAATACGTAGCCCCTATATTCGTCGTTTAGTCTGTCTGTCAGTGTTGATTTCAGGGGGTGGCCCGGGGGGGCATTTCCCCTCCGGAAGATTTGAGATTTTGTGTTTTCAATGGTCAAACAGTGCAATCCCCCCCCCCGGAACTCTATAATGTCCCCTCCCCTACGGAACCACAGAAATCCCTCCCGGAGATAAGGGTCTGAATTCAACACCCGCATATAACAGAGCAAAAACTACCCAACCGAATGGTCTGAAATTTTAAATATATAATTGTTGCAAACTTTTGTCGAGTCATTTCAAATTTCATAAAAATCGGATGTATAGTTTAATTACAGGGATAGTCAAAAGTTTTCCGTTTCATTACGGCCAATGGGAATAAATTATTGCAAGTACATTTTAATGATGTTACAGCCTTCCGAATGATCTAAAATTTTAAATATATATTTGTTGCAAAATTTTGTAGACTCATTTCAAATTTCAGGAAAATCGGATGCATAGTTTAATTACAAGGACAGTCAAAAGTTTTCCGTTACATAACGGCCAATAACAAAAAAAATATTTTAAGTGCATATTAATGATGTTACAGCCTTTCAGAACAGAATGAAATGGATATGCACTTATGTATTGCACTAAAATATACATTCAGTACAATATGCGGTGCAAAAAATATTTCTAAAACTAGTTATAGTACGAACGCACCTCATTTGCCACGTTTGGTGAGCAATTTCCAACTTGTCTCAATATCTATTAAACATAAGAACTCAGATTTTTTTTAATACTTATACTATATTATATTGTATGCACAGGGATTTAATGATTTGTTGAGAATTATTTATTTTAGGCAGTGAAATCTTACCAAAAAGTGCTAATTTAAAAATGACTTTCAATAAATAATTAATTTTGAATTTTACTTAGAACGAAAATGGTCTGTTAAAATACGTAAAACATGTTATTCAAACTACTCTAAAAAATCTAGACCTCTATCTTTCACCATTTCTGAGAAAAATGTACATAAAGTTGGTGAATTTAACATGGCGGAGATACGGCTTTCCCGGTCCCCTTAAAACAATTACATTTCAGTCCGCTACATGAAGAAATCTCACAATCACTTTAGAACGAAAATGGTCAGTTAAAAAACGTAAAGCATGTTATTCAAACTACTCTAAAAAATTTAGACCTCTATCTTTTACCATTTCTGAGAAAAAGGTACATAAAGTTAGTGAATTTAACATGGCGGAGATACGGCTTCCCGGTCCCCTGAAACCAATTACATTTCAGATCGCTACATGAAGAAATCTCACAATCACTTATGAATACTCCACGATGAATCTTTTGCTATACAAACATACAACTATTTAGCTCATAATCTGGACATTCCACATATCTACACGGATAAATGCTTAAAATTAAACAAGACTTACCTTCATTTTATGTATTCCAAAGAATAATTTTAATGATATAATAATCTGTTAATCTTAAAATGGCGGACGAAAAAGTGATCATTTTTCTTATCTTTAAAGGGTGTCGTCGCCTTGCTGCTCTGATTGGTTAATAAGCAATGCACACGTAAGTCACTCTTCTTTCAGGAGTGAGACATCTCACTCCTTTCTAGAGAGTGGAAAACTCCACTCTTTAAGGAGTGTATTTTTATAAAACTCACTCCAAAAAGAGTAAAAATGCCTGTCACTCTTTCAAAAAGTGAACTTTTCAGTCCTCCCGATTTTAGAGTGCAGGGGATTTCGTTTAATACCTCTTTCAAAACACTTTATCCTTAAATTAAAAATCAAAATTGTTAACAGAAAATTAATAATTCCTTGCATAAATGGCATCACTATTATATTTAGGAATGCGCCTCCCCCTGAAAATTATCCACTCCCATACTTCAGTTTTTTATATATTATACAAAGTTTAAAACAAAACGGATATTTCTATCAAGAATTATCGCGTTACGTATATACATATGTATATACAGAACATGCGGGCACATTAGCTATCAAGCTTTGATAGTCTGGGAGCTAACAAATAAACGGTAATAAAAGCTAAATGATGATGCATGTAATTAATAAATAGACGTAATCAAATGCGTAAAGTTTAAAAAAAAAATCAGATTATCCTTTTTTTTCACGGAGCCCTTGTTTGCTCCTCCCCCCCCCCCCCACACACACACACACAAATTCAGCTCCCCTTAAATTCATAAAATTCTTATTATGTGTTATGAACTATGTCAAAGTTTAAAATCGATCGGTTCTTTAGTTTTCCTAATTTGAACAAATTCCCGTCAATTGTCTGTACGAAAAAGCATCCGTTTTATGTTTAAAAATCGATTTTTTCATAAACCGGAAAGTTGTGGTCCGATTTTTTTAAAATTTAGATTTTACGAATCAGCGTACGAAATAACATCCGGATGCGAAAGAACCAAATTTGTAAAATCAATAGTTAAAAAAATCTGTACTGCGATTATGTACAATCATTATAAGTGTTAAAATAAATAGGGTTCTTACTGATTAATACTAAAAAATAAATAGAACTATATTCCAACTATAATATTAACCTAAATAAGTAAATAGCAAAAATTAATATTTTATGAAGAATTAAATAATAATGAATATGTAACATGGTTCATATACTCGATAACAAATACTATTCCAGCACACTTTTAGATACGCGCATAAAAATGGCATAGAATAAACACATAAGGAAAATAGTGACCACATTGATTATCTATTTCACAGAAATCTTATTCTTACCTTAAATCTTATTACTTATTTCATATATAATAAGAGATATATTAAGAGAACAGAGCTTTATTTTTTTCTTTAACTGAAAAGGAAAAAAAAAAAGATATTTAATTTAATGATAAGAATTTATCATTACAAGAGTAGAAGTCAGGAATAAACTAAGTTAAAATTTAGGAATTCTGTACATCCATCAGGCGTCCTTTTGACGAAAATTGAGTTTTTACCGCGATCCTTTGGCAGAAAATTGCATTTTTCGCGATCTTATGATGAAATTTCTCGTTTTCCGCGACCTTTTGACAGAAATTTGCGTTTTTTCGCGATCGTTTGACTAAATTTGTGTCCTTTGCTCGATCTTTTGACGGAATTCGCGTTTTTTCCACGATTTTGTGACAGAAATTTGCGTTTTTTGCGGCACCCCTGGGACGAAATTCACGTTTTTCCCGAGATCTTTTGACGAAATTCGCGTTTTTACAGCGATCCTTTGGCAGAAATTTGCATTTTTCGCGATCGTATGACAAAATTCCGCTTTTTTCCGCAATCCTTTTAGAGAAATTTGCGTTTTTTTCGCGATTGTTTGACTAAATTTGCTTTTCTTTTTCGCGATCGTTTGACTAAATTCGTGTTTTTTCCTCGATCCTTTGACGAAATTCAAGGCTTTTCTGCGATTTTGTGACAGAAATTTGCTTTTTTCCCCGCGCCCATGGCACGAAATTCATGTTTTTTCTGGAATTTTTGGATAAAATTCAAGTTTAAACAGCGATCTTTCGGCAGAAATTTACGGTTTTGGGGATCTTTTAACGAAATTCCAAGTTTTTCCCCTCAATCCTTTGACATAAATTTGCGCTTTTTCACGATCATTTGACATAAATTTGCATTTTTTTGCGATCGTTTGACTAAATTTGCATTTTCCCCACAACCTTTTGACTAAATTCAGGTTCTTTCCGCGATCCTTTGACTAAATTCGCGTTTTTCCGCGATCCTGTGGCAGAAATTTGTATTTTTTCCACAACCCTAGGACGGAATTCATGTTTATGTCCAGGATCTTTTGACGAAATTTGCGTTTTTGCAGCGACCCTTTGGCTATAAATTACCGATTTTTTTGCGACCATTTGTCGAATTCACGATATTTTTTGTCAGAATTTTCGTACTTTTCTTTTCTTTTTTTTTTTTTTTTTTTTTTTTTAAGGAAATACTTTTTTTTCAAGTTGGAAAATTTATCCGTAATGTCCAAAATAAATCTGCGACGCACCTCACGCACTTTCTGCTACTGGGTAAAAATGTAACTCTTTTTCTTTCCGTGTCACTTGGCCTGCCGTGCAAAAAATGCAATTCTGGTTTTAATTACCAAAAAATTAATTATCTTCGCTTCTGATTGTCGAAATTAAAAAATAAAGACATATTCTGAAAGAGAATGAAATTTTACGTCGGATGGCATAAAAATCATAGCTCGAAAATCGATATTTAAATTTGGTCTTATATAAAAATTCTGAATTCTGAGTCTGTTTCTGTCCGCAAAACCGCACCTGTTTTATATTCTGTGGTTATCGCCGAAAATTCAATGCATCAGACATCTGTCGCCTTCACAAATGAAGGAAAATAAAAGATTTTTTTCTCGATTTTTAATGAATTTCAAAGTTTTTATGGTACGATCAAGATAATTTTTAGAATTTCTGAAAGCTGAATTTTTCCCCGTCTTGTGGTACTAATTTTGAATTTCTGGGATGAGTAAAAAAGAAATAAAAGCGCCTTAAAGCAATCGCTAGTCCTTATCTGCCGTTAAAATGACACCTGGTTTTAATCAATGGAAGAGATAGTTTTTATAATTCGATAAAAAATTTATGCTTTTGTTAAATCATGAATGCCTTTCAGATCTTGTAATTGGGTTTCTTTTAATTAACAACGTCCATTAATTACTACTTTTTCAAAATTTTACGATTTGTGGTTTGATGTGAGGTGTTCAGCTATAAGTATGCAAAATTTCAAGTCAACATATATAGTTACGAGCACTGTGGCAGACGGACAGACAGACGAGTGAGACGAATAGGTTTTCGTCAGACGAAGGAAACCCTAATGACAATAGTCAGAATCAAAAGATAGTAATCAAGAGATCTATCCCACATGTGCATTTAAATAGTTCTATGAAAATAAAAAAGGAAAAATGGTTCCGCTTTTCTGAAAAATAGAGCAGAGGAAATATTCTTACTTGAGCTTTGACTACTGCATCAGAAATTACTTCTATGAACGTGGAGACGTTAATTCTGGTTATTTTGAATTATCCAATGCTTATGCTAGTTCGTGCGCAAAATAGCATATAAATGGTTAAATTAAAAAATAAATAAAATACAAAGCTGGGCTTTAACTATAAAGCGACTGTAGGGGCAAAAGGTATTTGCCTTGTTCCTGAAAAACTAGGGGGTATGTGATCCCCACTTGCCCTCGCCAGATTACGCCCAAGGGTACAACCGGGTACAACGCGACATGTGCAAGACTCTAGTCCCTGATGTACGCGAGAGAACGGAATGTATGTGCATCTGTATATCCAGACGCCATGAGAATTTCCTCAGCTCACCAGTACTGGACTGACGCTACGAGTACATTCAAGGAGCGTCACTATAGTCGAGAGACCTGAGGAGCCAGGAAGTTCTTGTTTTGTGTTTATATTATCTTACGAAAAATGACAATGGTCAGAGTCAAGACACAGTAATCGTGATATCTATTCCCACCTCTTCCCACACGTGCATCCCCAAAAAAACATCCCTGGAAATGAAGAGGAAAATAAGTTTTGTACTTTGTACAAAAAGGAAAAAAAGGGAGACGGAAAAAAATTCTCTTGAACTGTTATTATAGCAGAAGGTTTTGTAAAGACATAAGAAAAGTTACTTATGTTGAGGATGTCATTAGATCGAGCTTCTCACTACGGATATTGAATCCGTTTTAATCTTGTTTAATTATAAATCTATCATAATGATAGCAGTGCGTTACTTCAGACTTAATAATAACCTTGCTAATTTAAATACTCATTTAATTAGAAATTACAAATAAAAATAAGTTAACAGATAAGAATTTCTCCATGTGACATGCACATTGTATAAGCGGTGGAGTCAATCGTTTTTTTAGTGCGTGCAACAACAGCGACGATCAGTTCACAGCTGCCTCTCTTCTCTTCTGTTCCAAAAGGTCTTTTCAAAGTAGCGTATGTGGCGCCATCTGTCGCCTACTTGTTAATTAAAAAATGTTTATTATTGTAGAACGGCGGAAGTCACCTCAGCACCCCCTTCCTAGTGCAAACGATATGTCAATGTTCTACTAAACGATCTGGAAATCGGACAGTTCGGCCAGATCGTGTGGTACGAGACGGTTCCGAGTCACAAGTTGAAGCCCTTGTCTCAGAGGTTGAGGGTTCAGGGATGGAGGCTGTTGATTCAGGGGTAGGTGCGTCGTTCACTAAGAAGGCCGGCTTCAGTCTATCCAGTGAAATGTTGACAATTTTGCCTTTTATGGCTATTTTAAAAAGTTTATCACCTCGCTGGATGACCTCAAAAGGTCCATCATAAGGTGGTTGGAGGGATTGTTGCATACCGGCGTGGCGCACAAATACATGGGTACACGTGTTGAGGTCCTGTGATACAAAAGGTTTTATGCGATGATGGGACTTTGTTGGCAGTGGTTTGAAATCCTGGAAAATGTTCCTTAATCGCTGGACCAATTCTTCAGGGCTTTTAATAAGGGAATTGTCGTCAAAAAAATCCCCAGGCAGTGGGAATGCAGACCCAAAAACAAGTTCTGCTGGTGAAACTTTTAGGTCTGTTTTCAGTGCAGCACGAAACCCAAGTAACACTGTTGGCAGTACCTCGGTCCATTTTTCAGTTCGTCTAGCTTTTAATGCACATTTTAGGGGTTTGTGCCAATTTTCAATAATCCCATTACTCTGTGGGTGGTATGGGGATGATCGGTACTTTTTAGCACCTAGCAGTTGAGATAATTGTTTAAAAAGTTCAGACTCAAACTGTCGGCCTTGATCAGAGGTGATCTTTTCAGGACAACCAAAACGAGCAATCCATTCGGAGAGAAGTGCAAATGAAACTGATTGTGCCGTTATGTCACTTAGTGGATGTGCCTCTGGCCAGCGTGTTGCTCTATCAATTACAGTTAAACAATACCTTTTACCATTTGATTCTGGTAAAGGCCCAATTAAATCTAAATGTATGTGTGAAAATCTATCTGTTGGAAGGTCAAATTTTCCCAACTCAGTTTTTGTGTGCCTAGTGATTTTGGAGCGTTGACAATCCAAACATTCACGAGCCCAAGTTCGGCAATCTTTAGCTAGGGAAGGCCAAATAAATCTTTGTCGCAATAGATTTACACTACTTTTAGTTCCAGGATGGGAAAATGCATGTAAATTCCAAAATGCCTGTTTTCTAAAGTTAGGGGTTAAATATGGGCGTGCTTTGCCTCTAGAAATGTCACAATAAATTTCTGTTGTAGAATTAGGAAGGGTGATTAATTTGAGTTCCAAACTCGATTGACTGCTTTGCATAAGGTCTTTAAGTTCTGCATCCTCTTTTTGCTCGATACTTAACTTGTTGTAATCTATAGGAGTAGGCATTTGTATTTCATTAATTCGAGATAGTGCGTCTGCTGCCGTGTTTTGGTTTCCATTTACAAATTGTATATCAGTGGTGAATTCTGATATAAATGATAACCACCGACTTTGTCGGTTAGTGTAATTATCAGTTCTTTTTTTAAATGCATAAACAATAGGTTTGTGATCAGTGTAGATGGTGCACTGACGGGCTTCCGAAAAGTGTCTAAAATGTTTAACCGATTCATAAATCGCTAACAACTCACGATCAAAACTAGAATATTTTAATTGTGTTTCATTTAGACGTTTGGAAAAAAATGAAAGTGGTTTTAGGCCCTTTTCTGTTTCTAAACTTAATGTAGAACCAATAGCAAAATCACTAGCATCCGAATGAAGCACTAATTGGCCATCGTTTGTAGGAAATGCAAGAGTTGCGTCAGTTAAGGCTTTTCTTGAAGCTTCAAAAGAATTTATAGCATTTTCGGACCAATCAATAGGGGTTGAATCTTTCTTTTTGGCTCCTCGCAACAAATCTGTTAAGGGTGCGAGAATACTTGCAGCATTGCGATAAAAACGTCTAAAATCATTGAATAATCCAATGTATTTGCGAAGTTCCAAAAGAGTTTCTGGTCGCGGATATTGCTTAATAATTTCAACTTTGGATTGAAGAGGCCGAATTCCGGTTGGAGAAATTTCATGCCCTAAGAATGATACATTAGTTTGTTTGAAAACACTTTTTGAAACATTTATGTTTAGTCCGTATTTAGAAAGTCTGCTCAGAACAGCTCGTATATGTTCTAGGTGTTCAGATTCGTTTTCCGAAAAAATTAAAATGTCATCTAAATAAGCGATAGCAAATGTAAGATCGTAAAGAACTTCGTTAATAAATCTTTGAAACGTGTTTGCTGCACATTTTAACCCAAAGTTTAAATACAGAAATTCAAAGCTTCCAAAAGGAGTTATTACTGCCGTTTTAGGGATATCTTTTTCATTTACAGGAATGTGAAAATAAGCGCGGACTATATCTAGTTTTGAAAAAATTTTCTTTCCATGGAGAATATTTGTAAGATCATGAATGTGAGGTATTGGGTAACGATCCGGAAGAGTTACTGAATTTAACCGTCGATAATCACCACAAACTCTGTAAGAACCATCCGGTTTTGGTACAACATGAATAGGGGATGCCCATGGAGATTTTGAAGGGTGACGTATACCCTCATCCATAAGATATTGGAATTCTTTTTTAGCTTCCTTTAAAATTTTTGGATGTAAGCGGCAAGGTTTGGAATAAAGTGGAGGTCCCGTAGTTTCTATGTGATGAACTGTGTCATGACATGATGGTTTCTTAAAATTTGGAATGCGGTTTAAGAGGTCTGGGAATTCTTCAAATATAGTTTTAAAAGACATGTCTTCAAAAATCAGTTTAATTTGGGACCGAGTTGTGCAAGTGAGTTCACCTTTAGTGGACAATCCAGTTACAGAATCAATTAATCGGAATTTGTGTAAATCTACTAGCAAAGCAAAATGTCTTAAAAGGTCGGCTCCAATTATAGGGCAAGAGACATTTGCAATAACGAATGACCACCTGAAATTCCTTCTCAAGCCAATATTTAGGTCCATGAGTTTGTTTCCATAAACAGGAATTTTGGAATTATTTGCAGCGTAAACATAATTAGAAGGGTTTTGTTTACTTAACTGCTTTGAGGCGGGGATACAAGAAATATCACTACCGCTGTCAATTAGAAATTTTAAACCCGAGTTTTTATCAAAAACATGTCATCTACATTGTTCTAATGCTGCTACGCCAAGGGTATTTTCGCTTGTTGACCTAGCAGCGGCCACTAGTTTTTTTTTAATTTCGTTAAAAGTACAAGGTTCGCGGCACTTTTTTGCTTCACTACCAAATTTATGATGATAATAACATAAACCAGAGGATGAATAAGATGAATCTTGTTTACGATCGGCACTCCTGAACCGTCTATTTTGACTATAGTGCCTTTCTCTGTAATGCGGCCGCCCGCGAGACATCGATCGCCTAAACACATTTTTGGATAATTCTGAAATTTGCAGTGTTAATTGGTCGATCTGCGTTTGTAATTTTGAGACTGCGTTTTGTTCGCTTTGCGAAGTTTCAACGGGTTTAGAAACGGCATACACAGCAGATTCCGATTTAATTCAGTTTATTTTGTCAGCTAAGATTGCTAGTTCCTGTAAAGCAGCGCTTGAAACTGACAAAATCGCTTGTGTATGTGTCGGCAAACGCTCTAGCCAAATTGTTTTTAGAAAGTCTTCGGAAACTGAATTTTGCGCTAATTTTTTCATTTGCCGCAGCAAAACAGAAGGCTTTTTATCACCTAACACTAATTCGGAAAGTAATTTACGAATTTGCTGAGACTGCGAATCAGAAAATTCTTTAATTAGTCTATCTTTTAAAGCAGTATATTTATCATCCTGAGGCGGATTTAGAATTAAATCTGTTACTGCACTTAAAGTATCAGTATCGATAGCAGATAATAAATAATTATATTTTGTAACGTCGTTTGTTACTTGCGCGACGGCAAAATTTGCTTCGACTTGTACAAACCATACCGAAATATTACTTTTCCATAAGGGAGTAATTTTAACAGCTACCCTAGCAAGATTTTCTGGCGGAGCAGCAATACTATCATCAGGCATTGCGAAAGTATAATTGGGCAATAAATGATAGATAGAGCACTAATTAAATAAATACATAATTTAGCAATAATATTTTGAACATTAAGGACGTTGGGCTCGAAAAATTTTAACTATATAAAATCATTAATAAATTAAATAAGTTGGCCAGAGAATACCACATATTAACACAGAAAATGGCACATACCGTTGATTTTTGCAGCTTTGCACACCTGGTAAACTTCCATCATAAGCGATCAGAAGGGCTTGTTTTAGTCCAGTCACCAGTTGAGGATGTCATTAGATCGAGCTTCTCACTACGGATATTCAATCCGTTTTAATCTTGTTTAATTATAAATCTATCATAATGATAGCAGTGCGTTACTTCAGACTTAATAATAAGCTTGCTAATTTAAACAATCATTTAATTAGAAATTACAAATAAAAATAAGTTAACAGATAAGAATTTCTCCATGTGACATGCACATTGTGTAAGTGGTGGAGTCAATCGTTTTTTTAGCGCGTGCAACAACAGCGACGATCAGTTCAATGCTGCCTCTCTCTCTCTTGAACTGCCTCTCTTCTCTTCTGTTCCAAAAGGTCTTTTCAAAGTAGCGTATGTGGCGCCATCTGTCGCCTACTTGTTAATTAAAAAATGTTTATTATTGTAGAACGGCGGAAGTCACCTCTAATTACTACTTTTTCAAAATTTTACGATTTGTGGTTTGATGTGAGGTGTTCAGCTATAAGTATGCAAAATTTCAAGTCAACATATATAGTTACGAGCACTGTGGCAGACGGACAGACAGACGAGTGAGACGAATAGGTTTTCGTCAGACGAAGAAAACCCTAATGACAATAGTCAGAATCAAAAGATAGTAATCAAGAGATCTATCCCACATGTGCATTTAAATAGTTCTATGAAAATAAAAAAGGAAAAATGGTTCCGCTTTTCTGAAAAATAGAGCAGAGGAAATATTCTTACTTGAGCTTTGACTACTGCATCAGAAATTACTTCTATGAACGTGGAGACGTTAATTCTGGTTATTTTGAATTATCCAATGCTTATGCTAGTTCGTGCGCAAAATAGCATATAAATGGTTAAATTAAAAAATAAATAAAATATAAAGCTGGGCTTTAACTACAAAGCGACTGTAGGGGCAAAAGGTATTTGCCCTGTTCCTGAAAAACTAGGGGGTATGTGATCCCCACTTGCCCTCACCAGATTATGCCCAAGGGTACAACCGGGTACAACGCGACATGTGCAAGACTCTAGTCCCTGATGTACGCGAGAGAACGGAATGTATGTGCATCTGTATATCCAGACGCCATGAGAATTTCCTCAGCTCACCAGTACTGGACTGACGCTGCGAGTATATTCAAGGAGCGTCACTATAGTCGAGAGACCTGAGGAGCCAGGAAGTTCTTGTTTTGTGTTTATATTATCTTACGAAAAAGGACAATGGTCAGAGTCAAGACCCAGTAATCGTGATATCTATTCCCACCTCTTCCCACACGTGCATCCCCCAAAAAACATCCCTGGAAATGAAGAGGAAAATAAGTTTTGTACTTTGTACAAAAAGGAAAAAAAGGGAGACGGAAAAAATTTTTCTTGAACTGTTATTATAGCAGAAAGTTTTGTCAAGACATAAGAAAAGTTACTTATGTCAACGTGAAAACATTAATTCTGGCTGTTTTGATTTTGCTGTATCCAATTCTAGTTCAAACCCAAGATAGTAATATAAATTATTAAACTAAAGGGGTAAAAAAAAGCGAAAAAGGAAATACAGAAATTTGAAAACAAGACAAAAAACTGGAGGGGCAAAATACATGTCTTGCCCCTGCTCTTAAAAAACTGGGGGGGCATATGCCCCCCTTGCCCCCGCCAGATTACGCCCGATCTACCGGGAATATCTATGCAGATTTTCAGTGGTCCATTTCCAAATCAAAACTTTTTAGCTCACAGGCTATCAAAGCCCGAGAGCTCATGTGCCCGTCGGTTCTGTATGTAGGTACGTGTGTACATGTGTGCGTATGTACGTAACGCGATAACTCTTGATAGAAACATCCCAGTTGCTTCAAAAAAATTTTCTAGTTTCATTCTGATAAGGCGCTTCCTTGATTAGTTTTGGGGTTCATTGGTTAAGTATAAAGGGAAAAAAGGGGGCTAGTCCCCTCCCTCCTTGATTTAGATAAATGGCTTTTTCATGCAGAAATATTCAACTTGTTCCAAATTTGGTATACCGGTTTATTATGTTAAGGATCTACCCTGATTCGTTTTGAGGGTTCATTGGTTAAGAATTAAGGAGGAAAAGGGAGGTTAGTCCAACCACCCTTGATTCAGATAAATGGGTTTTTCATGCAGAATTACTCGATTTGCTCCGAATTTGATATACCGCTTTATGTTAAGGAACTTCTCTGATTAGTTTTGGGGGTTCATTGGTTAAAGATAAAGGGGGAAAATGGGGTTAGCCCACACCTCTTAATTCAGATAAATGGGTTTTTTCATGCAGAATTATTCTATTTGCTCCAAATTTGGTATTCCGGTTTATTATGTTAAGGGGTCTCAGGACTCTTAAAGCTTTAAAATTTTCGAAATTTTAATTTTTTTAGATGTTAAACTCCTATTTTTTCTGCACATTTTTATATAATTGTTTCCTTGAAATTCCTATTAAACTGAAGTTATGGCTTTTACATTTATACGCGTTCAATAGCTGAAGCGTCGTTTCGGAAACTTTGAAGCCATTTTTCTCTAAATGAAGTTTTTGGGCATAACACGCACGATATCTCAAAAACTTCTGAATATTTTTTCATGAAATTTTCAAAACGTATGTTTTATGTTAGTCTGTATAAACTGAACCTAAAATTTTCGTTTTATTGTTCAAAACAATATTTTGTTAGGTGATTATACTGTTGAAATTTTATAATTTTGCATTAGCTAAATGCAACTTTGTATTAAAAATATAAAAAAGCTTTAAATACAAATTTATTTAGGTTCAGGGTAATTATTACAATCTGAAGTATAAGTACGCACCAAAATTTTCATTCTAGTAGCAACACTTATTTTGTAATCGTGCGCATAAGCTGTTATGCCGATTTTTTGCTCACCAAATGTCTAACATTTTGGAGCCCCCTGTAAATGCTAATTCTGCATCTTATAATTTTTTAAATACATGAAATGAAAGAACATATTTATATATTTTATTCCAATTAAAATTGTGTCTTAAAATCAAATACATTTTAAGATATTAGATATTGAAAATGGTCTTTCTTTTTTCATTTTTTCCAATTTTAAGAGTCCTGAGACTCCTTAAGTAGCTTCCCTGAATCGTTTTGGGGATTCATTGATTAAGGATAAAGGGGGAAAAGGGGGGCTAGTCCACCCCCCTTAATTTAGATACATGGGTTTTTTTGCAGGATAATTCGATTTTCTCCAAATTTGGCATACCGGTTATTTATGTTAAGAAGCTTCCCTGATTAGATTTGGAGGTTCATTGGTTAAGTATAAAGGGGGAAACGGGGGCTAATCCCCGTTTCATTTATGAATTATTCTTTAAAATAAGAGTATAATATACAATTAGTGTGAATAGCCTGTGAGCTCAATGCCATCAATTTAGCTGGGCGCTTTTTTTATTTTTATATATAGAAGGATTCAGAATCATCATTAAATTGTATTAATTAAATTGAGTGCATCAAAAACAAGCGTTGCATGATGGAGTCGATCGCCAATTCCAAGACATTAAAACTCAGTATGGTATCAGATTAGCTTGGGATCTGAGGGAGGGTGATAAACAGTTAAATGATTGTTTAACGCCGCACTTTATGCTCTTTCATTTTTTTTTTTTTTTCGAATAATAATAAAATATTCTTATAAAAAATACATTTCCTAGCAATATCTGGAAATTTCAGATTGCTGTGCCCAAACCTGCAAAAGAAATATTTTCTAGTTCATTCCTTTAATCATTGTTTTTATTATTATTATTATTATTATTATTACCAAGTAAAATATAAAAATGGCAACAATTTTAAATGCGATAAATAAGCTCGTGATCGAACATCAATTCATTAGTTACAATTTCACATTTGCGAGTGGTGTTTAAGAAGTGCTATTATTTACGGTATGAATTTTATTTTTATTAATAAATATTTGCTTCATTTAATAAATTTGTAAATTTTTTATTTTCTTGGAAATTTTGATGTTTTTATTTAAGTAGTTAAGGGCAATTTGAAGTCCTTATACCTTCCATGTTAAACGTCATCAAGATATTTTTATTTCGACGTTTTTTTTGTATTTGTATTAATGTTATACTAATTTATTTGTTCTTTTGTTATTTAAAATAAAAATTATGTCAATTAGTATAATTTGGTGAGTTGTTGGGCGATTAATATAATTTGGAGAATTTGGTCAACATTATAACTAACAAGGAAGGTCTCCTTACTGGGCATACTCAGACTATTATGAAAAAAAAATACTAATTAAACTACTTATGTATGTAATAAAGGGTCAGTCAAACTTAGCGGCGGAATTACAGTAGAAAGTCTGTAAAAAAATAAAATAATTTCGAGTATTTGGCGCAAAAAGACGAAAGCGTCAAGCGATTTGGTGAGCTGCATTTTTCCTCGCCAAAAGCAAACTATTTTAATGGATCTGAAACGTGCTTTTTAGTAATTTATTTTTAGAATGCATGTAAATAGTATTTAATGAATTTAAACTATAAACAAATTGAGAATTTAAGGCATAGATTTGTTTGTATTACATATTTATGATGTTTGTTGCTACAGTTATTTAATTTTATGGAACAGATGTCATATTCGCCCCATATTGGCGCGATTTTTTTCTGTCGCCAATATCATATAGGCAATAGGTACTTAACTTGCGCCAAAGTGCTTGATGTGGTTACCCGGATTATGTTGTTTATGCTGTTGATGTTTTCGCCAAATTGGCAACCGAAAAAAATCGCGCCAATATGGGGCGAATATGACATCTGTACCAATTTTATCACTAAAAATATTTTCATATTGAAAAATATATTTTTTTATATTTAAGCCTATTCCAAAATAAAGGCCAAATAAAGAATGCTGCAGCTATAAATTTCAATACCGGAGAAGTTTTTGTTTACATAGCAACAAAATTGAATTGACAGTGTTCCATTGGACTTAATTTTGAGATTGAAACAATTTTAATTAATTTAAATTTTGTTTTAATTCATAAAATTTCATAGTTAACTTTCATTATAAATATATATATATGATAAAATTAGAGTTAAAACAATCTAAAATTGATAAAACTAAAGTTATTTAAATTAAATTTATTTAAACAAGTTCAACATGAAACATTTTTACCTTAAAGTGTATTTTACATTTAAAAAAAAATATTTTTTGAAATTATATGCCATCGCCAACCGGTGATAAATCGCCAAATAACGAAATTTTCATTATTATTTTACGGACACGCTACCGGGTTTCCGCTGAAATTTGTTTAATAAACATATCTATTCTCATGAGAAGAATATTCTATATTTTTTTCAGATTTTTCGGAGTATGCCCGTATGGAGACCTTCCTTGTAAGTAGTAACGTTATTTTATAAAAAAAAAAAATCTTGAATAAAAAACACTTTTAGCTACAAAAAATTGCATTTTTCCATTTTTTATAAACATTTTGTACAAATGTTAACAAAAGTTCACTTCAGATTGATCAGGGATAGGGGTGAAATATTTTGGCAAGATTGCAAATAATATATAGTAGTTGTCACAGATGTCATATTGGCGCGATTTTTTTCTGACGCCCATGTCATATCCGCAACGGGTACTTAACTGGCGTCTATTATAATTTGAATAAATACATAGCAGTTCACAAACAACATTTATTGAAAGCTACTAAAAAACAATTACTTATATCATAGAGCAACATCTCGTGCTACAAGTTGAGTAGTCGTGAATCATTACAAGTTAGTTACGGTTAGATATGTGATAGCGCCAAAGTGTCGTTGTTTTGCTTCATATGGTAACCGGATGTTGTTTATATTAATAAATTGTTTATTTGCATTTATTTTTTAATATTATATAAATTGTTTTGTTCTATAGTTATTAATTAAACTTTTACTTATTGTTATTCCCTTTCTTTTTAAATATATATATGTAACTGGTATTCGAAAACGGAGGTTTTCGCCAAATTGGCGTTAGAAAATAATCGTGCCAGTGTGGTGCGTATATGACATCTGCGCCAACAATTTCCTCTTTTTAATCTCAAAAATTTAAACTATCTCATTTTAAAGGGCATCTCAAAAGGGATAAATTTTTATTTTCTACCCATCCCCATTTTACCCGTTTATAGCTTTCTAGGTTTTACAGGCAAGTGCGGCGGGGACTTCTTGGCTCCTGGTGAGTATAACATTTAAAATATTTATCCAAATACAATATTAGTAATGTCATTTTATATTTTCATTAACCCTTGGCAACTCAACTTCGAACTAACGATGATCTGCGAAACTAGTCATCGGGATCGTGGTTTATTTGCCCATTTCATTTATTTAAGTATTGCGCGGCAGCGCAATACTTATTTATTTCCAGTGTCACTTCTCAATGTTAATTTAACATAGAAAAGCCTATGGAGATGATAACTTTTTAATTTTTTCTTCCCACCTTTTTGTCCCTGATGCCACTCATTTTTTATTCTTTACTAATTCTAATAATATTATAAATTTAAAGTTTAAAAACGTTTGCCTGACGTCAGGGTCAAAACGAATGGCAAAATTCCTTTGCATATGGGTGAATTATAACCCAGAGAGAAACAAGGGCCAATTTTTTTGTATATTATTGCCGTATATTATATCCAAATTTCACTTTTTTCATTGAGAATCAACGGACATTTTTAATAGAAAATGTAACATTTTTTCTTCATTGTTACAAGAATTTCAAAAGCCGTAATAATAATTTATTTGGTTTTAGTAGAAAGATTCCCGCGTGAAAAATTTTAATTGAAATAGTTTTTTTTTTTTTTTTTTTCAAAAATTAAAAAGGTGAATATGGCGTCATAGTGGAAATAAAAAGGATATTTTCAGAATACGTTTTTGCTTTGGTCAAGTTTATATTTTAGTAAAAAGTTTCTAATGGATAGCTACTTTTTACGCAGGTAGCGAACTTAGTGGGGAATCACATAACTTAAATTTTAAAATGTATTTTCTTTTTTTTTTCGAGATGAGAACTATTTATACCCCAAGTTAAACTTAGGTAATAATTTTCTGATGTGTTTACATCACCCTTTGGGCGAGAATAAGGTTTAAAAATTCAAGTAAAACTTTTATTTTTTTTTATTTTTTACTGTATCACAGCTATAATATTGTTAAATATTAGCAGTAAGGATTCAACAGAATTTACATTTACATTCATAGCTTTCCTGAGTGGGAAATAGGGTATCTAAATTTAAGTGAAGTTAATTTTTTATATTTTGATTATAGATTTTTTACGTTCAGATTGGAAATTTTAGTCCAAACTACCGCAACCTGCATTACTACATAGTGGTGAAACATTTTGAATTACACATTGGTAAACTGCATCCCACATTGTGATGCAATACCGCATACATCAAAGCCTGGTGATGATACTCTGTATTAATTTTGAAATGCGTTCGTCTGAGTGCTGTAGTCATTAAAAAACTTAACATATTAAACAAAAACGTAATTTGAAGAACAAATTGAAAAAACAAAATTTATTTCCTACATTGTTTAAGCCCGAGAAGGAACAGATATTAAGATATTTCATTCAATTAGTTATACATTTAATGTTAAATTTTTCTAACAAATAAGCTAAACCAATTGAACATTAAAATATAAAAATGAAATTCATACAATATAATGCTTTAAACACCTATATACTTAGATTCCGTTCAAATGAAATCGAAATAAATCTTAGGCTTTTTTTAAAGTTTTGTATTTTGCATGTACCTTATCATATTCTGTACAATCGTCATAAACATAATGCAAAATCTGCAGTACAAATATTTACAACTTAAAAATGGAAAAAGTCTAAGATTTATTTCGATTTCATTTGAACGGAATCTAAGTATATAGGTGTTTAAAGCATTATAATGTATGAATTTCATTTTTATATTTTAATGTTCAATTGGTTTAGCTTATTTGTTACAAAAATTTAACATTAAATGTATAACTAATTGAATGAAATATCTTAATATATGTTCCTTCTCGGGCTTAAACAATGTAGGAAATAAATTTTGTTTTTTTAATTTGTTCTTCAAATTGCGTTTTTGTTTAATTATTACTCTCTGCATCCATCAACCATTCACTATTTTCTTTCCTATGTGAGACGGAATTGTAAATATTATGTATGTAAAATATTTTTAAGTATCGATTTGATTGTATCAATACTTATTTATTTCCAGTGTCACTTCTCAATGTTAATTTAACCCTTTCAGGCCCGCATTTTTATTTACAAGAGGAAAAATCTGAATTTTTGAAATTATGGTTGTTTTTAGCTAATATAAATAAATATAATTCAAAAAAATTATTTAACATTTTTTAATAGTTTTTTTAAACGATGCCATTTGGCATCATTGAGACCAAAAGGGGCCTGCACATGAAAAAGCACATGGTACCATTTGGCATCAAAAGAAAAGAAAATATACATTCAATTTTTAATGTGTATTCATTTTTTAATGTCCATTTCATGTATAATTATATATACTGAAGTTCCAGGCTTTTGGCGAGAATAAAGATTTGTTTGATGCGCTAAGGTGGTGGTGGTGTTGTTCATGACAACCAATTATCCACACAAGATATAAATGCCCGAGGGAGGGATGCCCTCAGTGAGGGGTCTTTTTAAGGGAACCTAACTCGTATTTACGCAAGGATACCCATGATTCGATGAAAACCACTGAAAACTCCGAACAATTAAGCCGACGAGCGCGATTGGTTCCGAACCAGCACTCCCCGTGTACGAGCTTTGCCAGCGGAACCTCTCAGCCGCTTGATACATTAAGTTATCTGTAATTTATTCATCACAAAATAATTTAAAGTACTCATAAGGATTAAACTTTCATCAGGAGGCAATGAACAAGTTTCTCTAAATGTCGTGTCTAATGGTTCAATATTCTTATCTCCTAATTGATCTACATTTTCAACTTCAACTTCTAATACTTATTACCTACAGAAATAATAACTGGACAGATTGAATCATTTGTATCCAGATCAATTGGGCATCCACGGAAAACTCCGAACAGTTAGGCCGACGAGTGCGCGAAATCATCTGCATTTGATAAATTGCGTGCACTTTCAGTGTCCTCTTCGTCAAATTTTTCCATTTCTGTATCTGAAAGATCATCATTCCTTAGCAGGGCTTGAAATTCAATTTTTCCTAGGAGGGGAGTCTCCCTACCAACATTTATAAATGGAGGGGAGTTGAGCTATTTGGGAGGGAGAAAAAAAATCTAAAACCCACCGATATTTTACGTGCTATTTAAATATTTACATTTAATTATTTTGTCATGTCTGTATTAATACTGACATGACAAACCGACGTGATGTAAATTCATCAGACAAAGGATAAAACTGTGAATTTTGTCAGTCTGTCGCGAAAAGTAACCGCAAAATTCGCGGGTGTTTCTGAATAATAATAATAATAATAATAAAAAAAAAATCTGAAATTCACAGCAAATTTTCTGAAAGGGGTAGACTGGAAAGGGACTGGGAAATCCTCTCCAGGCGTTAATTATTTTTATTGCAGGTCGAGTACACTCTTTTTTTTTTGGTTCAGTTTGATTTCAGGCTGAGTGTAGATTTCTGTAAATTGGATTTGGGTTAAACCCAATTTCTCAAAAGTTAGTTCAGTATATTATTTTAGGTTAAAAACTATACCTCAAGGATGATTTTGAGTGAAAAAAAAATATCGGAAATTCACATCACATTTTCGGAAATACAGCTTGGGGGGGGGGGGGGAGAGGGGGTGTGTAATTCTGAGTAAAAAAAAATTCTGAAAGTCACAGCAAATTTTCTGAAAGGTTATAACAGGGGGGGGGGGGGGAGAAATGGGAGGGAATCCACTCCTGGCACCAACTATGTTTTTTTTTTTTTCGGATCCTTTTGACGAAATTTGCGGTTTACTCGCAATCTTTTGATGAAATGAACAGTTTTTTGCGATCTTTTGACGAAATTTGCTATGTTTTCGCAATCTTTTGGGGAAATTTGCCGGTTTTTTCGCGATCTTTTGACGAAATTTGTCGATTTTTCACAATCATTTGACGAAATTTGCCATTTTTCCGCGATCCTCTGACGAAATTTGCCGTTTTTTCGCAATTCTTTGACGAAATTGGTTTTTTCGACGAACATTTGTCGAAATTTGCGATATAATTTATGTCCAAATTTACGGATTTATGACAGATTTTTTTTTATTTTTCGGAAAATTCGAAACTGAACCACCCCTGCTATGCCTATAATAATAAATATAGATATTTATGTGTGTGCGTGCTGTTTTCTAAAGAGGTCGTAGAGTTTTTTATCGCGATCCTTTGATGAAATTACCACTTTATTCTGCAGCCCTTTGACGAAATTCGCGTTTTATCCGCAATCTTTTGACTAAATTCGACTTTTTTCGCGTCCTTTTGAAGAAAATCGCGTTTTTTCGAGATATTTTGGCGAAATTTGCGTTTTTTCACGATCCTTTGACGAAATTCGCGCCTTTTTCGCAATTATTTGACGAAGTTCGCGTGTTTTTCGCGATTCTTTGACAAAATTTACGTTTTTTTCGTGATCTTGATGAAAGTCATGTTTTTTCGCGATCATTTGATGAAATGCGCGTCTTTTCACGATCCTTTGTCGAAATTCGCATTTTTTCCTTGACAAAACGCGCATTTTCCCGCGATCCTTTGACAAAATACAAGTTTCTTCACTATCCTTTGATGAAATTCGCGTTTTTTCAGGGGCCTTTTGACTAAATTCGCGTTTATTCCCGATCTTTTGATGAAATTCGCTTTTTTTTTTTCGCAATCTTTTGCCGAAACTCGCGCATTTTATTTCGTTTCTTTGTCGAAATTTATGTTTTTTTGCGATCCTTTGATGAGTTTCGAGTTTGTTTTTTTTTCGCGATCTGACGAAATTCAAGTTTTCCCGCGATCCTTTGACAAAATTTGGGTTTTATTCGCAATCCTTTGCGACGAAATTGTCGATTTTTTCCTCGAAAGATTTACGAAATTGATTTTTTCCGGTGATCGGCGACTATTTGTCGAAATTCGCGATATTTTTCTGTTGAACTGATGACCGATTTTTCATAATTTTCGGAACCTAATGCCTTAAATTTTCGGAAAAGAATCACCTCTGAACTCGCCAATCGATCGCGGACACTTGTCAACCGATCTCGAGAAAGAAATAATGAAATTTGTCTATTGGTCGAATGAAAATTTTGTGACTTTCAACGATCTTTTGCGGTAAAAAAAAACGCAAAATGTGTCAATCGGTCGCGCGAAAATATAAGGAAATCCGCAAGGCATTGATGGGAGTTGATTGCAATTTCAAAATGCAAAATTCTCCCGAAAATGGTGAAATTTTTTGGGCGGGAGCCTCCCGCCCACGATATTCTTTTGGGCAGGATTTCAAAATTTTGGGCGCGAATCCCGCCATCCCGTCCTGAAATCCAAGCCCTGCTTAGTAAACTAGTATGTTGTGGCCATCACAAAACTTTCTTCTATATAAATCACGTCAATTAAATCTTTTAAATTGTAAAAGAAATTACATCAATTTAGATCAAAGTATACTTGAATTTGAAGTTTGATGGAAATTCGTGATTGAGATAGAGCTGTAGCGGAAAATTCTGAAAAATGCAGCATAGCAGCGCCACCTGTTGAGCGATTTGCACCAAAACATAAATAGCACTAACTCATATCCAGGTATACCTGAATCTGAAGTTTGTTGAAAACCCAAGCATTAGTTCTTGAGATAGAGCTATTGCGGAAATCACAAGAAATGAAGCATAGCAGCGCCACCTCTTGAGCGATTTACACCACAAGGTGCAAAACGTCAATTCATGTCAAGCACTAACTGAATCTGAAGTTTAATGAAAATCCATGCATTATTTCTCGAGAATGAGCTATTACGAAAATCGTGTAAATGCAGCATAGCAGCGCTATCTGTTGGGCGATTTGCACCGAAACATTACCAGCACCAATTCATATCAAGGATTAACTGAATCTGAAGTTTGATGAAAATCCGTGCATTAGTTCTTGAGATAGAGCTAGTGCAGAAATCGCGAAAAATGCAGCATAGCAGCGCCACCTGTTGGGCTATTTACACTAAAAACTAATCAGCACCAATTTATATTAGGGACTACTTAAATATAAATTTTTATTAAATTCCGTGCATTAGTTCTTCTGTATCAAACAGTATATAGAGTTTGTCAAAATACATCGAAAAGTCATTTTCGATACAAAATACAAAATACATTAGTTTTAGAACCTAAAATACAAAATAAAATACTTTTCGAATTTAAAAAACCCAAATACAAAATACATGTGTTTTCAAAATACATTGAAAATACAAAATACATTTAAAATTTAGAAAGTTTGTGCATAAAGTTACAGGTCTTCACGGGCCGTGCCTGGCAGGCCAATTTTCATTCACGACACTCTGACCGGGCCGAGTCTGGATTTCACCCTTTCCGGGTCAGGCACGTGTTTTATGTTTTTCTGAAGGCTCGGGACGGGCAGGACGTCGACATCACTTTTTTCGGTCCGGGACTGACTTCTTTTTTCCGGGCCGAATCGGGGCTTAACCTCTTGGGGACGAGCGTCTTTTACAAAATTAATATTTTACCATCGGTTTTTCATAACAGAAATTTTGGCCTAATTGAATCAAGAAAATGTCCTGATTAAATAAGGCAAAATATACAATAAAAAATAACTAGCGGGAATAATCAACGATTCTGAGCACCTTATGCGGCACGTATACCGGTCGCTCATCCTGAAGGGGTTAACTTCATTCTTCATAGAGGTCTGCTCTGTCCAAAATTTTCAAGCTTCGTCCCGACCCAGCCCGTATGAAAATATTTGGCCCGGTCTGGCCTATGCAAAATCAGTAAAATCTGGCACGGCCCAACAGTTTTTTTACAAAATGTATATTTTTAAAAATCACCATTATTCTACAATTAAATTGTTAAATTTATTATTTTTAAAGAATAGTACATATAGTATCTCTAGGCAATAAAGCTAAAGCACAGAAAAAGAACCTGCCTATGACGAATCCTGTCTAAAACATAAAAATGTGTTGATCCATGCAAAATGAATATAATAACACGCGCGAAAAGAACATAATTCATTTACAACAAACCATTTACCTGCTAAGAACGAAACCTGTCTATAACGGATATTTTTTTTCCTGTCGATTCCGTCTTAGAAGATTTTATGCTATAGCATTTTTCATATATTTAAGTCTCCAAGCCATGGAATGTGGATTAGCGATATAAATAATAACTAAGATTTTTCCATACAGATACAGATTAATTTCAAAAATAAATATTGCAGTCCAGCATGCTTGTAAGGTATCGTTACTCCGTTATAGAAGCACCTTATTTGAATGAGAACGTGACGCCAATGTTTTAACATTTGTAGCGTGTAGAGCGACATCTGTATTTTATTTTTCCGAAGTATGATTGTGGTCCCTGGTGTCTACAGTTAGCTGCGTCCGCGAGTGCTTATGCAAATTTTTAGGGCATTTGGCTCAGTCTGCAAGAGTATAAAAGGCGAAGTCCGGATGAGTGATGTCAGTTCCTTGGAGACGGTTTAGACTGGAGGGACAAATACACATAGCGAGTTTTGAAGTCTGAGGGAAAGTGCCGTTGGGTAAGAACTATTTTTAAGTCAAGCTTGGTGAGTTTGCCCTGTTCATGTGAATAAAATATGTTGGCTGCCACGGGCGGCATTTCAGGCTAGCTGGTGTGCATGACCGTTTAGGAAAAATCTGAATCTGCTTCATCAGGCCACTCACCCTATTTTAGTTTCAATAAAAGGATTTTATCCTATAAGGCTTGTGTAATGACTATGACGACACGTGGCGGTACTGCCGGGTCCGTCACATGCTTTCTTAAAAATGAAAAGTATAAACATGAAAATAAAAGCTAAAATAAGTATTTTTTGTTAGAATTCCTCATGCAAGACGATTTTTAACTATATTGGCGTGAAAATTAATATTTTGTAGAAATTCTGTTGGGCCGGGTTAATTAAGGTTTTGTACGAGCTGGGATCGGGCCGAACTTTCAGCTTTTATATTGGGCCGCCGAGCTTGTTCCGAGTTTTTAGCTTTTATACCAGCCTGCGCCATTATTTTTTGGGGGGAACGGGACGGGCTAGAAAGATTTTACTACGGGTTGGGCTCGGGCCGAGACCTGCTATTTCGGGCCGTGCATGTTTGCATACTAATAGTTAGAAAAATATTAGTTTTTTCATTTTAAACAATATAGTGAACTTTCTTCTTAAAATAAGTTACCAAACCATCGGTGTAGTTAGGATATACGGAGTTATACATCGTATACCATCTGGATTATTTTTAAGAAGCTCTGTATACTCTCTGTTTAATCAATAAAGCTATAGCCTCTACCTCTGGTTTCACAGCCTAAAAGAGACTGCTCAGACGAGGATATTAAGAACATAGATCCCATCCCCCCCCCGGGGGGCACCTTTTATTAAGGCTTTAAAAATACAATTTTCAGCTGAAACTGAATCCGCCGGAAACCGTGACTTTTCTTACGATTGCAGCACTGTTTCAAACCCGTCCCGCAAGAGTCAACCAGAACAGGCCTGAACTCGAATTAGGGCCAAACCAACTCGAACCCGCCCCCCAACGAAAAAATTAGCTTCCATCCGACGCAAATGGCACCGCTGGTTGATGTGCGTTCGGATAAAATCTGGTTACTTACCTGGTGCAGAACAGTAATTCACGTTCATTTTACTTAATTCCCTCAGTTATTTAATATCACTCATTTTGACGTGCAATACACGATGATATATTAAAATTTCGTGATGATAGCTTAATTTTTACAAAGGTTAACGCTTATAAAATAAAAATATATATATATTTATAGTATTGTCCTGTGAAGTCGAAGCGTTGTCACCTGCAAACAGAAACCTCTTAAAAAAAAAAAAAAATAAATAAATAAATCCTAGGAATATCATAATATGAGGAAATAACACCAAATAATGTTTTTTCTTTTTTTTTTTCTTTGACTAGTGTGCTTTAGTAATGATCTTTTAGAGTTTAAAAAATTAAAAGTGCCTGTCATCTGTGCATCGCTCTTCGTCGATAAAGTTCCTTCAATCTTGAATAAAATGACTTTAAATTTAACGTATTGAATGTCTCATTCATTTATATTGTAAAACTGTATTTAAACATACACATACTGTATTTGTAATAATAAATATATCAATAAATAGAACTATATTTATGTAATAAATTTCACTCTCCATTTAATAAATATCATGGGTGGGGTGAACATACCTGAACATACAATGAATACAGAGGAGCTATAAAAATGACGTTTCAATCAATGCATAACGGTATAAAACCAAAACTCTTACCTTTAAATGAGTTTTAAAGTTAGTTGTGGCTTCAAAAGTTCCATCTGCAGGAATATTGCTCTGTTCAAAGAACAAAACGTAATTAACAAGAACGAAAAACCATGCACATAAGTTGGATTATGAAGTACTTTTCACAATTAGGTTACCGTTCTGTTAGAATTACGTTATTGTTAGATTACGGATATGTTAAAATTTGGTTTTAGATAGGTTACAGTTAGGTTACGTTACAGTTACGTTACACTTAGGTTACGGTTCCTTTTCAATTACGTTAAGTTTAGATTACGGTTACGTTACTTTTGCAGCGCTTGCGCAGCATACTTGCTAGACAAAGATGCAGGCAGCGGGGCCGGTGTCGGATGTTCGTATTAGACACATTGCACACTCATGACGGCGAAAGGTGGAACTAAAATATGGTGTAGCGAATGCGCAGCACGTTGCCGCAGGACACGTGTCGAAGTTTAGTGTCTCTTTGGAACAGCGTTTGACCGCTGTCAATGTAATGTAGAACTGATTTTGCATATCGTGTGCAACACTCCTGCTGTACAATGCCGCAGACAGCGGAGGCGCTTTCTATCGAGATTTTCACCGTTTTTCGCGTTTCACAGCAATTTATTGACATTTGTAAAAGGAGTTAGAAGTCTAACTTTTCCTCTAATATAGTGAATTTTGATCTTCGTGATTTTTGAAGTTTTTGCGATTGTTACTTGTCTCTGTGATGCGCGGCTATTTACGGCCTAATGTAGTAAAATTCTCTCGTCATTTCAATACAGTTTTATAGGATTTCGTACAGCAATTTTCTAATTTTTCATAACTTTTTCTGATTATTAGAGTTTTTTTCGCTTTTCGCAGATATTTATTAATCAATTTTGTAGCTGAATATTGTAATTTTTGTTCCCTGCATTTCATTTTAGTAGTTTTTCGCAATGCGCTGCGATTTTTCAATATTAGTAAAAGGAATGCGGTTTTAATCTTCTAGTCTAATATAGTATTAGGGTTTCGTTCATCTGACGAAACTCTATTCGTCTCGCTCCTCTGTCTGTCTGTCCGTCCGTCACAGACCCCGTTCTCAGAAACTATACATGTTGGAGACTTGAAATTTTGCATACTTACAGATGAACACCACACATCATACGACAAATCATAAAATTTTGAAAAAGTCGTAGGGGAGAGTTGGGAGGAGTGGGACAGATTTCACAATTTATTTTTTAATTCACTACTTGTGTTTTACCAAGAGTACAGCTTATAAAAATCTAATAGTATGTTACTTAAGCTATGTTTAAAAAATACAAACGCTGTGAAATACAAACAACTGGCTTTTATTTGCACGTTTTAAAATGTTAACATTTTTGTCCCACACCTCCCTCATATGAGGGAGGTATGGGACGCACATGAGGGAGGACTAGGACACTGTTTGATAAAAATTAAATTAACACATATTGTATTTTAATAAGTAAACACTGAAAGCAAAGTAGGACTGGGCTCGGCTGGTACCACAAATTATTTGTGGTTGTGGCAATTTCATTAAGATATCCATTTTCTCTACTTCACTGAAGTCATTTTCTTGTGGGAAATGAAATTTTTCTTTTTCATAATTTTTTAATATGATAAACTCCTTATCACTGTCTATATCCTCAACTCTGCCAATATAATAAACTGTCTTCTTCGTCAAAATTTTAACAATTACAAAGTCATTTATCCTAATTTTGGATCATCAGTTAACCAATCAAATTCTTCAGCAATTTCATTATCATTGTGAGTAATCAAATCAAAAGTCTTCATCTGTAGAGTCATGCAACAAAAATTTCCCATCAATGGAATCATCAGATAATTCATTCGCTTTTTTCTGTTTCTTCCTTTTCACCTTAAAGAGTTTTCTTTTTACACAATCTCTTCTGCTTTTTATCAGCGGCTATTTTTTCAATTTCTTCTTTTTCTGGTGTGTCAGTGATGATTTTTTATCTTTCCTTTTTTCTGTCGTTCTTTATAGTTTTTGTGGAAATGCTTTGGGATAAGAGTACATATCGGAAGGACTCAAAGGTGTTTGAGAACATGTCCCATCCCTCCCCAGGGGCGTAGCTACAGTGGAGCAGTTGGAGCAAATTGCTCCAGGCGCACGAATTCTAAGGGCGCAAAATTAGGAAAAGCGAAATAAAGATTTCTTAAAATATTTGTATATTTTTTCATTATTAATCAGACGTTATAGATGAATCTTGTTACAAACAGCGTATTTCTATGATATTTTACCTTGTGTTTAACATCAACTTTTTCGATTTAAAACATGTTTTCATACGTAGTTGAAAGAAATGACTTCTATTCATCAAGTTTTAATTTTAATTCATACCATATTGCAGCCTCGAGTAACTTCTCCAATACCGTTTCAGCATGCCTGACTTTTTTCTGTAACTTTTCCGTATACGACTGCTGAGGATTTTCAGATCTTAAAGTAATCAAAACTTATTTAACAGCGCTTATTCAACTTATTTAACATCGGCCACTTTACTGGAAACTACTATTTCCAAACAGTAATCTTTTTGGTACATTTCTATTAGAAATGTTTTAGACATTTATCATGATGATTACTGTACGGAAATAATGGCAGCCAAAGAATTCACCGCTGAGAAACCTATATGTACGATGTAACAGTAGTAATTTACGAAAATTATTTTACGATTTGGGAAAAAATATAGCGTGACAAGTTGAAGAAAATTATTGACCATTTTACAAACGAAAGCCAATAAATAAAAATTTTGAAGGATTTTTGTTTGTTTTGTGGAAAATAAATATGCATCAATACAGATTACAAAACAGTAATAAGAGCCGGATTTAAACATATTCTACAAAATTTAGAAGGGGGGGGGGTGGGGGGGAAACAGCATCTTAAATTTTGTGCGTATTGTTTTTGAGATTTTGAAAATATTGCAAATGTCAAATGCAGAATCGATAAGCTTCAAAAAAAGAGAAAAGTTAAGTACCAAATTAAGTGTTTCTTAGAGCCTGAGAGCCTATACAAAATTACACCACTTTTTCTAACAGTAATTTTCCACATTAAACCTTATTTAGTCGCAGAATTTTAGGATTAAATAAGGCAAAACATATTTTTTGAACATAGTAATGTGAGTTTGCTTAGGCCATAATCAGGCTGTACCTACTCCCTCGACACACACGCACATTCTACCACCATCTGATAGCACATATTAGTAGTCCTTGAATTTTCGATTAAAAAAAAGGGAAGAAAATGTTTGGAGTTACTCCATTCAACTTTCTGAACAGTTTACAGAAATATTGTTTGTTCAAAACAGTATAAGAATGAATAAAAACTTAGTTCCTAATTTTATACAGAGGCGAAATATTTCCATTAGTGATAAAGACGTCGTGTTTTAAAGAAAACGTGAACTTTCATTCATAAAGCTTAAACATTTTTCTAAAGACATAATTTTCAATAAATTTTCATTCCGCCAATGCCGAAACAAGGCCTATAAACAACAATAATATAAAAAAAATAGAATTTTACTAAATTAAGTCACATTCTGGCAGGCTCAGACTGGCCCGCCGGGCAACCGACCTGCTGGTCGGTGCGCCCTAAACCAGGTAAAGCCGCTCTCTCCATCAGCTCAAACTAATAGTTTTAAAATTTGCTATAAGCATTAGATATGAAAAATCTTAAATTATTTAATATTTTTTTAAATCATTTTTTTGAAGCATTTTTTATTAATGATTTTTATTTCTCTTTGCAAGGCAGAAGAATTGATTTTTTTCTTGAAAGTTTCTTTGCTTCAAACGACCATTTAAATCTTTTAAACACTAACGTATATATTCTGAATTTTTTCTCTTTTCTATGACCAGTTTGGACATAGTCTGCCCCAAGAATTTTCAGTCTGTCTTGTACCAAAGAGCGTGTCCTCTCTTTATATACATATACGCATTTTATTTTATTTAGTTATTTGTAAAATCCTTTATTAAGTGTTTGTTTGAAATGTGTATAGGCTTCGTGTATTCGTACAATGCTGTGATTGTAATTTCCTCTATAATAAATTTTATTATATTGATTTTTGCGCTTTGTACAAAAATATTTACAAAGAATATTTTCAGCAAAGAAAATGTAAGTCAAACATTCTTTTTTATAAAAAATTACATTTTAATATGAAAACGGGCCTTTTTAGGTGCATTCGTAATTATATAAATACATAGCACCTATAGTCGTCTGTCTGTCAGTCCGTCTGTCCGCATATAATAAAGCAAAAACTACCACCCGAACGGTCTGAAATTTTGAATATATAATTGTTGCAAAATTGTGTCGAGCCATTTCAAATTTTATGAAAATCGGATGTATACTTTAATGACAGGGACAGTCAAAAGTTTTCCGTTACATGACGGTCAGTGGGAAAAAAAGTATTTCAAATGCATTTTAATGATGTTACAGCCTTTCGAACAGAATGAAATGGATATGCACTTATTGAAGTGCACTAAAATATACATTCAGTACAATATGTGATGTAAAAAATATTTATAAAACTAGTTATAGTACGAAAGCACCTCTTTTGCCAAGTTTGACGAGCAATTTCCAACTTGTTCAATATTGTCTATAAATGTGATAATCAGAACGGCGACGGTCAGCAATTTTGTATATAAATTAGAGCAGGACTGTTTTTTTAACCGATTTTTGGAGCGCGTATTTCACACAAATTCGTGTTAAAGATATATGACAAGACGTTTTTCTCCCTTCGTTGACTGGCTTTTCTGCTTTCGTCTGGAAATTCCATTGAAAATGCCAACTTTGACAGTGTTTTCTGTAAGATCTATTGTTTTTACAAAAAATACGGAAAACATCTTTCGATTACTGAATACTATGAATAACAACATCTGCTAGTTTCATGCGTTCTAGAGCAAAAATTAATGAAAACGTATGTCCTAAAGTTGCTCCTTTGGATTTAAGAACAGCCTTAAGAAATAAAATCCTAGAAATTTCAAGTTCATTTAAGAATATTGTCACGGGCCTGAGCAACACCGGGTGGGTCAGCTAGTCTATACTAATAAAAGAAAGTTTCGCTCTGTGTGTGGTGGCTAACGAAATCTATTGCACGTAGAAGTCTGAAAATTTGGGTGAGGGTAGTAATTTTGGGTGAGGCGCCTGAAGCTCAGATTTTTAATTGTTTATGACCGGTCCTCCAGAGCCCCTTTCAGTTTTTATACCCTGAATTGCTCATAACTTGCCCCGATCTTCTTTCTTTTGGGGGCCCTTTACCCATTTAGTTATTCTCCGTTTCTACATTCCAGTTAAGACACTGGGCCCCTTTAAATTTTTGTGCGCCATGCATTTTTCACCCCCTAATATTGTCAACCTCTCAAAATATAACTTTAAAATTGAGAGTTGGTCTCCTCTCCCCAGGCCAGCATCCTCATACTTTTATTGGGCACCTAGTGCCCTTTTTAAAGAATTTTCCCCACTTTTTTTTCGCGCTTCTTTAAAATTTTATTCGAATGATTAATACATACCCCATGCTTAATTTCGACTTATTGAGATATAAAGCGCCAAGTGCTAGAACCTTTTAACATGTTTTCACCTTAAGGCCCTGCTCTCAACTATCATTTGGCCCCTTTTGGACCTCCAATTATATCTCCCTTAAAAATGGTCCGATTCACTAACTTTTTTTGTAACAACATCTTAGGAAATCCAGCTACTACACGAACGACAAAAAATTTTTTTACACTTCAGCTACCACAAAATTTGAATATTAATCGCCTTCTTGGGGCCCTTGGTGCAGCTTCTTTAAAAATGATCCGATTATCTTGCAATTTTCTTGACGTTGTTCTAGCGTCCTTTGACTACTATATAAAATACTAAAAAAATTTCCTTTTGCCCAGTAACATTCCAGTTGTGACCTTGGACCCCTGGGGCTTGGTGCAGAGCCACTTGAAGTTTTTGTGTTCCTAAAGTTCCTAAATTGTTAATAAATTGCCTCCTTTTAATCCGATCTTCGTTTTAGGAGCTCTTTTTTCATTTAGTTTTTTCTTACTCTTCTACATTTCAGTTAAGACACTGGCCCCCTAGGGTAACCTTTTGTGCGCCATGCTTTTTTTACCCCCTAATTGTGTCACACTCTCATTGCATAACTTCAGAATTGAGTCTTGGACTTCTCTCCCCGAGAAAACACCTTCATATTTTTATTGGGACCCTAGGGCCCTTTAAGCACTTCTTTGAAAAAAATTTCTAATGATTAGTACTTGATTAGTATAATTTCGACTAACTGAAAATCTAAAGCGCTAAGTACTAGGACATTTTAACATGTTTTCACCTTAGGTTTTGCTCTCAATTATCAGTTGGCCCTTTTTGGTCCCCCTATTATAGCTCCCTTAAAAATGGTCCGATTCACTAAGATTTTTTTCCTAACAAATTCTTACGTCCCCCAGCTACTACATGAATAAGAAAAAAATTACTCGCACTTCAGCTACCACCAATTTTGAATATTAATCGTCTTCTTAGGCTCCTTGATGCAGTTTCTTTAAAAATTATCTGATTGTCTTGCAATTTTCTTTAGCATAGTTCGAGGTAGATGTCTGCACGGGCCCGGCCCAATTCAAAAATTAAAAGTTCGGCCCGGGCCCGGTCCGGCAAAAAATTAAAAGATCGGCCCGAGCCCGGCCGGGAAAAAAGTTAAAATCTCGGCCCGAACCCGGCCCGGCCCGAATGAATTTCTACAAAATATTGATTTTTACGTCGAATTGGTTAAAAATTTGTCTCGTACGAGGAGTTCTGACCAAAAATATTTATCTTAACTTTTTTTTTTTCTTATGTGTATAATCTTTATTTTTGTAGAAGTGCCACAGGCTGCGATATTTATTTATTTTTTTTTTTTTTTTTGATGAATCTCTATTTCTTGTATGTAAATGTTTCAGTTATCATTAATATATTCATTCGATGCTGGATTTAATTAAGTGTCTGTGTTTGCCCCATGTTGGTGGCTCACGGAAAATATTCCATCTTGTGCTGCGTTTGTAGCCTTGCCAACTTGTAATAGTGAGAAGTTCCAGGCTGGGTATCGTTCCATGTGGTTTAGCGGTAGAACGTCAGTGCGCTATACTGATGACCCGGGTTCGATTCCCGGCATGGAATCTTTTTCATTAAGTTGGTCTTTGCGCCTTTTAAGCAAAAATAATTTGAAATTTGTTTTTCATTTGAAATATTGTATTCAAGGCGAATGTTTCTCTCTGGAAAAATTTCCAAATATTAATATAGATTCATTCGATGCTGGATTTAATTAAGTGTCCGTGTTTGCCCCATGTTGGTGGCTCACGGAAAATATTCCATCTTGTGCTGCGTTTGTAGCCTTGCCAACTTGTAATAGTGAGAAGTTCCAGGCTGGGTATCGTTCCATGTGGTTTAGCGGTAGAACGTCAGTGCGCTATACTGATGACCCGGGTTCGATTCCCGGCATGGAATCTTTTTCACTAAGTTGGTCTTTGCCCCTTTTAAGCAAAAATAATTTGAAATTTGTTTTTCATTTGAAATATTAATATTGTTAATCCATATTCCATGTATAGAAGTGTTAAAAATCTGAAAAATGCTATACAGTAAAATCTTCTAAGGCGGAATTGCATAGAAAAGGGGAAAAAAATGTGTTATAGACAAGTTGCCTTCTTAGAAAGTGTAAATGTATTATATATTCTTTTCTTACTTATTAGTATATTCATTTTGCATGGATCAACACGTTTTTCAGTTTAAAAGAGGGTTCCGTCATAGGCAGGTTTCTTTTTCACACATTTTACTATATTTTAATTTAGCTATATTTTAAATACGCGTAGAAATCTACTATTCTTTAAAAATAAATTTTAATGTTTAAATGTAGAATAATGGCGATTCAAAAATGTATGCATTTTTTGCAAAACTTTTTGGGCCAGGCCTAATTTAACTGACTTTTAAATGGACCACGCCAAGCTGAGACAATGATTTGCATACGGGCTGGCTCAAAACTAGGACTGAAAATTTTGGGCCGTGAAGACTAGGAATGAAATTAGGCCCGGCTCTGTACATAAAAAGTAAGTTAGGCCCGGCCCGAGAGCCGTGAATGAAAATCGACCCGAGCCCGGCCCGCGCAGATCTCTAGTTCGAGGGTCCTCCGGCTACTTATAAATGACTAAAATATTTTCTTATACCCCAGCTAACCTTTTTCGAATATTAATCTTCTTTTTCGGCATCAACTTACGTTTACTCACTGCAGCCGTGAATTAAATATCGCGTTAATGTTAAAGGTAATTTGTTAAATTTACAGGGGGTGGGGGCCACAAACACCTTCCACTGCTTGGGGGCGCATTCTTTCCTCGGGTTCTTAGGGGCTCGATTTCAACGGGAATTAGTTCATTCAACCTACATTACGATTCAGCTGCTTTCTGTATTATAAAGTATGTCTTAGACTTCTGTTACCACCATTTTGAACATTAACGGCGCATTCTTTTCTCGGTTGTTATGGGCCCTATTTCAACGGAAATTGGTCCATTCAACTTATCTTACGACTGTTTTAAAGATTATAGATTCACCGCCAGGATTCGCATTCTTATCTCGGGTTCTATGAGCTCGATTACTACGGGGTTTGACTCATTCAACTTGTTTTTCGATTGTCTCCGGCGCGTACAGAACACTCCTGGTATAAAGAAAGGGATGTTTACAAACAAACTCTTCTGTCAATCAATCTACCACTACGCTTTTATCATAGCGATGATTGCAGGAATCAACTTGGCGACGTAGGGCAATCATATCATAGATCTGTTAAATCAGTCTGTTAAAGACCAATCAAATTCTCAGAGTTCATGTGTATTGTAGGAACCATAATGAATGAACAGGTTTTTCTTGCTGACCAACAGTGATGTCAGCTGCCTTTTCCTTATACACTGCCTTTGGTAGCGGAGACCCAGGCTACAGGTTAGTTCAGAAAGAGGCTTGTCGGGAACACACTAGACACTACCGAAGGCAGTGGACCACCCCTAAGACCGGGTTCATTTGAACTAATTTCGGAATATATAAAATCATACAAACTTGAGTTTTGTTTACGTTATTATAACGGCCCCGGGCAACGCCGGGCGGGTCAGCTAGTTACACACACATATATATATATGTGTGTAACTTCAAATCAAAATTACGCAGAACTTTTTTGAGTGACAAGAAGGCGCCAAACTTTACTTGCTCCAGGGCGCTGAATATGTAGCTACGCCACTGTCCCTCCCTCATTGATGCTGTCCCATTCCTCCCTCTGCTGAATATTTTTTTAAAAGTCTTATCATATATATCATGCTACATTTATGCTTTATTTGGCTGCTAGTTTACAAACACTATATCTTTAAATTTATTATACAATTATAATATTTTTATTTTAAATATAATATAATTGAAAAAAATCATTGAAAGAATAAGAATTTGTACTTACTTCTGAGGTATGAAAATAAAATTTTCCCTTTTAAATACAAACAATAATACAGCTGGTGTAACAATTGGAATCAAACATGAGGCTATAGATGTTTTATCTAGTGGACAAACTAGAACTTAATTCTAACAGTTATTTTGGACATAAATGCTGCTGTCCCACTCCTCCCACTGTCCCATTCCTCCCAACTCTCCTCTACATTTAACCCTTTGGGCTCCCACATGTGTATTTTAAACAATTCTTTCTATGCGAGTCCCTAATTAGATTGCATGCGTGAAATTTTGGTACTTATAGATGGACACCTCAGATCAAACGACAAATCATAAAATTTTGAAAAAGTCGTACATTTAACCCTTTGGGCTCCCACATGTATATTTTAAACAATTCTTTCTATGTGAGCCTCTAATTAGGTTGGAGGCGTGAAATTTTGCATACTTATAGCTGAATACCTCACATCAAACGATAAATCATAAAATTTTGAAAAAGTCGTACATTTAACCCTTTGGGCTCCCACATGTGTATTTTAAACAATTCTTTCTAAGTGAACCCACTTGGGTTTTTTCATGTGGGCTTGAAAAGTTCCGCTTATAAAAGTAATCTTGTTTTACACATTTGGCATCTAACCTTAAATTTTTAACACCATTATCAATAGAAATCATTTAAAAAAAAATTCCCGCCTAATACAGTGCAACTGTAGTATCCCAATTAATTAATTCACTTGACATATTACCAGCAGGAGCTGAGCCGTTCTTTCACGAGTCTTCAAAATAACTAACTGCAACATATTTCTATCGTATTTAAAAAAATAGAATACACAGCAAAACTCTAAATGATTCTTCCTGTTTATCACACAGTAGTTTTTGTCATTCTCATAGCAACGTTAGAACTATAAAAACTAGAACGTTAGAATTGTAACCATTCAGCAAAAATGCTTCAGCAGAGCAGATGCATTCATTATAATCCTATGACGAAACAAAACAGTCTGGCGCGTATTTTGCTTTTGTGAATCGTAGATTTGCGGTTTAAAAAAAGCAGCTTGAAATCGACAGAAATGTATTTTGAGTATTTTCAAAATACAAAATACTTGGAAAAATCATTTCAAAATACATTACCAAAATACTTTCCTTTAGTCAGCTTAAAATACAAAATACAAATGTATTTTGAAAATGTATTTCAAATACAGGTATTTTCGATACTGCCCAACTCTGGTTCTTGAGATAGAGCGCCCACAAAATTTGTGTCACATACACACAGACAGACAGACTCACAGACAGGCATTTTGTAAAAACAAGTTTTTTGGAATCTGACCTCTAAAACGTGTAAATCCGTCGAAAACCGGAAGTCGAAAATTTTTACGAACCCAATACTTTCTTCTTGTAAAGATAGAAGAAAGTAATAAATGGTTCTTTCTATTGATACAAACTCTTTTTTTAGGGTTTCGTTCATCTGACGAAACCCTATTCGTCTCGCTCCTTTGTCTGTCTGTCCGTCACAGAGCCCGTTCTCAGAAACTATACATGTTGGAGACTTGAAATTTTGCATACTTATAGATGAACACCACACATCAAACAACAAATCATAAAATTTTGAAAAAGTTGGTAATTAATCTAATTACGGGCTAATTAAATTCTAAAATTAACCAATCAACCTTTTGAATGCAGGTGCGAACACACGTTATCGAAATCCTCCTCAGTTTCTCCTAAGGGTTGCCAGTAAATTCGGCGGATGCTCCGTCAAATCAGCCGGTGCAGGGTTACCACGGAGTAATTTAAGCAATAACTGAAGTGGACCTTTAAAAAGCAAAATCGGATCTGCCGAAGTATCGGTCGTACAAATTCGTAACAGGTGTAGAAATACGCGGAAAAAATTCTACTTTATTTTGGTATAAATTTCAAATTTCTGCGTAGGATAGAACGCAAAAAATCCACTAAAAATCGATCGATAAAAATTTAATTTCTGTGTTTGGAAAGACAATGAAAACAGATTTCCATTCACCGGAAGGCAGCTGTCGTCGTCGTCTCTCAGACATATCGGCGCGGGAGAAATTTAAGGGGAGGAAAGTCTAATATGAAATTTAAACTTTTTAAATGTTAAATTTTTCGATTAAATTTTTTGACATCCGGGCTGGAAATTTCTCGCAGATTTCATACATACCCGGTTCGAAGAGATAGCTTCATTACGAGCTGAGATATTAATTATTATTTTATTAATTCCTTTTATTTCCATCAAATGCCAGATTAAGATGGAGGTACGTGCTTTTTTAACGGAGATTTCATTTAAATTAGGAAATCTAACAATTTGCGTGGGGTGTTTCGACGTCGCTCTATAAGATAAGTATTAATAATTCAATATGAAAAAGTTTATAGGTTTATAAGTGTTCATCCCACTATTTCCGAATAGCAATTTCAGGAAATATCTTAAATTATTGGTTAAGACCGCCACTCGATGTGTTCGAAACTTTAAGATACTTTATAACACATAAGAAAAAGTGTAAAAAAGAATGGAGTGTGATATTTCGAGGAGTGGAGGGGGGGGGGGGGGAGGGCTAGATTTATTTATTAAATCTTAGCGGTTGTTATCGCAGAAAATGTTTTAAATTCTTGGTTAAGACCGCACCGCTACCCTCCCGACCATGTATCTACGGAGAGATTGCGCAAAGGAGTTTCGTTCAGATATGCTTTTGTTAAGAATAGAGTGCGCTCCCTGGTGGTGGAATGCGGAACTAACGTAATGCGATTTTGTTAGAATTAGGAAATATAACATTGCGATCCGTTTGCAACTTTAAGATACTTCATGACACATAATAAAAAGCTTATAAAATAATGGTGCATGCAATTTCCTGTTAAGGGAGGGCGGGGGAGAGGCGCTGGATTTCTTTTTTAAAAATTAGCGTTTACGACCTTTTTAGATGTCATTTTTTGAGGACTATGATATATTCAGACACGTGCTGCTTATGAAATTTAAAAATATCAAAATTTTAGTTACCACTGTTTCCGAATAATACTTTCAGCAAATTTCTTAATTTCTCGCTTAATCCCGCCACCAACTCGAGTAACACATCCACTGATAGGTTGTTTAACAGAGTTTCGATCTGATACACTTTTGTTATGAATAGTGTGCGCTCCCTGGTGGTGGAATTTGCAACTAACATAACGCACTTTTGTTAAAATTATGAAATCTAACAAGTCGATCTGCTGGAAACTTTGACATAGTTCATAACACATAATAAAAAGGCTTATAAAAGAATGTCCCGTGCAATTTCCTGGGGCGCCTACCTATCTCGGGTGCTATAGACCCGATCCCTTCGACTAATATACCTAGGGATAGGTTGTAAAACGGAGTTTCCTTTGGATAGAGGTTTGTGTGGAATAGAATGCGCCCGCAATTGCGAAATGTGGAACTACACAACAGATTAACAGATTTCGCAAAAGGATAAAGTGTTTTAAAGGAATATTAAACGAAACCCTCTGTGCGATCTGTGATCACACTTACCCACTTGTTTACTTTCTTCTATCTTTACAAGAAGAAAGTATTGGATTCGTAAAAATTTTCGACGGATTTACACGTTTTAGAGGGCAGATATTCCAAAAAACATGTTTTTACAAAATGTCTGTCTGTGAGTCTGTATGCGACACATACTTTGTAAGCATTCTATCTCAAGAACTAATGCACGGAATTTAATAAAAATTTATATTCAAGTAATCCCTAGTATAAATTGGTGCTGATTAGTTTTTGGTGTAAATCGCCCAACAGGTGGCGCTGCTATGCTTCATTTTTCGCGATTTCTGCAATAGCTCTATCTCAAGAACTAATGCACGGATTTTCATCAATCTTCACATTCAGTTATCTATTATCTATTATATATATAAAATCCAAACGGAAATTTCGTTCCGAACGACTACACGGAAAAAACTGTTTTGTTGAAAGAACTAAATTTTAGTTAATATAGCTCCAACCAAATAGTTTGGTTAAAATGAGCAAATTTTGGTTAGATTAGCCAAATGATTTTGTCAATTTAACAAATTATTTAGTTAGTCCAATCAAAATTTGGTCATTTCAAACAAAATATTTGGTTGGAGCTATATTAACCAAAATTTAGTTGTTTCAACAAAACTGTTTTTTCCGTGTAGATTTCGAGTTCTACTGCATGGAACTTATACCGTTACGGAACTTATACCGTTAGATAGGTATCGTTTCAGGGAAGGTTTTAAGCTATAACACATTATTCTACCTAGATTAGTTATAGAATTATGACGGAAAGTTCTCTTATTTTGGACGATAAGGTTTACCATTTTATTTCTTGGCGAAATTTATCGTTGATAAAAAAAATTGAAACAGCTATTACACCTCGAAACATAAAAGAAAAAACTGTTAGTAATTTTAATTTTAAAAAAAATAAGGAAGAAAAAAAGAAAAAAATCCGTTTTAATGAGTGATAATATTAAAAAACGAAAATATTTAATTTAAACATGAAAGGGAATGTTTGTAATGCCTAAAAAATTACTCAGTTAAAATATTGCAATTGAAATAAGATTTGGCTCTTTATCTTTTGCGTCAGGTTAAGAAAAATGCATCTGAAAAATTGATAGGATGATATTAAGGAAGTTTCGATAAGTGCATGCTCAGAAATATTTGAAAAAAATATATAATATTCTTCTCATTAGGAATATATTGAATATTCTTCTCGTGACATTTATGTTTATAAAAAAAATCCGCAGAACCTCGATTTAGCGTTTGTAAAAAAATAATGAAAATTTAATTTTTTTGGCGATTTAATGCTGGTTGGCGGAATACAACTTTTCCTTCTCTATTTTCTTTATTACCTTTCTTTAACTAAAAGGGTTTCTCGTCGATATCTCCTTAACCTTAGAAAAAGGTTACTTGTTTATTTAATGAAATAAAACTTGAGATGCTAAAACACTGCTAAGACACACTCTTAAAAATAAGAACTGCTGGCTTGACGAACACTTGTTTATTAACAGGACAAACAACACACACACAACGAATATTATAACATTAACTTTTGGATATTTTAACTATTTCACAAAGACATTAAGATGCCGATGTTATCAAAGAACAATCAGGGCGACACACCACTGATTTTCACTCCATCTTCTCACTGCACGATCAGGGGCGGATCCAGAGAATCGTTTTGGGAGGGGGGGGGGGCGATACCGAGTGACATATAATCAACGTAATCATTTCTGTTGCTCAAATCCTTCCATGCAGTTAATTATTAAATGAATATAAAATTAATGCGATTTAAAAATATTACAGACTCTCGATTATCCGACATCCGATTAACCGAAACACTCGGTTATCCAGCACTCTTATTTTATAATCCGCCCTCTCCTCAAAATATCGTTTATTGTTACTTATTAGGTCGTAAAATTAAAAACGTTATAACAGAATTTATTTATTAAATGTCTTTTTTTTTTCTTTTTCTGTTTACTCTTATACTATGGTAATTATTTATCTTATTTTTTGTTCTTTTAGTTATGGTGAACAACGTTAATAACACAACCCTGCGATGATTATCTTTTTTTACTTTTGATAATTGATTTTGATGTAAGACTTTTTAAAAATTTGCGATTTATGGAAAATCCTAACGTGATGACATGGTAAAAAATGAAGATCATTTTTGGATTCAGCACTAAAAAATACATAAGAACCGATTATCGAAAGCTGAAAAACATAACCATCACATCCATTTTTTAATATCAGATTTCTGAAAGAGGATAATCTCTGAAAAAGGATCCCCTTCAGAAATCTGACGGACCTTTAACATCCTAGAAAGTCAAAATGTGTCATGTAAGTGGTGTGTATACCTCTTCACTGGCGCGGATCCAAGGGGGGAGATTCCCCCCCCCCTTTGGATAAAAAAATATAAATCCACCGATTATCGCGAATTTCGACAAATGGTCGCCGAAAGAAATGAATTTCGTCAATCGTTCGCAAGTCCAAAAATCGCGCAAAAAACGCGAATTTCGTCAAAGGATCACGCAAAAAACGCGAATTTCGTCAAAGGATCGAGCATAAACGTGAATTTCATTAAAGAAGCGCGGAAAAAACGTGAATTTCGCCAAAAAATCGGACATTTCATCAAAGGACCACAAAAAAACGGGAATTTCGTAAAGGACCACGAAAAAAAAACGCGAATTTCGTCAAAGGCTCGCAGAAAAAACGCGAATTTCGCGAAAGAATCCCACAAAAAATGCGAATTTAGTCAAAGAATCGCGAAAAAAATACGCAAATTTCGTCATAGGTCCGCGGAAAAAACGCACAAGTAGCACCAGGAGGAGATTCCCCTAGGCGCGCATCCACGGGGGGGGGGGGGATCGATAGGGGCGGTCGCTCCCCAAAGATATAAATCCAATGTTTTTATCGGCAGTTTTCGCGGAACAGACAGACAAGCAAACGAAAATACTTTTCAGGTGTCAATGGTAAACCTCACTGACGTTTCGGCAGTTAGTGAACAAAATAGGATTATATCCTGTCAAAAGGCATATGGCGCCATAATTTTTGACACTAATGAGTTGAGGTTGGGACGATGCCATTTCGTGTACCTTTTGTTGAATCTCTACAACAGAAATTGACAACGTTATGCGGATCCCTTTAAAGTGTTGAAACTTTTTCGTTCTTTCAAAGAAGCTGCAATTCTAATTTCTGTATAACGATATTTTTGAGGAGTGCTTTATTGTTTGAGAAAAGAATGGGATTCATAGCAATGTCCAAAGAAAGAAAGAAACAAAAAAAGAAACGTCCTTTGAAAAATTCAAGCATCTTAATGTTTTCTCAAGAAAACCAATAATGTGTTAAAAATATACTGTTATTTCCACCCACATTGGTGAATTTCAAGGGTATTTCATGAATGAAAAAAAAAGGATTATGTCTTAATCCTAGTCAGTTAAAAGCTAAAAGGAGTATGGCGTGTTGATTTCTTAAAAACCAACTAGGTAATTTAAATTAAAATAATAAAACTTTGTAAAAAATCACCATAAAATAAAAGCAAAACATAGGACGCGTTTCGAGCTAAAAATATAACAGCTCGTCATCATCTACAGTAAACACGTGTCCGTAAGCAGACAAGGTCAAAAATGAACTGAAAGGGAGAGAATGTTGCAAAGAATGCGACAGATGGCGCTAGCTGAAAGGGGTATAATAAATGAAAATAATAACACACAGAAGAGAAAAGTATTGCCAAAAAATAGAAGAGAAATTGATAGGAAAAATGGAAATAAAAGAAATAAACAAAATTAAAATAAAATAAAAGAAGTAAATCAAAATGTAAATAATAATAATAAATAAAGAAATGTAAAAGAATAAAACAAGAAAAAACCAAAAGATCCTTTTTTTTTACAAAATAAAAAGAAAAGAAACAAGAGAAGAGGGAAAAGAATTACAAAAGTAATTTCCACGCTGGAGACAGGAAAGGAGATGATGAGAGAATGCATATAAATTATCACATAAAAGAGGAGACAGTGGATTACCCATAACCAAACCCTCAGTTTGAGAATAGAAAGAATTATTAAACTGAAAAACAGTTTGCCTGACACAAATACTAACTAAATGCAGGATTTCATCAATCTCCATGGAAGAGTAATGAAATTCGCGCAACCTTCTTTCCAAACAATCAATTGCCCCTTGAACAGGCAGGTTAGTGAAAAGGGAATCACATCTAAGGAAACCATTAGATCCAAAAGTCAAAAGAGTTTTTCACAGTGTGAAAGTTAGTGGAAGATAAAGGAGCGAGTAACTTAGAAAGGAACTTGGCAAGTTTATAAGAAGCAGCACCAATATTGGAAACGATAGGGCGAAAGGAAAGAGTAGTTTTATGGACCTTAGGAAGAGCATAATAGAAACCAGCACAATTAGCGGTAGAAGGGGTGACCAAACGTTTGGTGTTATCATTAAGAAAGACAAAATTTTTAATGACATGCTTGATATCAGATAAATGCTTAGTAGAAGGATCCTTCTTTAATTTGAAATATGGACCAGAGTTTAACATAGATTCAATGCGGGAAATATAATCAGATTTATTGAGAAGAACTGTTTGACCGCCTTTATCAGCCTTAGTAATAAGAAGGTTAGGAACGGAATTAAGTTCCTCATGCTTTTTCAAATCATCCTCCTCAACAAAAAGTGTCGTCCTTTTATATTTTTGTTTTTAGGGCGTTACGCATTTGTTCTGACTCTTCTACTCTGAATAATGAAGTTAATTATCTCAAATCTCTTGCCCTTGCTCGTGGTTATAATCCCTCTTTGATTGATAAAGCTTTGTATAAATTTAATAAGCCTAAACGTCCTTTTTCTGATTCAAATAATCCTCCTAATTTTAACTCTAAAATAGTTCTGCCCTTTTATTCTCTTCTCTGTTTTAAAATTGCTAAAATCCTTTCTCGTTTTAATTTTAAAGTTATCTTCAAACCTATGAATAAAATTAAATTCTCTTCTCTAAAAGATCCTATTCCTATTGAGAACCGGTGGGGTGTTTATTTTATTCCTTGCTCTTGCAATTTAGGTTATATTGGTCAAACAAAAAGAGCTTTAAAATTCAGATTAGGCGAGCATCAGAGGTATATTGCAAATCAAGAAATCTCTAAATCTTCGATTACTTCTCACTGTTGGTCTTCCAGTCATTGTTTGAATTTCTCCATGGCCAAAATTATTTCTTCCCCTGCCTCTCCCTCTCACTTTGATTTTCATGAAGCATATTTTATTTCTAAAAATTCTGCTAATCTTGTAAATGATCTCCCATCATCTCCTTTCCTATCTCCAGCGTGGAAATTACTTTTGTAATTCTTTTCCCTCTTCTCTTGTTTCTTTTCTTTTTATTTTGCAAAAAAAGGGGGATCTTTTGGTTTTTTCTTGTTTTATTCTTTTATATTTCTTTCTTTATTATTATTATTTATATTTTTTAATTTATTTTATTTTATTTTATTTTTATTTTATTTATTTCTTTTATTTCCATTTTTCTCCTATCAATTTCTCTTCTATTTTTTGGCAACACTTTTCTCTTCTGTATGTGCCCCTTTCAGCTAGCGCCATCTGTCGCATTCTTTGCAACATTCTCTCCCTTTCAGTTCATTTTTAACCTTGTCCGCTTACGGACACGTGTTTACTGTAGCTGATGACGAGCTGTTATATTTTTAGCTCGAAACGCGTCCTATGTTTTGCTTTTACTTTATGGTGATTTTTTACGAAGTTTTGTTATTTTAATTGCTTCATATCGCTAGTTTTCGGTGCTGTTTCGCTATCAACTTGGTAATTTGTTCTTCCCTTCTTTGCCCCGATCTAACCCCACCTCCGGTAGATGAGCGCCTAGGGGAATCTCCTCCCAATGCTAATTGTGCGTTAATTTTGGCGACCCTTTAACGAAATTCGCATTTTTTCAGCGATTCTTTCGCGAAATTCGCGCATTTTTTTTTCGCAATTCTTTGAAGAAATTCGCACTTTTTTAGAGATCTGTTGACGAAATTAGCGTTTTTTGAGTGATTCTTTCGCGAAATTAGTGCTTTTTACGCAATTCTTTGACGAAATTCACGATTTTTCGCAATCCTTTGACGAAATTGGCGTTTTGTGCGCGATCCTTTGATGAAATTTGCGTTCCTTTTGCGATCCTTTGACCTGCGAACGATTGACGAAATTGATTTTTTTTCGGCGACCATTTGTCGAAATTCGCGACAATCGGTGGATTTTTGGGGGGGGCGATCGCCCGTGGATCCGCGCGTGAACTATAGTTGCTTCGTTGTGTAATGCTTACGTAACAATTTTCGTGACCCCCCTCCTCTCCCCCTTGTCAGCAAAAACAAGCAGACACTGCCCCCCCCCCTCTCTCACTTACTGCTTACGTAATACTTGAACGACCTCTTATAGTAAATTTTGACTTTCGTGATTTTTAATGCGATTTTTACGTTTCTTCGCGATCTGCTTGCAATTTGTTGACATTCCATTTTTGACCTAAAGTACATTCTGCCCTCATTTCAATAAAGTTTATTCGGATTTCGCATAGCAATTTTCGAATTTTTCGAGAATTTTGTATGTGATTTTTAGTGTATTTTAGCCATTTGCTACTATTTTTCCACATTAGTGAAAGGAATCAACTTGCAATCTTCGAACACAATATATAATTTTTTTTTCTCTTTTCAAAATTTGAGAAGCGATTTAAAAATATTTCGCGATATTTTGTGATTTTCAGAGCTTTTTCGTAATTCCTGCTGTTTTTTGACGTACCCGGGCAACGCCCTGTAACTTCGCTAGTAGAAAAATAAAAATTCAATATTTAATCTTTTCGTCCTCTCCCTTGCATATACTACAAACTACAGTGCAGATAGTGCAAAATAGAGAATTTGGTACTTTTTTCACTATAGGAGCGTTGACGTTTTTTTTAAGTTTGGCGGGATTCGGACATCAGAAAGTGAAACTTGTAGCCAAACGATATAAACAGCTATGAAAACACACTTCATGAGCTTTTTTGTTTGTTTATATATGTATTTTAATTATATGCACATTATTGTTTTTTTTATGTACAAATTACTTTTGTTTCTGAATAAAATTAGATAAATGGCTTAGTATAATAAAATATATAAATATGGAAAAAAATGCGTGTGTATATGAAATAAAACAAGTGGGTAAATGTGACCACAAATCGCACAGAGGGTTTTGTTTAATATTCCTTTCAAAACACTTTATCTTTTTGAAAAATCTGTTAGTTCCACATTTCGCAAAAAGGGGGCGCACTAGATTCTAAACAAACATCTATCCGAACGAAAACCCGTTTTACATACTATCCGTAGATATATTAGTCGAGGGGATTGGGTCCATAGCACCCGAGATCAGTAGGCGCACCTGGCGGTAAAAAATGGAACTAAAAGATGTAAGGCTATGGTGCATAATGTGAAAGAATGGTCAAAGGGGTGTCGGCAAAAGTTGGAAAATTTCTCCCCTTGTTAAAGGGTGGCGGTTAGAAAAATTACTTAAAATACACAAATTAGACCCCGGAGGGGTAAATAATACAAGACTTTTTGAAGATTTTATGATTTGTCGTGTGATCTGAGGTATTCAGCTATACATATGCAAAATTTCATGTCTCCAACTTAATTAGGGGCTCTCTTAGAAAGAATTGCTTGAAATACATATGTGGTAGTTCAAAGGGTTAAACGTAAGACTTTTTCAAGATTTTATGATTTGTTGCTTGGCATCAGGTGTTCTGCTATAAGTATGCAAAATTTCAAATCTCCTATTTAATTAGGGGCTCACTTAGAAATAATTGATTAAAATACACATGCAGGAGCCCAAAGGGTTAAATGTGCGACTTTTTCAAAATTTTATGATTTGCCGTGTGATGCGAGTTGTTCAGCTATAAGTACCCAAAATTTCATGTCTCCAACATAATTAGGGGCTCACTTAGAACGAATTGTTTAAAATACACATGCGGGAGTTACCGACTCGTTTACCGGCATTAATTCTTCTGCAAGTTAAACCGAATAATTAAATAATAATTAATATTTCAACTTGTAATTAAGATAGGACATAGAAATGGGTATCAATGAAATCAGCGAGAAATTTGACATCGAGATGCCAAAAAATTTATTAAAAAAATTTAATATTTAAAAAGTTAAAATTTCGTATTAAAATATGTTATTATGGAAAACCGCAGCATCGTCAGGTCTACCTGCTTTCCCGCCCAATTGAAATCTTTTTTCCTTGTCTTTTCAGTTAAAGAAATTAAATTTTTATCGATCGATTTTTAGTGGATATTTTAACTTATACAGATCGCAGAAATGTGAACGTTATTCCAAATGAAAGTAGATTTTTTTCCGCGTCTGTCTATTCCATTTACAAATTTATCGGACCAATATTTTCTGATATGCGATTTCGCTCTTTAAATGCCCACTTAATTTATTGCTTAATTTCCTCCGTGGTAACCATGCATCCGCTATTTTTTAATGGCAACCCTTAGGAGAAACACCGATGATTTGGAGAAGGTCCATTTGAACCTGCGTTAAAAATGTGGATTGGTTAATTTTAGAAGTTAATTAGCCCGTAATTTGGTTAATTATAACTTTTTCAAATTTTATGATTTGTTGTTTGATGTGAGGTGTTCAGCTATAAGCACCCAAAATTTCAAGTCTCTAACATGTATAGTTTCTGAGAACGGGCTCTGTGATGGACAGACAGACAAAGGAGTGAGACGAATAGTGTTTCGTCAGATGAACGAAACCCTAACAATGAATAGTTTGCCAGAAAATATGTTGGCAAATTTTCTTCTTCGCCAAGGCTTTCTGTATTTCACCAAGACCTATACTGGAAATCTTAAAATTAAATTGCGGTGAGCTCGATTATGGAAGATTAATAGGTTTCCACGGGAATTTCGCCGTATTAACCAGCTATCGCCCAGTGGCTTCATATATACAAATTATCTTTGCCGCCAAATTTGGGGATATTTCGACAAGGTGATGAAAATTTGGCGGTATTATGGTAACCCTGTCATTAGTACTTTTCAACAATTTTTCTTTGTTGAAGCTGATACTGATTTCTCCAATGGAAATCAACGATTGCCCCCTCCCCTGCGCCCTCCTTAGGGATCAAATTTTAAAAACTCAATGTAGAGTCTTGGAAAAAAAGTAAACACCCCTACTAACTCCTCAAATAATTATCGTAGGCGAAAGTTACTGGTACCGAACGATTGGAAATAAAGTCTACTTTTAAATGACGTATACAACATTTGCTTAGGGGGCCATCTACATATTAAAACAAATCCAAACTTCATTTTTTTTCAATGACAATACTCAATTTTAACGAGATATTTCAAATCTCCGGTTCAAATTATGCCTAGACACATAATTTCAAGTCATTTGAATGATAAGTTTTTGAATTATAAACATTCAAAATTTAGTGCTTTTAATGTTAAATTACATTTTCATATTTTTATTTATATCTCCAGAAATGATGCTCCTAATGTGCTAATTTTTTGTGTAGCAATAATACTAGTATACCCAAACATAAATACGCTGAATTTGCCATTTTTATAATTTTTTGATATAAATTATGAATTATGAAATTAATATTCGAAAAAATTGTGAATTGCAACCTACAATTTTTTTGATGGATTTAGATTTATTAAGTCCTGCTTTATGAAAATCCAAAATTTCACATTTTTCTTCTAAGTAGTTTTCAAATTATGCTTAAAAACGGCAAAATTATGGTTAAAGGGGGCGTCTATAATAGAAGTGACTAGATATTTTGAAATATCTTCTGCTGTTCTGTAATCTAGCAGGCTTCATTGACTTCTTAAGGTGCCTTGATCAAGATGGAGGCTCTCTCGGTTAACAATCGAGTTCCGAACCGTTCAATTTGGATACAGCCCATAAAATACGCTCGTTTTAAAATAATTAATTTCTCAGAAACTTATGGTACGAATTGCATAAAAATTTGTTTTTAGGCTCATTGAAGGGTGTAGATTTCATTTATGCTGTCAGAATTGTGTGCTGCTATTGAAAAAAAAAACAAAGTTATGGTCCGTTTTAAAATGTAGATGGCCCCTAAGCAAATTTTATCTATATCATATAAAAGTAGACTTTATTTTCAATCGTTCGGTACCAGTAACTTTCTTCTACGATAATTTGTTGAGGAGTTACACTGTAAAAAAAATCCGTAAAAATCCGGTATATTTTCCGTTAAATTTTACGGAATACATTCATCTTCATTTGAAAACAGTACAATTTCCGTAATTGGATAATTTTTCCGTTCTCGGATCAAAATGAAGAAGGCTTTCCGTAAATTTTACAAAAATATTTCATCATTCTTTCAAAACAGTACAATTTCCGTAATTGACGTCTGTGTTGTATAGAGTGGCACTGTGTTTAGTTGGAATGCGGAATAATGAATTGTTGTAGTGTGAACATATGTTTACGTTTAAGACTTGGTTAGTCACTATTTCTCTTTTCTTTTCTTTTCTTTTTTTCCCCTTTTTTCTTTATTTTAAGTAAATATGAATTAATATCTTTTCATATATCAGTTAAAATTTAATATAATTTATTTTATCTTTCGAATTTAATGCCACGTAGAATGCCGTATAAATTCCAATTTAATTTGTTCAGTTGTTTTTTTAATTTGTATCAAATAAAAAATTAAACATATCAAGTAACTTATTAAATATTAAATAACTGTTTTCATCTGTTATTCGTTTAATATAGTAATTAAAAAATGATACGATAAACATTACTTCTAATTGAAAAAAAAACGATTAATTTCTAAAATTATGATAGAAATTTTATTTTTTAAATGCATGCAATTTTGAAAAGGAGTCATAATTGTTCCTATTTTATATGCATGTAATACTTTTTTGGGGGGAGGGGGGCATTAAATACTCGTATTCTTACAATAATAATTCTTTTTAAATTGTAATGCTAATTAAGTTAAAAATAAAAGAGCAATCTCATTCAATTAGAAATAAATTAATATATCTTATTTGTCTGATAAAGGTAATGTTTGTGTATCAAGAAATTTTAATTACAAATAGCGAGAGCTAAGTTAACACCACCCCCTTTTTGAATATCACAATTTCAAAAATATCAATATTTAGCTATTAATTATCTCTAATTGTATGTCTTTAGCGTTGACTTACACCGCCCCCTCCTCCCCAATTTCAAATTTCAAAAATGCCAATATTTGGCTGTCAATTAGCTGAAATTTTATTTTTAAAACTAACACTGTAGTATTTTTCTTTCTTTCTTTCTTTTTAAATAAAATGTTTTAAAATTTTTTTAAATTTTTTTTACAATATTTAAAAAAAATAATCTGATATATAAATGAATTTTATTAATTCTTTTTAAGTTTCAGATAGTTGAGAAGGAAATGTTACAGTTTATTTTTCATAATGATTTTAAAATAATACTTATTATTATTTAATAAAAAAATTGAAAAAGTCTATTTTTAATTTTAATATTTTTTAATTATTCACTTTAACGGATTCGCACATAAAACTTAAAACATATCTGAAACATAATAACGAAATTATAGATGTATATACAAATAAATAAAAAAAAATAATAGTACAATAAAATTTTTAAAATCTTGCAAAAAAGAATCAATTATTACTTATAATACATTCTTTCATGCACGTAATATTTTAAAGACTAATTCTTTTCTTTTTATAAAGCATGAAATTAAAAAGCTAAATTTTCAAAATTATGGAAATATTCAGAATTGTACACTCAATTGAAAAATATCTCCAAGAAAAATACATTCCTTGCTTAACACCGTGCCTTTACTTCATAAAAAGCATCTGAAATAAGTAACGACATTTGGAAACACAACTCAAGTCCCCATAGCATGGTGGATAAGGGCGCTATTCTGGTACACTCCGGTTCCCCAGTTCGATTCCACCCTAGGTAATTGTTGTTTCATTACTGTTATTTGAATAAATTAGAGGTACGCTACCTTGATAAACGTGTCCGTTAAAATTCATAAAGGTGTAAGTTTCTCAAAAAGTTGTATTTTTTTTTTTTTTTTTTTTTTTTTTTGCCTTTGAAACAAAAAATTTTAAATACGGATATACGAAAAAAAAAAAAAAACGGAAAAATTTTGTGAAAAAACGGAAGATTTTCTGGAATTTACGGAAAAAAAATTTCTGTTAAAAAACGGAAATAGTACTGGCGTCTGGATTGCCAGTACTATTTCCGTTTTTTAACGGAATTTTTTTTTACAGTGTAGTAGGGGCGTTTCCTTTTTTTTTTCCACGACTGTACAATTCACATCTTGCCCTCAGGAATACACATATATGCCAAATTTTAAAGTTCTACGTCAACAGAAAGTAGGGGGAAAATGAGTAGACAACGGGCTTGTCATAGCCAAAGACATATATGTGCAATTTGGTTCAATTCTATGCATAACTTCATACAGTTTTTGACGGTATAATACTGAAAATGGCACAGACATCACTGCTACAGCGTCCCATTTCCGGCAGAATATTTCTAAATTTTAGGAGGACATGATGGCCATAGCCAAACACACACACAAAAAATGTAGTTCAATTCTATGCAAAACTTGATACACTTTGCCATGGTACAATGGTAACACACGGACAGACAGACATTTCGTATAAACATGTTTTTTGGGATCTCTGACCCCTAAAACGTATAAATCCGTCGAAAAATATTTCGATTACAATACTTTATTCTATTGAAGAAAGTAAAAATGCTACAGACATCGCTATTACAGCGCGCCCTTCCGGCGGAATATTTCCAAATCGTAGGAGGACCTGCCGGCCATAGCCAAAAACACACAAAAAATTTGATTCAATTCTACGCATAACTTGACACACTTTTATATTGTACAATAATGAAAATGGCTCAAAAATCGCTATTACAGTGCCCCCTTTCGACAGATTTTTTTCAAATTCAGTTAGGAATAGCTTTGCATAGCCAAAAACATTGACAAAAAAATTTGGTTCAATTCTATGCATACCTTGGTACACTTTTCGATGGTACAGTAATAAAAATGGCGCAAACATATCTATTACAGCGACCCCTTCCGGCGAAATTTTTCCAAATTCAGGGAGGACCTTCTTGCCGTGGCCAGAAACATACACAAAAAAATTGGTTCAATTCCATGCATAACTTCATACATTTTTCGATGGTACAATAATGAAAATGGCACAGACATCACTGCTACAGCGCCCCCATCGTGCGAAACTTTTCCAAATTCAGGGAGGAACTTCTTGCCATGGCCAAACACACACAGAAAAAATTGGGTTCAATTCTATGTATAACATCATACACTTTTCGATGGTACAATATTGAAAATAGCACAAAAATCGCTATTACAACGCTCCCTTGCGGAGGATTTTTTCCAAATTAAGAGAGGACTTGCTTGCCATAGCCAAAACTTTAAAAAATTTCGTTTAATTCTATGCATAACTTCATACACTTTTCGATGCAAAAAAGGGGGAAACAGGGGTCTACCCCCCCCCCCTCCTTAATTTAGATAAATGGGCTTTTGATGCAGAATTTTCAGATTTGCTTCAAATTGGGTATACCAATTTATTTCGATAAGGCGATTCCTTAATCAGATTTGGAGATTTATTGGTTAAGTAAAAGGGGGGGGGGGGGAAACTATGGCCTAATCCTCCTCTTAAATGTTGATAAATTTGTTTTTCTATACGATTTGCTTCAAATTTGGCATACCGATTTATTCTGATAAGGCGCTTCCCTGATTAGATTTGGAGGTTCACTGGTTAAGTATAAAGGGGGAAACGGAGGGGGGCGAATCCCACCTTCACTTATTTTTCAAGGGTCATTATTCTTTGAAATAACAGTATAATATGCAATTAGTGTGAATAGCCTGTAAGCTCAATGCCATCAGTTTAGCTGAGCACTTTCCTTTTTGATTAGAATATTTAATGCCAAATGCGTTTCAGACTTGCATTTTACGAAACTGCTAACTTTTTAGAACCCGGCTTTTACTTATGTAATGCCGGAACAATAATATTCATAAAGCTCTTGACAAGACATGCTCGGACCCGCCAGTTTTTAGATGCGTTCGTAATTATATAAATACGTAGCACCTATAGTCGTCGTTCAGTCCGTCCGTCTGTCCGTCTGTCCGTCCGTCTGTCCGTCCGTCTGTCTGTCCGCATGTAACAGAGCAAAAACTACCCAACCGAATGGTCTGAAATTTCAAATATATGATTGTTGCAAAATTTTGTCGAGCCATTTCAAATTTTATGAAAATCGGATGTATAGTTTAATTACAGGGACAGTCAAAAGTTTTTCTTTACATTACGGCCAATGGGAAAAATTATTGCAAGTGGATTTTAATGATATTAGAGCCTTCCGAATGATCTGAAATTTTAAAGATATAACTGTTGCAAAATTTTGTCGAGCCCTTTCAAATTTTAGAAAAATCGGATGTATAGTTTAATTACAGGGACAGTCAAAAAATTTTCTTTACATTACGGCCAATGGGAAAAATTATTGCAAGTGCATTTTAATGATGTTACAGCCTTCCGAATGGTCTGAAATTTTAAAGATATAATTGTAGCAAAATTTTGTTGAGCTATTTCAAATTTTAGAAAAATCGGATGTATAGTTTAATTACAGGGACAGTCAAAAGTGTTCCGTTACATTACGGGGAATGGGAAAAAATTATTGGAAGTGCATTTTAATGATGTATCAGACTATGCGCTTTATGAAGTGCAAAAAATTCAACATTCAGTACAATATGGGGTGCAAAAAATAATTATAAAACTAGTTATAGTACGAACGCACCTCATTTGCCACGTTTGACGAGCAATTTCCAACTTGTTTATTTCATTTCAGAAACTTTTATTAACCATTAGGAAAAACGGTTATTGTCCTCGTCAGGGTAGGAAATCAAAAGCATATCTGAAGCTTTTTATTGGTTGAATCTGCATTTTATTCGTTTTCTGATTGGTCTATACAGTAATCTGTATTTTCCTTTACTTTCAACAGAGATGGACAACACAGTGTTGCCACTATGACAGAAAAGTAATAAAAACTACCAAAAAAAAAATTAATAACTCAAACAAATTGAGATACAGCTTTCAAACAAATTTCATTTAAAAATACATTTTTTTTTCTCTATACGACGGAATAAAAAGTAATATTGTGGGATGTTTAGAAGTTTAAGAATGAAATTTATTTAAAATGGGGTGAAATCTGACGATGGAAAAGCCTTTTCCCGAACAGCCAATAAAATGCTTGGATAATACGCAAGTTTCAGGAAATCTTGCAATTTTTACGTGTAATAACACTATTAATGTTTAATCCATGGCGTACGTAATGTATGATCAACTCCGTGCGATTTTTTATGTCTTAAATTTTAGTCTTTGAAAAAATCATTTTCCAAATGGTCGTTGTAATTTTTTAAATTGTTTTACATTTTTAGTCAAAATTTGTATTTTTATTTCTGTTTCTTTTTCATTCCAGATGGTGAAACAGTGATAAAAAATCCATTGACTTGGAGCAAAACCGTGAAGATGCAAAACCGGGAAGAAATTGAGCAAGTGCAAAACCGGGAAGAAATTGAGCAAGTGCAAAACCGGGAAGAAATTGAGCAAGTGCAAAACCGCCAACTTGTGCCTGTGCAAAACCGTCAACTTGTGCCCGTTCAAAACCGTGTAGAAGTTGAGCAAGTGCAAAACCGCGAAGAAGATGAGCAAGTGCAAAACCGCGAAGATGAGCAAGTGCAAAACCGCGAAGAAGATGAGCAAGTGCAAAACCGCGAAGAAGTTCAGCAAGTGCAAAACCGCGAAGAAGTTCAGCAAGTGCAAAACCGCGAAGAAGTTCAGCCAGTGCAAAACCGCGACCTTGTGCTTGTGCAAAACCGCGACCTTGTGCTTGTGCAAAACCGCGACCTTGTGCTTGTGCAAAACCGCGACCTTGTGCTTGTGCAAAACCGTCAACTTGTGCCTGTGCAAAACCGTCAACTTGTGCCTGTGCAAAACCGCGAACTTGTGCCTGTTCAAAACCGTCAACTTGTGCCCGTTCAAAACCGTGTAGAAGTTGAGCAAGTGCAAAACCGCGAAGAAGATGAGCAAGTGCAAAACCGCGAAGAAGATGAGCAAGTGCAAAACCGCGAAGATGAGCAAGTGCAAAACCGCGAAGAAGATGAGCAAGTGCAAAACCGCGAAGAAGTTCAGCAAGTGCAAAACCGCGAAGAAGTTCAGCAAGTGCAAAACCGCGAAGAAGTTCAGCAAGTGCAAAACCGCGAAGAAGTTCAGCAAGTGCAAAACCGCGAAGAAGTTCAGCAAGTGCAAAACCGCGAAGAAGTTCAGCAAGTGCAAAACCGCGAAGAAGTTCAGCAAGTGCAAAACCGCGAAGAAGTTCAGCAAGTGCAAAACCGCGAAGAAGTTCAGCCAGTGCAAAACCGCGACCTTGTGCTTGTGCAAAACCGCGACCTTGTGCTTGTGCAAAACTGCGACCTTGTGCCTGTGCAAAACCGTCAACTTGTGCCTGTGCAAAACCGTCAACTTGTGCCTGTTCAAAACCGTCAACTTGTGCCCGTTCAAAACCGTGTAGAAGTTGAGCAAGTGCAAAACCGCGAAGAAGATGAGCAAGTGCAAAACCGCGAAGATGAGCAAGTGCAAAACCGCGAAGAAGATGAGCAAGTGCAAAACCGCGAAGAAGTTCAGCAAGTGCAAAACCGCGAAGAAGTTCAGCAAGTGCAAAACCGCGAAGAAGTTCAGCCAGTGCAAAACCGCGACCTTGTGCTTGTGCAAAACCGCGACCTTGTGCTTGTGCAAAACCGCGACCTTGTGCCTGTGCAAAACCGTCAACTTGTGCCTGTGCAAAACCGTCAACTTGTGCCTGTGCAAAACCGCGAACTTGTGCCTGTTCAAAACCGTCAACTTGTGCCCGTTCAAAACCGTGTAGAAGTTGAGCAAGTGCAAAACCGCGAAGAAGATGAGCAAGTGCAAAACCGCGAAGAAGATGAGCAAGTGCAAAACCGCGAAGAAGATGAGCAAGGGCAAAACCGCGAAGAAGTTCAGCAAGTGCAAAACCGCGAAGAAGTTCAGCAAGTGCAAAACCGCGAAGAAGTTCAGCAAGTGCAAAACCGCGAAGAAGTTCAGCAAGTGCAAAACCGCGAAGAAGTTCAGCAAGTGCAAAACCGCGAAGAAGTTCAGCCAGTGCAAAACCGCGACCTTGTGCTTGTGCAAAACCGCGACCTTGTGCTTGTGCAAAACCGCGACCTTGTGCTTGTGCAAAACCGCGACCTTGTGCCTGTGCAAAACCGTCAACTTATGCCTGTGCAAAACCGTCAACTTGTGCCTGTGCAAAACCGTCAACTTGTGCCCGTTCAAAACCGTGTAGAAGTTGAGCAAGTGCAAAACCGCGAAGAAGATGAGCAAGTGCAAAACCGCGAAGATGAGCAAGTGCAAAACCGCGAAGAAGATGAGCAAGTGCAAAACCGCGAAGAAGTTCAGCAAGTGCAAAACCGCGAAGAAGTTCAGCAAGTGCAAAACCGCGAAGAAGTTCAGCCAGTGCAAAACCGCGACCTTGTGCTTGTGCAAAACCGCGACCTTGTGCTTGTGCAAAACCGCGACCTTGTGCCTGTGCAAAACCGCGACCTTGTGCCTGTGCAAAACCGTCAACTTGTGCCTGTGCAAAACCGTCAACTTGTGCCTGTGCAAAACCGCGAACTTGTGCCTGTTCAAAACCGTCAACTTGTGCCCGTTCAAAACCGTGTAGAAGTTGAGCAAGTGCAAAACCGCGAAGAAGATGAGCAAGTGCAAAACCGCGAAGAAGATGAGCAAGTGCAAAACCGCGAAGAAGATGAGCAAGGGCAAAACCGCGAAGAAGATGAGCAAGTGCAAAACCGCGAAGAAGTTCAGCAAGTGCAAAACCGCGAAGAAGTTCAGCAAGTGCAAAACCGCGAAGAAGTTCAGCCAGTGCAAAACCGCGACCTTGTGCTTGTGCAAAACCGCGACCTTGTGCTTGTGCAAAACCGCGACCTTGTGCTTGTGCAAAACCGCGACCTTGTGCCTGTGCAAAACTGTCAACTTATGCCTGTGCAAAACCGTCAACTTGTGCCTGTGCAAAACCGCGAACTTGTGCCTGTTCAAAACCGTCAACTTGTGCCCGTTCAAAACCGTGTAGAAGTTGAGCAAGTGCAAAACAGCGAAGAAGATGAGCAAGTGCAAAACCGCGAAGAAGATGAGCAAGTGCAAAACCGCGAAGATGAGCAAGTGCAAAACCGCGAAGAAGATGAGCAAGTGCAAAACCGCGAAGAAGTTCAGCAAGTGCAAAACCGCGAAGAAGTTCAGCAAGTGCAAAACCGCGAAGAAGTTCAGCAAGTGCAAAACCGCGAAGAAGTTCAGCCAGTGCAAAACCGCGACCTTGTGCTTGTGCAAAACCGCGACCTTGTGCCTGTGCAAAACCGTCAACTTGTGCCTGTGCAAAACCGTCAACTTGTGCCTGTGCAAAACCGCGAACTTGTGCCTGTTCAAAACCGTCAACTTGTGCCCGTTCAAAACCGTGTAGAAGTTGAGCAAGTGCAAAACCGCGAAGAAGATGAGCAAGTGCAAAACCGCGAAGAAGATGAGCAAGTGCAAAACCGCGAAGATGAGCAAGTGCAAAACCGCGAAGAAGATGAGCAAGTGCAAAACCGCGAAGAAGATGAGCAAGTGCAAAACCGCGAAGAAGATGAGCAAGTGCAAAACCGCGAAGAAGTTCAGCAAGTGCAAAACCGCGAAGAAGTTCAGCAAGTGCAAAACCGCGAAGAAGTTCAGCAAGTGCAAAACCGCGAAGAAGTTCAGCAAGTGCAAAACCGCGAAGAAGTTCAGCAAGTGCAAAACCGCGAAGAAGTTCAGCAAGTGCAAAACCGCGAAGAAGTTCAGCAAGTGCAAAACCGCGAAGAAGTTCAGCAAGTGCAAAACCGCGAAGAAGTTCAGCCAGTGCAAAACCGCGACCTTGTGCTTGTGCAAAACCGCGACCTTGTGCTTGTGCAAAACCGCGACCTTGTGCCTGTGCAAAACCGTCAACTTGTGCCTGTGCAAAACCGTCAACTTGTGCCTGTGCAAAACCGTCAACTTGTGCCTGTGCAAAACCGTCAACTTGTGCCCCTGGAAGTGGCTCCAATGCCTATCATTAAGAGGAAACGGCCCTATGACAAGTGGGACAAAATTGTCATAAGTGCCTTTAAACAATTAGGAAATGCTGAACTTACTTATAACAAAGTAGTTAAATATATTGCTCAAAAAAATAAAATTTCTGCAACTGATATCTGCGCTCACATATTTCCAATATTTGCGAATCCTGATGAAACACATTTATTAAAAAGAACAAGCGGCATCGGAATCCGTGGGAAGTTCAGCTTAACTGACGAAATTACAAAAAAGAAGAAATAGACTAATTCAAAGGAACTTAAAACACCTCACCAGTTAAAGATCTCAAAAAGTTGCTTTTAAATTTTTAAACCCTTTCATCGTTTGAAACTTTCTCACGGTTCTCCCCGAAAAACATTCTTGTAAATAATTGCTATCTCTTTCACCGAAACCTGTTCAAAGGCGACCAGATGTCTCCCAAATTTTTAGAACAACTTTTTCTTCCCCCCAATTTTTCTCTGTGCGTCGCTTACATGCGGGCGGATAGAAGTACAGTGACTATCTGTATGAGGGAGGATTAATGTATTTCACTGAGAGTGTCAAAAATTTCTTTTTATACACTTCGGACCAAAATCCAGGAATATTTTCTACTGAAGCTATGTTTGTGTACTGGTTTAGACTTACAGATTCAAAGGAGTATTTTGAATTATTTACATTCACAAAATTTATCATGTAATTTTATTTGTGTATTAGAAATATAGCCTGTGTTTTATCTATTACAAAATATATATAATGTAAAAAATATAGATTTGTGTATTTATATTTTTCTTCGTTACCGAGTTTTTTTTTTTAAATTTAATAATTATAAATAACAAATATTAATTTAGACTGATAACCAGATTCCTAAATGAATCCAAGAATTGCCGATTTTATGCATTTTTTAAAAATTCTAATATGTATATAATACATATAAATGTTATATATATACAAATGCAATTCTTACAAAAACTGCTGCAAATCCAATCTCTATTTTTGTTTGAAATTAATATCTTTGTCAAAACCTTTCCCAATGAAATGTTATTAGGAAGAATCTGTTAATGGGTTTGTTAATACAGTAAAATTTGCCCCTCGATCTATGAATATAAGAAATATAATATTGCCTTAAGTCCTTCGCAATCCTGTCAAATTTGAAAAACACTATTTTGAATACTAATTTTTACCTTATCTACAGTCTACAGTCATAATTTCTGTGATTAAATGAAGCAAACATTGTTATTGAGAAAAAGTAGTACCAACAAATCAAAGACATATATAGAATTCGCCACGAAAAATAAGATAGTCTACTCCCCCCCCCCCCCCCCCCACACACACACACAAAAATAATAATTTTTTTTATTATTATAAACCGGTGCATTGTTAAGTAAACTGTAAAAAAGGCAGCATTGAAAATAATAATAATTATTATTATAAATATGTGAAAGTAAAACTATATGCATAAATATTTCACTGAACAAAAAATTGAGATATAATAGTTATTAAAGTACATATTACATTGAATTATAGAAAACCTATTCTATGTTTCAAGTAAAGCACGTACTAAGCATTTGTACCGATTCTTTTAACTAGTTATGTGGATAGCTTATGTATAATGGCAGCAGGGATGTAGTGGAGGGTACACGGGGGTATACGCCGTATACCTTCTGGATTTTTTTCAGGAACACCGTATACCCTCTGTTTCTCAAGAAAGCTATAGTATATACACTCTAGGGTATACGCTCTGCCTTAAGCGTATACCCTCTGCTTAGAGCGTTTACCCTCTGTTTTTTTTTACGACTACACCACTGCATAATGGCAGTGACTTTTACGTATTTATATGGGAACATTGACCAAAGCTAACCTTTGGGAGGGTGGGAGCGGGAGAAGACATGAAGTTAAAATAAACAAAAATTTTTAACAGAGATTTTAAAGAGTTTATACAATGACAGACAAATGAAAATTTTTGAAAGTTGAAAACTTTTCATTACTTTATTTTTACTACATAGGAGAGAGCAAAGTTAACAAGTTTGAAATTTCTCGTGAAACGTGGCAAATGAGGTGCGTTCGTACTATAACTAGTTTTATAAATATTTTTTGCACCGCATAGTGTACTGAATGTATAAAGTGCATATCAATTTTATTCTGTTCGAAAGGCTGTAACATCATTAAAATGCACTTGAAATAATTTTTTCCCATTGGCCGTAATGTAAAGGAAAACTTTTGACTCTCCCTGTAATTAAACTATACATCCGATTATCATACAATTTGAAATGACTCCATAAAATTTTGCAACCGTTATATATTTAAAATTTCAGACCATTTGTAAGGCTGTAACATCATTAAAATGCACTTGCAATAATTTATTCCCATTGGCCGTAAGTAACGGAAAACTTTTGACTGTTCCTGTAATTAAACTATATATCCGATTTTCATAAAATTTTAAATGGCTCGACAAAATTTTGCAGCAATTATATATTTAAAATTTCAGACCATTCGGTTGGATAGTTTTTGCTCTGTTATATGCGGACAGACGGACTGAACGACGACTATAGGTGCTACGTATTTATGTAATTACGAACGCACCTAAAAAGGGGGGGGGGGTGACAGAAAATGAGTCAAAATTTTGAGATCTGCCCAAGAAAACACAAATTGGGCAACATACAGCATAAATAAAAATGTTTCTTCATAGATATTTTAAACTAAATTTGGGATATAAAGTTATTCGTTGTAATATTTCTAAATAAAAAAATAAAATAAGATTGCCCATTCAACAACTAGAAACGTTATAAACATAAAAGCATGACAACTGCAGGCACGACTGTAAATATTTTGGGATTGATATTTATTTTCCTCATTTTTCGACAAATAATTACATTTTGAGTTATATGCAAATGATTAACTTATCAAGCTGTTCCGTGCAGAAATTCTATTTAAAATGCAACTTTGACACCATCTTCTAAAAAGCTTTCTGCTTTTATCAAAAAATGAAACACATTGTTATACTTTATACTTTCTGAATAAGAGCACCGGACAATTTCTTGTGTTTATGAATAAAACTTAATTCAGGAATGTGTCCGAAAAAAGTCTATTTGGATTCCAATTTATTTTAAAAGATTATGCTCCTTCTATATTGGCAAGTGGGGCATTTGTCCAGAACCCCAAAAACTAGTATCCCAATTTTAGAAGTAATTGAGATTTTAATTCTGTACTTCTTTCTTCCGTACTTTATTCGAGAAACATCTTTATTTTAAAATATTTCATAACCTCTATTGTTAAATTTGTTTGAATGATAATGAAATAAATGAATTGATGATGTAATCATTATTTTCGTCAGCAAGCGAATAAAAGAAAATATATTTATTTTAAAATATTTTTTAAAATCTCTAAATAATCTCTAATTAAAAATAAATTTTTATGTATCTATCTATCTATACTATAAAGGACAAACGTGTCCGTGCGTAACGCTGACGTCATTTTGCGAATCGTAACAGTAGACCATTAAATTTCTTTTTTACAAAAATAAATAAACTTTTAAAAATCCCACATTTCTAATTTTTACACCGGCGAAAAGAGAAAAAAAAGATACTTTAAAATACAATTTGTTTCAAAAATGTATTTCAATTTGTTTGAAAAATGTATCGCAATTTACCCATTTTTTATGGTTTTTAAAATAATTTTCAAGCATGTTTTTTTTTTTTTTTTTTTTGTAATTATTTATTTAACTTTATCGCGTCCAGACGTTTAGGAGCGATAAATCTGTTTGTATTTAAGCTAAAATAAATAATTCAGCTTTGTTTACGGGTAGGGGTGCCAGCGCTGCGCCAGAAATGGCCGATTGCTACCACTAAATTTTATTAGCATTCTTCTCCTTATTTAAATGTCATAAATTCTGTCATTAAATAAGTCAAAAAATACTATTAAAATTTAGTGGTAGCAATCGGCCATTTCTGGCGCAGCGCCGGCACCCCTGTACGGGTGATATTCTACAACGAAGTTATATCTTCAATAAAATAAAATAATATAAATTAAAACAGAAATAGGCATGTAATTGGACAGCGTGCTTAGTTAATTGAAATGATCAGAATTTAAAAGGACTGTTGTAGCTAATAAAGTCTTAGGGTTATATATTTTTTTCGGGGGGGGGGGGGGCAATTAATTCATGCAAAAGTGTTGAGTCCTTTTATAAAATTTCAAAACTTTATTTGAATGCAAAATGAATACGTTTCAAATACAAATGTTTTTTTGGAGTTGTTAGTGGGCATCTAAAAGATTACATGGATGAAATGGTTTTCCTTTATATTTTGTAGCCCAGGATTTACGGGTTTGTTCCCTAGTTAAAATAAATGCGCATTGTGCAGTATCATTATAGTTTAATGCAGTAACATAAAGTTTTTTTTCTTTCTTTCTGATGATTAAGAGAAGTTGAATAACAAATGTCTGCGTAATTTATAAAATAGATGTTTCTCAAATGAAGGATGTAAGAAAAAAATATAGAACTAAAATTGCAATTACTTCTAAGTTTGGAACACGAAATTTGAACACTGGACAAATGATCCTCTTTTCCATACAGAAATAGCATATTCTTTTCAGCGTATTTTTTCTTCTTTAGTGTATTCATTATTCAAGTTGACTTTTTTTTCAAGCGTTCTTGAATTCAGTTTTGTTCGTAAAATATAAAAGTAGAATTAGCAGGTGTTCTTATTCAGGTACTATAAAGTCGAGCACTTTTTAACATTTTTCGATAAAATTTGGATTTTTTTTTTTTTTTTTTTAGAAAATGCTATCAAAATAGTAAGCGTTTTGAATGGAATTTCTGCACGTGACAGCTGATAAAGTTCATCATGGGGGAAAAATCGTTTATAACTCAAGGTGTATTTGGCGAAAAATGAAAAAAAAAACTGTTCGCTCTAAAATCATTTACAATGTCATGCCTGCAAGTATCATGCTTTTAGGATTACAAATTAGTCTATGGATGTGTCGAAAAGTTTCTCGTTACTAAATATGGAAAAATATCTTTTTATTTCTGAAATGCCATAATAAAGTCAACCCGATCCGAACAAGAAAATTCAATTTCGCTTCAATTCAACCCGATCCGAATCCGATAAAAAATTTTCTTCCATCCGAAATCGAGGCGGTAATTTTCGTCGATTGATATTCGGGTCCCCGACTTTGACATATTTTAATCCAAACCCGAAGTATTTTAACCCGCAATCCAAAAGGAAAGGAAATTTCTTCATATCTTAATGCAGTATTCAAAGTAATCTACAATTATATCTCGAATACAAATTTTATCTTTAAAGTACAAAAATACACTCCTTTACTTTCGTTAACATTCAAATATATTAAAACCTTTAAAGAATGGACACCTCGAAATTGAATCCAGATTTCCCGGTAAAATTCACCCCGGTAAAAATCATCATAGGTAAAAATCGCTCCGGTAAAAATCACCACGGAAAATATCACACTTCAGAAAAAAGCATCATCAGCATAAAGCTACCGAAAAAAGAAAAGGGCTTACTTTGCTCACTAAATATACACAATTATCTTAATTAAATTATTATATATAATTAAGGTGGAAAGAGTCCACACATTTCTTAATAACCCAGTTTTGATGTCTTTGATTAAGCCAATTATAATTTTAAGTAAAGCAGGTGCTAATCACGTGTATTTGTACTAGAAACAGCGAGAGCATTATATACATACCGGTTAACACAGTAAAACATCCATACCGAACAGGGAATCATTATTGCAAGGGCAAACAGGGACGTCGCCCCGGGTCCCTATAGTCAAATATTTCGTATTTTTTCTTTAAATTACTACAATTTGTATCTACAAAGACGTCTTAGGTGCCCCCCCCCCCCCCCCACATGAGTCCTTGCCTCAAAGCGTTGCATATGGTTATGCCGAATTTTATTTGTGTAATAAAATCGAACAAAGAGAAAAATTTTTAAACACTGAAGATTTGAATTCGCAGGCTATCAAAGCCTGAGAGCTGATGTGCCTGCAGGTTCTGTATGTATGTATGTATGTATGTATGTATGTATGTATGTATGTATGTTTGTACGTATGTATGTACGTAGCACGATAAACTCTTGCTAGAAACATCCGATTTGCTTCAAATTTTGTATGCTGGTCTATCCCTGTTTAATCACCCCCTTAATTTAGATAAATGGGTTTCTCATGCAGAATTATCTGATTTGCTTCAAATTTGGTACACCGGTTTATTCTGATAAGGCCCTTCCCTGATTAGAGTTGGAGGCTCATTGGCTAAGTATAAAGGTGATAACGGGGGCCAACCCCCTACGCTTAATTTAGATAAATGGATTTTTCCTGCAGAATGATACGGTTTGCTGCAAATTTGGTATACAGGTTTATTCTAAGACACTTCCCTGATTACATTTGGAGGTTCATTCGTTAAGTGTAAAAGGGTAAAAGAGGGGCTAATCCCCTTCATTTATTTTTCAAAGGGCGTTATTCTTACAAATAAGAGCATAAGTAGACGGGGGGTGGGGGTCTAATCTCCCCCTTTATTTAGATAAATGGGTTTTTCATGCAGAATTATCTGATTTGTTTCAAATTTGGAATACCGATTTATTCTGATAAGGCGCTTCCCTGATTAGAGTTGAAGGCTCAGTTGTTAAGTATAAAGAGGGTAACGGGGGCCAACCCCCTCCCCTTAATTTAGATAAATGGATTTTTCCTGCAGATGATACGATTTTCTGTAAATTTGGTATACAGGATTATTCTAAGACACTTCCCTGATTACATTTGGAGGTTCATTCGTTAAGTATAAAGGAGTAAACGAGGAGCTAATCCCCTTCATTTATTTTTCAAAGGGCGTTATTCTTACAAACAAGAGCATAAGTACACGGGGGGGGGGGGTCGTCTAATCTCACCCTTTATTTAGATAAATAGGTTTTTCATGCAGAATTATCCGATTTGTTTCAAATTTGGTATACCGGTTTATTCTGATAAGGCACTTCCCTGAATAGAGTTGGAGGCTCATTTGTTGAGTATAAAGGGGGTAACGGGGACAAACCCTCTCCCCTTAATGTTGATAAATCGATTTTTCATGCAGAATGATACGGTTTGCTGCAAATTTGGTATACAGGTTTATTCTGAGACACTTTCCTGATTACATTTGGAGGTTCATTCGTTAAGTATAAAGGGGTAAACGAGGGGCTAATCCCCTTTATTTTTAAAAGGGCGTTATACTTACAAATAAGAGCATAAGTACACGGGGGTTCTAATCTCCCCCTTTATTTAGATAAATGGGTTTTTCATGCAGAATTATCAGATTTATTTCAAATTTTGTATACAGGTTTATTCTAAGACACTTTCCTGATTACATTTGGAGTTTCATTCGTTAAATATAAAGGGGTAAACGAGGGGCTAATCCCCTTCATTTATTTTTCAAAGGGCGTTATTCTTACAAATAAGAACATAAGTGCACGGGGGTGGGGGGTCTAACCTCCCCCTTTATTTAGATAAATGGGTTTTTCATGCAGAATTATCCGATTTGTTTCAAATTTGGTATACCGGTTTATTCTGATAAGGCACTTGCCTGATTAGAGTTGGAGGCTCATTTGTTAAGTATAAAGGGGATTAACGGGGGCCAACCCTCTTCCCTTAATTTAGATAAATCGATTTTTCATGGAGAATGATACGGTTTGCTGCAAATTTGGTATACAGGTTTATTCTAAGACGCTTTCCTGATTACATTTGGAGGTTCATTCGTTAAGTATAAAGAGGTAAACGAGGGGCTAATCCCCTTCATTTATTTTTCAAAGGGCGTTATTCTTACAAATAAGATCATAAGTACGCCGGGGGGGGGGAGTCTAATCCCCCCCTTATTTAGATAAATGGGTTTTTCATGCAGACTTATCCGATTTGTTTCTAATTTGGTATACCGGTTTATTCTGATAAGGCGCTTCCCTGATTCCTGATTATTTACCGTTTTGCTAAAAAAGAGAGTTCTATTTTATGAATTCTAGACACAAATTAGAGTATAATATACAATTAGTGTGAACAGTCCGTGAGCTCAATGTCATCAGTTTAACTGGGTTCTTTTCTTTTTTTAGCTTATTATTTTATTTTTATAGTGTAAGAGGATAGGAGGGAAACAGAATTATGAGTGTTACAGAAAAATATGCTTTCAAATTGTGAGATTTGCTTTTGAAAATAAAAAAAGAAAAAAAACCGAATATGGTCATTTTTATTTCGGAGAATTTCTTCTGGTTTATTTTCCAAAGCAAGAAGGGGCTGCTTTCTGCTTGGGGGAGGGGGGGGGGGGTCAAGGACAAGTTAAAAATGAAATACATTTTACAGATTCTTTAATCTAGCTACGAGGATAGCTTTTATGAGGGGCCCAGAAGCCAAGGGGTGTAATTGACAAAATTGAAAAAACTGAGGCAAGTGCATAGGCTATCTAGGAATAAGGCTATTTGTTTGGAGGTAAAGAAATATAAGTAATTTTTTAATTTTGTGCTGCGTTCTAGAGGTCAACTACTTAAGGGGGCTCTTCATTCACTTAAAAACACCAGCTCCATAATGTTAAACCTATTGATAGGGTATTTTCGAATTTTTCCTTTAACTTTGAATATTTGTAAACGATTTTTTTTTTTTTTTTTTTTTTTTTTTTTGCATAGGTTAGCCGAGCTCGATCTCTAATAGGACGATTTTGTACTTTTTCGATTTTGGGTGCAGATTTTTTGTATATGTGTAGGTTGTAAGTGTCCACTATTCAAAAGTAAAAGTGTAAAAATATATAAATGTTATAATATTTGAATAAGTGTTCGCTAAATAGAGGTAATCGCGTTTCGGTAGTGTCCGTTATGAAGGTTTTTATTCCACATTGATTTTTCACCAGAAATAATATTTTGTGCATTTCTTTGAAACTGCAGCAAAAATGTAGAATCAAACTCGACTCGTAACAGAAAAATATAGCGCCAATTCGACCAGAACCGCGGGTCGGGTCTGGCTCTCGGAATTTTATACCATCACTATAGAAAAATTTTGTCATATAAGACATCTCCAATCTAACCTAATTTACACCAAAATTTTATTTCTCTTTAATAATCATGTGAAAATACATTTTTAATGGAAAGCAAATAATGTTATTTGTGTCTTTTTAAAATTGGCAGCAAAATATAGAGATTTATGAAATAATACTGTTTGGCTATATTATTATTCGTAAATTTTAAATGTGACATAATTTTTCTTCATTTACTGTTTTTAACGCGTAATAAATTAATAAATATTCATATTTAATTTTCTTTCTCTTTTGGTTATCCACGTTATATTTTTATCATACAATTTTTCTCATTTTGCGCTTTGAACGCGTAAACACTTAATTTTTATTTAAAGATTTTACTCTGCTTTTAATAGTCACGTGTAAAAACATTTTTTAATTGAAAGGGAATATTTTTATTTGCCCTATTTTACAATTTTGTAACAACATAGAAAATTGACCTTTAATGTATCTGAAATATATCTGTATCGAAATTAATTAAAATTTTAATTTCAAATAAATGGCTCTTGCGAGTATTACTCGCGCTCAGAGGGTTCTGTACAATAAATATATGAATTATTATCTGTATTATTAAAAAAATCGCTGCTAAAAGAATAATAAGATCCCAACAAAAAGTTTTCGGTAAAAAAAAAAAAAGCGCCAAGTTCTCCTTAATGTTTCGGCCAGAAAAAGTAGTGATATCTGATGTTCGCACAAGTTAAAAGCCAAACATCCCAAATCTTTCATTGAAAATGGCTTCCTGCGACTTGGCCGTTAATGCCTTCTACAGCATTTCAAAATTAATGATTTTATTATGAAATTAAGCATTTATGAATTATTTAAATATTAAAAGTAATATTAGAATGCAAAGAGGCAAATTCACATAAAGACATTATAAGTAAAATATTTCTGATAACTACCATTCAGTTTCAACAAACATTAGTTTTGATTACAGATCATTTAGTCCACTTGCGGTTTAATTGCCATTTTGTACGATCTAAAGCTAAAGTCATTAACGTAAAACCCAAGAAATAAAACAAAATTTACTTTCTTCAAATCTCAAAATATGTTACATTATATTTTATTGTATAATATTGAAATTTTGTGCATTGACGAAAGAGATTTTTTTTCGTTTGAACATTTAATATAGTTTGTTTGCATACGTTAAGATGTATTCGATTTATAAACTGTTAAAAGCTGATACTAATTAAGTTTTAGCAATTAGGGATATTACCTTCTGAGTACAAGTATTTTGTTATATTTAACTTCTAAGCATTTAAATAGACTGAAGTTGTTTAAATGCTTTATTCAAATGTGTATTTTATTTCTGTATTCTGTGTCACAAAATGCCTAAAATAATCAAAAAATGTAGTTGGCATGTAGCTCATTTGTACATATTTTAAAATTTGAAAAACTCTCACGAAGGCATTAACGGCCAAGTCGCAGGAAGCCACTTTCAATGAAAAATTTGGGATGTTTGGCTTTTAACTTGTGCGAACATCAGATATCACTACTTTTTCTGGCCGAAACATTAAGGAGAACTTGGCGCTTTTTTTTTTTTTTACCGAAAACTTTTTGTTGGGATATCACTACTTTTTGTATGTTTTCTCAAGTTTGTTATTCTAAACTATATTAATATGAAAAAACTTAAATTTCGGTACTTTTATGTTAGCCGGGAGCAAATTTCCTCATTAGCCCTTTGTTTTTTCGCCAATAGCAGTTTTCATTTTTCACATGTGTAAATTAGAAACAATGCTTTGATTTTCAAATAAAATATTTTGGTTTATGTTAATATTTCTTATCTATTTATTTATTTACTTCTATGTTAAATATTCTATTAAATAAAATGAGGGAAATGCATCTATTTTAAATGAGATCACTGAAAAGTATATAATATGAATGCAATATGAACAATGGAGTTGGGAACAGTATTTGGCGATTTGCCACTTGCGCCCGGCTAGCATAAAAATACCTAAATTTATTTTACTGAGCTTTACAAATTTATACTTTATTTATTTTTATGTTAAAGTACTAGCCGCCTCTAGCAAGCAGTATTTACCGTATTACTTCCATGTTAAACGTTGCATCATGTTACTGTGATTCATATTTAATTTACTTGCCCATTCTTTCGCCAATTCGGAAGCTTTTGATAGAGAAATCAAGAACTCTTTACGATCATGGAAGCGCATCATATATTTTGTGTTGTTATGTATTTCATCTTTCGTGACAAATATCTCTTAACTCACTTATGCATGCTTCCTTAGCAATTACGATTCGTTCTCTAATGCGGAAATTTTGAATCCTATTAAGAAATATTTTCTAATTGGGCTCACTGCCAATTGTTGTATTTTAACTGATACGACTGGGTACAAGTGAAATGGTTCTTATGAAATCCTTTGACAATATCTGTATTTGCATTAAAACATATTGATGCTAATATCTTTTTGTTTCACGTTAACCTTTTCAATAGACTCGATTACGGAAGAATAGAAGGTCTACCGGCTCACTGCCATGATCCATTTAAAAATCTATCATTCTTCTCATCTGATCGTGTTGAAGAATTAGTCAATGTGACATGGTTTTAAGATTTTAGCTAATTTTGCTCGAAACCTGAAAACTAAAATGCGAGGAACCGGATTATAGAAGATTCATTCTAACGTACATATTGATTAACAGGTTACATATTATAGAATTATAATAATCATAAGGAGAACTGGCAGTTTCAATGCTTTAATAGTTTCCGTAAATTCTCTTTATATAATACAGAAGTTTTAGCGGTGTAAAGGTTAACAACATAGTCGCAGTAAGTATAATAACAGTACAATATAATAACAATAGCAGAGGTTTTGGGCAGTGACGAAACTATTAGCACTTTGGAAATATTAGTACGTTATATCATTTAACTATTCAGATGATATGCGGAAAAATAAAAATAGATTGCTCGCATTAATAATTAACTCATTGAAAAATAGCCACTAGCGTCAAATATTCGCCAAGCTTGGCGACATTTAGCAAAGTTTCGCCAAATTTGGTAATATATCAAGTCGATTCTCAAATTTGGCGACAAAAAAATGTTTTTTTTATTCTGGCGTCATAATGATGCATATGTATTATGTATTATACACATATCTATAATATGTATGATGCAAATGTATTACGTATTATATGCATATGTATAATATGTATGATGCATATGCATAAGTTCATTAACATCACTAAAACGCACTTAAAGGAATAGTGTTTCATAAATAGTAGGGATAATTGCCAGATTGACCAGAGTGCTATTGAGATTAGAATACCGACATTTATAATAGACGTCTGTACACACCATCACCTCATCGAGTTTACAGCTGAAATTTTAGGATTAGTTAAAACTAGATTAGCATATTTAAATGCAACTGGTCTGTTAAGTCATATCTTGGTAGAAACCCCCTGAAGACCTAATTTTAGTGGTTAGCTGATAGGTTTACTATTGTATTTTCCTGCATCCAAAAGTTTGGAAACATGGAGGAATGGGTGCAGGAAAACACAATGGAAAATCCACCAATTAACCCGTAAAATTGGGTCTGTAGGTGGTTTCCACAAAGATATGACTTGACAGACCAGTTACATTTCAGTACGCTAATCGATATTTAACTAATCCTAAAATTTCAGCCGTCAACTCGATGAGGTGATGATCTGTGCAGACGCCTCCCGGTCTTTAATAAAATTTGTTTTAAGGAAGTAAAAGATAGAAAGACGGACAGATAAACTGAAAGATTTGCCTTATTAAGATTTTTGTAAAAGCATATAAAAATTCATTCAGCTTGAAATCATTAACACCTTTATAACTCAGTCTAATTTTCTGTAATCGGGTTTTGGCGACCAACATATCTTATCTATAACTATAATCTTTCTTTTACAGATTTAAAATTAACAATAAATTAGCAGTAAGTAGGCTAATAATACAATATAATAACATTAGCAGCGGACTTCGGACGCCGCATCTGTCGCACATCGTTAAAGATAGTTTATTAGTTACACATTTCATTTAATTAAAAGGAGATTTTTAAACTTTCATATGGAATTGGGATATTTTTCCACTATAGGGACCTTGGCATTTTTAAAAAATCTTGGCGCAATTCGGACTTCAGAAACTGAGATATGTTGCCAAATGATATAAACAACTACGAAAACAAACCTGATGAACTTTTATGTTATTTATATGTATTTATATACATATAAACATTTTATTTATACATGTATAAAATATTATTTCTTATATACAGATTATTTATGTTGGTGTATCAAAATAAATAAACGGGTTCCTTACATTAAATAAATTGTATACATATGGAAAAAATTGCTTGTATACACAGTAAATAGGTTGCCAGAAAATATTATCATATTTATCAAATTTCTTTTCTCGTCAAGGCTATTTTCTGTATTTCGCCAAGGCTATTAAGGAAACGTACCGAATTGCGGTTATATTTTGTTAAATGTTTTATTGTTTTAATATCGTAAATATATCATAACCTATACTGAATAAAATTTTTAGGTATATTCATTTTTTTCTATTTAACAAACATCTTTGGAAAAGCATATAAATAAAATGTTATTCTGCTTGAAATCACGTGCCGCCTTCAAAGCTCCGTATACGAGTTTTGGCGACCAACATTGGCACAATTGAATGCGTAGGAACTGTTTACGGCCAAATGAACACCCCCTGTCAGGGGCGTAGCTACCGTGGAGCAGTTGGAGCAAACTGCTCCAGGCGCACGAATCCTAAGGGCGCAAAATTAGAAAGAGCGAAATAAAGATTTGTAAAAATATTCGTATATGTTTTTTTAATTTTAATCACATGTTATAGATTAATCTTGTTACAATTAGCTTACTCCTATGATATTTTACTTTGTGTTTAATCTCAACTATTTCGATTTAAAACATGTTTTTAAACACAGTTAAAAGATATTACTTTTATTCTCGAAGTTTTACTTTTAATGGAGGATATTCCATCTACGTTATGATCACGTGGTCAAGGTAAAAACTTCTAGCGTAAAGAAGGGAAGGCTCCGTAGACGTAATGTAAATCTCCGCCAGCCAGTGAAGCAGTTCATGCGGAAAGCAGTAGTAGCCTCCCTTATCAGTTACAACCTCTTTGAGTAAATTACCGGTACCACGTGACTTTTTCAGCCTCGAACCCAGATTTGGAATATAGTCCATTCTAACATATTGTAGCCTCAAGCCTCAAGTAGCTTCTCCAACAAAGATTCAGCATGCCTGCTTTTTTTTCTGTATCTTTTCCGAAAACGACAGTTGAAGATTTTTAAATTTAAAGTACAGTAAACTCCGACTATCCGGCTCTCCGTACTATCCGGCCTAGTAAAATTTTGAAAGTATTACTAGCAATTGCAAGTGTCCGAGACAGGCCGGATACCGTCCGTGGAAAAGTGTTGACTCACGACAGGAAGTAACAAGAAGGGATTGCAAAATGCAATAGCAGAGAATTCGAAACACAGTAATTGCAATGTCTTGGAACATTATTTTGGACCATAAAGGTGGACATAAACCGTATGGGAAACTGGAGTGGAAGATGAGAACGATAAGCTTCTTTCGTTGCTGAAAAATATACCGGGTTCTGACAATGCCAATTCAGAGGACATTACAGAATGGATGGCAAACGACGAAGTTAATGAATCAACTGATAACGATATTGTAGAAATGGTGACAGATGTAGATGTAAAAGAATAAAAACAGGAGGTGGATTGGAGGCAAAATGTCATCCCACATTCGTAATGGTTCAAGACGATTGAGGCAGCACTGCAACACATTAGCCAGCAGGAGGAAGCGACGCCAGCTGATATAATCTGCTTTCGTAAATGGAGGGACATTTCGCGGAAGAAGGCTAATAGGGGGAAGTAAAAAAACTAAACGCTTTTCTAGAAACAAAAAACTGTAAGTTTTGATTCTTTTATCTTGCGCATAAATTTTCATATTTGTGCAATCATTTATAAATAAACAGTAAAATAAGATTTACTCATTTTTTACGAATTAGGCTTACGTTTTACGTCAATGTTTTTCTTATTCTGAAACTGTATCTGTATATATGAAATTTATCTTAAAATGTCTAACATGTCTTTCTAATATCATGGCGGAGGGAGGGCAAGAAAGGAATAAACATTCATAGACCTCCGGCCTATCCGGCTTTTTTGTTATCTGGCCTACCCTTCCGCCACATTAAGCCGGATAGTCGGGAGTTTACTGTAATCAAAACTTATTTACTGGGCTTTTTCATAGGTCATTTTATTGGCTACCACTATTTCCAAACAATAATCTTCCTGGTACATTTCTATTGAAAATGTTTTAGAAGTGTATCATGATGATTACTGTACGGAAATAATGACAGCCAAGGAAAATACCCCTGAGAAATCCACATTTATGATGTAACAGCAATGCCTTAGCTATTTAGTTATTTTACGATTTAAAAAAATAAAAATAATAATAATTTGACAAGTTGGCGAGACTATTTTACAAAAAACACGTAAGATGGTGTTTTTTTTTTGTGGAAAATAAACATGCACCAATACAGATTACAAAACAATAATAAAAGCCGGGTTTAGGCATATTCCACGTCAGTCCAACAGCGACAAAATTTAGAGGGGTTTGAGGGGGGAAAACGACAAATTGAGATTTTGAAAATGTTGCAAATCTCAAATTCAGAATCGATAAGCATTTTCCTTCAAAAAGAGAGAAAATTTTAAGCATTAATTTTAGTGTTCCTTACGACCTAATTATCGCCTATGCAAATTTACACCACTTTTTTCGAAAAGTATTTTTCCGCATTTAACTTTATTTAATCGCGGAATTTTAGGTTTAAATAAAGCAAATAATATTTTTCGAAAATAGCAATGTGAATTTGCTTACAATCAGACTCTGCACAAATTCTGAATTTTCGAATTTTCAAATGAAAAAAAAAAAAAAAAATCTGGAGTTACTCCACAAAACTTTCCTAACTGTTTACAGAAACACTGTGTTTTCAAAACAATATAAAATTAATAAAAACTTAGACCCTAATTGTATAGAAAGGTAAAATGTTTCCACTGGTGATAAAGACCTCGTGTTTGAAAGAAAACGTGCATTTTCATCCATAAAGCTTAAACATTTTCCCAATGACATAATTTTCAACAAATTTTCATTCCGCCCATGCTGAAACTAGGCCTGCAAATAAAAAAAATAGGATTTTACTAAATTAAGTCATATTCTGGCAGTCTCAGACTGGCTCACTGGGTAAGCGACCGTTATACGTTGTGAGGCGGCGCGCACTAAGGTAAAACTCACAGTTTATCTTAAATTATTTAAATATTAAAAAACAATTCTAATTTTTGAAGGATTTTTTTTTATATTAATGATTGTTTTTTCTTTTTGCAAAGTACAAGAATTTAATTTTGTTCTTGAAAGTTTCTTTGATTAAAAGAGCTATTTAAATCTTTTAAAATCTAATGTATATTCTATACCTCTGCCTGTTACCAATGGCGACACGATCTTCCCTAAGAATTTATTTTCTACTGTCTGGCACCCTCTATTTAAAAATATACATATACATATATGTATTTTTTTTTCGTTTTTCGTAAAATCATTTATTATTTTCTTTGAAATGTCTAGGCTTCGTGCATTCGTCAATGCTGTGGCTGTAATTTCCTCTATTTAAATGTTTGTTATATTAATTTTTGGGCTTGATGCACAAAATTATTTATAAAGAATATTTTCGGAAAGGAAAATGTAAGTTGAACAGTCATTTTTCTCTAAAAATTACATTTTAATATGGAAACAGGACTGTTTCAATATTGTTTAAAAATGTGGTAACCAGAACCGCAGTCAGCTATTTTGTAAATACGATAGATCAGACTGTTCAATGCGGCGCCCTTTGAAGGTTCCTTTTGAGCCCATTCGATTATACCCTGGAGCTATTTTTTTTATATATATACAGTACAGTCTGTCTAGTGCGGATTCTGCATAAAATGAAAATCTGTTTTACATAGAACTGTAGACAGAGTTTACTGTATGAAAATCTATTAAAAGATACTTTGCTTTAAAGTAAAATTAATAATTTTTACGCGTTTCTGAATATTATTAGCAGCATTAAGATTTTTTATCCTCCCGCTGCAAAAAAAAAAAAAAAAAAAAAAAAAAAAGTTTAAAGTAGGTATAACTAATCATAACATTATTATTTAATAATAAAAATCTATATACTTTGAATCCTACACTAGTCACTCACAATCTAATGTTAAACCAATGGCAGCGTTCTTTACAAATTTGTCATTTACATTTCAATATTTTTGAAATTATTTTTTTTTGGATAGAATATACGAGGTCGATTTTTAAACGGATATCTTTATAACTGATTTTTTTTTTTTCTTATGACGGCACTTTCAATTTTGGATACAATTCCTAAATTGAAAGCATCCCCAGAAAGAAAAACTGGAATGGTAATAAATATTTTTGACGGATATATATGCAGGATAATTTACATTTGATGGATATATCTTCTAGTAAGGTAGTAAAATAATGAGTTTCTAAAATGTTACGCCCTTTAAAAATCCAAGATCTGCGTATTTTACAGTGACCGAGCCCGATCCTGCGTTGCAGTAGAGGCTTTTCAGGGTTCACAATTACCTTTCTACCAGAATATTGGTGTATAAAATTTAATCTGTTTTAACCATGGGATTTCCTACGATTACACAAGGAAAAAAATTTCTTGTGAAATTAGTGGTAGAAAAGTGATTTTGATCCCCTCTTCGAGCCGCCACTGCTTGCGTTGTAAAATGTTTTTGTATAGATATAAGATGAACATAAGCAATAACTAGTATGTTGTGGCCATCACAAAGCTTTCTTCTATCTCATACATGTCAATACTTCAAAATTCACTACCCCAGTGCCAAATTAAATGGCAATCTGTGTTCATCATGAGAATTTAAAAATATGAAATTCCGTGCATTAGTTCTCGAGGTATGACTGTCACTGAAATCGTGTAAATCCAGAAAAAGGCAGCATAGCAGCACCACCTATTGGGTTATTTACACCAGAACCTAATTATCACCAAATTATGTCAACGTATAACTGAATATGAAGTTTCAGGAAAATTCATGCATTAGTTCTTGAGATAGAGGTATTGCGCAAATCATGACAAATGCAGCATAGAAGCACCACCTGTTGAGCGATTTGCAACAACACATAATCAGCAGCAATATTAATCAAGTTATACTTAAATCTGAAGTTTGATGAAAATTCGTGCATTAGTTCTTGAGATAGAGCTATTGAAGAAATAGTTCAAAATGCAGCACAGCAGGCCACATATTTGGCGATTTACACCAACACGTAGTAAGCATCATTTCATATGAAGAACTAACTAAATCCGAAGTTTGATGAAAATGAGTGCATTAGTTCTTGATATAGAGCTACTGCGAAAATAGTGTGAATCCTGCAAAATGCAGCATAGCAGCGCCACCTTTTGAGCGACTTACACCAAAACGTAAACAGCATCCATTCATGTCAAGGACTAACGGAATCTGAAGTTTTATAAAAATCCGTGAATTAGTTCTTGAGATACAGCTTTTGCGAAAATCCTGCAAAATGATACATAGCAGTGCCACCTGCAGGGCGATTTACACCAAAAACTAATCAGCACCAATCTATATATTAGGGACTACCTGAATATAAATTTTTATTAAATTCCGTGCATTAGTTCTTGTTATAGAGCTCCAACAAAATTTGTGTCACATACAGACAGACAGACAGACGGACATACAGACAGACACTCACAGACAGACATTTTGTGAAAACATGTTTTTTTGGAATCTCTGACCCATAAAACGTGTAAATCCGTCGAAAACTGGAATTCGAAAATTTTCATGAAACCAATACTTTCTTCTTGTAAAGATAGAAGAAAGTAAAAACTGTAACTTCGGGTAACAGCATTTTCAATTTTATATAATATACTGAATAGTCCGCTCTTAATAGAGCTATCATCGGATATACTGCCGCATATATCTCGGGAATAGAAGGAAAATACTAATGTTGGTATTTTTACTTCCTTCTATCTTTACAAGAAGAAAGTACAGTCAATCAGGGTAACTTTGATCCGCATTTTCTCTATTTCCATATGTCACACTCTTATTTGAAGAATATTGTCGCAACTAGGGCTATAAAAGAGAAGAAATTATCCTAAATTATTGTTTGACTATAAAAAATTAAGGAATAATAAGGATAAAAGCAATAAAAAATGGATTTTTACCCTGGTTCAAAGTTACCCAGCCATTTAGGGTAACTTTGAACCATATGATAAATTTTTATATAAAATAATTAAATATTTTATATAAAAAATTGTAAAGATAGAAGAAAGTAAAAATGATTTAAGATATAAAGGAAAATGTTCATTAGTTACCGTCACAGAATAGTTGAAAAATATTTTAGGTACGGCCAATTTCTTCGAAAATTAAAACAATTCTTGCAACAGATTTATAACATACCTGCCTATACTATATAAAAAAAAACACCAAATCGTGTTCTGAGAATCTGAAAACGTGAAGAAATTTTAACATACATGTACACACATACATATTCAATCATTATAAAACTTGTGAGAACGGATTCAGAGTATTTGAAAATGTAAAAATATACCATTATTTTCATTTATTTTTATTGTGATTACAATGTCATCCGCTTTAGAAATTGAAACTGCTATATCTGAGCCATTTTTTAAGATAAAGACAAACAAAAAATGTTCCTGAATCCTTATATCAAGATCAAATACTTAAGAAAGAAACCTTTTTCAATTTCTAATTTTTTTGCACCTCACTTTAAATATATATATTTTTTAATTTAATGGCCGCCATTTTGAAACAAGATGGCTGATGAAGCTGGCCAGCGAACTTGGTCGAGATATTGATGTATACTATCCACATGCCTTCTTCCATCGAAATAGGCGAATAAGTGTGGTATCGCGTGACAAATATAAGATCGTTTCAAAGTGTTAGCCATGATAGAAATTCAAAGTGCTATAATTCAACCACTTTTTAAGATATAAACAAAAGAACAAATTTTCAGAAACAAAAACTGCTCCAGAATCTTTGTATCAAGGCCAAACACATAAAAAAAATCTTTTTCATTTTCCAATTTTTTAATACCTCATTTTAAATTTTAAATTACATTTTTTTAAAAAAATGGCAACCCTTTTGAAACAAGATGGCGAATGAAGCTGGCCAACGAACTCGGTCGAGACATTGGTATGTACTATGTACAGGCCAAGTTACATTCAAATCGGTTCATAAATACGCCTGTTATCGCGTGACAAAAATCAGGTCGTTTTAAAATGTCAGCCACAATAGAAATTCAAAATGTTATAACTCAGCCATTTTTAGGTAGCTTTCATTACAAAAAGCTACCTATTGCAGCCGTTCGGAGGAAAGCGATTTCAAAAAAATTTGGTATATTTTCATCGATCATGACCCCCAGACCCCGAAACCACCCTCCGTTCAAAATTGATATATATATATATATATATATATATCCATATATATATATATATATATATATATATATGACCTATGCCACACTGTAACTCGCGTATTTATGAACCGATTTGGATGTAACTCGGTGTGTACATAGTACATACCAATGTCTCGACCGAGTTCGTTGGCCAGCTTCATCCGCCATTTTGTTTCAAAATGGCGGCCATTTAAAAATTTTTTAAAAATTTAAAATTTGAAATGCGGTACCAAAAAATTAAAAATGGAAAAATATTTTTTTCTTATGTATTTGACCTTTATACAAAGACTCCGGAGCAGTTTTTTTTTTTTCGTCTATATCTTAAAAAATGGCTGAGTTATAGCATTTTGAATTTATAGGGTGGCTGACATTTTGAAACGTCCTGAATTTTGTCACGCGATAAAAGGCGTATTTATGAACCGATTTGGATGTAACTTCGTTTATACATAGTACATACCAATGTCTGGACCGAGTTTGTTGGCCAGCTTCAGCCGCCATCTTGTTTAAAAATGGCGGCCATTTAAATTTTTAAGTAAAATTTAAATTTGAAATGTGGTACCAAAAAATTGAAAATTGAAAAAATATTTTTTTCTTATGTGTTTGACCTTGATAAAAAGATTCGGAAGCAGTTTTTGTTTCGTCTATATCTTAAAAAATGGCTGAGTTATAGCATTTTGAATTTCTAGCGTGGCTGACATTTTGAAACGTCCCGATTTTTGTCATGCGATAAAAGGCGTATTTATAAACCGATTTGGATGTAACTTGGTTTGTACATAGTACATACCAATGTCTCGACCGAGTTCGTTGGCCAGCTTCATTCGCCATCTTGTTTTGAAAGGGTTGCCATTTTAAAAAAATGTAATTTAAAATTTAAAATGAAGTATTAAAAAATTGGAAAATGAAAAAGATTTTTTTGTTTGGCCTTGATACAAAGATTCTGGAGCAGTTTTTGTTTCTGAAAATTTGTTCTTTTGTTTATATCTTAAAAAATGGTTGAATTATAGCACTTTGAATTTCTAGCATGGCTAACACTTTGAATCGATCTTGTATTTGTCAGGCGATAACACACGTATTCGCCTATTTCGATGGAAGAAGGCATGTGGATAGTATACATCAATATCTCGACCAAGTTCGCTGGCCAGCTTCATCAGCCATCTTGTTTCAAAATGGCGGCCATTAAATTAAAAAAATATATTTAAAGTGAGGTGCCAAAAAATTAGAAATTGAAAAAGGTTTCTTTCTTAAGTATTTGACCTTGATATAAGGATTCAGGAGCATTTTTTGTTTGTCTTTATCTTAAAAAATGGCTCAGATATAGCAGTTTCAATTTCTAACGTTGGTGACACTTTGAAAAATCTGGTTTTTTGCCTGCGACAGCACTCGTATATACCAACCGATTCCGATGTGAGTGAGCATGTGCACAGCAATTACTAAGGTCTCGACCAAGTTCACTGGTTAGCCTCATCCACCATGTTGTCTTAAAATGGCAGGCACTTTAAGAAATCGCCGAATTTGGCAGCCAAATATAAGTTACTTTAAATAAAAGAAGCTTGGATAAAGCTGACTAATTTCGCGAAATTCTCATTCATTATGATTTAGTATTGATAAAAATTAGTATTGAATCTCCCATATTCGGTTTCCACTAAATTGAGCTTCGTGTGTTTGAATAATATAAGTTGGCTTTTTTAAAATAAGGAATATGAAAGCTACCTCTTCCTCCCGGCACTGGCCGGAAGGACTTTTTTAGATGTAGACGAAACAAAACCTGTTCTGGAATCGTTGTATTAAGGTCAAACACATACAAAAAAAATCTTTTTCATTTTCCAATTTTTTGGTATCTCATTTTAAATTTATTTTTTTTTAATTTTTTTAAATGTCCACCATTTTGGAACAAGATGGCGAATGAAGCTGATCAACGAACTCGGTTGAGTTATTTGTATGTACTATTCACACACCAAGGTACATCCAAATCGGTTCATAAATACGTCTGTTATCACGTGGCAAAAATCAGGACGTTTCAAAATGTCAGCCACGCTAGAAATTCAAAATGCTATAACTCAGCCATTTTTTAAGATATAGACGAAACAAAAACTGCTCCCGAATCTTTTTATCAAGGTCAAACACATAAGAAAAAAATATTTTTTCAATTTTCAATTTTTTGCTACCACATTTCAAATTAAAATTTTTCTTAAAGTTTTAAATGGCCGCCATTTTTAAACAAGATGGCGGATGAAGCTGGCAAACGAACTCGTTCGAGACATTGGTCTGTACTATGTATAAACGAAGTTACATCCAAATCGGTTCATAAATACGCCTTTTATCGCGTGACAAAATTCAGGACGTTTCAAAATGCCAGATTCGCTAGAAATTCAAAATGCTATAACTCAGCCATTTTTTAAGATATAGACGAAACAAAAACTGCTACGGAGTCTTTGTATAAAGGTCAAATACATAATAAAAAAATATTTTTTCATTTTCAATTTTTTGGAACCACATTTCAAATTTTAAATTAAAAAAAAATTTTTAAATGGCCGCCATTTTGAAACAAAATGGCGGATGAAGCTGGCCAACGAACTCGGTCGAGACATTGGTATGTACTATGTACACACCGAATTACAACCAAATCGGTTCATAAATACGAGAGTTATAGTGTGACATAGGTCAGATATATATATATATATTGATATATATATATATATATATATATATAAATTTTGAACGGAGGGTGGTTTCGGAGTCTGGGGGTCATGATCGATGAAAATATACCAAAATTTTTTGAAATCGCTTTCCTCCGAACGGCTGCAATAGGTAGCTTTTTGTAAAGAAAGCTACCTACACTGTTAAAAATTTGCAGCATTCTGGCAGGTCATTTGACCGTTTTTCCCGAAAACGGTTACACAACCGTAATTTAAATCTATTCTGACCATATTATTGGCCATTTTATGGTCAGAATATAGTTAAATTATGGTTATGAAACCGTTTTCTCAAAAAACGGTTGAATGACCTGCCAGAATGCTGCAAAATTTTTAACAGTGTAATACAGTGGTATTAAATATTTCCAACATAGAATTACAACATATATATGTGAATATTTTTTCCCCTTAAGTTATCGAATTTACAAATCTAATTTATAAAGTTTGAAAAAAAAGGAATACTTTTCTTTTAGTCCTGGCAATAGGGAATTTTACCTAGCAAAATTAATGGTAGTTCTGGAAATCGGCTTACTTTATGTTTCTGGGGTCACTGAATCCGAATTTGTAACTTCCCACCAAAATTTCCCACGGCAACCCCCCAAAAAAGGTTTTTATTAAAAAAAATCAATTTTTTTATTGTTTTAGGGGAAAAGTGTCTAGAAATTCAGAAAGTAGACAAAATTTGTAACAAATTAGATATATGACATTATGACTTAGGATGAAGGGGAAGGGGGGGATCTGCCTCGGAACATGCGCGCGGTGCTGCGTGGACTAAGTTGCGCAGTTCCACTTAACCACTTACACGTTTACATTCGCCCTCCCATCTCCCCTCCGAACTTTCCTTATAAGGTTTACTTTAAGTTTTTTGGGTCGCTGAATCCGAATTTTTAACTTACCCCCAAAATTTCCCCCCGACACCCCCCTCCCCCAAATAGTTGTTAGTAACTTAAATTTCTTATTGTTTTAGGGAAAAAGCATTACGAAATTCAGAAACTAGACAAAATTTGCAACAAATAGGATATATGACATTAGGACGTTGGATAAACGGGGAGAGAAGGGGCTACCTCGGAACATTCCCCGCGCGCTTTTCTCAAAAAACAATTTTTTTCAAAAAATCAATTTTTTGGGGGGTTGCCGGGTGAAATTTTGGTGGGAAGTTACAAATTCGGATTCAGCGACCCAAAAAACAAAGTGAGTCGAAATCCAGAACTAGTATTAAATTTTCCAGGTAAAATCTCCTAACTTAGTGCACGTAGCGCCGCAGTACGCGTTCAGAACGCGTCCTCTCCCTCCCCGTTCATCCTACGTCATAATGTCATGCATCCTATTTGTTGCAAATTTTGTCTAGTTTCTGGATTTCGTAATGCTTTTCCCCTAAAACAATAAGAAATTTAAGTTAAAAACAACTATTTGGGGGGGGGGGGATTTTAGGGGGGAAGTTGAAAATTCGGATTCAGCGACCCAAAAAACTTAAAGTAAACCTTATAGAGAAAGTTCGGAGGGGAGATGGGAGGACGAATGTAAACGTGTGAGTGGTTAAGTGGAATTGCGCAACTTAGTTCACGCAGCACCGCACGCCTATTCCGAGGCAGATCCTCCCTTTCCCTTCATCCTAAGTCATAATGTCATATGTCTAATTTGTTGCAAATTTTGTCTACTTTCTGAATTTCTAGATACTTTTCTCCCAAAATAATTAAAAAAAAAATATTTTTTTTGATAAAATCCTTTTTGGGGGGTATTTTACCAAAATTTGGGGGCGTTGCCGGGGGAAATTTTGGTGGGAAGTTAAAAATTCGGATTCAGCGACCCAAAAAACATATAGTAAATCGTTTTCCAGAACTACCATGAATTTTGCTAGGTAGAGCCCCTTATACGGTCTCTATTGCCTGGACTATTTTGTAATGCAAGAATTATGTTTTCGAGTTACAAAAAGTTATATTGTCCCTACTCTATCAGATTACCTCAAATATTGGTTTTAATTTTGTAGTGATATTTCATTATTAGCATACAATACATTAATCATTGTTTAAATTAATTCATAATACAATTTAAATTGTCAAAGAAAATACTCATTCGTGGGTCTGAAAAATAATTGAAAAATTGCTAATCTACTAGGTTTAGAAATTTGATAATCACACAAAATACTGAATTTAGCAATGCATTTTAATTTAGTATATTCCTTTAACAAAAAATCATTTTACATACAAAATTATTCATGCGTTCTTATTCAAATTCAAAGTTATTTTTTTTTCCTGTTCAGTTGTAAATTTGATACTTTTTTAATAGTTGGTCGTTAGATGATGATTATATATATATACTTTTTTTTCCGAGCAAGAGTTTTTAACCACCTCTGACGGTACAGACAATTTCATAAGTTTTTTTTTTTTTTTTTTTTTTTTATGTTAACAATTCTTACAGCATAATTAATAAAGTTTAATTTTTTTTATATAATTATTAAATCTATCAGGTTCACAACATCTTTCCTGAGGCAATTTGACTTTTAACAATAGTCAACCTTTTTACTGAATAGTCTTTTTTTTTTTTTTTTTTTTTTTTTTTTTGTATTTGCTTTATTACTCAAACCCATTTTACAATATCTTTATAAAATTTACGATTTTAGAAAAGTAAAGAAACGATGTAGACAAAACAAAATACTAAAAAGTTTTAGAAAATTTTACTAATACATGTTACAGGTGTAGTAAAAACTAATAACGATGTATAATAAAAACATTAAAATGTGAAATTATCTTTAAAAATGGTAAAATTTATCATTTGTTTTAAGAATAGAAGAGTATTTTTTTTACTTCCAAAGCATTTCACAATAAATTACACAGTACAGTATTACACGATACAAAGAACTACGATGCATTTCTCGGTACAAAGAACTACGATGCATTTCTCCTCTCTAGCCCGGTAATTCTCCGTCAACTTCAACCTCGCGTTTGGAGCTTAACTCTCGGTTGAATGCGAAATCCAATCCACCGTTAACTGAACCTGGCGAAATCCGAGAATAAATCGAAACTAAAGTTAGGTTACTCAACCTACCTACAGGAGGTAGGTTGTTCGACCGCGCATGCGTATTCATTCCTCTCGAGAACAAACACCGTGAACAAACATAAACAGAAAGCTCGGCTTGTTTTTTTTTTTGTCATATCGTTCTTTACTTTTATTCTGCATTAATTATGGATGATAAAATTCGTAGACTTCAACAATTAGAGTTTATTGAAGCTCGAGAGAAAATAAAAAAGAAGCCCCTCAAAAAAAGGAAATGTGATTATGATGAATTGGATGATTATGAATTTTTGAAACGATATCGATTAACTAAAGCATCATTCGACATGGTATTCCAAATAATCGAGCCTCAAATAAAATGTGGCCAAAACACATTTAAACAATGTGATCACCCCAAAAGAACAATTACTTATAACACTGCGATTTTTTGCAACCAATTCATTCCAGTATACAATAGATGATCTATCAGAAATCAGCCAAACTTCTGTTCATCGAATTCTCGTTCGCGTAACCAAGGCAATAGCTTCCCTGCGACCAAGATTTATCAACATGCCGGAAACTGAAGCAGAATGTAGACAGGTATGTTACATGTTCTTTTTTATCCATATTTTTTTTTAGTTTTTGTTTGTACGTGTGCTAGTCATTGTAATCAAAATTCATTAACATTGAATTTTTTTTTTAAATATGTCACTGTCAGGCAAATATTTCAATAGCTAAATATACTATATATATATATTTAATCTAGATGAATAACATGTCAATATAGCAAATAAGTTTAATGCCCGAACTTAATGTTGAAACTCAATTCTGTTAAAATCCAAAGATGTTCAATTTCATTTTAGACAATTTCTTGTAATTTAACTTTTCTTTCACTATATTTTATACTTATGTCCAATGCACATAGATGTTCTGTATGCACATACATTTGTCGAAGAAACTTGATTTTTAATGTTTATAGGTCATCTAAAAATTTCACTGATTTTTTAGATGGAAATGTCATATTTAAATTACAAGTGTTTCAGAATAAATTTTACTATTTCGTGCATAAAGTTATTCAGATTTAGAAAAGAAAAAGGCAATAAATGAACATAATATTTTGTTAAAACTTGAAACAGCCAACTCTCCTTCTTAATTCAGACTTGAATAACAAAGTAATAGTTTATTCGATCTTTTATTTACTTTCCTCTTGGTAGTCATAATCAAAACAATGTTCAAAATCTTCTGTAATTTGAAATTTCAACTATTTGTTTCGATAATTTGGAAAGCTTGACTTGCATTGTTTCATATGTGTTATAAGCAGTGTTCAAAATCCTTGCTGGTCCGCTCAGGGCCGAAACTAGACTTTTTTGCACCCGGGGCAAGCATGGATTTTGGCGCCCCCCCCCCCCCCCTTCTTCCGCAAAGTATATTTACAGAGAGAATTTTACTAATTTTCTAATAGCCGACTTATTTTAAAATTTTAAATATGTAATCTTAAAATATGCAATACTGAACTACGTAATCTACAATGGCGGATCCAAGGGGGAGGTCACGGGGGTCATGACTCCCCTCTGAACACCAACAAAAATATTCTAAAGATCATTTTTAAAATTAAATATACAGTTAGAGTCCGGATTATCCGAGTCCTGCTTAACCGAGTTTCCGCTTTCACCGAGTTATTTTCTTCTGATGGACGGATGTCTTCTATTATTATGAAACAGCCATTATAAATGAAGTGTTAGGTGAAGATGAAACAGCAGTCGTAAAAAACAAAAATTATGGCCATTTTTTTTCTTTCCATTCTGACCAGAAAATCAGAGTTCTAACTTTTTCCGACTGCTCTTTCATCTTCACCTAACACTTCATTTATAATGGCTGTTTCATAATAATAGAAGACATCAGTCCATCAGAAGAAAATGATCCATTCCAAAGCAGTGGCATACCCAGGATTTTATTTCGGGGGGGGGGGGGGGGTTGACTTAAATTTCCATAATGTTCTAAATCTTACGAAACACGTTGAATTGCGTTATAAACAGAAATCATTTTTGCCAATAAGGCCGCAGCCAGAGGGGGGGAGGGGGCGAGACAGGGGTGCCTTTGTTCCCAATTTTCCGAAAATTCGGACTTAAAAAATATCGCTATTTTTGACATGGTCGCCGAAAAAAAAACGATTTCATCAATCGTTCGCAAAAAAAAAATCTCCAATTTTTCTAAAGGATCCGAAAAGGAAAAAACCGAAATTTTGTCGTAGGGCCACGGATAAAAGGCGAAGTTTGTCAAAGGATTGCGAAAAAAAAGTCAAATTTTGTCAAATGATCAGGGAGAAATCGCGAATTACGTCAAATGCTCGCGGAGGAAACGCTAATTTCGTCAAAAGAGCACAGAAAAAACCCGAATTTCGTCATAAGGCCGCAGAAAAAACGCGAATTTCATCAAAAGTTTCCGGGAAAAATGCGCATTTTGAAAAAAGATCGCTAAAAACACGCATTCCATCAAAGGGCTGCGAGGCTGCGAAAAAAAAAAGCTAATTTCGTAAAGGATCGCAAAAAAGCTTATTTCGTCAAAGGGACAAGGAAAAACGTAAATTTCGTCAAAAGGGCTCAGAAAAGTGCAAATTTCATCAAAAAGACGAGAAAAAAACGCTAATTTTGCCAAAAAAGCGCGAATTTCGTCAAATGTCCACTGAAAAAGCGCGAATTTCGTCAAATGACCACAGAAAAAAATGCAAATTTTGACAAAGGATCGCTAAAAAATACGCATTCCGTCAAAGGGAAACGGAAAAAACGCAAATTTCGTCAAAGGGACACAGAAAAAACGTGAATTTCGTCAAAAGACCGCAGAAAAACGCAAATTTCATCAAAAAGACGAGAAAAAAAAGTCAAATTTCGTCAAAAATCCGCGGAAAAAATGTAAATTTCGACGAAGGATTAACTAAAAAAACGTAAATTTCGACGAAGGATTGCCTAAAAAAACGCGAATTTAGGCAAATGACCACAGAAAAAACGCGAATTTCGTCAAAGGGCCACAGAAAAAACGCGAATTTTGAAAAAAAAGATCTCTTAAAACACTCATTCCGTCAAAGGGCTGCGAAAAAAAGCTAATTTCGTAAAGGATCGAAAAAAACGCGAATTTCATCAAAAAGACGGGGAAAAACGCAAATTTCGCCAAAAATCCGCAAATTTCGACTAAGAATTGCGTAAAAAAAACGCGAATTTCGGCAAATGACCTCCGAAAAAAACGTGAATTTCGTCAGAGAACCGCAGAAAAAAATGCAAATTTTGTCAAAGAATCGCTAAAATAAAACTCATTCCTTCAAAAAAAGCTGAAAAGGCGTGAATTTCGTCAAAGGGACAGAGAAAACGCAAATTTCATCAAAAAGACGAGAAAAAAGAGCAAATTTCGTCAAAAAGCCGCGTACAAAACGCAAATTTCGACGAAGGATTACATAAAAAACCGCTAATTTCAGCAAATGACCACAGAAAAAAACGCGAATTTCGTTAAAGGGCCCCAGAAAAAACGCAAATTTCGACAAATGATCGCAAAAAAAAACACGCATTCTGTCAAAGGGAAGCAGAAAAACGCGAAATTTGTTAAAGGATCGCAAAAAGAAGAAAAAGCAGGGTAACAAATAAGGGCCACAGAAAAACTTGAATTTCGTCAAAAAGCCGCGAAAAAAGACAATTTCGACAAAGGATATCGAAAAAAAACGCAAATGGTGTCAAAGTGCCGCCGAAAAAACGCGAATTTCATCAAAAGGTCGCGGAAAAAACGAGAATTTCGAAAAAAAACATCGCTTAAAACACGCATTCCGTTAAAGGGCTGTGAAAAAATGCTAATTTAGTAAAGGATCGCAAAAAAACGTGAATTTCATCAAAAAGACGAGAAAAAAACGCAAATTTCGACGAAGGATTGCATAAAAAAAACCCTCGTATTTCGGCAGATGACCTCGGAAAAAATGCGAATTTCGTCAAATGACCGCAGAAAAGGCGCAAATTTCGATAAAGCATCGCTAAAAAAACACGCATTCCGTCAAAGAGAAACGGAAAAAATGCGAATTTCGTCAAAGGATCGCAAAAAAAGAAAAAGCAGGGTCACAAAGAAGGGCCACAGAAAAACGTGAATTTCGTTACAAGACGGCGGAAAAAAGCGAATTTCGTGAAACAGCCGCAAAAAAACGCGAATTTCGTCAAAGAGCCACAGAAAAAGGCGAATTTCATCAAAATGACGAGAAAAAACACGAATTTCGTCAAAAAAGCCACGGAAAAAAAGCAAATTTCGACGAAAGATTTCGTAAAAAAAACGCGAATGTCGTCAAAAAAGCCAAGGAAAAAAAGTAAATTTCGACGAAGGATTTCGTAAAAAAAAAACGCGAATTTCGGCAAAAATCATCGAAAAAAAATTGAATTTTATCAAAAACCCGACGAAAAACGCGGAAAAAACACAAATTTCGACATGAGCACGAAAAAAAAAAAACGCAAATTCCGTCACAGAACCGTGGAAAAAATGCAAATTTTGACGAAGGAGTGTTAAAAAAAAACCACGAATTTCGGCAAAAAGCCGCAGAAAAAGCGAATTTTTTCAAAGGACTGCTGAGGAAACGAAAATTATATCATAAAACCGTGGAAAAAACACAAATTTTTGGCATGGAGATGCGACAGAAAAATGAAAGTTAATAAGCTACTTTTACAGTCACTCTTCCGCACCTCCGGTTTTCCGATTTACCCGAAACCGACTTGTGATTAGCTGTAGTGTTACTGTGCATTAACATACTTCCGCATTGACAATCTTGGTGCCCGCCGACTATGAGAGAAATTAAAAATCTCCTTAAATTAAACTACTTTTAGATTTGTCGAATTTACTTGTAGGTCACTTGAACTGACCATATACGTTTTCATTTATCCCGTAAAACAGGTATGGAGCTATTTTTCAGTCATTTGAAAATTGATTTTGTGGTTTCAAGTAAATTTGGTCGCAGGACTGAGGAGGATTTTGGATTAACACGAAAAACAATTTCGTGGCATGCCAGAAAATGAAACAAATTTATCAGAAAAAGAAGGAATATCAGCCCTTTTTTCATTTCACTGCGATCTCTTCGGAAGTGGAATGGAGCTGTAACCTCATAACTTCCGTCGCCATCGACTTTTTTGGGTGTATGCTGGGGCATCACTGTGCACTAGTATATCTGGGACTAACCAGAATAGCTGCGCCGCACAAAAAATATTTAAATTTATCTCAAAAGAAAGAAAAAAAAAGTTTTTTTTTTCATTTTTGATTACTTCGAAAGGGGGCCCTATAAACCCATCAGCCTCCTTCCCCTCATTGGGTATACAGTGGTGTAACTGTGCGCTGATATGACACTAGTCAGAAAGTCTAGTTCGTTGTATTGCAGAAAACAATTGCATTACAAATTTATCTCAAACAAAAAGAAAAAAAATCACCACTTTTTTCATTTCATTTTCAACTATTTTGGGAGAGATTTGTAAGCCCATTACCCCCTTTCTACTTCTTTGGGTATAATGTGGTGTCACTTTGCACTAATATGGAACTAAACAGAAGAGTGTGGCTAGTCTGTTGAATAATAGGAGAAAAAAATGTAAATTTATCTAAAACAGAAAGAAAAAAAAAGCAATATTTTTTTCGACTATTTCGGGAGGAGGGGGCTGTAAGCTCATCAGCCGCTTCCCCTTCTTTCAGTATGCTGTGATGTCAATGTGGACTAATATGGATTTAACGAGAATGGCTATTTCGCTATACGGCAGAAGAAAAATTACAAATTTATCTCAAACAAGAAGAAAAAAATCAGCCTTTTTTTCATTTCATTTTCGACTATTAAGGAAGGGGGCACCCCATTAGCCAGCCCCTTTCACCTCTTTGGGTATAATGTGGGCCCACTGTGCACAAGTATGGAACTAAAGAGAAGACAGCGGCCAGTCTGTTGAATGATAGTGGGAAAATACAAATTTATCTCAAACAAAAAGAAAAATATCAGCACTTTTTCATTTCATGTTCGACTTTTTGGGGAGAGGGCTGTAACCCCATTAGCTCCCTTCTACCTTTTGGGGTATAACGTGGTGTCACTGTACACTAATATGGAACTACAGCGAAGGGAGCGGCTATAGTCTGTTGAATGATAGGGGAGAAACTGTAAATTTATCTCAAACAGACAGAAAAAAAATTCAGCACTATTTTTTCATTTCATTTTCTACTATTTAGAGAGGAGGAGGGCTGTAATTCCAACAGCCCCCTCCCCATCTTTGGGTGTACTGTGATGCCAATGTGGGCTAATATGGAGTTAACGAGAATGGCTATTTTGCTGTATGACAGAACAAAAAATTACAGATTTACCTTAAAAAAGTAAGGAAAAAACCTTTTTCAGCTAATTTTTCGACTATTTCTGGTTTCGGGGGGGGGGGGGGGGGGAGGGCTGTAACCCTGTTAGCCCCCTTTCTCTTCTTTGGTGTCAATATGTACTACTATGAAACTACGCGAAGGAAGCGCATAGTCTGTTGAACGGTAGTGGGAAAAATGCAAATTTATCTTAAACAGGCAGAAAAAATTCGGCACTATTTTATCATTTCATTATCGACCATTTCGAGAGGGGGGGGGGAGGGGATGAAATTCCATCAGCCCCCTCCCCATCTTTGGGTATGCTGTGATGTCAATGTGGACTGATATGGTGTTAACGAGAATGTCTATTTTGCTGTATGACAGAAGAAAAAATTACAGATTTACCTTAAAAAAGTAAGAAAAAATTACTTTTTCATTTCATTTTTCGACTATTTCGGGAGGAGGGGGGGTCTGTAACCCCGTCTGCCCCCTTTCTCTTCTTTGTTGTCAATGTGGACTAATATGGGACTAATGAAAATGGCTAATCCGCTGTATGATTGAAATAAATTAAAATTTTTTCCAAAAAAGAAAGACGAAAAAGCAGCACCTTTTCATATCACTTTCGAAAATTTCGGGGGGGGGGGGCTGTAGCCCCATCAGCCCCCCCCCTTGGGTACGGTTGTTCCAAAGGTATAATACTTCATTTGGCGCCCCTTCGTTCTGGCGCCCGGGGCACATGCCTCTTCTGCCCCCCCTTAGTTTCGGCCCTGGGTCCGCTGGTCAGAGACCACCAAAAATTCAATCAGACCACTAATTTGAAAAATTTAGTGGTCTGCAGGACAAGTAACTTTTTTCCCCTCTCTCTCACAAGTAAACTTAAATTTTTCCGTCCGTGAGAAAACCGTAATCAAAGACAAACCACACATTTATATTTTATTTAAAAAAATAATAATTGCATTAAACCTTAGTCAGTTGAAATAAATATCTAATTAATAATTTTATAGTTTTTCTTTATGTAATGTTTTCAATTTTTAGTAAATTATAATTTTATATTTTATTTGAAATTTTGGATTTTATCTCAAAATTTTGGATAGCTGCAAAGGAAGTTTGGTTTTTATATCTTAGGAGGGGTGTGGGGGGGGGGTCACTCAAAGGGTTAAAGGGACTTAATGGAATCTTATGTAGCGGGCCAGTGATGATGACTGCGGACCAGTAAACTCTCATGCTTACTGGTCCTCGGGACCAGTGACTTTTTTTTTAAATCAATTCTACCGCTGATTATAAGCAAGTAATGGCAGCTATTTAGTCGTCTGCAGAGACAGCAATCAGAAAAATTTCGTTACTTTTTTTAATTTATGCTGGAGAAATTTATTAAATAAAATTTAATATTACAGTACATCATTTGTACTTATCTAGCAAATGACAACGATTGTCAACTAATGAAAAAAATTATTATTATTATTATTTTTTTTTTTTAACATGTAAAGACAAACTGAAATTGAATTTATTGATCACTGACAGTAAATATTGCAGGTATAATTTTATTTCATGAGGTAATTTTGAATACGATATTATTTTGTTGTTGACCCTCCAAAATGAAGCACATAAAATTTGACTCTTTCAAATAAAGGTATTATTCCTGTTTGAAATTGATAATTGTTTTATTCTGTTTTATATGCAAGTTTACTTTAATCCATATATATTTTACATGTCTCTTTGGAATTTCGCTTCTTACATGTTATTCGGGACATTCAGATATATCGTCAAAAATGGTTGTCCATTGTGAAATTGGTTTATCATTGTCAATTGCCAATCGTGTTAAGGTCATTTAATGTTGATTTAATAAATACATATAGCATCATAAAAAATGATAATATAAAAGCAAACTAAAATGATACAAAACAACAATTTAGCATACATTTATTATGTATACTATACATAAGAACAATACATTAAGGATTGTAATTTTATTTCCAGTGGCTTGCTATACTTACCAGAATAAATATACAAAATAAATATTACGTGTACTTTTCTGTTAGCCAGGTGCCAGTGTTATATAAGCACACACATATATATATATATACATGCTACATAAAAAATAGTTCAAAAAGAATTTTTGACTTTCAAAATGAAAAGATAACAAAATATATCATAATAGATTTAAATTCATAATAACTGAAGTTGTGCGTCGTATAAACAAAACATTACAACATTAAAATAAATAAGAACAATCGTGACCACGACATATAAATGTAAAAGACATATAAATGAAAAACGTATAAACAGTGCTTCACTGTATATATAACACTAGTGCCCGACTAACAGAAAAGTATCATATTATGTAATGCAAATATACTGTATCAATGAATATAATATTCTATTCCTATGTTACCAGTGGCGTAGCCAGGATTTCATTTCCGGAGGGGTCCAGAATTTTTCCTTTAGCTTATATATATAGTAAAACCTGTCAAGATGAAATCGCAAATATTGGTGACAATTCCGTTTTACACAGGTTTTCATGTTATTAGGTGTATTTGTATAGTATTCTTTTCGACAGCAGTAATACAGAATTCCATTATAGGAGGGTTACTTTTTTACAAGTTGTGTGTATTTATATATATATATATAATAAATTTGAAATCACAAATATATGAATAAATTGGTAAAGTTCTAAAGATGAATTAGAAATAAACATAGAAAACCAGTATGTAAAATAAGAAACTATGAATAACCCACAGAATCTTCAGAGGAGCTTGTGAGTTCATTCATAGAAGATGCGTTATTTCATCTAATTTTGCCGGCATTAAGCCTAAAATGACAAAATTTAGCTCCTTATAACGCAAAAATAACAGAAAATAGATAATAAAAATCCAAGAGATCTAAAAAAGATACACACCACACAGGATATTAAAAATTAATAGAGCAAAATACCTAAATTACATACTAGGAAGCATAACTGCAGCATGTCTGGATGGTAAAACAGAGTTAGGACTATTTTGACATGTGGTCTGTCCTACAGTTAATTATCTGACTGAAACCCATAACTTTGCTCCCATCTGGTGTGAGAAAGGAAAAATGTAAATTGGAACTGGATTATTAACAATAATGTTTGGTGCTGCCATCTTTACCCAAAAAACATGAATGAAATTGATTGAAGAAATAAAGAAATGACTTAGATTAACATTTAGTTAAAGTAGAATGAAAAAATAGGAATAAACTTGATAATTACTGAGTAAATACAAAAATAAAATAAAGAATAGGAATAAATTAGTAAAAAATAAAATAAAGAATTATATAAAAATAAATAAATAGAAGGGCAATTGATTAAATTAACAAATTTAAAGACAAAATATTATAATATAAAAAATGAGAATATAAATAACATTTAAAAAACAGCGAGGAATATTTTGAGATAGTAAAATATAGCCTTGTATTATGCAACTAAATGTGAAAATTTAAAAAACAATGAGGAATGTTGAGATAGTGAAATATATCATTGTATTATGAAGCAATATGTGAAAATTGTTGAGAAATTTATGATGTTAAATGCACGATACCCCGTGTTTTTTTATTTATTTTATTTTTTTTTTTTTTAATATATTCATACAATATATAAGCATATATACATACACATTATATACTTATTTATGTCATACGAATAGAATAAAACTTGTCAAAATAGTAATTATCTATAACAGAATCCTGTCTTTAACGAAGTGTTACATGGTCTTAATATGATTGTGATACAATTAAAGTTGCTAAACACCTGTCTGAAAGGGGATTTTGATCGCTCTTTATTGAAACCTGTGAAAGCGGAATCTTTCTATAATGGAATCCTGCCTCAAACGGAAGAGTTTCAGGATAAATTTAATTAAATCAAGTTTCATATTACATAACATTTGCCTACAATAAAGTTAGGATCAAGTGGTTAAGTTTAAAACAGCAATTTCCATGTTTAATTTTTTACCATTGAATTAAGAACTTGTGCTGGTAATATTGAATAACGATTTCACATTTGTGTTGATCACGTGAGCCGTTAATTCCCCATGGGAGATAAGGTTTTATCTTTAAGAAAAAGATCTTGCATTTTCAGCTACAGAAACTAGTAATGTAAGAAGCACACATATCAAATACAGTTCATGCTGGAAAAAGTAGTTTTGTTACAATTGTCTAATTCAGCCATAATTCTTTTGGCTTTCTATGTTTCATGTCTTGTCATTTTTTATACCATATTCGATCGAATAATTGCTTCCGATATCTGATATTTTAAATGTTTATATTATGTTGTATGCACATATAAGCAGTACTGGTACATTTATTTGTACTTTTTCTATAAATTTTAATTAGTAAATAAGTGTAATTAGCACTGAAATGTTAACTTTTTTATACAAAAATATAATTGTAATACGAATTGTGCGACTGTACTCTAAATTTGAATCTACCTTATTTCAGGCCAATGAAGATTTTTTTCGAATCGCTGAATTTCCTGGTGTAATAGGTGCTGTTCATTGCACTCGTGTAGAGATCTTGTCTCCGGGAGGAATCGATGCCGAGCGTTTCAGGAACAGGAAAACTAATTTTTCCATCAACGTCCAAACAGTTGCCTCAGCTGATTTAATTATACAAAATGTAGTAGCCAGGCAGTGGCCATGACAGTACAATACTGGCGAATAGTACATTGGTGGAAAAAATGCAGGAGCCATTGTTCCAAAAATATCATTTGTTAGGAGACAGTGGTTATCCCTGTTAAAGCTACTTGCTGACACCATTATCTCAGCGAAATTCACCAGAAGAAATTAGGTAAGTGCATTTTCTTTCTGTTAACTTGTATTTTAAAAGATAGTCTATTTATTTGATAAGTTATCGTGAGATTTAAATGTCATGGTTATCATCTATTTTCCCGTTGACCACTTTGTATAAAAAATAACCGTCGCTACAAATGCATAAAATGTGATATCACATTCATTATATGTTCATGATTTTCAGTCAATAATATATTTATAACATAACTTACTTGATATAAAATTTACAACAATGATAAACAGTAGCTATAACCAAAAATGTACATAAAACCTTGAAAATATGCATGAGAAAACACAAAAGAATATCTTTCATTAGAAAACTAAATTATCTTATTTGCAAAATGAGTAAAAATGGAATGTATACAGTGCGTGCTAGCACTGCATTTAAAATCAAATGTGATACCAAGCTTTTCTATTACTGGCATTAATAACATTGTTTGGCAAGATTTTTTATACATACAGTAGAAGAACTTTATAACGCAATTCTATGCAACGCAAATCTCCATATAACGCATAACTTCTCAGATGTAAAGAATGATTTTTGCAGTTAAAAAACACCTGCATTTTCACATTAAAAAATACTGCTACTCTCTAAGAGGACTAAATTTGATTTATTAGTTCAACTTTATCTTCTAATTTGAGACCTTTTTACTGAAAAAAAAAAATGCTATTATTACAATAAACATTTTTGAAAATGTCTAATATAAGGGATGGTTGTGTCAGTTATATTTGGGTCATGTTTATAAAGTAAATTTAACATTAACCTATATTATGCAAAAATTTATAATTTGGGGAACTCTTGGTAACAAGGAATGCAGTATAAAGATATTCTAATGTATTTTGATATGTTTTAGTCATATTTGGCCACATTTACAAGGTAAATTTTAATGATGTGACCCATATAACGCAAAATTCTATATAACGCACAACCTTGCATTTTTAGTTTGCGTTATTAAGATCTTCTACTGTATATACAAAGAGGTTAATGGGAGAGTAGATAAGTAGAACCAAATACATAAGCTATCAAAACTTGATATAAAGTAGAAAAATAAACTAGCATTATGATAATCTTGTATTCAGACAAAAAAATAATTTATTTAAATTGACCCTAGTTATAACAGAAGTAATATATTTTTTTTTCTTAACTGACCTTGATAATGATTTGTTAAGGCTGTTTGTTCTCAAATCCAAAAGGGACTACTTTCAGATACATTTTTTAATTCATTTTTGTTCGGAAACAGAAATGCATGAAATTGGCAGGTATTCTTATTCAGAAACTAGCCCCACCAGTGGCTGAGAGGTTCTGCTCTCGAAGCTGGTAGATGGGAGATGCTGGGTTCGAACTCAATCGCGCTCGTCGGCCTAACCGTTTCGGAGCTTTCGTGGTTTTCTTTGAGACCTTGGATTTTCCATGCGTAAATACGGGTTAGGTTCCCTTAGAAAGACCCCCACGGAGGGCACTCCCCCTTGGGCCTATATCCCTCGAGTAGATAATTGGCCGTCAAAAATCAACCCAACCCAACCCTTATTCAGAAACTGTGAAATCGAAAGAGGTTTTTCATTTTTTGGCAGATACAAATAAATACAGTAAAAATATTTCAGAAATGTTGTTAAAGTTTGCATTTTGAAATGAATTTCCGTATGTGACAGATGAAGAAAAACTGCACCAAAATCAATTTTAACTCTATAAATAATTTATTTATCAAAAATGGAAAGTTCATTTAGATTCTAAATCGCTTCAATAGTCTGCCCTGCCAATTTTATGCCCTTACCTTAAAAAATGATTCCGTAAATTTGTAAGAAAATCTCTTGTTATTGATAGTGTTGACTCTAAGCCGCTTTAGCAGGGCGCAGCGTCCGGCGGTCCTCTTTATTTCTTTTTTGTGCCCGGCGGCTCTTTTAAACCTTTCCGATGCACCTGGCTGCCCTTTTTAATACTTACTATGCACCCCATGGCAATTCAATTGATACCGGGAAAATATCGCAAATTCTAGGGACGCTAAACAAACCAGTTCAAATATGTTTGTGAACAAGGTACAAGCGTGCCCTTTTTGAAAAAAAGTTGTCCTTATTTTAGAAAAGTGTTCCCTGTGATGTAGTGGGCCAGAGCTTTTTGACTTTCTAAGCTCATGTAGAATAATCGTTCAAAAATAACACATTTTTCTTACCAAAGTTCTTTATTAGAACAACTAAATTTAAGATGAAATATGCAATAATAAATGTGCAATTAATAGAGAGACACTCTCACTTTTTATCAGCATATCTATGCTTCGAACATTCCAATATGAGTGAACGATTCATACTCCCATAGGCGTAGAGTTATATGGGCCGTTGGGGCTCGGGCCCCTCCAATAATTTTTTCAGATGGGCTATATTTTTTTACGCCAACTGACATCGAAAAAATTCAGATTTTGGAATTTCATACAATTTACAAAAATGTTTTAGCGTATGATGTTTTTGATGGATAATTGTTCTTTCTCTAAATTTACTTTTATTCTTTGTAAACAAGTAAAACAACTGGAAAATTTTAGCGTGGCGTACAGGGCCCGATTAACCTTTAAAGCTATGGGAAGCACAGTGTCATTTCGGGGCCCCCTTTCATTCGAGAACAGTTTTCTAAATTCGACATACCCGGAAATTCACCAATGATACAATATTGTTCAAATAACTACAAATATTATAATATTGGACTTTCTCGATTTTGATTGCTTGGACAATAATATTGTCTGATAAATTGACGACTTTAGTTTGTTGGACAAACTGAGGAATTGTGATCATTTGGTTGAAACTGACATGAAAAATTAATTTGTTATGAGAGGTATTTTTCTGAAACACTTTTTAAAGTATATGATTTATAAATGAGTTAATAATTTGAAAAGAAATTAGATAGAATTTTAGAATGGAATTAATTCCATATAAAATTTGGGAGCCCCTGTTGTCTCAATTTCGGGGCCCTTCAAAATTTTCTACGGGAAGCACGTGCTTCTCGTGCCTATTCGGTAATCAGGGCCCGGTGGCGTATGGGAAAAAAACCAAGCACACTCCTTGGTGGGTTTTTCTTCCTTCTTTGGACACTGGGCACACTTTCTGGGAAGAATTTATTTTTCTAATTCGGCGTCGTAGACATTGGGCAATAAATTCACGTTTTTAACGGACAACAAATGGTGTCCGATATGATCTCATTAGAGTACAGATGAGATGGTTCGCCGTTTCCCGAACCTACAAAGAAAGTGACTCCAATTTACGAGCTTTGAAGAACTCGGGAGGGAGGGGGGAGAGGAGTTAGGTTTTGTTGCAAATGAAGGAAAAATCACCAGTGTCTCCTAAGCATAGAATATAAAGGGAGAAATTCTTTGTCTCTAAATCATGTACAAAGCTCATATTTATTAAAATAGTCCAAATCTATCAAGCGGCCTCTCTGTAGTAAATGACGATTCACCAGGATCTGGTAACAGTAAACAGTACATATTCAGTTGTTCTTATTCAGGCCAAGCAAGAAACCCTTCTCAGGCCCATTTTCTTTCATTAATATCATGCTGAGTAGGGACCAGGTCTAATTTTTTTCTGTAAACCCGGGCCAGGCCTAAACTTAATTTTTTTTTCCCGTTCCGTTTCGGGCTGACATTTGATTCGATTTTGGTGATATTTTCAAGCTTTTAGACGTTCATATAAAAATATCTATCTGGCCACTTTTTTGTGCGCATCCCTGTAGTATTTAAATTATACATTTATACACTAGCTAGCTGGCATGCCCGACATCGTCCAGTCTGTCGAAAAACAGTACATAACACGAAAAAACTCAAAAAATCGCGAAAAATTAAAAAAAAAAGCTGCACGAATACCAAATAAATTTAAATGAAAATAAAACAAAATTTACTATTTTGGGTTAGAAGATAACTGGATTCCTTTTACTAATTTGGGAAAATTGTAGCGAATCGCGAAAAAACTCTAAAAATCGCTAAAAATTCAAAAATCGCAGATGACAAAATTTTGTTATTATGGGCTAAAAGCTTGAAACAGGATTCCTTTTACGAGCGTAAAAAAGTCAGTGCGGAATGCGAAAAATCTCTAAACAATGCGCAAAAAATTCAAAAATCGCTGTACGAATTTCGAATAAACGTTATTGAAAATATAACAACATTTATTATATTGGGCTAAAAATTTGACACCTAACTCCTTTTACGAATGTCAAAAGATAGTAGCGGAACGCTAAACATCGCATTAAAAATCGATAAAAAAATGAAAAATCGCAGAGGAAAAAAATTAGTATAGTGTGTTACAAGTTTGAACGAATTTCTTTTATAAATGTAAAAAAAAAAAAAAAAAAGCACGGAACGCGTAAAAACGCTAAAAATCGTGTTGAAATGCGGAATTTTTTTTTCTTTCTTTTTCAGAAATCGCGGAAGAGAAAGTTTGCTATATTAGGCTGAAAGTTTGAAACCGAAAAATATTATGAATGTCAAAAATCGCTACGGAATACGAAAAAAAAAAAAAAAAAAAAAAAAAAAAAAAAAAAAATTCAAACAAACGCAAAAAAGAGCATTAAAAATTCAAAAATCGCTGAGAACACAAATCACTATAGTGGACTAAAAACATTAATCGGAATTCTTTCACGAATGTCGAAAAAAAAAAAAAAAAACTCCACGGAATGCAAAAAATCGCTCCAAGTGAACAAAATTTACTACATTAGGTTAAAAGTTTAAAATCGAATTATTTTTACCAATGTAAAAAAGTCACTGCGGAAAGCGAAAAACCGCTGAAAATTGCACTAAAAAGCGCTAAAAATTCCAAAAGTTCGCAAAGGCCAAAATTTACTACAAGTATTCTAAAACATTTTAACAGGAATTCTCTCACGAGTGTCAAAACTCGTTGCGAAAAACTGCAAAAACTCGAATTAAAAATTCACAAAACTTACTGTATAATGCTAAAAATTTAAAACCGAATTCCTTTTATCAATATAAAAAAATCGCTGCGAAACACGAAATAGCGCTAAAAATCACATGCAAATATTTGCGAAAAATTCAAAAACCGCTGTACGAATTCTGAATAAACTTTTTTGAAAAGACGACAAAATTTACTATATTATACGCTAAAAGATTGAAATCTGATTTATTTTAATAATTTAAAAACAATCACCTCGAACCGTGAAAAACGTTAAAAATTGCATTAAAAATTATATTGAAAAAGTCTAATCAAAAAGCTCGAAATCGGGCTTTGGGATGCATAACTAAATACATATAGAGATACCTTCATACCAAATTTTGTAGCTCTGTGTGCAGGTGTTTTTTCAGAACATAGCCGACAGACAGACAAACTTCTTTCTTTATTATTATTATAGACTAGTTGACCCGCCCGGTGTTGCCCAGGCCCATGATAATGATCTTTAATAAAGCACAAATTTGTATGATTTTATACCTTTAATTCGATTTTCTCCGAGTTTATATTTTTAAATGAAAAAATCTCCAAAAAATATTGATCTTTTAATGGTAAAAGCGCTCGTTAGAAGTAATTTTATGTTTTTCACATATAATTTTTTTTTAAATATTTTCTTTTGGTCCGTACTCTTTAAAATTTTTATCGTTATAAATAATATAACCGTCTCAGCGCGTGTAAAATTTTCGGGAAAAAATATTGATATCTACTTCTAAAAGAAATATGTTTTCTTCTATCTTAGCAAGAAAAAGTATTGGATTAAAAAAAAATTTCGAATTCCGGTTTTTGACGGATTTACACATTTAGCGGTCACAGATCCCGAAAAACATGTTTTTACAAAATGTCTATCTGTGAATCTGTCTGTGAGTTTGTATGTGGCACAAATTTTTTGGGCGCTCTATCTTAAGAACTAATGCACGGAATTTAATAAAACTTCAGGTTCAATTAGTCCCTGATATAAATTGAATATATAACTGATATAACTGAATAGTTCTTGGTGCAAATTGCCCTATATCTCAAGAACTAATGCACAGATTTTCATAAAACATCAGATTCTGTTAGTCCTTGATATCGTTTGGAGCTGATTAATTTTTGGTGTAAATTGCTCAATAGGCAGCGCTGCTATGATGCATTATTCACTATTTCCGCAATAACTATATCTCAAGAACTAAAGATCAGATTTTCATCAAACTTCAGATTCAGCTATATCTTGATATTATTTCAGGCTGATTACGTTTTCGTGTAAATCGTCCAACAAGTTTCGCTGCTAATGCTGCATTTTTCACGATTTCCGCAATAGCTTTTCCTCAAGAACTAATGCACGTATTTTCTTCAAATTTCAGATTAGGTTAGTCTGTGATATAAAATGGTGCTGATTACTTTTTGGTTAAATTGGTCAACAGGTGGTGCTGCGACACAGAATTTTTCATGATTTTCGTAATAGGTCTATCTTAAAAACTAATGCACAAATTTTCATCAAACTTCAAAACTAATGCACGGAGTTTAATCAGACTTCATATTCTGTTACACTTTCACATAAATAGATTTTTTTTTAAGCTTGGGTATTTACAGCGTGACAAGTGTCGTTTTTGTGCTCTTTGAATTGAGAATTTTCTTGCAGACATCTAAGAGGGTGGATGCCGAAATTCGATTATTTGTTTCAAAGATGCGATGCTTATATCTCCTTTTAAAATTCACACAATTTAATGAACCTATATCTTTAGAATCCTTATGATGGAGATGAGCATATATGCTTCTCATGACAATCTATAGATTATCATTTAATTCTGGCACTGTAATAATGAATTTTGAAGTATTAACATGCATGAGATAGAAGAAAGTTTTGGCTTTGGCACATCCGACTAGTTTTTCTTGTTTTCGCGTCGGGTTCTTTAACATAACAAACAAACAAACAAAAACCCAATAGTTTTCGTCGTCCGAACTGTCCGAAATTTTAATATGTTATAAATATAACTGTACTCGAGTACTCTATAAAATTTCATGAAAAATATGCATATTTAATAGTGAAAACGTGTGCCAAGCGAAACCGCTTTTTAGCTTTTTCGTCGAAATTTTCTAAGATTTTATTTAAAAAAAAATACTTCTGCTCGTTCTAACATTACGAAATTGTTGTAATAGATGTAAAATCCAGTCTGTCGAAATGCTCTATAAAGATTGTGGAAAAAAAGATAGTCTCGTCACAGTGAGGCGCGAAGTGACCTGTGGTCGGGCCCTGATTACCGAATAGGCACGAGAAGCACGTGCTTCCCGTAGAAAATTTTGAAGGGCCCCGAAATTGAGACAACAGGGGCTCCCAAATTTTATATGGAATTAATTCCATTCTAAAATTCTATCTAATTTCTTTTCAAATTATTAACTCATTTATAAATCATATACTTTAAAAAGTGTTTCAGAAAAATACCTCTCATAACAAATTAATTTTTCATGTCAGTTTCAACCAAATGATCACAATTCCTCAGTTTGTCCAACAAACTAAAGTCGTCAATTTATCAGACAATATTATTGTCCAAGCAATCAAAATCGAGAAAGTCCAATATTATAATATTTGTAGTTATTTGAACAATATTGTATCATTGGTGAATTTCCGGGTATGTCGAATTTAGAAAACTGTTCTCGAATGAAAGGGGGCCCCGAAATGACACTGTGCTTCCCATAGCTTTAAAGGTTAATCGGGCCCTGCCTGTGGTCGCGAATTTGTTTATAGAATTAAAATCAGTCTTTTAGAAAACCGATTGCACCGGCGACGAGAAGATCTTAGCTTTAAATACATATATATGTTTTTTAATTAGTACCTCTAAAATTGAGCCCCGAGTAAGCGTTGGCGAAAGGGAGAAAAATTCAACTGAGAAATCCCTTTTTGAAAAAAATTTTCAAAGAATTAAGAACCATATTTATTTAACTGATTGCGGCGTTTGAGACGTAAATGTACGAACTATAAGAATATGTCATCCGTTAATCCGTATTTTAAACGGCACGGCTGATGGGCATTAAAACAAAACGGCAAAAAAAAAAAAAAAAAAAAAAAAAAAAAGTATTTAGTTCTTCTTTCCTTTCCGCTCGAAAAGCAGGTTCTGGTTATGCACGAGCGCGTCTCCACCAATTTAAAAAAAAAAAAAAAAGATCTCTTTTTTGATGAATTTTTAATTAATATCTCGGCCAATTATCAAAAAATTAAAAATGTGAGCCTCGGGGGCATCCATACCTGCATTGAACTATTCTCATATAAATTTTCAGACCTCTGTGGGCAGTAGATTTTCCTAGCCATCGGCAATAAACACACACAAACAGCGATCTTGTCTTTTATTATTAGATATAGAGATATATTTATGATATATGTAGAGTAAAACCTGTCGAAACGGAACCTGTCTATGGCATAATCCTGTCTTAAATAGAAACTTTTCATGCTCCAGAAGAAAAGATTGCCGTACAATTTTACTTAATAAGCTAGAAACCTGTCTTAAATGGAATATTGTTTCGGTCGCTTACGATTGCTCCTACAAAGGTTTTACTGTATGGATATAAGGTTAGCCTGTGTAAACGGAACCTGTCTATAACGAAATATTCTCCAATGGCAAACATTTCATGATCCCATCGAAAGGAACACTGTGAATTTTTGCCTGCTAAGGTAGACGTACACCTGAATAAAACGGAAACTTTCAGCGGTTATTTGTAATTTTGTCTTAGCAGGTTTTACTATTTTTGTATTCATTACTTAGTAAATTAATTACCTGTTCCAGGGGGTTGTGAACACCCCCCCCCCCCTTGTCTGCGTCACTGGCTGAGCCCCTCCAATAATTTTGAAAACTCTACGCCTGTGCATACTCCACATCTCTTCCGTTGACAAAATACGACCTCTCATTACCACCGTCTCGAATCTACTGTCCAGATCTGCGTACTAGCAACTAGTGATGGGCGATTCTCGAAAATTCCGACAATCGAGAAAAATCGTCATCGTAAAAAATAACAATCGATACAGCCATCGATTAATTCCTAGAATGTACAATCGAGATGTTTTACAATCGATTATAACGAGAGAAGCTAAAAACAATTGTTGGAAAACTTAGCTATTATTCTGGCCGAAACTTTCATAGTAGTGATAGGGTTTGCTCGATAATTATGCTATCGCAATTATTTTCTCCTGATTTAGGCTTAAGGTGTTACTTCAGTCAAGTGAAAAGACCTGCTCGTTAATGCTAATCTTATGGAAGAAATTTATAAAGATATCTCATTTGAATTTCAGTATTTTAAAATGATTTTCTTTGAATTGGAATAAATTCCCCTTTCTTCTTTATGAAACTGCCATGTCCAAATCGCGTAACTATGGCGCATTTGATGAATCAAATAACCTTTCTACTTTTTAGATAACTCCAAAAAGTTTGATACAGTTTAAAGTTCCCCTAAATGTCAAATACTGTGGAATTTCTCCATTGATCGAAAACAAAAGTTTCTTTCGAAAAAGTAAGGATAGTAAGATAAAGATACCTGCCAAGAAAGAACCTGCCTAACACGGAAACTGTTTTCCAGTACCTAGCGATTCCAACATGACTCTTTAAGTCTGTATCGAAATCCAGAGTAGCTACTTTATGACACATTTAAAAACTCATTTTTTATTTTAGGCGCATTAGCTAGAATCGATTAGCATTTCCCTCTTTTCGATAAAGGAAAAAGGTTTGATACAAATTAAAGTTCCCTAAATGTCTAAAGTGTATCAAATGCCGTGGAATTTCTCCGTTTATCGAAAACAAGACATCTTTATCGAAAAACGTAAGGATAACCAGACATATATAACTACTGAGAGGGAACCTGCCTAACACGGAAATTATTTTCCAGTGCCTAGCGATTCCAACATGATTCTTCAATTCTGTATCGAAATCCAAAGTAGCTAGTTTCTGATACATTTACTAGCTCATTTTTTATTTTAGGCGCATTAGCTAGAATCGATTAGCATTTTCTTCTTTTCGATAAAGGCAGAAGGTTTGATACAAGTTAAAGTTCCTTAAATGCCTAAAATGTGTCTAATGCTGTTGAATTTCTCCATTTATCGAAAACAAAGGAGTGTTATCGTAAAATAGAAAAGTAAACAGACAAATATATCCGCTAATAGGGATTTCTATAAGTAAAATAAAACTTCAATGGACTTCATTTTTGGTATTTTGGATAATTTTAATTTTCCAATCCTTACCAACGTGGTATTAGATGATGGGTCTGGAAAAGGTAGAAGAAACGCCCTCCCCCACCCCCACCCCCCAAAAAGGGGGCATTAGGCCCCAAATTGACAGTAGGGCAGACCAAGGATGAAAGTTAACTTCATGTAAGAGAGGACTAGGGGAAGTTGAGAATGATAAAAAAACTAAACCATTGAATAAGAAAAAAATTGAAGAAAAAGAAAAATGGTAAAAGAACAAGTGAAGCATGTGATTAGAGCCAGACAAATGAAGAGGGGCCCGATGGGCCACAGCTGGTCCAGAATGAGTGCCCAAGTAGTCAGAATGGGTCAAGAACTTGGAGAATAGTATCTACAATGAAGAAAAACAATGAGACAAAACATTATGAAAAATACCAATAGCCTGAGGCTAAAAGTAAAATGTTTCACTGGGCGGCGTCTCCTGGTGGTAGTAAAAATAAAATTGATACGAGAAGATAGGGGAGAGTGAAAAGACTTTATTTTGTGAATTTTATAATTTTTGGACAAACAGTATACTAAAGGTTTGAAGAAACAAAACTTTAAAGCGCCCTCTTGAGGCGAAGAAGGGAGTTAAAATTAAGAAACATATGTCCATATTTTTTATTCGATTTTAGACACAATTTGATGTTAGTCTTATAATTTTCCTATGAGTGCAAGATACCGTACCAGAGTACGAAAAAAACCGCCGCTAAGTATATTCCTTTAGAGTATTTTAAGCCCAGGGGCCTAAAATTAACGGTGGATTGACAAAAGAAAGGTAGATTTAGAAAGGTTATGAGATTACCCTTATTTTAATATATTACATGAGTGGGGGAAAATAATTTTGAAAAATCCTCTTTCCTGAGGCGACACTTAAAATCTTGAAAACACATAATTTGCTGTGCAGTTTTGTTTTAACAATAGCATTCTAATATTAAGAGATATGGGACAGCTATGAGGGCTAAAATAAGAGAAACATTGAAAATCAAGACAAACTGGCGCCGCCAAATTCACTAGAAAACTTCTATATCAACAACTGAAACCCGAACTGATAACTTAAACCACTATGCCTCCTAACCCATATCGGTTAATAACAAAAGCGAATGGAAAAGAACATGTACTCCTTTGGGAAATCATGACTTACACCAGAAGCGCGGTAAGTTTGACTCTTCTGAAAGCTTCCTTTCTCTCGTCCTCTCTATCGCATTTCGAGATATATTTTCTGCTGCTGCAAACTGCTCGTTTATCTCGAGGAGATGGCAAACCCGAGGGCAAGCCTCTCGCTTACTTCGAGATCTCATTGATTGTAACCAGAGTTGGGCAAAATACACCGAAAAACCCTTTTCGATACAAAATACAAAATACATTGGTTTTAGAGCCTAAAATACAAATTACAAAATACTTTCCAAAATTAAAAAAATCAAAATACAAAATACATTTAGAAATTTCAAAAATTTATTGATGCAGTCTTTTTTGGGGAGGTAATTTAGCAGTTAAAAGGAGGGGGGGGGGGCATTATCATGCTCCACCTGCCAAGAAGGTGCCCAATGGGCTAGTCCACTGGTTTTGAATGAGTCACTGAATTAAAGTTACTTAAACATTCATAATATATTGAATATCTTCATCATTTATATTATAAAACAATATTACATTATTATCGTAAAAAATATTTTCCTGGTATTTTTCAATTAATTTAAAAGCCAAATATTAAACAATTTTAAACTCTGTGTACAATGAAAATAAATTACGGTTTTCAAACTTTTAATGCGTAAATAACAACATCAGTTAAAAATTAATAAACTTCTTTGATTATTAGTTATAAAATCAAACCAAATAATGTTTTAATAACATTTTCGATTTTATTTTAAACAAATACATGCACAGTACATACCCACATATGCATAATGATGTGTCTTTGAAAGATGTATGTGTTTGTGATTAGTTAAACTAATAACATATTTGTATATACATATGGATATTATATTAATTGGTTAAAATTTTCATTTTCGTTTTCTATTGAAACTCCAAGAAGAATCTAAATACGATTTTGGACTGAAAAACTTGCTCAGCTAATTGATATCTTCACTGTGTTTAATTACCTTACGAACAATCTATATTGTAAAGGAAATAAAACATGTCCGTGAATCTATAGTATAAAGCAACAACATGTCCGTGAATAACTCTAATGTCATATCAATAGTGACAATGATCTAAATAAACTTTTTTTTTTTTTTTTTTTTTGTAACTTTTAAATATCGCATAATCTGCAATTTCTACACGGTGGAAAAGAAAAAAAATACTTTCAAATGAGACTTCTCTAAAAATTGTATCTCAATTTACCTAGCTTTTATGGATTTAAAAAATAATTTTCAAGCTTGAATTTTTTTTTAATCCCGTCTCACAAATATTCGTGCAATCCAATTACGGAAGATTAACCATTGCACTTAAAATAACGATGCAATTCAGCATTTGTCGGTTTATGTGTAATATTCCATAACTAAATTGCCAAACGAAATTTAAATCTCACTAATACATTGATAATATACGAATTTAACATATATGTAATTGAACAACGCGTTTAAATACTGAAATAATCAAAATAATAAAGTTTGCTATAAATAATAAAAACCTTTTGCGATTACCTGCTGGTATGTAGTCTAATAAGAAAGTCTCAAAAACGCTGTTTCAGTGTAGTTGGTTGGAAATCCGAGAAAATATACTAAATTTTAAAAAAAAATTATTAGTTTTCAATAAAAAATTATTTTCAACTGTGTTCTATACACTGCACATTGGGCATTTTTAACTGAGTGAGATCGCTGATCTGTATTATAAAACAAAAACTTGGCCATTAGTAACGCGTATGTCATATTGACGATAGCAACGATCCGAGTAATAACTCTCTTTCTAGCAAATCTATTAACTTCTAATCATCGCACAATTTGAAGTTTTATACCGTTGAATAGAGAAAAAATGTACAGTCGTGGAAAAAAAAAAGTAAACACCCCCTACTAACTCCTCAAAAAATCATCATAGAAGAAAGTTACTGGTACCGAACGATTGGAAATAAAGTCTACTTTTAAATGATGTATATAAAATTTTCATAGGGGGTCATCTACACATTAAAACGAATCCTAACTTCATTTTTTTCAATGGCAATACCCAATTTTAACGAGATATTTCAAATCTTCGGTTCAAACTATGCCTAGACACCAAATTTCAAGTCATTTGAATGATAAGTTTTTGAATTATAAACATTCAAAATTTAGTGCTTCTAATGTTAAATTATATTTTCATATTTTTATTTATATCTCCCGAAATTATGCTCCTAATGTGCTAATTTTTTTTTGTGGTAATAATACTAATATACCCAAACATAAATACGCTGAATTTGTAATTTTTATAATTTTATTATATGAATTATGAATTATGAAATTAATATTCGAAAAAATTATGAATTGCAACCTACAATTTTTTTGATGGATTCAGATTTATTAAGTCCTGCTTTATGGAAATTCAAAAATTTCACATTTTTCTTCCAAGTAGTTTTCAAATTATGCTTAAAAAACGGCAAAATGATGGTTTAAGGGGCCGTCTATGATGGAAGTGAGTAGACATTTTGAAATTTATTCTGCCGTACTGTAATCTAACACGCTTCATTGGCTCCTTGAGTGTCGCTTAAGGTGCCTTGATCAAGGAAGCGGCTCTCTCGGTTAACAATCCAGTACGGAACTTCAATCTGGATACAGCCCTTAAAATAAGCTTGTTTTAAAATAATTAATTTCTCGGAAACCTATGGTACGAATTGCATAAAAATTCTTTTTTAGGCTAATTGAAGGGTGTAGAGTTCATTTATGCTGTCAGAATTGGGTACTGCTATTGAAAAATACAAAGTTATGGTTCGTTTTAATATGTAGATGGCCCCTAAGCAAATTTTATATACATCATTTAAAAGTAGGCTTTATTTCCAATCGTTCGGTACCAGTAACTTTCGTCTACGATAATTTGTTGAGGAGTTAGTAGGGGGTGTTTACTTTTTTTTTTCCACGACTGTACTTTCAAATACAATTTGTTTGAAAACTATCTTTCTTTACGGATTTGTCATAAAAAAAAATCAAGCATGATTTTAAAAAACAATCTGTATCGCGTTCAGCCCCATTGCGAAGGTATACCTGTATGCACTTAAAACAATGTAAATAAGTTCATAATTTGTCCTTGGCTAACATTCAATAACGATATTAAAAGTTCATCAAAAATAAATAAATAAGTAAACACAAATTTAACCGATTATAAGTAGAATAAAAAAATCTGCTGTAACTAGTAAATGTTATAACGATTTCTTTGGCTATTAAACCTTGGCATGTAGCTAATGCAAAGGTACTGTTTTTTATAAATATCAAAACTTTGTTTAGATGTATAACTTATATTTTCCATATAAAATTGCTTTTTTCTGTTGTTAGTGAAAAAAAAAAAAAAGTTAAACATAAAAAAATGTATTAGAATTTTTAACTAAAAATGATTTTCATCCATGTTTTGTACACAAAGCAGTATGTTCTCTAAGCCAGGAAGCCAGAATTATAGCTTCGCATGTGCTAACAAAAATAAATAAATAAATAAATAAAAATAACTAGAAAACAGGAATTCCGCTTTTTCCGAATTAAGTGTCGACCCCGATGAAAAAAAATATATATATAAATAGTACAAAAAATATTTCAATTTTAAGACTTAAAGTTTACGCTTTTAGTTTATGTAAATAGACATCATTCGCATCCGCTTAAGAATTCCACATTTACGATCCACTCTTAAACACTATAATTACTATTTCGCAACTATTTTCCTTTGCTTTCTACAGAAATGGAGTACTTCCGTCTCCCGTTGCCAATATGAAGTAAATCGCTCTAAAAAGTACCAAAAATTAATATTTCAAAAGTAAATGGAGATGCAGTTTTCAAACAAATTGCGTTTAAATGTACATATTTTTCCAAATACGATGGTATAAAAATAGAAAATGTGTGATGCTTAGAAATTAAAAAAATTGCAGAAGAGTATTTAACAGTGCAATGATACCTCTGTTTTGTTTTACGGCTGGCTTATACAACGTAACGTTATTTTTTGGAGACGACACAAAATAAGCTGGGAGAAAGAAATAGCATACCGGGGGCTAAAAAATAAAAATGAAGTGTCAAGATGTTTTGGAATGCAAAGTCACCGTGGAAATGCTCAACTATAATAAGGCCAAGTCTGCATTTAAACATCCAATATCTAATATACTCAATGTAAATACAGTTAATAAACATTTTCATACTTTATGAATAAATTGAACTACTTTTACATCAAAGGCACGATAAATCATATTAGAACCTCTACTGAATGAATACTAAGAAATTAAGAAAAATAATATTAAAATCGATATATGATGGTATAAGACTAAAATCTTACCTTTAAATAGGGTTTGAAGTTTGTTTTATCATTCAAAAATTTAACCTATAATCGAACATCTTTTTTTATACTGCTGATATTTTCCCTAAAAAAATTTATTATCATCAACACAACATTAAAAATATTTCATGTCAAATAGCGCAGATTATGTATTTATTATAGTTAATCCTCTTGGTAAATTTTCATTGGGAGATTTAGCAGTTATTTCCACGAGCCTCTGCGGTAACTCAGCATTACATTTCTAATGTACTTTAAATAGGCAGCACCTGCCTATACAAGCATTTTCACACAACAATTTTTTTGTAATTCTCATTGAATGTTATGAATTATAAAACCTATTTTTGTGACTACTCAGCAAAAATGTTTCTGCAGAAGTAAACATCCGATTCATTAATATGCTTATACGTCGTACCAAATGTTATACAATGTCATATATAAACTTCTAGAAACGAATTCGAAAACTATTCAAAACAGACAGACATGTGTTTCCCTGCTGCAAATCTAGATCTGCGGTTTAGACAACACAGCTTGAAATCTGGAGGAATGTATTTTGAGTATTTTGAAAATACAAAATACTTTGAAAAAGAATTCCAAAATACATTACCAAAATACATTTCTTTTGAAGGTTTAAAATACAAAATACAAATTACAATAGTATTTTGAAAATGTATTTCAAATACATGTATTTTCGATACTGCCCAACTCTGATTGTAACTCATTGCTTCCCATTGCCATTCTCGTTTCTCGCTCTCCGTCACTGTTCAACATTTCATATGACATTGTCGAGAATGAGAAATCAGTTTTCGTCCTTCCTCGAAATGTTACTCTCGATGATTGTCATTTCACGCTCGGCCAAGAAGGGCCGAGATGAGATATCGAGGGGCGAGCTGGACAGAGCTGACAGGCATGACAATGAGCTGTGAAATGAAGCTTTAATTTTCAATGTTTTTCTTATTTTAGCCCTACCAAGCTGTCACATACCCGGAGCCCTCCGATAAATATTATTTATTAAATATAAAAATTTCAAAGAGGAAGGTGGGTCGGGTGAATTCAGAGGACGTGAGAGTGGGCGGGGAGCAATTAAAAAAAATTTACCGAACTCTTCCTGTGACATATTATCGAAAAGTCCTTTGACAACTCTTTCATATTATGAACCTTTCTTCCCCTGAAGGTGAAATTCAGGGGGTGGGGAGGGGGCGAACAAATTTTTAAAATCGTAGCCGATTTCTATAATAAATTTAAATATAATTTTAGATGTGGGGTTTTTGTGCAGTCTTCCGGTAAATATTATTTATTGAACATAAAAATTTGAAAGTGGCGGCTGCGTAAATTCCGGGGTGAAAGAGTGGACCCAAGGGGGGGGGGGGGGGATGGGGATCAATTTTCAAACTTTTTTTCGACCCGTGATGTGATATGTTATCGGAAAGCTCTCGAATGACTCTTTCATATTATGAGACTTTCTTCCTCCCCTTCCCAATTTGGCCCCTACCGCGGGGGGTAGTTTTTTCCGTTTTTATCATTTTAGATAGGATTTTTTTATGGAGTCCTCCGATAAATATTATTTATAATATATGAAATTTCAGGACACTTTTCTAAATTTAGTCAAGACCCCTCATGTGACATATCGTTGGAAAGGTTTGTGACTACTTATTGATGTTATGCACTTCCGGTGGCCGTCCCCCCACTTTGCCCCCCTGGGAGACACTTTTCCAAATATAGCCAAGACCCCTCATGTGAGATATCGTTGGAAAGGTCAGTGACTACTTATTGATGTTATGCACCTCCGGTGACAGTCCCCCCACTTTGCCCCCCGGGGGGCATTTTTCCAAATTTAGCAAAGACCCTTCATGTGAGATATCGTTGGAAAGGTCTGTGACTACTCATTGATGTTATGCACCTATGGTGTCCGTCCCCCCCACTTTGCCCCCCCCCGGGGCACTTTTCCCAAATTTAGCCAAGACCCCTCATGTGAGATATCGTTGGAAAGGTCCGTGACTACTTATTGATGTTATGCACCTCCGGTGACAGCCCCCCCCCACTTTCCCACCCCCCTCCGGAGGACACTTTTTCAAATTTAGCCAAGACCGCTCATGTGAGATATCGTTGGAAAGGTCTGTAATTACTTATTGATGTTATGCACCTACGGTGTTCGTCCCCCCACTTTCCCCCCAGGGGGGCACTTTTCAAAATTTAGCCAAGATTTCTCATGTGAGATATTGTTGGAAAGGTCTGTGACTACTTATTGATGTTATGCACCTCCGGTGACAGTCCCCCCCACTTTGCCCCCACCACGGGGGAACACTTTTTCAAATTTAGCCAAGATCCCTCATGGGAGATATCGTTGGAAAGGTCTGTGACTACTTACTGATGTTAAGCTCCTCCAATGACAGTCCCCCCCCCACTTTGCCCCCTCGGGGGGCACTTTTTCAAATTTAGCCAAGACCCCTCATGTGAGATATTGTTGGAAAGGTCTGTGACTACTTATTGATGTTATGCTCCTCCGGTGTCCGTCCCCCCACTTTGCCCCTCCCCCGGGAGACACTTTTTCAAATTTAGCCAAGATCCCACATTTGAGATATTATTGGTAAGGTTTGTGACTACTTATTGATGTTATGCTCCTCCGGTGTCCGCCCCCCCCCCTTTGCCCCCCCGGGAGACACTTTTTCAAATTTAGCCAAGACCCCACATGTGAGATATTATTGGTAAGGTCTGTGACTACTTATTGATGTTCTGCACTTACGGTGACTGCCCCCCACTTTTCCCCCAGGGGGGACACTTTTCTAAATTTAGCCGAGACCCCTCATGTGACATATTGTTGGAAAGGCCTATGACCACTTACACATGTTATCCATCTCCCGCACCCCTTCCCCCTCTTTGCCCCCACGGGAAGAGCATTTTTATAAATTCAGATCCAGACCACTCATGTCACATATGGTTCGAAAGGCCTAAAGACCTGTGACGACTTATTCATATTATGCAGCTACTGTGCCCCTCCGCTCACTTTGACCCCTCCCCCAAGACATCTGGTCCGAGGTTTGTTCGTTTCGAGATTATATTTTTTTACAAGATTTTGTAGTGCGTGCACACCACGCCTGCTATACGGTGTCGTATATAGCGGGTAACCTGTTCGTGATTTCATATTACAAGATTACGTATAACTTAGAGGCCCCGATTAAAGGAGGGGCCCACTAGCGGACGAAGTCACCTAGTCTTTATTAACGCCGACTCATTCCAGTTCACCCGCAGACGATTCTTGATAAATGTATGACGTATATAATATATAATATATGATGTATAAAAGCAATTGGCAAACTGGAGTCATCGAGAAAAAATTTACTCAATCGAAAAAGTATCGAGATGTCCATACAATCGAGAAAATCGAGAAAAACATCTCGTTATCGCCCATCACTACTAGCAACTCCTTCAACTTTTTTTTTCTTTCCCCAGGGAACAAGCGCTCTCGCTGCCCAACTGCCCACTCACCCCCCTATTTCTTGGAATGTGGAAATCTTCTATTGACCAGATCCCAAGGACAGAGATAAGCATGCTATCTCTCTTCCTGCATACCTGTACACAAAAGACTATTGCCACCATGGAAATGCATGTTGCATTCCACCGTCAAAATTTTGTTAAGAAGGTACTATGTCAAATCCCTTTTAGAAAAAATGTACCTTTTTTTCGAATAGCGTTCCTTTTTCGAAAAATGTACCTTTTTTTAGAATAGTGTTCCCTTTTTGAAAAATTCCCGCCCGGCGGCCCTTTTTCTCTAGAGTCAACACTAATTGAGCAGCCTTCAACTATTAAAAAAAATCCCTGCTGGCTTGGCCTACAGACACAGGTCGATTTTGAATTTAAGTGCAAATTTCAACAACAAAAAATAAATCAGGATTAAAGATAAACCAAGTCTGTATACCATCACATTTAAACATCATTTAAAATGAAATCTTATTATAATTATAATAAAATGCTAAAGTTTTATAAGTTAACTGTTGAATACTAGTATACTATACTAGTATATCAGCGATAGAATTTATAAAAATGTCGCTGGTCCCAAGGACCACTAAACATCAGAGTTTACTGGTCCGCAGACATTGTCACTGGCCCGCTACATAAAATTCTATTAAATACCTTTAACCGTTTGATAGAATATAAACCAAAGAAAGAAGAACCCTAGAATATAAACCAAACTTCCTTTCAGTTACCCAAAATTTTCGGCATAATAAAATGTAAAATTATAATTTGCTAAAAATTAAATAAACAGTACATAAACAAAACTATAAAGTTATTATTTATGTATTTTATTTCCGATTATCTATTTCAACTGACTAAGTTTTAATGCAATTTTTTTTGCATCACGATTATGATATTCATGATATACCACATTTGTATGGTTTTTTTAATATCGTTATTATGATTTCCATTTTATATCGATTTTATCAGTTTTATCGATATATCTACCAGCTCTAGTTGATAGATGACTGCTTCTCCCCCTTAGCCTTATTCTTTTAAATAAAATAAAATTCCGTGGTTTGTGTTTGGTTACGATTTTCTATGGGACGGGAAAATGTACGTTTACCTATCAGAGATGGAAAAAAGTTACTGGTCCTGTGGATCACTAAATTTTTTTAATTAGTGGTCCGATTGAATTTTTAGCGGTCTCAGACCAGCAGACCACCAATGATTTCGAACGCTGCATATACTGTATATATATATACTACTATATACTGTAATAAGTAAACTCCTGACCATCCGGCCTAGTAAAACAAAATGACGAATGTTGCAAGCAGCCGAGACAGGCAGGTTCCTGTCCGTAGGAAAATGCTAACTCACGACAAGAAGGAATTGCAGAATGCAATAGCAGAGACAGACACAATGGAGTGTGTGTGTGTGTGGGGGGGGGGGGGGTTAAGGCTTGATAACCTGTTTTGTCAGTTTTGCAATGGAACAAGTGCGGTCACTATTTTCTGCTTATCCTGGTTACTTTCATATAGTCTTTTGGTGTGCTTCGTGTTTATTTATTACAGATTATTGAACGAAATGGGTGATAAATGAAAAAATGTTGTAGTGACTGTGGAGGAGAAACGACGAGTCAGTAGGAGGATGCGACACCAGCTGATATTATCTGCTTGCGTAAATGGAGGGACATTGAGTTGTGGAAGAAGGCTAAGGGGGAGAAGCAGTCATCTATCAACTAGAGCTGGGCGATATATCGATAAAAGTGATAAAATCGATATAAAATGGAAATCGTGATAACGATATTAAAAAACCATACAAATATGGTATATCATGAATATCATAATCGTGATGTAAACTGCGATTATCATGGTTCTTGATTAAACCGCATGAGTTCTCTAGATTCCCCCAGTCTAAACCGTGGTATTAAATACCGAATCGTCTGCTCCGATTATTATGATACTAACGGGGTGGCTTCTCTCAAGTCTAAACCGTGGTATTATAAACACCGATACCTTGATTTCGGTATTCTTGATATTAATGGTGCGACTCCTCCCAGCCTAAATCGTGATATTAAATACCGACTCCTAAGGTTTGGTGTTCATGATACTAATGGTATGTGATTTCGTTTCGCTGGGTCATAAATATCATACATGGAATTTTCAATGCGATCGCTAACAGCAGATGATATACTATATATTTTTTGCTTAACTGCTAAGAACTAAGACCTTTTAACATATTTTCATGTTAGGGCCCTGCTCCTAACCATCAGTTGGCCTCTTTTGGGCCCTTTATTGTGGCTCCCTTTTAAGAATGGCCCAATTCACTAGCTTTTTTTTATCTAACAACTTCTTAAGTCATCCAGCAACTACATGAATGACAAAAAATCTTCTCAGACTTCAGCTACCACCAATTTTGAATATTAATCTCCTTCTTGGTTCATAAAATATTTTTCCTTTAAATGCCAATCGCCCATGTCCGTTTATTTTTCAAAAAACCATAAAAATTCAACAAACCGTCGTATCGGAACGTTGTTTGTACTATAAAGTTTATCAAATAATATTTTTGTGCAAAAAGAAAAACAAGTAAGTAAGTGTGATCACAGATCACACAGAGGGTTTCGTTTAATATTCCTTTCAAAACACTTTATCTTTTTGAAAAATTCGTTAGTTTCACATTTCGCAACCAGGAACGCACTCTATTCTAAACAAACCTCTATCCGAACAAAACTCCGTTTTATATACTATCCGTAGATATATTAGTCGATAGGATTGGGTCGATAGCACCCGAGATAAGTAGGCGCCCCTGGTGGTAAAAAGTGGAACAAAAAAATGTAAGGCTATGGTGCATAATATGAAAGAATGGTCAAAGGGGTGTCGGCTAAAGTTGGAAAATTTCTCCCCGGGTTAAAAGGGCGGAGGTTCGAAAAATGCCTTAAAATACACAAGTTAGAGGCCAGAGGGGTAAATAATATAAGACTAGCTGGCTTCGTCCGCTAGCGGGCCCCTCCTTTTCATGAACCATTCCTTTTTTATAAAATCTCGAAGCGAACGAACCTCGACCCGGGTCCCCGCTGCCTACGGCACCGTATAGCAGGCGTGTTGCGCACGCACTGCAAACTCTTTAAAAAAAAAAGCGTATCGCGCTCGAACGAAAGTCAAACCGGTTCTCGCTGCCTTCTGCACCGTATAACAGATATGTTGCGCATGCAGAGCAAACTCTTTTAAAAAAGCCTTTCGCTATAACGAAAGTTGAACCTGGTCCTCGCTGCCTACGGTACCTTATAGCAGGTGTGCTGCGCACGCACTGCAAACTCTTTTTAAAAAGCCTATCGCCCTCGAACGAAAGTCGAACCGGGTAGCCGCTGCCTACAGCAACGTATAGCAGGCGTGCTGCGCACACCTGCAAAATCTTGTAAAAAAGGCAATCTCGCTCGAACGAACCTCCAACCGGGTCCCCGCTGGCTACGGCACCGTATAGCAGGCGGGCTGCGCACGCACTGCAAAATCTTGTGAAATGGGAATATCGCTCGAAAGAACCTCGAACCAGGTCCCTGCTGCCTACGGCACCGTATAGCAGGCGTGCTACGCACGCACTGCAAAAACTGGCATTTCGTCTCTCCCCCGTACCTCCACATGCCTGAAATTTCACACGGACTTTTTTTATAAAATTTATCTTATGTGTTATAAAATATCTTAAAGTTTCAAACAGATCGACTTGTTATATTTCCTAATTTTAACAACATTGAGTTACGTTAGTTCCGCATTCCTCCACCAGGGAGCGCATCCTATTCGTAACAAAAGCGTATCTGAAGGAAACTCCTTCACGCAACCTTTCCGTAGATACATGAGTCGTAATGGTGGCGTTCTTAACCAAGAATTCTGTTAGTTCCGCATTCCACCACCAGGGAGCGCACTCTATTCTTAACAAAAGCAAATCTGAACGAAACTCGGTTAAACAACCTATTACTGGATATGTTACTCGAGTTGGTGGCGGTCTTAAGCGTGAAATTAAGAAATGCTGAAAGTACTATTCGGAAATAGTGGTAACTAAAATTTTGACTTTTGTATATTTAATAAGTAGCATATATCTGAGTATATCTTAGTCCTCATAAAAGGACATCTAAAAAGGTCAGAAACGCTAATCTTTCAATATCTGTAATGAACGGTGCAGGAGGATGAAAGTAAATTTAGAGGAAAACCATTATTTGGACGCGTAAGGTGGCCCAAAATGACTAAACAAAATTTTAAACATTATTTCTGAGATCTGTGAAGTGAAAGCTTTCAGTAGACGTGCTACATCCAAAAATGACTTCCCCCCCCCCCGCCCCTCACCGGCCCCTATCTTCGGTCTTATGTGGAAAACCGAAAAACAGAAGATGCAAAAATACAAGTTGGAACAGGGGTGCCAGGTTGGGAGCAATCCCCCCGCTGTGACTCCAATAGAAGCAAAGTTATAAGCTGTTAAAGATTGAAGTGAACTGAAGAATCAGCCCTTTTTGAGTGAGTAACCAATAGGGTAGGGGCGCAGCCCCAGGGGTGCCCCGTAGCTACTAACAAATTGTTATAGAACGATAGCAAAAAGAATGAGCGAAATTTTAAGGTGTATAATGGGGAGGTACGCCCCCTCCCCGCCCCTCCCGGGCAGGCCCTCAAAGTTGGGATTTTTTGGAAAATTTTAAAGTGAAGGAGTAGCTGCTGTAATAAGGATAGTATTATAATTTTTGGGTTTAACTTGATGGTAATAAATCTGCGTTACCCCCTGGGACAATATTTTCTTCAACTCTTAAGGAAATACGTTGTTGGCATTTCTGGAATTGAATAATCTGCCTAAAAAGATCCAAAACGCACCGCATTGTCCACTACACATACAGATTAAGTAAATAATAATGTATTACCCCCTGAGACAATATTTTCTTCAACTCTTAAGGAAATGCGTTGTTGGCATTGCTGGAATTGAATAATCTGCCTAAAAAGGATCCGAAACGCACCTCATTGTCCACTACACATACAGATTAATTAAATAATAATGTATTACCCCCCAGAGACAATATTTTCTTCAACTCTTAAGGAAATGCGTTGTTGGCATTGCTGGAATTGAATAATCTGCCTAAAAAGGATCCAAAACGCACCTCACTGTCCACTACACATACAGATTAATTAAATAATAATTAATATCTCAGCTTTTAATTAAGCTATCACGCACTGAAATTATCCGGTAGCGGGCGAAGCACGTCATAATAATATCTGTAATGCGAACTAACCCGGATATTTAATCAAAAGTATTTCCTTTTCCCCCCTCCCCCTTTCCATTGACACAAACCTAACAAATAAAAAATATGCGATACGGGCGAAGCACGCTTTTGCCTCCCCTCGAAAGGTATACCTGTCTGATAGAGCTGAACCTCACGCAAATTGATAGATTTCCTAATTTAAATTATTTCGTGGCTAAAAAAGCACGCGCCGCCATTTTATTCTATTCATTAGAGAGAAATGAAACCGATTAATTAAATAAATAATTAATATCTCATCTCGTAATTAAGCTATCTCTTTGAACCGGGTATGTATGAAATCTGCGAGAGTATTCCAGCCCGGATGTCAAAAAATTTAATCGAAAAATTTAATATTTAAAAAGTTTAAATTTCTATTAGACTTTCCTCCCCTTAAATTTCTCCCGCGCCGATATGTCTGAGAGATGACGACAGCTGCGTTCCGGTGAATGGAAATATGTTTTCATTGTCTTTTCTAATACAGAAATTAAATTTTTATCGATCGATTTTTAGTGGATTTTATGCGTTTTAACCTACGCAGAAATTTGAAATTTATACCAAAATAAAGTAGAATTTTTTCCGCTTGTTTCTACACCTGTTACGAGTTTGTACGACCGATACTTCGGCAGATGCGATTTTGCTTTTTAAACGTCCACTTCATTTATTGCTTAAATTACTCCGTGGTAACCCTGCATCGGCTGATTTGACGGAGCATCCGCTGAATTTACTGGCAACCCTTAGGAGAAACTGAGGAGGATTTTGATAAAGTGCGGTCGCACCTGCGTTCAAAAGGTTGATTGGTTAATTTTAGAATAATTCGGTTAATTACCGACTTTTTCAAAATTTTATGATTTATTGTTTGATGTGAGGTGTTCAGCTATAAGTACCCAAAATTTCATGTCTCCAACATGTATAGTTTCTGAGAACGGGCTCTGTGACAGACGGACAGACAGACAGAGGAGCGAGACGAATAGGGTTTCGTCAGATGAACGAAACCCTAAAAAAAATCTCATGTAACAGCGTTTTCGAATGTGTCTCCACGAAATGATAACTTCCAGATATCTTCTCTTATGAGTCGGTCAGCCTTTCAAACGAAAGAGATAAAACTTTCTTGTTTTGATCGTTGGCAAAAGAATTATAATTTATAACACAGCATTGAAAGGGAAGAATAAAATATTTACACTCATTTTTTTTTATTCACATTTCCCGAACTAATGAAGTTTTGATTATTTTTTTGCTAAGCTTTGGCGTATTATAGGTCTGCACAGGCTGAAATTTCCAACCCCGGGCCCGACCCGACTCATAGAAAAAAAATTCGGCACGACCCGTAAAAAAAAATTGGCTCGGCCCGGTAAAAAATTTAAAAGTTCGGCCCGAGAGAATTTCAATAAAACATTGATTTTTTATTTTTTTAAAGTTTTAAAAATCTGAAAAATGCTATATACAGTAAGACGGAATTGCATAGAAAAGAAAAAAAATGCGTTATAGACAAGTTCGTTTCTTAGCGAGCGTAAATGTATTATATATTCTTTTCTTACGTATTAGTATATTAATTATGCATGTATCAACACGTTAGTGAGTTTAAAACTGGGTTCATTCATACGCAGGTTCTTTTTCACACGTTTTATTATGTTTTAATTTGGCTATATTTTAATAAGCGCAGAAATCTAGTGTTCTTTAAAAAGAATAAATTTTAATGTTTAAGTGTAGAATAATGGCGATTTAAAAATGTATGCATTTTTTGCAAAAATGTTTGGGCCAGGCCTAATTTTACTGACCTTTGAATGGACCAGGCCACGCTGAGACAATGATTTTCATACAGGCTGGATCAAAATTAGGACAAATTTTTGGGCTGTGAAGACTCGCAATGAACTAGTCCCGGCTTTGTACAGAAAAAATAAGTTAGGCCCGGCCCGGCCTGAGCCTTAAGAAAAAAGTATGGCCCGGGCCCAGCCCGAGTTCGTGAGGGGAAAATCGGCCCGAGCGCGAGCCGGCCCGTGCTAATCTCTAGTGCATATTCAATTGTTAAAAGAATTATATTTCAAACCCCTACATGAAGAAATATAACAGACAATCACTTTTGAACACTGTAACGATCAATATTTTTCTATACAACATACAACTATTTAGCTAATAATCTTAACATTCCACATATCTACACGAATAAATGCTTAAAATTAAATAAGACTGACCTTTATTTTATGTATTCCATAAAGAATAATTTTAATGATATCCTAATCTGTTAATCCTAAGATGGTGGACGAAAAAGTGATCATTTTTCTTATATTTTAAGGGTGTCGTCGCCTTGCTGTTCTGATTTGTTGATAAGCAATGCATATCTAAATCCTCTTTCAGGAGTGAGACATTTCACTCCTTTCTAGAGAGTGAAAAATTAAATTTTTATAAAATTCACTCCAAAAAGAGTAAAAATGCCTGTCATTCTTTCAAAGAGTGAACTTTTCACTCCTCCCAATTTTAGAGTGTATACTAAATTTTGTAAATATTGCACGATAAAAGTCGCAATTACGCATGGATCGCTTTCAAACTCGCCAACAACATTGAGATGGCTAATATCTCGGCGGGGATTGAAAATGGGCAAAATCGGCTCAAGGGGGTGGAAATGGGGAGGGTTCAAAATGTTGAATACCATCTTAACATGATTCTTATAAAACCAGCTTTACACAACAATGACACGACAAAAAGAGAGAGAAAAAAAAAAGCAATTTAACAAATTACAACGACCATTTGGAAAATGATTTTTTCAAATACTAAAATTTAAGACATAAAAATTCGCATGGAGTTGAGTTGATCATACTTTACGTACGCCATGGATTGCATTTTTCGGTATTGTAAATTTTTAAACTTCTACGGAGCTGGTCATACATTATGTACGCCATGGATTAAACATTAATATTCCTGGACCCAACTTAAATGAAATTTCATTCTTCAAACTTCTAAACATCCCGCACTATTACTTTTTACACCATCGTATAGAGAAAAAAATGTACTTTTAAATGCAATTTGTTTGAAAGCTCTATCTCAATTTGTTTCTGAGTTATTAAAGTTTTTTGTAGTTTTTATTACTTTTTTGTCTTAGTGGCAACAGAAGTATCCATCTCTGTTGAAAGTAAAGGGAAAATACAGATTACTGTATAGATAGACCAATCAGAAATCGTATAAAATGCGGATTCAACTAATAAAAAGCTTCAGATATGTTTTTGATTTCCTACCCTGACGAGGACAATAGCCATTTTCCCAAATGGTTAATAAACATTTTTCGTTATAGCAGTTGCCAACAATTAAAAATAAACAATATAATTCTCACCACAACAATTATTTTCCTATTGCAAGATTTTCACGTGAAAAATTAAATTAAAGAAATAGTTTGACGAATTGAAAACAAATTGAATATTACGTCATAAGTTCACTAGAGCAAAATTTCCGCATGAAAACTCAAAATAAAATAAATAGTTTGACGAATTAAGAAATATATTTAAGTATTGCGCGGCAGCGCAATACTTATTTATTTCCAGTGTCACTTCTCAATGTTAATTTAACATAGAAAAGCCTATGGAGATCACATAACTTTTTCATTTTTTCTTCCCACCTTTTTGTTCCTGATGCCACTCGCGTTTAATTCTTTGCTAATTCTAATAATATTATAAATTCAAAGTGTAAAAACATTTGCCAGACGTCCAGGATCAAAACGGATCATAAAATGCCTTTGCATATAGGTGGATTACAATCTAGAGAGTAACATGGGCTAATTTTTATTTACATTATTCAAATATTTTTCTTAATAATTCCAAATTTCGCTTTTTTCATTGAGAATCAACGGACATTTTCTAATAAAATTTAACATTTTTCCTTCATTGTTGTAAATAATTCAAAAGCCGTAATAATAATTTGTCTATTTTTAGCTGAATGATTTTCAGGTGAAACATGAAACTGAAGAAACTGAAATAGTTTTTATTTATTTATTTATTTATTTTTTTTAAGAATTACAAAGAAGACGAATATGACGTCATTGTGGGAAAAAATGACATTTTAAAGCAGATTTTTTAAGTTCAGATTGTAATTTTTTGACCAAACTACAACAACCTGCATTACTGCACTGGTGAAACATTTTGAATTATACATAGGTAAATTGCATCACAAATTGTGATGCGATATCGCAGAAATCAAAGCCTGGTGATGATTCCCTCCATTAATTTTGAAATGCGTTTGTCTGAATGCAGTAGTTATTAAAAAACTTGACATATTAAACAAAAACCTAATTTGCAGAACAAATTAAAAAAACAAAATTTATTTCCTAAATTGTTTAAGCCCGAGAAGGGGCAGATATTAAGATATTTCATTCAATTCGTCCTAGATTTAATGTTAAATTTTTGTAACAAATAAGCTAAACGAATTGAACATTAAAAAATAAAAATGAAATTCATACAATATAATGCTTTAAACACCTATATACTTAGATTCCGTTCAAATGAAATCGAAATAAATCTTAGACTTTTTCCATTTTTAAGTTGTAAACATTTGTACTGCAGATTTTGCATTCTGTTTATGACGATTGTACATAATATGATAAGGTACATGCAAAATACAAAACTTTCAAAAAAGTCTAATGTAGAAGGAAAAATGGGTTCTGCTTCAGCAGGCGGAGGCGGAGGGAGGCATGGCCAAAGATGATTGGCATGTGGGCGGAGTCGAGTGATTGAAAGGTTGGGAGAGATAAGAAATTGATGGGCAGGTGGGAGGAGTCGAGACAGACTGGCGCCCACACGGCATGCTATAGTAGAGGGGTTAAACAAAGACAGGTAGTGGGAGATAAGAAAGTGATGGACAGGTGGGTGGAGTCGAGACAGACTGGCGTCCACACGGTATGTTATAGTAGAGGGGTTAAACAAAGACAGGTAAGGGGAGATATGAAAGTGATGGACAGGTGGGAGGAGTCGAGACAGACTGACGTCCACGCGACATGCTATAGTAGAGGGGCTAAAACAAAGAAGCGATAATGAAAAGTCTACTGTAGTAGAGGGATTAGAACAAAGGATAATGTTAATGAATGAAAGTCTACCGTTAGAGAGGGATTAGAACAAAGGAAAGATAATGATGAGGTGATTAAAAAAAGATCGCATGCAAACTATTAAAAAACTTACCACGGAGCAGCGTGGAGACACGTCCGACCAGTATGAAATCCACAGGGCTAATGAACGAATGCTTGCTCGGAAACCGGTGACGTCCACGCGACATGCTATAGTAGAGGGGTTAAAACAAAGAAGCGATAATGAAAAGTCTACTGTAGTTGAGGAATTAGAACAAAGGATAATGTTAATGAATGAAAGTCTACTGTTAGAAAGGGATTAAAACAAAGGAAAGATAATGATGAGGTGATTAAAAAAAGATCGCATGCAAACTATTAAAAAACTTACCACGGAGCAGCGTGGAGACACGTCCGACCAGTATGAAATCCACAGGGCTAATGAACGAATGCTTGCTCGGAAACCGATTTCATCTAGATAAAAGCTGGCTTCTGATTGGTCGAGAGTCGAACCTACGTGGTAGCACAATCGCTTTCACCCGAGGGCATGAACACGAGCGCCCTCTCTTGATAGGATTTTAAACTCACCTGTGATGACATCATCCTATTTCGAACTGAATTAAAAAGGTTAATACCTTTTTAAGTTTTAACGAAATAAGTTATAATTTTTAGACATTTATTAATTTTACAAAACATGTTTCAATTAATTTAGTCATTGCAAATAAAGTTTTAATTTTAAACTGAATAAAAAAGGTTAATACATTTTTAAGTTTTAACGAAATAAGTTATAATTTTTTTAGTCATTTATTAATTTTAAGAAACATGTTTCAATTAATTTAGTCATTGCAAATAAAAATTTAAATAAATTAGTTAATATTTTTTAATCATTTGTTAATTTCCGAAACAAGTTTTTTTTCTGTAAGTCATGTGCTAATAAAACTTTTTAATAAATTAGTTATTTTTTTATTTGTTAATATATTAATTTCGATACATTAATTTCCGAAACAAGTTTTTCCTAAATAAAGCTTTTTAATAAACAATTTTACATATATTTTCATTTATTTATTATTTAAAATAATATAAATTATTTTATTAATCAAAAGAATGCGAATTAGTTTTTGACAACAATGTTTTTGTTTAATTATTGTCAAGGATGAATGTTAACTGAAATACAAGCTGAATGCGAAAACAATTTTTTTTTGTTTTCAAACTTAGAAAAGAACTTTTTTAAATTACTGAACAACTCTGTTTTTGAAAAAACTATGGAAAACTTAAGAAAGTGGCGGAATATTGTGCTTTGCAATAACGAAAAAAGAGCAAAAAATTGGTAGCCTCACCCACATTTAAGTCATTTGAAACGTAGGATGAAGACCTGAGTGCCGTAGAAAGGATGAAGACTCGTGAATCAACCGATTTATGTTGGATTCACAATCTTAGAACTATCCAAGTTACTAATGTATCAATTCCATTACGGTTTCGAACCCATAAACACATAACCAGATTTTACATTTTTTAACTCATCACGCTCACCACTGAGCCACCGAGGCCCCGTTGTTTTATCTTACTTTTAACTACTTATTTGATATATATTTTTTTATCGAAAAGAATGCAAGTTAGTTTCAGTATTTTAACTAATACATTTCAGTGACTTATGAAGTAAAGTTTTATTTTCTTAAAAAAGTGGTGTGAATTGAATATATTTTTTACCGTGTTAGTTCTTTTAAAATTTTATTTTGAATTAGAAAACACTTACTTTTGTCAAAAAGTACAGTTAAAGATTCGATTTTTTTTTTCTAAGATCGACAGAATTAATTGATTTTCAATTGAATATATTTTTAACATGTTAGTTCTTTTAAATTTTATTTAGAATTAGAAAACACTTACTTTTGTAAAATAGTATAGTTAAAGATTCGATTTCTTTTTCTAAGATCAACAGAATTTATTGATTTTCAAAACAAGATCTATTGAATAAGTATAGTTAATATTGCCGTTTTTATCTTAGTTTTAACTACTTATTTTCAAAACAGATTTATTCACTTTTAAATGTAAAACACTTTCTGTAAAAGCATATCTTTAACTGTAATAATTTTTAAACCATCTTTAATTAGATATATATTTTTATCACAAATGAAAATACAGAAAGATTCAACAATTATACTCTTACCTGACTAAAATTAAACTTCTTCATTGCGAATAACAAACTCTCACACACAACATCAGTTTTTTACCGATATATAAACAAGACAATTTTGGAAATGAAGGTTAAAAAAATATATATTTATATTTCCTTCCTATTAAGTTTACATTATTTGAAAAGATGCGTATTGGATATCGAGGACTGCACATCTCCGTGATTTCATTCGCTACTTATGACATCAGATCCCTTCGTTTTTATTGGTAGATGATTAGGTCACTTTAGTTTATTTTTCTTTTTTACATGTAAGTGTTGCTATATTGCTTTTAACAGTGAAACATCTACTATCTCATATACAACTACCGTTCACTTAAGTGGTTGAGATGTCGTACAATAAGCAAGCATGTCCTTATCGAAGGAAATATCTGTACGAGATCTACCCTACATGCATGTTTCTTTAGCAAGGCAATCTTTTCAATCTATAAGGAGATCATTATCTTACGGTTGCAGACACCCTCCTCTGTAGACAGATAACAAAAGCATGCAATGTCTATTTCATGTCTAAAGGCTAACGAAATCTTAGTGCAATTTTTTAAAGAATGATATTTCCTATTATTGACCGAAAGCAACAGGTTTTTTGTTTTAAGAAAGATTGTTAATTCACTGTTTTCAAAAATTAAAATCAGAAAAAGAATTCCCCATTTTTTTCTTTTAACTTTTTAAAGAGATGTGTTTTTTTTCTTTGAATTAGTATTTAAAGGGTTTTTTTTGCTGAATCTGAAATCAACTTTTAACTAAAATATTTTAATGACTGACGAAGTAAAGTTTTATTTTTTAGAAAAGTGGTATAAACTTAATATTTTTTTATTAATTACTAACGAAGGAATATATTTTGTCTAGGTAATATAAAATTTAGGTTAAAGCTGTGAATTTTCTTAAGAAGATTAAACTTATCTACTCGTTTTGGAGAAAGTATTTGTAATGCGCGAGCTACTGTATTCTTTTCAATTAGAATGAACAATATCTTACGATAGTTTGAATATTAAACCAAAAAAGATTAATAGTAATTTAGTTTAACAAATACCAATGAAGACAACTATATGAAACATAAACTCAGTTTAGAAATAAGTTTTAATGTCAGAACTAATTGGACACTTTGTTTTCCTAATCATAGATGTTAAAAAACTTTCTTAAGAAAGTTTTTTACTTTGATTCGAACTGAAGATAAAATACTTTACTAATTTAGGATATTTTTTCCATATCTCGTTTCAAAATTATATTTAACTAAAAAATAATTTATGTTGCATTGTTTTAACAATTTTTTCTAATCAAAGAACGTGTATTAGTTTCAACTGATAATAAAGGGTTTATTACCTATTAGCAAAAGAAAAATTAGTAGTCACACTTACATTTAAGTTATTGAAAACATATGATGAACATCTCTGCTGTTGAAAGGATGAAAACTAACATACATACATAGAAATCGACTGATTTATGTTGCACTGGTTGCGATGTATATAATAGATGTGATTATATATTGAAAATGATATATACGATGGTTGTGATGTATCCAAAGTAGATGTCTTTAAACTAAATTATCAAACATATGAGTGAGGATTGCTACGTGACAAAAATCGCCTTTAACAGTGAATTTTGAGTCAGTTTTAATTTAGAAAAAAGTAAATGGTTAATTTTATTGACATATTTTTAGTTTTGTTGTTAGAAAAAATATGTTAAACAAATCACACTGTTTGAAAATATATTTTTTCGAGTTTATTTTCAACAATTGTTTTTTAAATGAAATCACATATAAAACTAAGGAAAGCTAAACTTGTGAAACACAAGTTGAATATCGAGAATGACAGAACATGTTTTGAATTAAGTAATGTAGAATGTGCAAACTTTGGAATTCATTCATTCACAGTAACAGAAAGTGCGAAATTTTAAGTTCAGTTTAATAAAGCAAATAATTAAATTGAAAGATACATTTAAAAAGGATTGTTAAAAGTTTGTTAAAACTATTTTTGTTTTAAGAAATACTAGACAAACATTACACTTAAAAGACAAAATAATTATACATACCTTTTGTTGATTGAAGCAAGCAGACTCATTGAAAATAGCAGGAAGCTGAAAAGTCGACGGTAACTTTAGCTAACCAGACACCGTAAAAGGTTCGATAAGGTACCGCAGAGCACTAAGCTAAATGTACGGTAAACGGAAGCTAAGAAACATACGACCTTCATCGACGAAATCCAAGACAGGACTGACGTGCGCGGGGTCTAACACCTGCAGATGAAGGTCACTGATAACAGATCACGTGACCGCTAACAACCAATCAGAAGCGAGCTTTCAGGTATGATGGCATCCTGTGTCAATACCTGTAGACAACCTGACGCCAGTTGATTGACAGGGGGCGTGGTGGAATTTTAGGAATGCAGACAGAGTGGCGCCTACCTTCTGCATCATAGTATTTTAGGAAAAATATATATTACGTTGATGTAAAAGACATTATTTTTTAAACTAACTGTTAATATTTTTGAAATAACATACTTTTCTCATACAAGCGAAAAAAGAATGTTTCAGAACATGTCTCTGATCATGATTAAACATAACTTTAAGCATAGTTAACCATCTCAGAGTATGATTAAACAAATTCGAACATAACTTTGGGCATGTTTAAACAATCCGAACTATATTTGGACATATCCGAACATGTTCATTCATAACTTTGACAGTTTTTAATCTTTCAGAATTAAAAAAAACATATTTAAAACTATTTTATTTTAAAAAAATTTGTAAAAATTTTAATTTATAATTTCTTTTTAAGGTTTTAACTTTTTTTGTTAAAACTTTTTTAACGTTTTTTTTTTTGTTAAAAATTTTTTTAACTTTTTTTGTTAAAACTTTTTAACTTTTTGTTGTTAAACATTTTTTTTTAATTTTGTTAAAACTTTTTTTTTACTTTTGTTAAAAAAAATTTTTTTACAAACTTTTTTAAAAATTTTTTTATAACTTTTTTTTACTTTTGTTAAAATTTTTTTGTAAAACTTTTTTTTATAAAACTTTTTTTTATAAAACTTTTTTTATAAAACTTTTTTTCTTAAAACTTTTTTTACTTTTGTTAAATTTTTTTTTGTTAAAACTTTTTTTACTTTTGTTTAAACTTTTTTACTTTGTTAAAAAGAATTTCTGTTAAACCTCTTTTTTTACAAACTTTTTTAAAATTTTGTTAAAACTTTTTTTTTACTTTTGTTAAAACTTTTTATATATTTTTTGTAAAACTTTTTTAAATTTTGTTAAAACTTTGTAAAACTTTTTATCATCTTTGTAAACTTTCTATAATTTTTAAAACTAATAAATTTTATACATACATATGTGTATATATATATACATATATATAAATATACATATACATATATGTATATATATATATATATGTATGTATATATATATTTTACACAAGAACCCATACATAAACATTTAACTTTCATATATTTAGAGACACGTAGACGTGGATGTATGCTTTTACTTAAACATTTATATAGATAGATACTACACTTAAATTTACGTTCATGCAAAAAACATTATTTTTCTTAAACTGTTAATATTTTTGAAATAACATACTTTTCGCATGCAAGTGAAAGGAATGTTTCAGAACATGTCTCTGGCCATGGTTAAACATAACTTTAAGCATAGTTAACCATCTCAGAGTATGATTAAACAAATTCGAACATAACTTTGGGCATGTTTAAACAATCCGAACTATATTTGAACATATCCGAACATGTTCATTCATAACTTTGACAGTTTTTAATCTTTCAGAATTAAAAAAAACATATTTAAAACTATTTTATTTTAAAAAATTTTGTAAAAATTTTAATTTATAATTTCTTTTTAAGGTTTTAACTTTTTTTGTTAAAACTTTTTAACTTTTTGTTGTTAAACATTTTTTTTTAATTTTGTTAAAACTTTTTTTTTACTTTTGTTAAAAAAAATTTTTTTTACAAACTTTTTTAAAAATTTTTTTATAACTTTTTTTTACTTTTGTTAAAATTTTTTTGTAAAACTTTTTTTTATAAAACTTTTTTTTATAAAACTTTTTTTATAAAACTTTTTTTCTTAAAACTTTTTTTACTTTTGTTAATTTTTTTTTGTTAAAACTTTTTTTACTTTTGTTTAAACTTTTTTACTTTGTTAAAAAGAATTTCTGTTAAACCTCTTTTTTTACAAACTTTTTTAAAATTTTGTTAAAACTTTTTTTTTACTTTTGTTAAAACTTTTTATATATTTTTTGTAAAACTTTTTTAAATTTTGTTAAAACTTTGTAAAACTTTTTATCATCTTTGTAAACTTTCTATAATTTTTAAAACTAATAAATTTTATACATACATATGTGTATATATATATACATATATATAAATATACATATACATATATGTATATATATATATATATGTATGTATATATATATTTTACACAAGAACCCATACATAAACATTTAACTTTCATATATTTAGAGACACGTAGACGTGGATGTATGCTTTTACTTAAACATTTATATAGATAGATACTACACTTAAATTTACGTTCATGCAAAAAACATTATTTTTCTTAAACTGTTAATATTTTTGAAATAACATACTTTTCGCATGCAAGTGAAAGGAATGTTTCAGAACATGTCTCTGGCCATGGTTAAACATAACTTTAAGCATAGTTAACCATCTCAGAATATGATTAAACATGTTCGAACATGACTTTGGACACCGTTAAACATACATCCTGACAATATTTGAACCTACCCAAACATGGTTAAACATGTTTGAACAAACTTTGGGCATATCCGAATATTGTTAAATATATCCCAACTAACTTTGAGCATGATTAAATATACTCGAACTATCTTTGAGCATATCCGAACATGGTTAAATATGTTCGAACATAACTTTGGTCATGGTTAAACATATCCTGAAGGAAGTGCGAGCTACCGAACAAAATTCATTAAGAAAGACAAACTCATGAATTTGGTAATCACAAGCCAGTTCCAACTTTTAAAAAGCAACTGATTAACTAAATTTGGAAGAATTGTTATAAGTTTTTTTAAAACACTTTGTTAGAAACTGACGAATGAGTTTAACAAATTTTTTGAAATAATAGAGTATGATAATACTCTTAGAATATAATATATACTACTTAGAGTATAATAATACATTTGATGTCAGAACATGTTTTAAATGAAATCGTGAATTTATAGTATGCAGAAAACGCGAAATTTGAAATTTATAATTAGGTTAAATGAAGAAAAATAAAGCAAATTACTAAATTGAAAGACACATTTTGAAAGGATCGTTATAAGTTTGTTAAAACTGTTGTTGTATTAAACACTATATTAGACAAAAAATTTACATACCTCTTGGAAAGAAGTTTCCCTAAGCTTTTGAGGATTCGAACAAGCAGACTCATTGAAAAGTAGCAAGAAGCTTAAAATTCGACGGCAGTTTTACTCAATCTTATGCCGTAAAAGGTTCGATAAGGTACCGCATAGCACTAAGCCAAATGTACGGTAAACGGGAGCTGTGAAACATGTGACCTACCTCCATCAGATCCAAGCCTCGACTGACATGCGCGGGGTCTAACACCTGTAGATGAAGGTCACTGATTAGAGATCAAGGTCACTGATAACAGATCACGTGACCAATCAGAAGCAAGCTTTCAGGTATGACAACATCCTGTGGCAATACCAGTAGACGAAGTGACGCCCTCCGCCTGCAAGAAACGGTCATGTCGAAGCATGTACCGTCTTGCTGGGGCCAGTTGATTGACAGGTGGACGGGGGAATGCAAGGAATGCAGACACAATGGCGCCCTCCTCCACCGCCTACTCCTTTCACATGTCAGGTGATCTTCGCATCCAATCACATACAAGTATTAGATGGTAGAGGGCGCTCGTGTTGTCTTCAAGTATGACGTCATCACTTGTTTTGTGCTTTGTCATCAACCATTTCCCCTTCAGTTGATGTCCTGGGCAGATGCTTCACAGTAAGTAACACCATTTAAATTTTAAGTTTTTTTGTTAGTAATATTTTTATGTAAAAAAAATAACAAAAAAGACATTTTGTTTAAAATAACAAGTGTCTTTCATCACTTTTACGAATATCAAATTTAACTTTATCGAATAACACACTACTTAAATTATCACAATTAGAAATATCCACTTAACAAGTTGTTGAACAATTTCATTGTTCCGACGAATTTAGTCATGTTTTAGCATGATCTAAGCATGATTAGTCATGCTTAGATAATCTTTTTCTGTTTTAAAAAATTAGATTTAAAAATCTATTTAAGTAAAATATTTATCGGAGAAAAATTTTTACTTAGATTTTTAACATAGATTTTACTTAGATGTTACTTAGATTTACTTAGATTTTTAGAACGAAAAAAGTTTATAAAATTTTTAACAAAAAAAAAGTTAAAACCTTAAAAAGAAATTATAAATTAAAATTTTTACAAAAATTTTTAAAATAAAATAGTTTTCAATATGTTTTTTTAAATTCTGAAAGATTAAAAACTGTCAAAGTTATGAATGAACATGTTCGGATATGTTCAAATATAGTTCAGATTGCTTAAACATGCCCAAAGTTATGTTCGAATTGGTTTAATCATACTCTGAGATGGTTAACTATGCTTAAAGTTATGTTTAATCATGATCAGAGACATGTTCTGAAACATTCTTTTTTCGCTTGTATGAGAAAAGTATGTTATTTCAAAAATATTAACAGTTAGTTTAAAAAATAATGTATTTTACCTCAACGTAATATATATTTTTCCTAAAATACTATGATGCAGAAGTTAGGCGCCACTCTGTCTGCATTCCTAAAATTCCACCGCGCCCCCTGTCAATCAACTGGCGTCAGGTTGCCTACAGGTATCGCCACAGGATGTCATCATACCTGAAAGCTCGCTTCTGATTGGTTGTTAGCGGTCACGTGATCTGTTATCAGTGACCTTGATCTCTAATCAGTGACCTTCATCTGCAGGTGTTAGACCCCGCGCACGTCAGTCATGTCTTGGATTTCGTCGATGAAGGTCGTATGTTCCTTAGCTCCCGTTTACCGTACATTTAGCTTAGTGCTCTGCGGTACCTTATCGAACCTTTTACGGTGTCTGGTTAGCTAAAGTTACCGTCGACTTTTCAGCTTCTTGCTATTTTCAATGAGTCTGCTTGCTTCAATCAACAAAAGGTATGTATAATTATTTTGTCTTTTAAGTGTAATGTTTGTCTAGTATTTCTTAAAACAAAAAAAGTTTTAACAAACTTTTAACAATCCTTTTTAAATGTATCTTTCAATTTAATTATTTGCTTTATTAAAGTGAACTTAAAATTTCACACTTTCTGTTACTGTGAATGAATGAATTCAAAAGTTTGCACATTCTACATTACTTAATTCAAAACATGTTCTGTCATTCTCGATATTCAACTTGTGTTTCACAAGTTTAGCTTTCCTTAGTTTTATATGTGATTTCATTTAAAAAGCAATTGTTGAAAATAAACTCGAAAAAATATATTTTCAAACAGTGTGATTTGTTTAACATATTATTTCTAACAACAAAACTAAAATTATGTCAATAAAGTTAACCATTTACTTTTTTCTAAATTAAAACTGACTCAAAATTCACTGTTAAAGGCGATTTTTGTCACGTAGCAATCTTCACTCATATGTTTGATAATTTAGTTTAAAGGAATCTACTTTGGATACATCACAACCATCGTATATATCATTTTCAATATATAATCACATCTATTATATACATCACAACCAGTGCAACATAAATCAGTCGATTTCTATGTATGTATGTTAGTTTTCATCCTTTCAACAGCAGAGATGTTCATCATATGTTTTCAATAACTTAAATGTAAGTGTGACTACTAATTTTTCTTTTGCTAATAAGTAATAAACCCTTTATTATCAGTTGAAACTAATACACGTTCTTTGATTAGAAAAAATTGTTAAAACAATGCAACATAAATTATTTTTTAGTTAAATATAATTTTGAAACGAGATATGGAAAAAATATCCTAAATTAGTAAAGTATTTTATCTTCAGTTCGAATCAAAGTAAAAAACTTTCTTAAGAAAGTTTTTTAACATCTATGATTAGGAAAACAAAGTGTCCAATTAGTTCTGACATTAAAACTTATTTGTAAACTGAGTTTATGTTTCATATAGTTGTCTTCATTGGTATTTGTTAAACTAAATTACTATTAATCTTTTTTGGTTTAATATTCAAACTATCGTAAGATATTGTTCATTCTAATTGAAAAGAATACAGTAGCTCGCGCATTACAAATACTTTCTCCAAAACGAGTAGATAAGTTTAATCTTCTTAAGAAAATTCGCAGCTTTAACCTAAATTTTATATTACCTAGACAAAATATATTCCTTCGTTAGTAATTAATAAAAAAATATTAAGTTTATACCACTTTTCTAGAAAATAAAACTTTACTTCGTCAATCATTAAAATATTTTAGTTAAAAGTTGATTTCAGATTCAGCAAAAAAAAAAAAAAAAACCTTTAAATACTAATTCAAAGAAAAAAAAACACATCTCTTTAAAAACTTAAAAGAAAAAAATGGGGAATTCTTTTTCTGATTTTAATTTTTGAAAACAGTGAATTAACAATCTTTCTTAAAACAAAAAACCTGTTGCTTTCGGTCAATAATAGGAAATATCATTCTTTAAAAAATTGCACTAAGATTTCGTTAGCCTTTAGACATGAAATAGACATTGCATGCTTTTGTTATCTGTCTACAGAGGAGGGTGTCTGCAACCGTAAGATAATGATCTCCTTATAGATTGAAAAGATTGCCTTGCTAAAGAAACATGCATGTAGGGTAGATCTCGTACAGATATTTCCTTCGATAAGGACATGCTTGCTTATTGTACGACATCTCAACCACTTAAGTGAACGGTAGTTGTATATCAGATAGTAGATGTTTCACTGCTAGGAGCAATATAGCAACACTTACATATAAAAAAGAAAAATAAACTAAAGTGACCTAATCATCTACCAATAAAAACGAAGGGATCTGATATCATAAGTTGCGAATGAAATCACGGAGATGTGCAGTCCTCGATATCCAATACGCATCTTTTCAAATAATGTAAACTTAATAGAAAGGAAATATAAATATATTTTTTTAACCTTCATTTCCAAAATTGTCTTGTTTATATATCGGTAAAAAACTGATTTTGTGTGTGAGAGTTTGTTATTCGCAATGAAGAAGTTTAATTTTAGTCAGGTAAGAGTATAATTGTTGAATCTTTCTGTATTTTCATTTGTGATAAAAATATATATCTAATTAAAGATGGTTTAAAAATTATTACAGTTAAAGATATGCTTTTACAGAAAGTGTTTTACATTTAAAAGTGAATAAATCTGTTTTGAAAATAAGTAGTTAAAACTAAGATAAAAACGGCAATATTAACTATACTTATTCAATAGATCTTGTTTTGAAAATCAATGAATTCTGTTGATCTTAGAAAAAGAAATCGAATCTTTAACTATACTATTTTACAAAAGTAAGTGTTTTCTAATTCAAAATAAAATTTAAAAGAACTAACATGTTAAAAATATATTCAATTGAAAATCAATGAATTCTGTCGATCTTAGAAAAAAAAATCGAATCTTTAACTATACTTTTTGACAAAAGTAAGTGTTTTCTAATTCAAAATAAAATTTTAAAAGAACTAACACGGTAAAAAATATATTCAATTCACAGCACTTTTTTAAGAAAATAAAACTTTACTTCATAAGTCACTGAAATGTATTAGTTAAAATACTGAAACTAACTTGCATTCTTTTCGATAAAAAAATAAATAAATATATATATATATCAAATAAGTAGTTAAAAGTAAGATAAAACAACGGGGCCTCGGTGGCTCAGTGGTGAGTGTGATGAGTTAAAAAATGTAAAGTCTGGTTATGTGTTTATGGGTTCGAAACCGTAATGGAATTGATACATTAGTAACTTGGATAGTTCTAAGATTGTGAATCCAACATAAATCGGTTGATTCATGAGTCTTCATCCTTTCTACGGCACTCAGGTCTTCATCCTATGTTTCAAATGACTTAAATGTGGGTGAGGCTACCAATTTTTTGCTCTTTTTTCGTTATTGCAAAGCACAATATTCCGCCACTTTCTTAAGTTTTCCATAGTTTTTCCAAAAACAGAGTTGTTCATTAATTTAAAAAAGTTCCTTTCTTAGTTTGAAAACAAAAAAAAAAACTGTTTTCGCATTCAGCTTGTATTTCAGTTAACATTCATCCTTGACAATAATTAAACAAAAACATTGTTGTCAAAAACTAATTCGCGTTCTTTTGATTAGTAAAAATAATTTATATTCTTTTAAATAATAATTAAATTAAAATATATGTAAAATTGTTTATTAAAAAGCTTTATTTAGGAAAAACTTGTTTCGGAAATTAATGTATCGAAATTAATATATTAACAAATAAAAAAATAACTAATTTATTAAAAAGTTTTATTAGCACATGACTTACAGAAAAAAAACTTGTTTCGGAAATTAACAAATGATTAAAAAATATTAACTAATTTATTTAAAACTTTATTTGCAATGACTAAATTAATTGAAACATGTTTCTTAAAATTAATAAATGACTAAAAATTATAACTTATTTCGTTAAAACTTAAAAATGTATTAACCTTTTTTATTCAGTTTAAAATTAAAACTTTATTTGCAATGACTAAATTAATTGAAACATGTTTCGTAAAATTAATAAATGTCTAAAAATTATAACTTATTTCGTTAAAACTTAAAAATGTATTAATCTTTTTAATTCAGTTCGAAATAGGATGATGTCACCACAGGTGAGTTTAAAATCCTATCAAGAGAGGGCGCTCGTGTTCATGCCCTCGGGTGAAAGCGATCGTGCTGCCACCTAGGTTCGACTCTCGACCAATCAGAAGCCAGCTTTTATCTAGATGAAACCGGTTTCCGAGCAAGCATTCGTTCATTAGCCCTGTGGATTTCATACTGGTCGGACGTGTCTCCACGCTGCTCCGTGGTAAGTTTTTTAATAGTTTGCATGCGATCTTTTTTTAATCACCTCATCATTATCTTTCCTTTGTTCTAATCCCTCTCTAACAGTATACTTTCATTCATTAACATTATCCTTTGTTCTAATTCCTCTACTACAGTAGACTTTTCATTATCGCTTCTTTGTTTTAACCCCTCTACTATAGCATGTCGCGTGGACGTCAGTTTGTCTCGACTCCCCCCACCTGTCAATCACTTTCTTATCTCCCCTTACCTGTCTTTGTTTAACCCTTCTACTATAGCATACCGTGTGGACGTCAGTTTGTCTCGACTCCACCCATTTGTCCATCACTTTCTTATCTTCCCCTACCTGTCTTTGTTTAACCCCTCTTCCATAGCATGCCGTGTGGGCGCCAGTTTGTCTCGACTCCACCCGCCTGTCCATCACTTTCTTATCTCCCCAAACCTGTCAATCATTCGACTCCGCCCACATGTCAATCATCTTTGGCCACGCCTCCCTCCGCCTGCTGAAGCAGAACTCCCTTTTTCCTTCTACTTTAGACTTTTTTGAAAGTTTTGTATTTTGCATGTACCTTATCATATTATGTACAATCGTCATAAACACAATGCAAAATCTGCAGTACAAATGTTTACAACTTAAAAATGGAAAAAGTCTAAGATTTATTTCGATTTCATTTGAACGGAATCTAAGTATATAGGTGTTTAAAGCATTATATTGTATGAATTTCATTTTTATTTTTTAATGTTCAATTGGTTTAGCTTATTTGTTACAAAAATTTAACATTAAATCTAGAACGAATTGAATGAAATATCTTAATATCTGCCCCTTCTCGGGCTTAAACAATTTAGGAAATAAATTTTGTTTTTTTAATTTGTTCTGCAAATTAGGTTTTTGTTTAATATATATTGGAAATATAATGGGCCTCAGCAGGTGAATATGTAACGTCATGTGAGTTTGAAGAAACCTATTAAAACACGATAAAAATCCAACTATGGAAATATTAACATATTTTAACACTTTGAGGTTCTTTGAATTTGCTGTAGCCATTTTTAAATCTATTCCATATACATGCGTGTGTGTATTCGTGTATATTAGAATTTTCACAAAAAGTTTAGCTCCCTAGAGTTCATTCTTAGGGAAGAAACTGGGTTTATCTCTAATCTTGATTTAAGTTTTGTTGCTGAATTTAGTATTTAGCTTCGAAATCTCCCTCCGCCTGTAGGTCGAGTCAGCAGGGATTTTTTTAAATGCACACTTTCATTTATTTATTTATTTGTTTATGATTTGTTTTATTTTTGAAGCAATGGGGGATCATTTCAGCGTAACATACTTTAGACGCAAACTTCACTGTTTTTTCATATAAAGATTTTATGAATTAATCCATGAAAAGTTTCAAAATCGGGTCCACAGAAAATTGGCATATCTTGGCGCGCATGGTTTGGCGCATAATTAATATCCTTGGTGAAACTCACATGTGTTATGTGGGTTACTGCGTATGTGAGACGTTATGTACGTCTGTATATGATATATAGAAGTTCAATGCACTTCATAATGTACTAAAATTTATCTAACTTCGAATCCAGCAATTACTTTAATAATAATAACAGTAAAACTTAATAACATATAAATTTGGCGGTAATCAAAGTATCCTTAATAATAATAACAGTAAAACTTAATAACATATAAATTTTGCGGTAATTAAAGTATTTTAAGAAAGTTAGAATACGGATAGATAGACAAACAAACGGACTGAAGCCATAAACACTTTAAAAAAATTGGAAACATAAAAAAGTTTAATAATCACTTTAATTTATACATGTCCCTCATCTTTTCCCCCAAAAGATAAAGTATTGTCATGCTACGATTTTGGTGTTTGTAAATCTTTGTTTGGGATTCTTCATTATTCCCTACAGCCAAATGGCTTAATACAGTAAGTGTAGTTTGGCGCAAAAGTAATTTTGCGCCAAATAATACCACATTGTTCCAGCATCGCGCTTTTTGCAGCTAACTTTGGCTGTAGAACAGATTACATAAAATTTGCTGATACTACATTATATAATAATAAATCGGTACTTTTTTATCCTTGGCGAGCGAAGGAAACTTGGCAACGTAATTTCTAGAAACCTATTCACTGTTTCATATAAAGAAGCAATATTTTTCTATATTTATACAATTTGTTTAATATACAAGTGGGTAAGTGTGATCACAGATCGCACAGAGGGTTTCGTTTAATATTCCTTTCACAACACTTTATTCTTTTGCAAAATCTGTTAGTTTCACATTTCGCAACCAGGGGCGCACTCTATTCTACACAAACCTCTATCCGAACGAAACTCCGTTTTACAACCTATCCGTTGATACATTAGTCAAGGAAATCTGGCCCATAGCACCCGAGATAGGTAGGCGCCCCCTGGCGGTAAAAATGGAACTAAAATATGTAAGTCTATGGTGCATAATATGAAAGAGTGGTCAAAGGGGTGTCGGCTAAAGTTTAAAAAGTGCCCCCCAGGTGAAAAGGACGAGGATAAAAAATTGCTTAAAATACACAAGTTAGAGCACAGAGGGTTAAATATAAGATTTTGCCGTTTGATCGCAAGTGTTTAGCTACAATTATGCAAAATTTCAAGTCTTCAACTTAATTAGGGACCGAGTTAGAAAAAAAAACTTAAAATACACAAGTTAGAGCCCAGAGGGTTAAATATAATATTTTTTCGAAATTTTATGATTTATCGTTTGATTGGAAGTGTTTAGTTATAATTTTGCAAAATTGAAAGTCTTCAAGTTAATTAGAGGCTCAGTTAGAAAGAAAAGCTTAAAATACACAAGTTAGAGCACAGAGGGTTAAGTATAAGATTTTTTCGAAACTTTAGGATTTGTCGTTTGATGTGAGGTGTTCAGCTATAAGTATGCAAAATTTCAAGTCTCTAACATATATAGTTTCTGAGAACGGGCTCTGTGACGGACAGACAGACAGACAGAGGAGCGCGACGAATAGGGTTTCGTCAGATGAACGAAACCCTAAAAAGAGCAATTTATCTATTTTTATATACAAACATAAGTAAATTGTATATAAAAAATTAATAATATCTATAAATTATATTTATACATGTAAATTCTTATTAAAACAAGCTAACAGTTCACAATTTTTTTTTTCATAACTGTTTGTATCATTTGGCAACAAATCTCACTTTCTGAAGCCCGACTTGTGCCAAGATTTAAAAACAAGTGGGTCTTAAACTATCGTAAAAAGCTTCAAACAGATTCGCCTTGTTATATTTCCTAATTTTGTTCGTGCCCCCCCCCCCCGAAATGCTACGATATATCACATGACGGGTATTTGCCAAATTTAGAAAAGTGCCCCCTTTGGTGGGGGGGGGTGAAGCGGGGTAATTGTCATCTTGATTTTTGACGCGGCCTGATGTTTAAAATTTTTGTTATGTTTTATAAGCTATATTAAAGTTTCAAACAGATCGTCCACCTATATTTCCTAATTTTGCTAGCGCCCCTCCCTCATACCCCCCCCCCCTCGAAATGGGACACTTCATTCTTCTTTATACTTCATTATCATTTGTTATAAAGTATCTTAAAGTTTAAAACAGATCGCATTGTTAGATTTCCTACTTTAAATTAAATCGCGGTCTGTTAGTTTCACATTCCACCACCAGGGAGCGCACTGTATTCTTAACAAAAGCGTAGCTGAACGAAACTCCTTTACACAACCTATTAGTATATATGTTACTCGAGGGGGTGGCGGTCTTCAGCAAGAATTTAAGATAATTGTTGAAATTACTATTCGGCAATAGTGGTAACTTAACTTTTGACATATTTATATTTAATAAGTAGCATGTATCTGAAGACTCCGTGAAAAAAAGTACCTGAAACGGTATGAAACAAAAAAGGAATATTTTGCCCCTCCCCCTCTCCCCACCTGCCCGAAATTTCACGCGCCATTTTTTATAAACTTTTTCTTATGTGTTATAAACTATGTTAAAGTTTCAAACAGATCGCCTTGTTAGATTTCCTACTTTAAATGAAATCGCGGTCTGTTAGTTCCACATTCCACCACGAGGGAGCGCACTCTATTCTTAACAAAACTGTATATGAAGGTAACTCCGTTAAACAACCTAACAGGATATATGCTAGTCGAGGGGGTGGCGGTCTTAACCAAAAATTAATTATATTTGCTGAAATTACTATTCGAAAATAGTGGTATCAATGCTTCTGACATTTTTATCTGGCATAAGTAACATTTATGCTGTATTTTTAAAAATCGGACACCGTTCAGAAGTATACTGCAATGAAACATCACGTGAGTGTCTTGTAAAATAAGTATATAATACAAATAAATCAATTCCTCCCCTGCCCGAAATTTCACACGCCATTTTTATAAACTTTTTCTTATTTGTTATAAACTATCTTAAAGTTTCAAACTTGTTATATTTCCTAATATTAACAAAATCGCGTTATGTTACTTCCACATTCCACCACCAGGGAGCGCACTCCATTCTTAACAAAACTGTATCGGAAGGAAACTCCGTTAAACAACCTATAAGTAGATATGTTACTCGAGGTGATGGCGGTCTTAATAAGAAATTAAGATATTTGCTGAAATTACTATTCGGAAATAGTGGTAACTAAACTTTAGACAATTTTATATTAAATAAGTAGCATATATCTCAGGACTCCCTTAAAAAATGCACCTAAAGCGGTCAGAAACGCTAATTTTTATAATAGAAATCTAGCGACCCCCCCCCCCCCCGGAATTTCACGTGTCATTCTTTTTTACACTTTATCTTATGTGTTATAAAATATCTTAAAGTTTCAAACAGATCGACTTGTTAGATAATCGCGTTATGTTAGTTCCACATTCCACCATCAGGGAATGCGCTCTATTCTAAACAAAAGCATATCTGAACGAAACTCCTTTAGGCAATCTTTCCGTAGATACATCATAGGTCGGGATGGTGGCGGTCTTAAACAAGAATTTAAAACATTTGCTGCGGTAACAAACGCGAAGATTTTAAAAATAATTCTAGCTCTCCCCCCCCCCCCTCCTCGAAATATCACACTCCATTCTTTTTTACACTTTTTCTTATGTGTTATAAACTATCTTTAGCGTTCAAACAGATCGAGCGGCGGTCTTAACCAATAATTCAAGCTATTTCCTGAAATTGCTATTCGAAAATAGTGGTATGAATACTTGTAAACTTTCTGATGATGAATGAGTTATACTTATCTCATAGCGCTGTTCAAAAACCACACGCAAATTATTAGATTTCCTAATTTAAGTTAATTCGTGGTTAAAAAAGCACGTGTCTCCATTTTAATCGACGCATTTGATAGGAATAAACCGATTAATTAAATAATAATTAATAATTCAGCTTGTAATTAAGATAGGACTTAGAAATGGGTATCAATGAAATCAGCGAGAAATTTGACATCGGGATGCCAAAAAATTTAATCAAAAATTTTAATATTTAAAAAGTTAAAATTTCCTATTATAATATGGTATTATGGAAAACCGCAGCGTTGTCATGTCTATCTGCTTTCCCGCCGAATTGAAATCTTTTTTTTTCCATTTAAGAAATTAAATTTTTATCGGTCGATTTTTAGGGGATATTTTAACTTATACACATCGCAGAAATGTGAACTTTATACCAAATGAAAGTAGATTTTTTTCTGCGTCTGTCTATTCCATTTACAAATTTCTCGGAGCAATATTTTCAGATATGAGATTTCACTTTAAAATGTCCACTTCATTTCCTCCGTGGAAACCGTGCATTGGTTAATTTTAGAAGTTAATTAGCCCGTAACTTGGTTAATTACCAATTTTTTCAAAATTTTATGATTTGTTGTTTGATGTGAAGTGTTAAGCTATAAGTACCCAAAATTTCAAGTCTCTAACATCTATAGTTTCTGAGAACGGGCTCTGTGACGGACAGGCAGGGAGACAGACAGACCGACAGACAGACAAAGGAGTGAGACGAATAGGGTTTCGTCAAATGAACGAAACCCTAAAAAACTAGAAAATAGGAATTCTGTTTTTTCAGAATTTAGTGTCGCCCCCGACGAAAAAAAAAAATATATATGTATATATAAATAATACAAAACTTATTTTAATTTTAAGACTTACAGCACACGCTTTTATTTTATACAAAATGACGTCATTCGCTTTCGCTTAAGAATTCCACATTTACGATCCACTCTTAAACATCTACAGCAAAGTAGGCATAGGATTATCGCGAAATAATACACAAATGCAGCAAAAAGATGTCGTCATTAAAGAAACTCGACCAAAAAAAAAAAAAAAAAAAAAAAAAAACGGCTGTCTAATGATTACTTCATTTGTTTATAACATTAATATAAATACTTAAAATTAAATACAGTTTATAATATCTCCATGTTTTAACAGAAATCATTCGTTTATTTTTTCAAATTAGTACGTATTTTAATTACATTTTTTTCGGTTGTTATGAAAAAATGGAAACAAAAATATATAATTAATATTTTAGAATTATTTTTCCTTTACTTTCTACAGAAATGGAGTGCTTCCGTTGCCAATATTAAGCAAATGGCACTAAAAACTACAAAAAAATGAATATTTCAAAAATAAATAGAGATGCAGTTTTCAAACAAATTGTATTTAATAGTACTTTAGTACTTTTTTTTCTCAATACGACGGTATAAAAACTGAAAATGTGCGATTCTTAGAAGTTTAAAAAATTGCTATAAAGTATTTAATCGTACCACTTTGTTTTACGGATGGCTTCTGTTATTTTTTGGAGATGACACAAAATAAGGTAGGAGAAAGAAATAGCATACCGTTAGAGGTCTGAGCTTGGGGCATACCGTTAGAGGGCCCGGGCTTGGCCCGAGGCCCGTACCCGGCTCGGCGGAATGAAGGGGAATTTTCAAACGGGCCGGGCCGGCAAAAAATTAATCGGGCCTATCGGCCCGATATAAGAATTTAAGCGAAGCAGATAAATACGAGCCATTTTCAATGAATATGATTCTCTCGAGAAGTATAAATGTGCGTCACGACGTCACGAGCCGATGCGAGTTTAACAACATCAATACAGAAATGTAACATGTCCATCGTAGAGATCGGCATCGTACAGTTATAAGATGTCTGATTCGGAGTTTAATTTTTTTTCAGCAGACTCGTACCGGGACTGAACTGGTCTTAATCGATCTCAAGATGTGTAGAACAGTCATTGTGTTTTGTAGTATTAATAGTGATAATGAACTTCTCTTAACAGTATCTTTGAAAATATACCTTAAGGTGGTTCTCATATTCACTGCTCAGCAATGCGAAGCTTTCAGACACATTCTCTGACAAAATTTTTAACTATAAAGACATAAAATTGACAGGCCTGCCTATTGAAGGCATTTGGAAACGAATAGCTTTTTCCAGATTTGATAAATTACTTACAGAGATAACAGAGATTCCTGTCACGTGACTGTACGCTTTTCTCCCTTCCTGTGCTATCGCTTCCGGAAATTCGATTCAAAACGCTAACTTTGACAGTATTTTCAGAAAGATATATTGCTTTTATCTATGAAAAAAACGACATTTACATAGCTTCTGAATAAGAATACCTGCCAATCTTACGCGTTTCCGAAAAGAATAGAATTCATAAATGTATCGAAATGTAGCTCCTTTGGATTTGAGAAAAGCCTTAAAAATGAGAGAAATATTTTCACAAATCTACTTTTTATTATACAGCTTCAAAAGTTATCATGTTTCTAATCCTTTATTCTGAACTACATTAATCTTTTAATGAATCCTTATTTCCATTTTGAAATGTCTGTAGACACGATGACTGACACTGTAAGTAATCGTTAATGTTTACTATTTTGTGTTTTCTGTTTTGCGAACATCATAGTAATGTAAAATATACTGTAAAATGTTCCCATAAATATGTATGTAGTATTCATTAAAAGAATCTTAATTGTATGTTGAGAAAAAACTTATTTTTTTTTCTAGAAATTGTGTCGGGCCTGTTTTCACTGATTTTTGTACGGGCCGGGCCGAGAACTATAAAAATGCAAACGGACCAGGCCGGGCTCGGGCCGAAATTCCAATTTTTACACCGGGTCGGGCCGGGCCAAAATAGCTTTCGTTCGGGCCGAGCCGGGCCCGGGCCTGGAAATTCCGGCCCGTGCAGACCTCTACATACCGTACCGGAGGCAAAAAAAAAGGAAAAAAGGCTAGAAAACAGGAATTCTGCTTTTTCAGAATTTAGTGTCGCCCCCGATGAAAAAAAAATTACTTAGAAAGAATTGTTTAAAATACACATGTGGGAGCCCAAATGCTTAAATGTATGACTTTTTCAAAGTTTTATGATTTGTCATTCGATGTGAGGTGTTCAGCTATAAGTATGTCAAATTTCACGCCTCCAACCTAATTAGGGACGCACTTAAAAAGAATTGTTTAAAATACACATGTGAGAGCCCAAAGTGTTAAATGTACGACTTTTTCAAAATTTTATGGTTTGTCATTTGATGTGAGGTGTTCAGCTATAAGTACCCAAAATTTTACGCCTCTAACGTAATTAGGGCTTACTTAGAAAGAATTGTTTAAAATACAGATGTGGGAACCAAAATGACTAAATGTACGACTTTTTCAAAATTTTATGATTTGTCGTTTGATGTGAGGTATTCAGCTATAAGTATGCAAAATTTCACGCCTCCAACCTAATTAGGGACGCACTTAAAAAGAATTGTTTAAAATACACATGTGGGAGCCCAAAGGGTTAAATGTACGACTTTTTCGAAATTTTATGATTTGTCGTATGATGTGTGGTGTTCATCTATAAGTACCCAAAATTTCAAGTCTCCAATATATATAGTTTCTGAGAACGGACTCTGTGACGGGCAGACAGACAGAGGAGCGAGACGAATATGGTTTCGTCAGATGAACGAAACCCTAAAAATTAATATTTCAAAAATAAATGGAGATACAGTTTTCAAACAAATTGCATTTAAAAGTACTTTTTTTTCTCCCAATACGACGGTATAAAAATTTAAAATGTGCGATGCTTAGAAATTAAAAAATCTGCTATAGTGCATTTAATCGCACAATGATATATCTGTTTTGTTTATTTCTAGCTTCTGTAAGATAACGTTATTTTTTGGAGACAAAATAATCTGGGAGAAAGAAATAGAATACCGTCCCGGGGGCTAAAAAAAAAAAAAAAAAAAAAAAAAAAAAACTGCAAAGGCCTCTTTACTGAAAATGTACCAATAAATCTTACATTTAAATCTTCATTTTCAAAAGTTTTCACATTTTTGAAAGCCAGAAAATAATTGTGCGAAATAATTTATTTTTTACGTAATTATTTTAGTGGGATTTGAAAAATAATTTTTTACAATTAATGTCAATAACACAATATTTTTCATTTTCCACTATACATTTGTTTGCGGAGTATTATCAGTAGTAAGCGCCAGGTGGCGTAACTTTCGGGACAAAGTCAGTTAATAAGTTGTTAATTATCGGGGACATTTTCACCCATAGACTTTCTCCGGATTGTCAAGTCTGATATATGATAAGGCAGTCTTAAATTATATTATGCTTTTAGGTGGATTTCGTAAGAAATACTACCTATTGCAGCAGGCGCGGATCACGGGGAGGGCGATCGCCCCCAACCAAAAGAAAAAATATATATATATATACAAATCCAACTATTATTGCGAATTTCGACAAATGGTCGCCGGAAAAAATCAATGTCGCCAATCGTTCGCAGGTCAAAGTATCGCAAAAGAAACGCGAATTTCGTCAAAGGATTACGAAAAAAGCGAATTTCGTCAAAGAAGCTAGGAAAAAACGTGAATTTCTTCAAAAAATTGCGCATTTCATCAAAGGACCACGAAAAAAGCTCAAATTTCGTCAAAGGATCGCAGAAAAAAACTCGAATTCGCCAAACAATTTCGGAAAAAACTCTAATTTCTTGAAAGAATCGCCCAGAAAATGCTAAATTCGTCAACAGATCTCTGAAAAAATGCGAATTTCTTCAAAGAATCGCGAAAAAATTCGCAAATGTCGCCAAAGAATCGCTGAAAAAACGCGAATTTCGTCAAAGGGCGTGAGAAAAAACGCACAATTATCCCGGGAGGAGATTCCCCTAGGCGCGCATCCACGGGGGGGGGGGGGGGGGTTCGATCGGGGCGCGCCCCGATGGCACAAACAAGGGAAGAACAAATTTACCAAGTTGATTTTTAAGAAGTCAACACACCATACGCATTTTAGCTTTTAACTGACTAGGATTAGGACATAATCTTTTTAAGTTCATTTATCAAATACCCCTTGAAATTTACCAATGTGGGTGGCAATAACAGTACATTTTTTACTCATTAGTGGTTTTCTTCAGAAAGCATTAAGATGCTTGAATTTTTCAAAGGACCTTCCTTTTTAGGTTAAAGGACCTTGTTCGCTTGCGGACACGTGTTTGTTGTAGCTGACCTTTCTTTTTGTTGTTTCTTTCTTTCTTTTGAAATTCCTATGAATCCCATTCTTTTCTCAAACATTAAAGCACCCCTCAAATATATCGTTATACAGAAATTAAAATTGCACCTTCTTTGAAAGAACGAAAAAGTTTCAACACTTTAAAGGGATCCACATATAACGTTGTCAATTTCTGATGTAGAGATTCAACAAAAGGTACACTAAGTGGCATCGTCCCCCACCGCAACCCATAGTGTCAAAAATTACGACGCCATATGCCTTTTGACAGGATATAATCATTTTTTGTTCACTAATTGCCGAAACGTCAGTGAGGTTTACCATTGACACCCGAAAAGTGTTTGATTTTCGTTTGCTTGTCTATCTGTTTCGCGAAAACTGTCGTTAAAAGGGTTAGATTCATATCTTGGGGAGGGGGACCGCTCCGTGGTTGCGCGCCCCCCGTGATCCCCCCCCCGTGGTTACGCTCCTAGGGGTATCTCCTCCTGGTGCTAATTGTGCGTTTTTTTCCGTAGCCCTTTGTCGAAATTTGCGTTTTTTCAGTCATTCTTTGGAGAGATTCGCAGTTTTTGGAGATCTGTTGACGAAATTAGCGTTTTCTGCGCGATTCTTTCGCAAAAATTAGCGTTTTTTCCTCAATTGTTTGACGAAAATCGCGTTTTTTTCTGCGATCCTTTGACGAAATTTGCGTTTTTTTTCCCTGGTCCTTTGACGTAATGCGCGATCCTTTAATGAAATCCACGTTTTTCTGCGCTTCTTTGACGAAATTCGCGTTTTTGCGCAAACCTTTGACGAAATAGGCGTTTTTTTACGACCGATTGACGAAATTGATTTTTTTCGGCGACAGTTTGTCGAAATTCGCGATAATCGGTGGATTATATTTTTTGATACAAGAGGGGGAGAGGGGGGCTTGGATCCGTGCCTGTGAAGAGGTATACACACCACTTAGATGACACATTTTGACTTTCAAGGATGTTATGGCCCTTCAGATTTCTGAAGGGCAATCTTTTTCAGAGATTATCCTCTTTCAGAAATCTGATATTAAAAAATGGATGTGATGATTATGTTTTTCAGCTTCCGATAATTGGTTCTTATGTATTTTTTAGTGCTGAATCCAAAAATGACCTTTATTTTTTACCATATTATCACGTCAGGATTTTTCACAAATCTCAAATTTTTAAAAAGTCGAAATATTGCGTAAATCTGCTACTATAAAACAGATGTAACTTTTTCTTTAATAATTTATTCATTTTTTTTCCCTCATACTATGCATTTTTACTGTTAAACATGTAAAATATTGTGTATTTAAAATCCTTATAATTTTAATCCATGTGTGGAAGTTTCTTTGAACCGCTCATGCTCTGCTTTGCGCTGTTCCTTTAATCTTCTCTATGAGGTTCCTCTAGTTAATCTCCTTATCCTCTTTTATTTTGACGGTTGATAAGGCTGGGAAGTTTGTCGCAGATGTATTTAAAACATTCCCTTCTTTTGTTAAGGCTTTGACAAATTGCTTTGAGAGATTTTTGCTATTTACTTTTTAACTTTAAAATTTACGATTTGCGAAAATCGTGATGTGATGGTTAAAAATGAAGGTCATCTTCGGATTTGGTGCTAAAAAATGCATCAAAATCAATTATCAAAAGTTAAACACAATCATCGCAGGTTTGTATTATTAACGTTGTTAAAACTTCACTATAACGAAAACAAGAAGTGGGTTAGTGGGTAAGTGTGATCACAGATCGCACAGAGGGTTTCGTTTAATATTCCTTTCAAAACACTTTATCCTTTTGCGAAATTTGTTAGTTCCTCATTTCTCAAAGAGGGGCGCACTCTATTCTACACAAACCTCTATTCGAACGAAACTCCGTTTTACAACCTGTCCGTAGGCATATTAGTCGAGGGGATCGGGTCAATAGCACCCGAGATAGGTAGGTGCCCCTGGCGGTAAAAAGTGGAACTGAAATATGTAAGGCTATTTGCATAATATGAAAGAGTGGTCAAAGTGGTGTCGGCAAAAGTTAGAAAAGTACCCACCGAGTGCAATGGGGGGAGGTTAGAAAAATTGCTTAAAATACACAAGTTAGAGCCCGGTGGGTAAATAATATAAGACTTTTTGAAAATTTTATGATTTTTCGTGTGATCGCAAGTGTTCTACTATACGTATGCAAAATTTCAAGTCTTCAACTTAAATAGGGGCTCAGTTAGAAAAAAAAGCTTAAAATACACAAGTTAGAGCCCAGAGGGTTAAATATAAGACTTTTTCAAAATTTTATGATTTGTCGTTTGATGTGAGGTGTTCAGCTATAAGTATGCAAAATTTCAAGTCTTTAACATATATAGTTTCTGAGAACTGGCTCTGTGACTGACAGACAGAGGAGCGAGACGAATAGGGTTTCGTCAGATGAACGAAACCCTAACAAGTGGATAAGTGTGATCACAGATCGCACAGAGAGTTTCGTTTAATATTTCTTTCAAAACACTATCCTTTTGCAAAATCTGTTAACACCACAATTCGCAAGTAGGGAGTGCACTCTATTCTAAACAAACGTCTGCCCGACAAAACTCCGTTTTAGAACCTATTCGCACTTATATTAGTCGAGAAAATTGGACCCATAAAACTTAAAATAGGAAAGCCCTCCTGGCCAAGTGGAAATAAAATAATAAAATATGAAAGGCTATTGTGCATAAAATGAAAGAGTGGCCGAATTATCGTCAAATGATATATCAGATGAGGGGTTTGGGGGAAAATTGCCCCCCCCCCCTCCCGGAGCCTTCAAGTGAAACTAGCTCGCTGTAGCTTAATTAGCGGCTAAGTTAGAAAAAATTCTTAAAAAACCAAAGTTAGAGCCCAGAGGAGTCAATAATATAAGACTTTTTGAAAAATTTATCATTTGTCGTGTGATCAGACGTGTTCAGCTATAAGTATGCAAAATTTCAAATCTCCAATTTAATTATGGGTTCAGTTAGAAAGAATTGTTTAAAATACGCAAGCTGGAGTCCAAAGGGTTAAATATGAAACTTTTTTCGAAATTTATTAACTGTCGTGTGATCTGGAGTTTTCAGCTATAAGTATGCAAAATTTTATGTCTCCAATTTAATTAGGGGCTCAGTTAGAAAGAAGTGATTAAAAAACACAAGCTGGAGTCCAAAGGGTTAAATAAAACTTTTTCGAAAAAAAAATCATTTGTCATGTGGTCTCAGGTGTTCTGCTATAACTGTGCAAAATTTCATGTCTCCAACTTAATTATGTGTCTCATTTAGACAGAATTGCTTAAAAAATGTATGTGGGAGTTCAAAGGGTTAAATGTAAGACTTTTTGAAGATTTTATAATTTGTCGCCTGGCCTCAGGTGTTCTGCTATAAGTATGCAAAATTTCAAATCTCCAATTTAAATATGGTGTCAGCTAGAAAGAATTGCTTAAAATACACAAGCTGGAGTCCAAAGGGTTAAATATAAAACGTTTTTCGAAGTTTATTATTTGTCGTGTGATCTGGAGTGTTCAGCTATAAGTATGCAAAATTTCATGTCTTCAACTTAATTATGGGGCTCATTTAGAAAGAATTGCCTAAAATATATATGTGGGAGCTCAAAGAATTAAATGTAAGACTCTTTCAAGATTTTATGATCTGTCGCCTGTCCTCGGGTGTTCTGCTACAAGTATGCAAAATTTCAAATCTCCAATTTAATTATGGGTTCAGTTAGAAAGAATTGTTTAAAATACGCAAGCTGGAGTCCAAAGGGTTAAATATGAAACTTTTTTCGAAATTTATTATCTGTCGTGTGATCTGAGGTGTTTAGCTATCAGAATACAAAATTGCATGCCTCCAATTTGATTAGGAATTCTGTTATAAAGGATTGCTGAAAATATACAAATTGGAGACCAAAGGGTTAAATATAACACTTTTTCAAAGTTTTATGATTTGTTGTGTGGGCTCTTGAGTTTAACTATAATAATTCAAAATTTCATGTCTCTAACTTAATTAGGGGCTCTGTTAGAAAAAATTGCTTAAAATACACAAGTTGGAGCCCAAAGGGTTAAATATAAAACTTTTTCGAAATTTTTATGATTTGTCTCTTTGTCTCATGTATTCAGCTATAAGTATGCGGAATTTCATGGCTCCAACCTTATTAGGGGCTGACTTAGAAAGAATTGTTTGAAATATACATGTGGGAGCCCAAAGGGTTAAATTTAAGACTTTTTCAAAATTTTAGGATTTGTCATTTCATGTGAAATGCTCAGCTATAAGTACTCAAAATTTCAAGTCTCCAACATGTATAGTTTCTGAGAACGGGCTCTGTGACGGACAGACAGACAGACAAAGGAGTGAGACAAATAGGGTTTCGTCAGATGAACGAAACCCTAAAAACAAAAAATAAGATAAATAATTACAATAGTGCAAGAGTAAAAAGAAAAAGAAAAAAATAAGACATTTAATAAATAAATTCTGTTATAACGTTTTTAATATTTCGACCTAATAAGTAAAAATAAACCATAATTTGAGGAGAGGGCGGGATTATATAATAAGAGTGTTGGCTAGCTGAGTGTTTCGGTTAATCGGACGTCGGATAATCGAGAGTCTGTAATATTTTCAAATCGCACTAATTATTTTATATTCATTTAATAATTAATTGTAAGGAATGATTTGAGCAACCGAAATTATGACTACGTTTATTATATGTCACTCGGTATCGCCTCCCCCCCCAAAAAAGTAAAAAACGGTTCTCTGGATCCGCCCCTGTATTGCAGTCGTTGCCATGGTGCGGCTTTTGAAAAATTCCTTCATAAGGGGCTATGCATATATAACGTTATCATTTTAGGGGGAGGGGGCGTCTGGCACATGATATCGTAAAATATCTCTAGGGTGAGGGGGGTTGTTTTTAGGTGCGTTCGTAATTATATAAATACGTAGCACCTATAGTCGTCGTTCAGTCCGTCCGTCCGTCTGTCTGTCTGTCCGCATGTAACAGAGCAAAAACTATCCAACCGAATGGTCTGAAATTTTTTATGTATGATTGTTGCAAAATTTTGTCGTGCCATTTCAAATTTTATGAAAATCGGATGCATAGTTTAATTACAGGGTTAGTCAAAAGTTTTTCTTTACATTACGGCCAATGGGAAAAATTATTGCAAATGCATTTTAATGATGTTACAGCCTTCCGAATGGTCTGAAATTTTAAATATATAATTGTTGCAAAATTTTGTCGAGCCATTTGAAATTTTAGGAAAATGGGATGTATATTTTAATTACAGGGACAGTCAAAAGTTTTCCGTTACATTACGGCCAATGGGAAAAAAATATTGCAAGTGCGTTTTAATGACGTTACAGCCTTCCGAATGGTCTGAAAATTTAAATATATAATTGTTGCAAAATTTTGTCGAGCCATTTCAAATTTTAGGAAAATCGGATATATAGTTTAATTACAGGGACAGTCAAAAGTTTTCCGTTACATTACGGGGAATGGGAAAAAAAATTATTGCAAGTGCATTTTAATGATGTTATAGACTATGCACTTATGAAGTTAAAAAATATATACATTTAGTACAATACGGGGTACAAAAAATAATTATAAAACTAGTTATAGTACGAACGCACCTCATTTGCCACGTTTGACGAGCAATTTCCGACTTGTTTGATATCGTTATCATTTTTGATCCAACCAAAGGTTCTTCTTTTTATTTGTAACCTGGTCTTTACATCAAAATAGTTAGTTATCTATTTTTATGAAAATACAAAGTTTATATATATATATATATATATATATATATATATAATGTATGTATGTACTGAATTTTGTCCGCACGGTAAAAGTCACAATTATGCACGGATCGTCTTCAAACTCGCCAAACACATTGAGATGGTTAATATCTCGGCGGGGGCTGCAAATGAGAAAAATCAGCCCAAGACGTTAGAAATGGGGGAGGGTTAAAAATTTTGAATACTGCCTCCACATGATTCTGATAATACCAGCTCTTGCAGAAAAATGAAAGGAAATCTAAACATTTTTCGTTTATATTGTTGCCAACAATTAAAAAACCACAATAAAATTCTTACCACAACAATTACTTTTCTATTGCAAGAATTCCACGTGAAAATTCAAAATCTATATTTAAGTATTGCGCGGCAGCGCAATACTTATTTATTTCCAGTGTCACTTCTCAATGTTAATTTAACATAGAAAAGCCTATGGAGATGATAACTTTTTCATTTTTTCTTCCCACCTTTTTGTCCCTGATGCCACTCATTTTTAATTCTTTGCGAATTATAATAATATTATAAATTCAAAGTGTAAAAACATTTGCCTGACGTCAGGGTCAAAACGGGTCATAAAATGCCTTTGCATATATGGGGGTTATAATCTAGAGAGTAAAATGGGCTAATTTTTATTTACATTATTCAAATATTTTTCTTAATAATTCCAAATTTCGCTTTTTTCATTGAGAATCAACGAACATTTTCTAATAAAATTTAACTTTTTTCCCTTCATTGTCGTAAATAATTCAAAAGCCGATATTTAGTTGAATGATTTTCATGTGAAACATGAAACTGAAGAAACTGAAATAGTTTTTTTTTTAAGAATGGACATTATCCGCTGATCTGAGTTCGAGGCTGTAAAAGTCACATGATTGGGGAAAACAAAATGGCATGTTTCCGTAGTAAAGTATGGTGAAAATTCTTTTAACTATCTGAAAGTAAATTATTTCACCATATGCCAAAGTATTGTGCTGCGTATAGCTGTTAAAATAACAGTTCAATAAATTCGTTTATAGACAAAAAAGTATTTTTTTTCCACAAGTTTATGCGAATACCAAAGGCAAAAGTTCAATAATCCGGTTTTGCAGCCAATTGGCACATTTTAGTCAGCATCGGTTCGCGCAAATTTTATTTAACTTTCGTACCCAGGGTTTCTTGTGTGTAGCGCACATTTCCATTGGAATTTAAAATTTTCACTCCATTTTTATATAGCCGCAATTTTTTTAATTAAATGTATGAACCATGTTTATATAATTTACCCTTGAATGTAAAAATTTGCCTCCATAACTGCTTTCGTACACTTGAAACAACATTATTGCAAACATCGCAAACTTATACATTTTGGCGTTAAATCACATTGTTTGGCGACAAAAGTTGAATACATCTGTTAATATCTCCTGTAAATCACATGATGGGGAAGGGCGACGTCAGGCGGATATTGTCCATTAAAAAGAAGATGAATATGGCGTCATAGTGGAAATAAAAATGACATTTTCAAGCAGATTTTTTAAAGTTCAGATTGTAATTTTTTGACCAAACTACAGCAACCTGCATTACTGCACTGGTGAAACAAAGCGTTATAAGTAAGCGAACAAACTTAATGCTGGAATAAGGCGTAAATTAACACAGTTGCGCCACCTTGTGGACGGAGTGATAATTCGCATACGCGGGCTTTTAGTGCGGCGCGTATTTCCTAAATCTTTAGTGACTCATGGAATTGAATTTTGCTTGCCACATTTAATGCAAAATAATGGCGTAGCGACAGGGGCATCCAGATGCACTTGACACCACGAAGTTTTCTTCGCCTTACCAAAGGCACTTCAGTTATTAATTAAGGAGAAAAAACTTTACAATTTTAGTGGTGTGAGTAAGAAAACAGTTAGGTATCTACCTGTAGTTCACACTCCTTCCGCTACATGGCGCATGACCTTGATTGATGTGACCTCGCTTTTAAACTTGCGGTTATTTCTCCCATTTAAGATAGGACGCTTACTTATATCGCTTTGCTGGTGAAACATTTTGAATTATACATAGGTAAATTGCATCACAAATTGTGTTGCTATATCGCACAAGTCTAAACCTGATGATGATATACCCTCCATTAATTTTGAAATGTGTTCGTCTGAATTCAGTAGTTATTATAAAACTTGACATATTAAACAAAAACCTAATTTGCAGAACAAATTAAAAAAACAAAATTTATTTCCTAAATTGTTTAAGCCCGAGAAGGGGCAGATATTAAAATATTTCATTCAATTCGTTCTACATTTAATGTTAAATTTTTGTAACAAATAAGTTAAACCAATTGAACATTAAAAAATAAAAATGAAATTCATACAATATAATACTTTAAACACCTATATACTTAGATTCCGTTCAAATGAAATCGAAATAAATCTTAGACTTTTTCCATTTTTAAGTTGTAAATATTTGTACTGCAGATTTTACGTTATGTTTACGACGATTGTACATAATATGATAAGATACATGCAAAATACAAAACTTTAAAAAAGTCTAAGATTTATTTCGATTTCATTTGAACGGAATCTAAGTATATAGGTGTTTAAAGTATTATATTGTATGAATTTCATTTTTATTTTTTAATGTTCAATTGATTTAACTCATTTGTTACAAAAATTTAACATTAAATGTAGAACGAATTGAATGAAATATTTTAATATCTGCCCCTTCTCGGGCTTAAACAATTTAGGAAATAAATTTTGTTTTTTTAATTTGTTCCGCAAATTAGGTTTTTGTTTAATTTATATAGCGCTATCATATCTCCATACACATAAGGGGGGTTACCGTAGAGGGGACCCCGTTGCTACGCGAAATCACGCCAAGTTTGTCGCCAACTTCGCGATATATCGCCAAATTTGTCGACCAAAATTAGTCGCCTAAAGTGACGCCAACTTAAAGATATCTCTAATATTTTGCCAAATTCCCATAGACTTCCATTGTAAACCAACAGTGTTTACTTGATTACAGAAAATCATTAAATTGAGAAATATTAATGCAACAAAAACTAATATTGGTACTACTTGCAAGGAAGGTCTCCATACAGGGCATACTCAGAATAAGTTGAAAAAAATGCTAGTGAAACTGCTCATGTATGTAATAAGGGACCAGTCAAATTTAACGGCGGAATTTCAGTAGAAAGTCTGTAAAAAAATAAAATACTTTCGAATATTTTGCGCGAAAATACGAAAGTGACATGCGATTTGGCGAGCAGAATTTTTCCTAGCCAAAAGCAAACGATTTTAATGCATCTGAAAATTTATTAATTGTTTTTTAGAATGCACGGTTTTTAATGAATTCAAACTTAATCAATGAAAGAGGTTATTATATTTTTTTTTATATTACATATATATGTTGCTTATTGCTGTAGTTATTTAATTTCATCACTGTAAAAATATTTTCTATGCTTTGCAAGTTGAAAATATCTATTTTAAGTTATAGTCAGCTGACATTTGATTTAACATTTCCATATCGAAGACGAAGTCGTTTCCATAGCAACAAAATCAAGTCGACAGTGTTCTATCTGCCTTATTTTTGAGATTGAAATAATTTAAATCAATTTAAATTTTGTTTGAAATCGTAAAATATGATATTTAAATTTTATTATAAATATATATCACAAACAATAGTTAGAACAAACTAAAAATGACAAAACTATTGTTTAAACAAATTAAAAATGACAAAACTAGTTATTTAAATTAAACTTGTATAAACAAATTCAACATAAAAAGTTTTTCCTACATAAAACCGTATTTTTTTTTCATCGCCAACTGGTGATAAATCGCCAAATAAACGAAAATTTCGTTATTTTTTTACGGACGCTGTATCGGGGTTCCGCCAAAAAAATTTTTATAAATATATACATCCATATGAGAAGAACATTCTGTAATTTTTTCAGATTTTTCTGAGTATGCCCGTATGGAGACCTTCCTTGTTGGTTATCCTGTCGACCAAAAATCTATCGCCAAACTATAAGATTAAATGCCAATAGTGGTTGATCATAAATATCACATTCACTTGACTTCAAGCAAATTACCCGTGTTTATGTCTTCAAGCGATTTTTATTTGGACGTTTTATTAATCTTATACTATAATGCGAACAAAAATTGTGTGTGTATGTGTGTGTGTGTGTGTGTGTGTACGTAAATTTTATCTTGAGAACGGCTCTAACGATTTTGATTAAATTTTGCACCCTACCGTTTTCGGGCACGAAAAAACCATTAGGATGGGTCTCGTGTTCGAGAAAATTCGATTAGTGGGTGATTTTGGGTCATAATGGGTCAGGGTCAAGCTAATTATATCTAAAGAACGGCTCAATCGATTTTGACCAAATTTTGTCTCCAACCATTTTCGGGCACGAGAAGACTATTGGGCTAGGTCACGTGTTCGAGAAATTTCGATTTGTCGGTTATTTGTGGGTCACTGTGGGTCTAGCTATTTTTATATAAAAAACGGCTCTAACGATTTTCACTAAACTCTGTATTCTACAGTTTTGGATTACGAGAAGACCATTGGACTAAGTCACATGTTCGAGAAAATTCGATTAGGGGGTCATTTTTGGGTCACCGTGGGTCAAGCTAAGTTTATCTAGATAACGGCTCTAACGATTTTGACGAAATTTTGCACGCTACTCTTTTCGGGCACGAAAAGACGATTGGGATGGGTCACGTGTTCGAGAAAATTTGATTAGTGGGTCATTTTGGGTCATAATGTGTCAGGGTCAAGCTAATTATATCTAGAGAACGGCTCAATCGATTTTGAATGAATTTTGTATCTAACCATTTTCGGGCACGAAAAGACCATTAAGATGGGTCTCACGTTCGAGAAAATTCGATTAGTGGGTCATTTTGGGTCATAATGGGTCGGGGTCAAACTAATTATATCTAGAGAACGACTCAATCGATTTTGACTAAATTTTGTATCTAACCATTTTGAGGCACGAAAAAAACCATTGGGATGGCTCTCGTGTTCGAGAAAATTCGATTAGTGGGACATTTTGGGACATAATGGGTCAGGGTCAAGCTAATTATACCTAAAGAACGGCTCAATCGATTTTGACTAAATTTTGTATCTAACCATTTTCGGGCACGAAAAGACCATTGGGATGGGTCACGTGTTCGAGAAAATTCGATTAGTAGGTCATTTTTGGATTACTGTGGGTCAAGCTATTTTTATCTAAAATACGGCTCTAACAATTTTTACTAAACTCTATATTCTACAGTTTTGGATTACGAGAAGACCATCAGGCTAAGTCACATGTTCAAGCAAATTCGATTAGTGGGTCATTTTTGGGTCACCGTGGGTCAATCTATCTAGATAACGGCTCTAACGATTTTGACGAAATTTTGCACCCTACTGTTTTCGGGAACGAAAAGACCATTGGGATGGGTCTCGTGTTCAAGAAAATTCGATTAGTCGGTCATTTTGGGTCATAATGAGTCAGGGTCAAGCTAATTATATCTAAAGAACGGCTCAATCGATTCTGACTAAATTTTGTATCTAACCATTTTCGGGCACGCAAAGACCATTGGGATGGGTCACGTGTTCGAGAAAATTCGATTAGTGGGTCATTTTTGGGTCACTGTGGGTCAATTATTTTTATCTAAAAAACGGCTCTAACTATTTTCACTAAACTCTATATTCTACAGTTTTGGATTACGAGAAGACCATTGGGCTAAGTCACATGTTCGCGACAATTCGATTAGTGGGCCATTTTGGGGTCACCGTGGGTCAATCTATGTTATCTAGATAACGACTCTAACGATTTTGACGAAATTTTGCACCCTACTGTTTTCGGGCACGAAAAGACCATTGGGATGGGTCTCGTGTTCGAGAAAATTAGATTAGTGGGGCATTTTGGGTAATAATGGGTCAGGGTCGAGCTAATTATATCTAGGGAACAGCTCAATCGATTTTGACTAAATTTTGTATCTAACAATTTTCGGGCACGAAAAGACCATTGGGATGGGTAACGTGTTCAAGAAAATTCGATTAGTGGGTCATTTTTGGGTCACCGGGGGTCCAGCTAAGTTTATCTAGATAACGGCTCTACTATTTTAAAGAAATTCTGTAAGCTATTGTTTTCAGGCACAAAATGACCATTGGGATGGGTCACGTGTTTGAGAAAATTCGATTAGTGTGTCATTATGAGTCAGGGTCAAGCTAATTACATCTAAAAACGGCACAAGACATTTTCACAATTTTTTTTAATATGCGGCCGTTTCTGGTCATGAGATGACGTTTGGGCTAAGTCACATGTTCGAGAAAATTCAATTAGTGGGTCATTTTGGGTCACAATGGGTCAGAGTCAAGCTAATTGAATCTAAAAACATGCTCAAAACATTTTGACCAAATTTTATATTATACCGTTTCTGGGCATGAGAAGAGAATTAGGCTAAGTCACATGCTCGAGAAAATCCGATTAGTGGGTCATTTTGGGTCACAATGGGTCAGGGTCCAGCTAATTTTATCTAAAAACGGCTTAAACGATTTTGACTAAATTTTGTATTCTATCATTTTCGGGCTCGTGAAGACCATTGGGCTAGGTCGCATGTTCAAGAAAATTTGATTAGTGAGTCATTTTCGCTCACAATGGGTCAGCGTCAAGCTAATTGTATTTAAAAAGCGCTTCAAAACATTTTGAAAAAAATTTGTATAATACCGTTTCCGAGCATGATAAGACCATTGGACAGCGTCTCATGTTCAAGAAAATTCAATCAATGGATCATTTTGGATCCTAATGGATCAGGATCAAGCTAACTTTATCTAAAAAACGGCTCACAAGATTTTGACAAAACTTTGTACTACACCGTTTCTGGACAATATAAAACCAGTGGGCTGGGTCGCATGCTCAAGAAAATTCTATTAGTGGGTCATTTTGGTGATAATGGGTCGGGGTCAAGCTAACGGCATCCATCTCAAAAATGTTCAAACAATTTTGACATTTTTTTTTTTTTTTTGTTATACCGTTTCACAGAACAAAAAAACCATTGAAATAGCTCACATGTTCGATAAATTTCGGTTAGTGGTTTTTTGAATCAACGTGGGTCAAGCTTATTTTATCTAGAATATGACTAACGATTTTCACTAAATTTTGTATTCTATCGTTTTCAGGCTCGAGAAGAGCATTGTATTAGGACGCATGTTCGAAAAAATTCGATTAGTACGTCATTTTGGGTCACTATGTCTCAGGGTCAAGCTAGAGGTCTTCACGGGCCGGAATTTCCAGGCCCGGGCCCAGCCCGGCCCGAAGGAAAGCTATTTTGGCCCGGCCCGGCCCGGTGTAAAAATTGAAAGTTCGGCCCGAGCCCGGCCCGGCCCGTTTACATTTTTACCGTTCTCGGCCCGGCCCGGCCCGACTAAATGTCTACAAAAAATTCCGTTTTTTCTCGACATACAATTAAGATTCTTTTAATGAATACTACATGCATATTTATGGGAACATTTTACAGTATATTTTAAATTACTATGTATTCGCAAAATAGAAAACACACAATAGTAAACGTTAACGATTACTTACAGTGTTTTAGTCAACGTCTTTACAGACGTTTCAAAATTTAAATAAGGGTTCATTAAAAGATTATTGTAGTTTAGAATAAAGGGTTAAAAAACATGATAACTTTTGAAGCTTATAATAAAAGGTAGATTTGTGAAAATATTTCTGTCATTTTTAAGGCTTTTCTCAAATCCAAAGGAGCTACATTTTGATACATTTATGAATTCATTTCTTTACGGAAACGCATGAGATTGGCAGGTATTCTTATTCAAAAACCATGTAAATGCCGTTTTTTTTTTTTTGATAAAAGTAATATATCTTTCAGAAAATACTGCCAAAGTTAGCGTTTTGAATCGAATTTCCGGAAGCGATAGCACAGGAAAGGAGAAAACGTACAGTCACATGACAAGAGTCTCTGTTATCTCTGTACGTAATTTATGAAAAATGGAAACGCTATTTGATCCCAATTGCCTTCAATACTCAGCCTGTCAATTTTATGCCTTTACAGTTAAAAAAGAGTCAGAAAATGTGTCTGAGAGTTTCGCATTGTTGAGCAGTAAATATGAGAACCACCTTAAGGTACATTTCCAAAGATACTGTTAACAGAAGTTCATTATCGCTATTAATGCTTTTACAAGACATAATGCCTGTCCTACACATCCTGAGAACGATTAAGACCAGTTCCGTCCCGGCACAAGTCTGCCGAAAAAAATTAAACCCGGGATCAGGCATCATGTAACTGTACGATGCCGATCTCTACAATGGACATGTTACATTTCTGTATTGATGTTGTTAAACTCGCATCGGCTCGTAACGCACATTTATACTTCTCGAAAAAGTCATATTCATTGGAAATGACTTCATATTTTATCTGCTCCTCTCAAATTCTTATATCGGGCCGATAGGCCCGATTAATTTTTTTTATCGGCCGGGCCCGGCCCTTCAGGCCCGTTCAATTTTTTTGCCGGCCCGGCCCGTTTATTTTGTCTGTCGGCCCGGCCCGTTGAAAAAATTGTCCTAATTCTGCCGGCCCGGCCCGGCCCGTTTCAAAATTCTCCTCCATTCCGCCGGCCCGGCCCGCGGGCCGGACCGGGTACGGGCCTCGGGCCAAGCCCGGGCCCGTGCAGACCTCTAGGTCAAGCTAATTGTATCTAAAACAGCAAAAATGATTTAGTGGGAATAATATATCGAGATAAACACAAAGCTAATTTTGACCGAGCTTAGCTCGGTCATTCCTGTTAGTGTTATACTAACAAGGGAACCACTTTTGGTGTTGCTCGCACCTAGCAACGAGACCTGGTGCATTTTGTAGTCCTATACATAAAAGTTAGAGAACCGATAAAATTTCTCTGTTAAAATAATATTTTATATACTTTTTTATACTTTAAATTTTTATTATTACATTTTTATTTCTTTATTTCACGCCAAACGTGAGTTAAGTCGCCAAATGTGGCTGTACAATTTTTCCGCCTGCTTTATCCGATGAGTAAATGTACAGTACATATATTGCAATTTTTTTAAATAATTGATATCATAAGAAGCAAATATTGGGTTTTTCTTTTTTTTTTCTATGCAGACGATAAATACTAAATAGTAAACATAATTCTATAAAAGCTTCCAAGATCACTGAAAACTATTTTTTAGTGAAATACAGAATAAGCAAACTATTTTTGAAATCGAATGGAATAAAGTTTCGAATGTTTAAAATGAAATGTTGCTGCATTAAATGGCCCTTTGGTAAAAGTTATTATAAAGTAAATTAATATTTTTACACAATTTAGAAAAATTACTGTGACTAATTAGTAACATCGGACATTACAATTTCTACTGAAGTCCAAACCACTCCTCACACAAGACAAACAGCTATGACATTTGGCTAGGGTTGCCGGAAAGCTCTACTTTTAAAAAAAGCGCCAACTGTTTCCCCGCGAAGAATGAATATAAATGTTGCAATTTTTCAAAATCAACTTCGTGGGTTCTTGAAGGAATTTTTAAACTTTTTTCAATATTTTATACTTATTGTTTACTAATTTTTGTCTGTAAATGCTTTAAAAAAAAAAAAAAAAAAAAAAAAAAAAAAAAACTTCGACGTTAATAGTCCGATAAGTGGTCTCGAAAATTACATTTTCAGAAAGTTATGCTGCTGTAAAATCAAGAAATATTATTTTAACAGAAAAATTTTACCGATTCTCAAACTTCGTAATATAGGGCTTTAAAATGCACCAGGTCTCAATGCTAGGTGCGAGCAACAGCAAAAGTGGTTCCCTTGTAAGTTAAAATTAACTTTTAACTTCAAAATCTACCTGCGACTGTAGTCCGAGACGGCAGGGATTTGATTATTGAAAATTATTAGAAATGATCTATATATATATATATATATATATATATTGTAAAGTGACAACAAGAGAATTGAAAACAAATTAAATTAATTGTTAAATTCGTTATATCATAAATAAAAAATTCCGAGGAAATTCTTAGTTATTTGGCTGAATTTACATTTCTAAAATTTAAATGCGCCAAAACATAAAATAACGTTTTTGCTTTAAAAAGATGCAAAAATAATATACAAAAATATTGTTACTTTAAAATAGTTATCTTATTAAATAATGCTTCGCGAATCCAAACAAAGCATGGCTTTAGCTAGTTATAACTATAGGGTATAGATACAAGTTTTGCTTTTCTTTTGGTGTAAATTTTCTGAAAAGAAAAAGTTATTCTTGTGAAATGTATAATAATTTTGTGAAAAATAAATTTTTTATGAAAAGGTCAAGTCCAATTACTCAAATGCGCACAAAGTATTTATTGATAATAATTTCATTCTTGCAGCTAAAGTTTTCCTATCAGGTTATTTTTTTTTGAAATAATAATACGTTTCAGAATTCAACTAATTCGAACTAATTAATGAAGAGTTTCTTTGATGGAATGAAATTTTGTGATTGCGCTTTATATAGGCCCCATTTTTGCTTGAATCAATCGCTGCTAATTTAGTTAAACGTCTTTATTTGTTTTTAACAACATAATAATTGCATGTAAATACTAGATATAATAATGATACATTCTTTTAAAATTATCTATGAAAATTTAAATTAAAAATATTAATCGAAAATCTAGATTGTGCAAACGATTTTAGCACAATAACGAAAGAATGTTACCGTTTCAAGAAAAATCTTAAAAGACGCTTTTGATATTGATACTGATTATGATAAAATAATCAAATAATTCTGTGAAGTGATATTCAGGGACGTAGCTACAGGGGGGGGTGTGGGGGGGGGTGCGACACCCCCCCACTTCGGTAAACTCATATACATTCGGTAATTTCACTTTCGTTCAAAAATTGCATCATTTGACTCTGATTTCTTTTTTTTTTTTTTTTTTTAAGAATTTTTTAAAACATATTACAAAATTTATTACAAAACAGAAAACGTCAAAACATATTGAAAATTATTAAATATTTTGTATGCAATTTCACTTTTTAGCTATTCCATTGGTGTAAGAAGGGGAGGGAGAATGGGGGTCCATGATACAGTATCCGAAGATTAAATATACCTTCTTCCTATTTCTATGCAGTATCCCTGTAAGCTAGAAGATTAGGAGGGTAGAGAATATCTTCGTTTCATTGAAGAAAGGAATCTGGAGAAAAAGGCCTTGATAGTAAAATGCGTACACTCCTTGACCAATGCAAATGAAATTAGAAGGCCAGACTTCTTGTTCGTTAAAATTCGTTTTGCTAGAGTCTGAAAGCTATGGGGGAGGGGGGGATATTTCGTTTTTTTCGGGGGACAGGATGTCGCCAGATGTTTACTGTTGTATTGTCTGTTTTTCAAAGCAAAAAATAAGAGAGAACCGAGAATTTTTTCTTATCAAAGAAAATTTAAACGGTGTAATAAAATTACATCAGCTACTAAGGATGTACCGAATAGTGATTTTGACCGAATACCGAATATTCGGCCTGCAGGTGAACCGGATACCGAATATTCGGCTAGCCGAGTAGTAACTATTCGGCCAAATACCAAATATTCGGCTGGTGGAATATTTTAATAAAATATTTTTTTAATTAAAAAATTTCATATTTCGTGGCTTCTTCTGGTGAATTAGACCAATTGAATATATATATTTTTTTAATTCTAAAACAAACAACTCAGCAAAAATAACTTTTCTACCGAATATTCGGCCTGCAGGCGAACCGTATACCGAATATTCGGCTAGCCGAATTAACTGTTAGGCCGAATACCGAATATTCGGCCAGCCGAGTAGTACCTATTCGGCCAAATACCAAGTATCGGCTGGTCGAATACTTTTATATTTCAAAGATTAAAAGCATAAAAATGTTAAACTTAAAAATAATTTTACATAATATTTAATGCAGGAACTTACATATTGATAAACAAGACCTTTTTTACAAGTAAACTTTACACATGAAAAAAATCTGCTTTGAGTTATTTAAGAAGAGAATTTTAAAATTTTATTAATTAAAAAAGTTTGACATTTCATAGTGAATTCTGGTGAATTAAGCCAAGTGAATATATATATATTTTTAATTCTAAAACAAACAACTCAGCAAAAATAACTTTTCTACTGCATTTGATTTAGCAAGGAATTTTTAAATGCATCTTAGATCAGTGTTTCGAATGGGCGATTATTTTCAGAAATTGTAAACATACACATTGTTCCTAAAAAAATTGTAAAAAACTTTCGACGAAGATAATGTGGTCAAGACAAAAAATTTTTGAACAAGAAGCAACACCTCACTCCATTCATTCCATCAAAATTACAATATATTCACATATTCTGTCAAAAATTCTGGCTGTGCAACTACAAGCCGAAACTGAATTTTCGTTCACATTTTTATCAGTAAATGAAGCTATTTTAGCAAGATTTGTTTCATATTAATTTAGTTTGTATTAAATGTCATGATATCATTGAAAGTGACTGAACTGACTTTTACTTAAATATGATTCTGTTTCTAAATATTATGAATATCAACAGTTAAAAGTAGAAATTGTGTAAAAATTTTAAAAAAGTGCTTTAAAAGTTTTTTTAAGTATTCGGTTTGGCCGAATATCTTGATATTCGGCCTAACAGAATATTCGGTAACATGGCCGAAAAGGCCGAATACAGAATAGATACCGAATATTCGGTTCATCCCTATTAGCTACTATATATAATGGTATGTGTGTCTTCGAAAAACTGAAAGTTTTTGAAAAAATTATTTTAAAAAAATGCGGGGAAAAAATCCTTTTCCTCAGAAAGTAGCTCAAATCAAAAGAACTACTTCCTGAGACATTTCTGAATTCATTTTTGTTCGGAAATTATCAGGTGTTGTTATTCTGAAACTATGTAGTCGAAAGACGTTTTCCATTTTTTGGTAAGCGCAAAAGATTTTTCAGAAAATATTGTCAAAGTTGGCGTTTTAAACCGAATTCCATAGACACGGCAGCTCAAGAAAGGCAAAAAACTTGTCATCATGTCACCACAATTGCTTATAACGCGATAAGTAATTTTATCACAAAATGTAAAACTAGTTTCCGTTGTATTCCGCTTCAACAGTCAGCCCTGTCAATATGCTTAAAAATGAGACAGAAAATGTATCAGAAAATTTTGCGTTGTTCAGTAGGAAGCTCGAGAACCGCTTTAAAGAAAAACTAGTATGTTGTGGCCATCACAAAACTTTCTTCTATCTCATACATGTCAACACTTCAAAATTCTCTATCTCAGTGCCAAATTAAATGGCAATCTGTGTTCATCCATGGGAATTCTAAAAGTATGAAATTCCGTGCATCAGTTCTCAAGGTATGACTGTCACTGAAATCGTATAAATCCAGCAAAATGCAGCATAGCAGCGCCACCTATTGGGTTATTTACACCAAAACCTAATTATCACCAACATATGTCAACGTCTAACTGAATATGAAGTTTGAGGAAAATTCGTGCATTAGTTCTTGAGATAGAGGTATTGCGCAAATCATGACAAATGCAGCACAGAAGCGCCACCTGTTGAGCGATTTGCAACAACACATAATCAGCAGCAATATTAATCAAGTTATACTTAAATCTGAAGTTTGATGAAAATTCGTGCATTAGTTATTGAAATTGAGATATTGAGGAAATAGTTCAAAATGCAGCACAGCAGCGCCACCTATTGGGCGATTAACACCAACACGTAGTCAGCATCATTTCATATGAAGGACTAACTAAATCCGAAGTTTGATGAAAATGTATGCATTAGTTCTTGATATAGAGCTACTGCGAAAATAGTGTAAATCCTGCAAAATGCAGCATAGCAGCGCCACCTGTTAAGCGATTTACACCAAAACGTAAACAACATCTATTCATGTCAAGGACTAACGGAGTCTGAAGTTTTATAAAAATCCGCGCATTAGTTCTTGAGATAGAGCTTTTGCGGAAATCCTGCAAAATGCTACATAGCAGCGCCACCTGCAAGGCGATTTACACCAAAAACTAATCAGCACCAATCTATATCAGCGACTACCTGAATATAAATTTTTATTAAATTCCGTGCATTAGTTCTTGAGATAGAGCGCCCACAATATTTGTGTCACAGACAGACAGACATTTTGTAAAAACATGTTTTTTGGAATCTCGGACCCATGAAAGGTGTAAATCCGTCGAAAACACGAATTCGAAAATTTTCATGAAACCAATACTTTCTGCTTGTAAAGATAGAAGAAAGTAATAATAAGATAGAGAACTACAAAATATTGGATTTTTTCCTTTGTAACTTAATATAAACCGACGACATGTTTTAAGATCTGGGTCTGTTCTTGTCACGGGGTGGTGGAGAGTATACGGAGATATACGCCGTATACCCTCTATCTGGATTTTTTAAAGCAGCTCCGCATACCCCCTGCTTCTCAAATAAAGCATTAGCATATACTGTATATATGAATTTTCATGACTTTAGTGTGTACTCTTTGTTTTTTTTACTACTGCAACACTGGTTCTTGTCATTCAGTGTGAAAATATATTTTTTATTTATGTTTTTGAACTTGTTTTAAAATCATCTGTTGCATTGATATATAAAGACAAGTGCATTGATGATAAGCATTAATCTTTCTTCTAATTGGCGTTTTGAGACATACATTTACTTTCTGCTGCAAAAACTGAAAGCAATTTTTACTTTCTTCTATCTTTACAAGAAGAAAGTATTGGTTTTATGAAAATTTTCGAATTCCAGTTTTTGACGGATTTACACGTTTTATGGGTCAGAGATTCCAAAAAACATGTTTTTACAAAATGTCTGTCTGTGAGTCTGTCTGTCTGTCTGACTGTCCGTCTGTCTGTCTGTATGTGACACAATTTTTGTGGGCGCTCTTATCTCAAGAACTAATGCACGGAATTTAATAAAAATTTAAATTCAGGTAGTCCCTGATATAGATTGGTGCTGATTAGTTTTTGGTGTAAATCTCCCTGCAGGTAGCGCTGCTATGTAGCATTTTGCAGAATTTTTGCAAAAGCTCTATCTCAAGAACTAATGCACGGATTTGCTTAAAACTTCAGATTCCGTTAGTCCTTGACATGAATGGATGATGTTTACGTTTTGGTGTAAATCGCCCAACAGGTGGCGCTGCTATGCTGCATTTTGCAGGATTTACACTATTTTCGCAGTAGCTCTATCTCAAGAACTAATGCACACATTTTCATCAAACTTCGGATTTAGTTAGTCCTTCATATGAAATGATGCTGACTACGTGTTGGTGTAAATCGCCCAATAGGTGGCGCTACTGTGCTGCATTTTGAACTATTTCCTCAATAGCTCTATCTCAAGAACTAATGCACGAATTTTCATCAAACTTCAGATTTAAGTATAACTTGATTAATATTGCTGCTGATTATGTGTTGTTGCAAATCACTCAACAGGTGGCGCTTCTATGCTGCATTTGTCATGATTTGCGCAATACCGCTATCTCAAGAACTAATGCACGAATTTTCTCCAAACTTCATATTCAGTTAGACGTTCACATAAATTGGTGATAATTAGGTTCTGGTGTAAATAAACCAATAGGTGGCGCTGCTATGCTGCATTTTGCTGGATTTACACGATTTCAGTGACGGCCATACCTCGAGAACTAATGCACGGAATTTCATATTTTTAGAATTCTCATAATGAACACAGATTGCCATTTAATTTGGCACTGAGATAGTGAATTTTGAAGTATTGACATGCATGAGATAGAAGAAAGTTTTGTGATGGCCACAACATACTAGTTTTCTTTGTTTTCTGAAATGAAGGGATCTCAAAGTTAATTGAAATTAATTTAAAAAAATCCTTTGACTTGAATCAGGCTAATTCATGTAACAGAATCAATGCTACTACTCATAAAAAAATCAAGCAAAGTAATTTTGCAGAAAATAAAATAATTTTCCACACTGTCTACCCTCTCTCCCCTCCCCCTTCTCCATCGAAAAAAAAAAAAAATCTTTTTGTGTTCAACACATTTTTTTTATTTTTGCAAATTAAAATAACAATATTTAATTTTTTTTTATACTTATGCTCAATTGCTCAACATGATACATTTGACTATTTCAATTCTGATAACTTTCTATGCTACGAGTTCCAACTTAAAAATCCAACAGCAAAAATATCCTACATATAAAGTGCAGCTTTGATTAGCCACATTATGTGGTTTTTAAAAACTATTTAAAGCTGTTCTGAAATCGTAACTTGCATCTCTTTTACACTTTCGTGGAGAAATTTTCATTTTTAAATACACGAAATTTGCAGATATTCTTTCTTATTCGTAAACGAATAGCGTTTCTCTTTTTCCCCATAGAGGCCTTTCAGAAAATGGTGCCAAAGTTAACGTTTGGTACAGATCTTTTTAAAATGTGACAATCGGCAAAAGATCATTATGAGGTAGCAATTGATACTTACCCCTTCTATACTTAACCCCTTCGAGACGGGAGCCTTTTACGAAATTTTTAATCTTTTGTCACCGTTTTTTAAAAACAGAAGTTTTTGTCTTCTTGAATCGAGAAAATGCGGTGATTAAATAAGGCAAATTTTACAGTAAAATTTTACTGATGAGGTAAAACAAGGATTTTGAGCGCTTCATGCGGCACGTATACGAGTCGCTCGTCCCCAAGGGGTTAATATGTAGTTCATTTATCAGAAAATTTGAAAGTGCTATTTGATTTCAAACCACTTCATGCCTCATGCCTGCTGATTGCATGCTTCTGGATAAAAAAATGTCTACTTAAATGTGTCAGAAAATTTAACATTCTTAAGGAGTAAAAACATTTTTTAAGAACAAATGTTTTTATTTATATATATATATAAATGTGGCATTTAATACGAAGTTAGAAAACTGTTTAGTTATTTCAAATCTGAATCCGTGTATGGTGTATTTAATAATTTTGATCATATGTGACATAAAAACGCACAACATTTATCCAAGTAAAAACGTTCTGCAAAAAAGTTCCAAGTAAAAAAATTCTTCTGTCGAGCTTTATGCAACATTGTCTACTAAATGTTGCCGTCGTCCTCTGTCGTTTGTTTTGGTCCTTTGATCTGCTTTGGGAGACAGACAGTTAAAATTTTCTCATTGAAGTAATCTGCAACAATTATCTTTATTCTAATTACCAGAGAAAATAAAAACTACTAATTAACCAATTCTCTCAAATTTCCTTTTTAATTTTTATTAATTTTCTTATTTTATCTTACGTTTTTACTTGGATAAATATTTATGGAAAAAGAGAAATAAATAAAAGAAAAGAAAAAATAAAATCCAAATCCTCTTATTCTGATATTGTGCATTTTTCTGTCACATATGATCAAAATTATCAAATATATCATACACGTATTAAGATTTGAAATAACTAGACAATTTTCTAACTTCGAATTAAATGCCACATTTATGAACAAAAAAAAAAAAAACTTGTTTTTAAAAAATATTTTTACTCCACTCAGGTTAAATTTTCTGACACATTTAAGTAGACATTTTTTTATTCCAGAAGCATGAAACAAGCAGGCATGAGGCATGAAGCGCTTTGAAATCAAATAGCCTTTTTAAATTTTCTGATAAATGTATTACATATAAAGTTATAATCAATTGTTACCTAATAATGATCTTTTGCCGATTGTCACGTTTTAAAAAAATCTGTTACAAACGTCAGCTTTGGCACAATTTTGGCAAAATATAAATTAGGCCTGACCAGGCCTGATTAATGTTTTCTGTACCGAGCCGGGACTGCTTTCATTCTTCCAAGAATTCACGGTCCAAAATTTATTGAAATTATTATATTTATTTTTAAAAAAATGAAAACTTCGGGTCAAGATTTTCATTTTTTTCCGGGCCAGGATGGTCTCAGGCTGAACGTTTAGCTGCTATAACGCCGGGCCAGGCCAATAATTTTTTTCGACAGGCCTGGCCGAGTTCAGGCCTACCTTTTATAATGGGCCGGGTCGAATTTTTTTCAATGGGTCGGCCTGGCCCGGGCCTGAAAATTTCGACCCCTACAGACTTCTAATTTAAAATTTAAAAATTATTGCAAATTTCAAAATTTGAGTTATAAATAAAAGGAAAAAAGAATTATTTTTTTAATATTTTCTGTTTTAAAGTCTTTAAAATTACTTTTTTCCTCTGCTTTATTCGTAATTGTGCAATACGATAAATAAATCAGCAGTTATCTACTTCACTCCCTCCATTCATGATCTCTACTACCCTCGCTCCCCCCAGTTTGTAAAATTTTAAAAGGTTGAAATTATTTAGTTTTTTGTTAAAATTTTTTGGTCTGTTTACTTATACATTGCTGAAATAATAAATAAATGTCTAATCCCCCACCCCCTCGCCCAAAAGAAAATAATGTGAAAAAATACAAAATACAAATAAATACAAAAAAAAAAAAAAATACAAAATTTACTATGAACATTCGGTAAATTCGATCTCCACACCCCCCCAAACGAAATGCTCTAGCTACGCCACTGGTAATATTTATTAGTATTTGTGATCATGGAGGAATGAGATAGATGGAGTTGCAGTAAGATGGTTGGGGGTGACGCCAAAAAAGTAACCCTAAAATCCGCTACAGAAAGCCCAAACAAAACCACGTGCTTTGACACGCCTATCAGTTCAAACCGGTTTAAACCTGTATTTCTTTGCTTTCATTTTTTACCGTCGGAAATTGTTATTCAAGATATGGTTAAAATTTCGATAAAAGATGACTTATGCGCTGTTATAGGATGTAGTACTAGATCAGAATGTATCAAAGATACTAATATATCACTTCACAGAATTATTTGATTATTTAATCATATGTATTTTAAATATAAATGTCAGAGGCGTCTTTTAAGATTTTACTTAAAAGGGTAACATTCTTTCGTTATTGTCCGAAAATCGTTTGCACTTGAAAATCTAGATTTTAGATTAATATTTGTAATTTAAGTTTTCATACATAATTTTAAAAGAATGCTTTCATCATCATATTTTATCAGTTTACATGCAATTATTAATATGCTGTTAAAAACAAAAGACGTTTATCTAAATTAGTAGCGATTGATACAGTCATAGGCGTAGCGTGACCAGAAATTTGGGGGGGGGGGGACCAAGGCCGTGAGAAGTGCGCCCTTAACGAATTTTCAATTTTGCGCCCCCCGCCCTCCCCCCCCCCAAAAAAAAAAATCTTTCTCTTTGTAATGGGTGTAATAAAATTGATAAAGTGCAGAAACATAAATAAATTATATACTATTTATAATATGAATAAATATTTCGCGTTTATTTTGGAACTTTAAAATGTTTAATTTTAATTTAGAAATTCAGAACAACTGAATAACACAAGAGGAAATTGCACTTATTTGTTAGAGAGTTCATGATGTTTTGCAACAGGAAAAAAAATGATCAAGAAAAAAAAAAAAAATTCCCCGGAAAATGTTCGGCGGGCAAAAACTGAATAAATAAACAAATAAAACCGTGGTTCGCAGCATAAATTTTGCGCTCGGGGTGACCGCTACTTTAGCCCCTTCTTTGCACAGCCCTGGGGGGAACACTAGAGGTCTGTACTGGCCACAGTTTCCAGGCCGGCGTGAAAATTAAAAGTTCCACCTGAGCCCGGCCCGTTTATATTTTCACAGTTCATGGCCAGGGCCGGTTCGTAAAAAAATCAGTGAAAACAAGCTCGGCCCATAAAAAAATCAATTAAATCAGGCCTGGTCCGGCCCGACTCAATTTCTCAAAAATTCCGATTTTTCTTAACATGCAATTGCAGGGCTACTGCATTGCACTTGCTACTAAAATGCTATACCTAGCGACTATTTTCAGCATACAGCGGCTATGGCGACTATTTTAGGCCGAAAACTGTTAAAAAGCGACTGTTTCAAGAAAGCAGTAGGCGCCTTTTTTCGGATTCAGCGACTATTTTTACTGAAAATATTCGGTCTTTTCCTTCAAAGCGCCTGTAAAGTCATCTTCCCAAACGCACTTTTTCAAAGGTTGTTTGAAGAGATTCGCGATTTTTTCCGCGACGATTTCCAAAATTCGAGATTCCCCCCCCCCCTCCCACCCCCCCTAAACCATTGACGAAAATAACTATTTATTTCTGAGGTCTTTCTATACTATCGTTAAAGGAGATTTTGCGATTTTTTAGCGATCCTTTGCCAAATTTTGCAGATTTTTCTACTACAGACTGACCAAATTGATTTTTTTTCCTCCACCACTTGTCCAAATTCGCATATTTTCTACGACCGATTGATGGTAGTTAATATTTGTTTCAGAGATCTTTTGGCGAAATTACGGATTCTTTTCCAGATCGTTTGTCAAAATTTGGGATTTTCTTTTTATGACCATTTTATAAAATTCGTGATTTTTTGAGCTATCATTTGGTTAAATTCCCATTTTTTTTTTTTTTTTTACCAAATTTGTGGTTTTTTTGTCTGCGACCATTTTACGAAATTTGCGATTTTTTTTCTTGTGATCGTTAAACGAAATTCGTAATTTTTTGTCCATTCTTTAGACGAAATTTTGAAATGATTTTTCTGCGACCAAATGATGAAAATCGCCATTTGTTTCCGCGACCTTAGGTAAAATTCAAGATATTTTTACAGTTGTTTGAGGAGATTCGCGATTTTTCTCTGCGACGAATTGCAAAATTCGTGATTATTTCCCCAATCGATTGACGAAAATAGTTATTTCTTTTCGCCATCTTTTGCTACGATTGTTGAAGGAGATTTCGCAATTTTTCCTATGACCTATTAGAAATTTCCTGATTTTTTGGGGGCGATCGTTTCACGGTACTCACAATCTTTTTTTCGTGATCCTTTGCCAAATTTCGCGTTTTTGTTTCCAGCGATCGTTTCACGGAACTCACAATTTTTTTTTCCGCGATCCTTTGCCAAAATTCGCGAATTTTTCTGCGACAGATTGGCGAAATTTTATTTCCGCCACAACTTGTCGAAATTCGCGATATATATATTCTCCGTGATCGATTGATGGTACTCGCTGTTTGTTTCAGATATCATTTAACGAAATTCGCGATTCTTTCCCACGATAGTTTATCGAAATTCGTGATTTCCTTTTCAAAACCAACTTACAAAATTCTTGATTTTTTGTGCAATCATTTGTTTAAATTCTCAATTATTTACGCGATTATTTGATCAAATTCGTGTCTTTTCAGGGATGATTCTGTTCTGAATTTTCCGAAAATTTAAGGCATCCGGTTCCGAAAATTTTAAAAATTCGGGAAAATAAAATATCGCGAATTTCGGCAAATGGTCGTCGAAAAAATCAATTTCGACAATCGTTCACAGCTAAAAATCGCTGTAACTCTGCTGTAACTTTTTAGAAAATTTGCTGTGAATTTTTTTTTTTTTTTTTTTTCTTTTTTTAAATCCAGAATTACACCTGTCGTCTTTTTGTCCGCGACCATTTGGCGAAATTTGCGATTTTTTTCTCTTCATCGTTTGACGAAATTCGTAATATTTTGTATATTCTTTTGACGAAATTTGTGATGATTTGTCTGTGACCGAAGGACGAAAATCGTCATTTGTTTCCACAACCTTTGATAAAATTCAAGATATTTTTCCACGGGCCTTTAAGGAGATTCGCGATTTTTTTTCCGACGAATTACCAAAATTCGCATTTTTTTCCGGCAATTGTTTCGTGGAATTCACGATTTTCTTTACACGATCCTTTGCCAAATTTCATGAATTTTTGTACGACCGGTTGACGAAAATGATATTCGGTATTTGTTTCAGGGATTTTTGACGAAATTCGCGATTCTTTTAAACGATCTTTTCTTTTGTCGACTGACTGGGGAAGTTCTTGTTTTTTTGCTCGATTTTTTGCGCGACTATTTGACCAAATTCGCGGGTGTAATTTTTTTTCTGTTCGCGACAGTTTGATAAAATTTTCGATTTTCTTTCCGTAATCTTTAGGCGAAATTTACAAATTTTTTTTTTTTTCCGCGACTGATGGAAAACTTTTTTTTCTAAGGCCAATTGTTGATATTGGCGATTTTTTTTTCGTTACCGAATGGCAAAATTCGCGACTGTTTGATGAATTGATTTTGTGGATTTCTCGAAGAAAAAAAATCGTGGCTTTCACGAAATTAAAAAAAAAAATCGCATACGAATCATATGCCTGTTCAAGAAATAAATTTGGAAGATTCCATCCAAACAAATATTTTATTATGCGGGATTTTCCTTTTTTGTGTGGGATTTGCGATATCCCGCACGTCATTTCTAACCCTGCCCCTCAAATAAAACTATTCTTCTTTCTCTCCAAGAAACTCTTGAAATGAAAGGCCTGATGGAAAGTAGTTCCGGGGATGATCTGCAAGAAGTTTTTAATGCTATGCTTCCAGGTGCTGTACATAATTTTTTTATTGTGGAAGTTACTTCGTAACTGAAACATTAGGGCCTTATTTTCTGGATAACTTGCTTTCTCATTTGAAGAAATCACTCTATTCTTTATTCACTGATTTGAGCAGAAGCATAAACTGTGAAATAAAATGTGTGCATTCATAAAGTCCTTTCATTGTTATGGATAGAATTTTTCTTCCTTTTTTTAAAGTGGGTATGCGAGTATTTTGACTACTATTATCGAACAAATGTTACTATTTTTTTTTTCGTTGGAGGCTACTAAAGCTACTGTTTTCAGTGTCATTCGGCAGTGGCAGCCCTACAATTGAGATGCTTTTATGAACTAGAATAAAGGTTTTTTTTTTTCTAAAAAAATCCGATTTTTTTTAATAAAATAACATCGAATTTGGACTTTTGATTTCCAAATTCAAAGGCTGACAATTACAAGACGGATACATTTAGTAATCCGCTTTAAATCAAGCTGCTTCGAATTAGGAAAAATGTTAAAAGGGAGAACGCAACTCGATTCTTAAGCATCCGAATGCTCACATCTGTAATTTTCAGGCAAATAGGAATAGAAATGAGTTTATGAATGTGTCAAAAATAATCACATTTTTGAGTGGAGATTTTTGATTTTTCTGAAAACGTTATTAATTTAATAAAACAAACAATTCTGTATATTCCTACCTTCTATTCCATTTTCGTCCTTTTGAAGCCAGACTTGAATGAATTTAGAATCATGGTGTGCTTCATGACATCGCTTGTTATTGAGTTTTCTATAAAAATTTCCTGTTTTTTATTGTGTTTGTTCTTGCGTGGCTCATTCATTCCTGATCAGTTTAAAAAATAGTATTAACAACATTTAACTACGAGTACATTCCCACAAACGACCAGATCATACCAAGCCAAGTGTGTGGAGAGAGGTTAGGTAAAGACGCTCCTATTATATCACTTTGCACAAGAGGGAAACACAAGTTCAGAGGTCAAAGAAATTCTTTGTATGACCACCTTATGTGACCACTCACTGAAATTAAACTATTTGTGTGACTGGAGACCAGCTTTGCAGTTGGGGAAATTTTTCCTTCTACCGATCAAATTACAACTACTGACCAAATATCAATGATGGACCAGCACCGTATTAATGGTTGAGAACGAAAGCGTTTTTGTTTTGGGGGAAGAGAGAGTGGGTGAAATGCTACATACTAAAAAGTTTTAAATTTGATTGCATCTTTAAAAAAAAAAAAAAAAAAAGCAATTGAAAATCACTGCCATTTATCGTTTTTGTAAAAGTCTCAACAAATCACAATCCTAAAATATGTGAATATAAATTTCACATTAATTTATCTGAAAATCCCATGTGTAATACACAATCACATATCCTTTTAAAACAGTGACAAATGAAGGTTTTTAATAATTTGCACAATAAGTAGAACCTTATTGTGCAATATCAATCGTACGTTCAGGGCTGAAACTAGCCTTTTTTTGCGCCAGGGGAAAACATGGATTTTGGCGAGGGCGACCATCCCCTCCCTTCATCTCCTCACGCACAATAAATATTATTGACCTCAGGTACCCTATGCAAAATAAATAAATAAATAAATAAAATTCCTAAAAAATAAAAATCATTAAATAATTAAAATTAGAGCAAGAAATATGTAAACGACGCTCCCATAGGATCAACATTAGCTTGAGCGTTAAGAGCCTAAACAAGTCACGCGAAGAAACTGGAACGCTAATGCTAAACGTATGGGAGCGATCTTTTTTAATTTTCTCGCTTGCATATTAATAGTTTTAAATGATTTTTTTTTCTTAGCTTAGAAAAGCTGAGGTTAAATTCTAACCAGGTTAGTGTTTACTTTTTAGATTTTGGTTGCAGATTATTTTTATAAAGTTACCTTCACTTCCAGTACCGGTTTCAAAACCTAAAAGTATGGCAACGCTAAAGATCAATCTAAACTATCCTAAGAAAAAAAATAATTTTAAAATATTAAAATCAAAACGAGAAATTTCAAAAGAACGCTCCCTTAGTTTAACATTAACTTGCGAGTTTCTTTGCATTTCATACATATATATATATATATATATATATATATATTTATGAATCGACAAACGATTCATTTGGCGCCCCCTTCGCCTTTGTTCTGGCGCCTGAAACACATGCCCCCTCTGCACCCCCCCCCCCTAGTTTCGGTCCGGGCTTCTTTAAAAAACATTAAAAAGGGGGGTCTACTGTTCTATCTTGCATACATTTCAACCCTTAGATTTTACTCGTTGACAGTTGCTCGACCTCGCGCCATTTGAGACCGGATCTGCATGCAAAAAAAAGTAATTTTAGTAAAAGGCATGGGCGACATTTTTCAGTTGTCACCTACCTAGAAATGGCAAAAGGACGAGAAATGTAATTTGGGAAGGTAAAAGCAGGGGCGGCTGATGGCGCCCTGGGTTAGGTTTTTTTTTTTTTTTTTTTTTTTTTTTTTTAAATTACGGGCAGTCGCCCAAGCTCGCCTCCTCTCTCCTAAGACTGGATTTGGTTGGTTGCAAAAAACAATTGCCCCAAAAGTAATGCAAAAAATAATGCACCAAAACTAATGCAAAAAATAATTGCACCCAAAGGAACAGAGCTGCATTTTACAATTTCCGCCTAAGGTAGCAAAACGCCTAGAAAAGGCAAAAAGAAGAGAAAAAAATCATTTTGGGGGGAAAAGGAAGGGGCGGCTTTATTAGCCATGATGGCGCCCTGTGAGATATTTTTTTACTGTACCACTGCAAATGCTATACTCTTTTTTTTTTTCTTTTAAAAGACTTCTAAAACATTTTACTTTTGGCACTCCTTCCAGGGCCGAAACTAGCTATATTTTTACCCGGGGAAAACGTCGAATTTGGCGCCCCCCCCCCTTTCCTCTGCAAAGTAAATTTACAAAGAGAAATTTACGAAAGTTTCTAGTAGCGGACTTACTTTAAAATTTAAAATGTGTAACAATAAAATACATAATATTGAAATATATAAGCAGCTTTATCAAATATTTATTCATTAAAACCTGGCGAAAAAATCGAAAGGAAGCGGAAATAATTCCGTTTTATACAGGTTTCCGTCTTAGGAGGTATAACTGTTGGTATTCTTTCTGTTGGAACCAGAACCATGTAGTTTTTTCATTTAAGACACGACTCCATTATAGACGGATTTCATTTTTCGAGATTTTACTGTTGTTGTAGCATTACAAATTATAACAATTGGGGCACTTTAATATCATAGTGATATGAGTCACATTGTTTTAGGAACTAAAAAACCAGGATTTACTGTAGGTATAAAAATGAATTCCAGTTTTGTAAAATATCTTCCTGTACTATCTACATAACTTTTTCGGAATTATCACTTATACCACTCTTCTTATTTATAGACTGATATGTCTAGATACTTTCCTGAACTTAATGCTAATTTTCAAATTTATGTCTGACTCAAAACAACAACAACAAAATTATTAAGTTTTTACTTTTTATTTTGTGAATTTTCGACCGCTTGGTTTTTATTGTAACAGTCGGTCACCTGTCCTCGCCTCCTCTAAGGACAGATATGGTGATATGCAAGTAAAAAAGTAATTATAAAAAAAAGAATGGGGTTATTCATTTTCTGTCTTGTACGCGAATCTTTTTATCTATTTGACATTTTTAATGCACTGTACTAAGCTTTTCTTTTTGACCTTTTCGGGTAGAAAATATTTTTTACACAAATTTCACACGCATATATATATATATATATATATATATATATATAGTATAAAACGGCAAACCAAATTTTCATCTGACGTTCCCCGCGCGAGGCGCCCAGAACACATGCCCTCTCTGCCCCTCCCCCCCCCCCCCCCCCATAATTTCAAACCCTGACTCCTTCTCCCATTTATTTTTATCGTACCGGACAATCATTTGACGTCGCGCCCATAGCAAGACGGGAAAAAAGAAAGCTCCAAAAAGAATAGAACAGCCTTCATGGTATCTTTTCAACAGAAAAGTAGTCACATTCAAACAAAATCTTCATTTGGCGCCCTTTTCGCCTTTCGTTCTGACGTCCGGGGCACATGACTCTGCACCCCCCCACCCCCCCCACCCCCTCCAGGATCGGTTATCGGCGAGGGACAGTTTTACACAAAAGAGAGGAGTAGAGACTGACCTATTGGCCTTGGAAAATGTTAGCGATTTTCCTATTTGTAGTCTTCTTATTATAGATGAATCTTTTTACATTATTTGTACATTTTAATGCATTTGGTTCAGTTTTCCTTTTGGATTTTCCGGCTGCGAGACATTTTTATGCAAATTCGATATATATACATATACATTTTTGTATGTAAAGACAAAAAAAAAACTTCATTTGGCGCCCCCTACGCTTTCTGTTCTGGCGCCCGGGGTACAGAAGGATGGGGGGGGCACGTGCCCCCCCCCCCGACGCTACGCCTATGGATACAGTCAAAAATGGGGGCCTATTTGAAGCGCAATCACAAAATTTCATTCCATCAAAGAAACTCCATTAATCAGTTTGAATTACTTGAGTTTTGAAACATATTATTTGCAAAAAAATAAGTTCCCTGACAGAAAAATTTTAGCTGTAAGAATGAAATTATTATCAATAAATGCTTGGCTCGCATTTGAGTAATTGGACTTGACCTTTCGATACAAAGTTTTATTTTTCACACAATTGTTATGCATTTCTCAAGGATAACTTTTTCTTTTCAGAAAATTGATACCAAAAGAAAAACAAAACTTCCATCTATACCATTCCCAAAACTTTCTTCTATCTCATACATGTTAATACTTCAAAATTCGCTATCACACTGCCAAAATTAAATGGCAATCTATACCCATCATGAGGATTCTAAAGATATGAAATTCCGTGCATTAGTTCTTGAGATATGGGATATGGCTATCGGTGAAATCGTGTAAATCCAGCAAACTGCAGCCTAGCAGCACCACCTATTTGGTGCTTTACACCAAAACCTATGATGCACCAAAACCACCAAACAACAACATATGTCAACGTCAAACTGAATCTGAAGTTTGAGGAGAATCCGTGCATTAGTTTTTGAGATAGAGCTATTGCGAAAATCATGAAAATTCTAGCGTAGCAGCGCCACCTATTGGGCGATTAACACCAAAATCTATCAGCAACAACTTGTGTTAACATCTAACTCTGAAGTTGGATGAAAATTCGTGCATTAGTTCTTGATAGAACTATTGCGGAAATCGTGAAAAATTCAGCACAGCAACGCCAACTGATGGGCGATTTACGCCAACAGACAATCAGCACCAAATCATATCAAGGACTAACTGAATCTGAAGTGTTTGATGAAAATCCGTGCATCAGTTCTTGAAATAGAGCTATGCGGAAATCGTGTAAAACCTACAAAATGCAGCATGGCAGCGCCACCTGTTGGGCGATTTGCACCAAAACGTAATAAGCACCAACTCATATGAAGGACCAACTGAACCTGAAGTTTGATGAAAATCCGTGTATTAGTTCTTGAGATACAGCTATTGCTGAAATTGCGAAAAATGCAGCATAGCAGCGCCACCTGTTGGGCGATTTACATCAAAAACTAATCATCACAAATTTATATTAGGGACTACTTGAATATAAATTTTTATTAAATTCCGTGCATTAGTTCTTGTGATAGAGCGCCCACAAAATTTGTGTCACATACTGACAAGTACTTTAGATACAGTACTGTATCCGAATCTTTTGTGTGTCCTTGTAAATGAACGATAAATACTATGCGCATCATATTTCACAGCAAGTACATTGTAGTAAATCCGAGTAATTTATATATATTCAAATATATTTCAGTAACATACTATCGCTGTAAACAGTCCCCCCCCCCCCCCCTATATCATTATGTAACGGAATTCTTTTGTGTGGCCCTGTAAATGAATAATAAATGCTTTGCAAACCCCATATTCTACAAAATGCATGTTTTACTGCACTTTATAAATGATTATCAATTTATTTATGTTTTAAATTGTCTAGCATCATTAAAATGCACTTGAAACGATTTTTCCCATTGACCGTAATGTAATAGAATACTTTTTACCGCCCATGCAAATGAACTATAAGTGCCACACATTTTTTTTTTTTTTTTTTTTTTTTTTTTCCAATGGCGATCACGCTATAGTAAACTTCAGTAACATAAAAAATGCAGGGTGATCCCAGTATATTTACAAAAGTTACAGCTCGGCCAGAAGGCCGTACAAACCGAAGACAAACATTTTTCATCTATGTTGGAAAGGGTTAAAGAAAGAAAACTTTCAATAATACAATTTTTAGTTCTTATCAAATGTTTTCAATATTTTATTTAATCTTATTTTGACATTTTATTATTGTTAATTTTCCAATTCCAATTATTTTAAAAGCAAACATTTATTTTAATAAATAACAACACAACAAAGACCCTTTTAAAAATGTACCATTTTTTCCTAAAATATACTTCAGCTGTAATTCACCTCTTTGAATTCGTCTTATTAATACAAAATCCCTACCACGTGTTTGTGTTGTTTGGGCTTTCTTGGACGTTTAAATATGAGCGATAAATGATTTCATATTGCAAACCTTTTTAACGACATACTGCAACTCCATCTATCTCTTTCCTCCATGATTTGTGATACATTCTTATCCAGTACTGCATCCTATAACACCGCATATTGTCAATTTTTATCGAAATTTTAATATCTTGAATAACAGTTTCCGACGGTAAAAAAAGAAAGCAAAGACATACAGGTTTAAACCGGTTTGAACTGATAGGCGTGTCAAAGCACGTGGTTTTGTTTGGGCCTACTGTAGCGGATTTTAGGGTTACTTTTTTGGCGTCACCCCCCTCCCCCCCGTCACTTTATAGCACCTCCATCTATCTCTTTCCTCCATGGCCCAAACCTGCAAAAGAAATATTTTCTAATTCATTCCTTTACTCATTGTTTTTATTATTATTATTACCAAGTAAAAATAAAAAATGGCAACAACAAATTTAAATGCGATAAATAAGCTCGTGTTTCGAACATTTAAAGTTCGCTTGTCACTTTCTCCACGACACTCTCTTTTTGTTATCGAGTTTTTAAATATTTGTTCTGATCGAAATTTTTAAGGTATGTAGTTTATTTTGAAATATTATCTTAATTTTTAGTAATAAATATAACCCTGTAGTAATAAGTATAGTTAATAATGAATATAGTTACTTCTATATTAACCCTGCTGTTCTGTTCGTGTGTTTTGACAATTGTTTTGGGTCAAATACACCCGAACAAAACAGCAATGTTAAATTTAATGGTTTCCTATTTTAATAGTTTCCTATTAAATTAATAGTTTTCTATTTTAAAATTAATTGCAGCTTATTCTTCTTGTCCCCAAAGAGTCTGGTATATATTAGTCTAGGATCGAATAACATCGTTCTGCTGTACTGTTCCTATATAAATTTAAGGTAAGCTAATAAGTAAAACTTTATAATTTTTTTTATATATAGGGTAGATGTGTGCCAGTAATGGACACCCTTAAGGAATTTAATTTTTTTTTTTTTAATTTATAATTATTATATTCCAGTTTTTTCAGTATTATATTAACCTATCAACAGTATTTAAACCATACTTATAGTCTCATTTCCCAATATGAATCGAAATTTAATTTTAAATAACAGAAATATATCAAAAGCCCAGTAGTAATGGACACCCCACAAAAAGTAATAAATATAATTGTTTTTATGACTGTATTTAGAACCAGAAATTTATGAATGCATACTAAATGAAACAAAATAGTTATTTTAAAATAAATTTAACAATTAGGATACCAGTAATTAATAAAATATTTGTGATAATCATTTAGGGGAGAGTAGTAATGAATAGGCCAATTTTTGGTTTTTAATTTTTGTAATTTTTTCTAATATTTTTTTTTTTTTTTTTTTTTTTTTTTGCTCAGAATTGGCTCTTCAGTTACTTTACTTGTTTGGTTATATAAAAAAGTGATATTATTAAATCACATAATTGTAGCAGAAAAATAACAAAATAATGAGATTATAAGAAAGAAAGAACATAAAATATGCATAAAAATAACAGTTAATACATATGATTTAACGAAATTTATATTTTTGAAAATTAATATTAAACGACAGGGGTTGGAACTACCTATTAATTGACTATTTAGTGTAAATTTCTGGTATTATTTATTCTACCCATCAGATTCAGAATATAAACAGTTATTCTAGTTTTATATCAAATGGAAAAATACTGGTAGGTGTGGTCAACAAATGGACAGTTCACCTTAATCATTTATAAGGTAGATGCACCAGTTTTGGCCACTTTTAGAGAAAATTTGAAATAGAAATTTTACAGTTCTTGACCGACTGAAGCATATTAAATCATAATAACATCATTCTTTAGTAAATTTAATTGTCTTTCTGTTAGCTATAATGACTTTCTACAGAATATTTTAGATTGTGAGTAATAACTCATCAAGTAATTTATTCCAATTTGTACCAGTTTTGGCCACCCCTACACCAGTTTTGGCCATCTCTATGCACCAGTTTTGGCCACTCCAATATCATGTAGTTTAACAAATCACATTCACCAATATCATGTAGTTTAATTGATAATAAGTAAAAATAAAGCATTTTTATGCAACATCTATTTGACCACACATATATTTGCTTGCTGTATTAAGAGAATTTTGCAAATTTCTTAATGAATTGATAAAAACATCAAGTAAAATATACTTATATTGATTTTAACTGAAAATTTCTATTAAAAAACAAAAATACATTTAAATTTGATTCATAAAAGGGACAACAGTGCCTATAGGACATAAAGATTAACTATTTAACCAGTTTTATAATTATTCATGGATTGTGGCTTGTTTAGAACACTTGAATCTTCATCAAAGAGTTGTATTTCTTGAAAGCATTTTCTGATTTTGGTTTGATTTTCATCAAAAAGTTATACTTCTTGAAATCATCTTTTGATTTATATTAGTTTGTGCTTTATTTATGTCCTACCCTGCTTCTTTGCAAGTTATTTTAGGGTGTGATTTCAGAAGCGAATCATACCATTTCATGCCTGGTCTTCCATCTTTAAATGGAGTTTCTATCTTGCCGGCTACAATTTTTTGGACAGAATCTTAAAAGTTGTTCCATTTTTATAGGAAATAGTATTCTGACAATATCTAAAATCCACTTTTCTAATTGATTTTTAACTTCAATTCCTTGTACAGTACCTAGATCTACTACTTGAGATTCAACATTATTAAAGAAAAGTGGTGTCCATTCTACATACTTCTGATGTAAGGCAAGAACAGGTTACTTCAAACTTTGCTAGCTTATAGTGCTGGCATTACATTTTGAATGGCCTTAATTTTACTTCCTATCTTAGAGCAGTGTTCCCTCTAGGCCATTTTTTAAGAGCACAGAATCTCTTTTAAACTTGGTAAAATGAATCCTGTTCTGTTTAAATAATGTGAAATACATTCTTACTTGTATTTAGATGTCTCTAGTAAGGATTTTCATAATATTTAGTATTTCTAAATCCGTGTGCCTGAAATATTGCAAAAATTATGGAATGTCTTGATTTCTTTAGGAAAAATACAAACAATTAAATCATGCTATAATTTTATTGGATATTTTAATTTATAAGTTGTAAAATCTTTCAAAATTTGTGTTTTAGTTTATTTATCATATCTAAACATTACATATCACCTCCCCTTTTGTTTTATCGAAAATAAACACAATACTATATTTTCTTTAGTGACTAGCACAATGTCCTTCTTTCTAAAGTGAATTATCTATTGGACAGAGAATAACAAAATCTCTTTTATAGAACTGCCATTAGCCTTGCTTTTTTTAAAAATTATTATTGAAGCCATTACTATATAAAACAAAACTAAATTGATTTTGATTTATCCAGATGTTCTTAAATTTATCAAGCGGCTAAAATTCCCTCTATAATGATAATGAATCATGTGGCCAAAAGTGGAACATATGTTGTACCCTTTTTGGCCACCCCTATGGCCATAACTGGTACATATAGCAAATTTAATGCACCAGTTTTGGCCACCCCCCATTAAACTGTTAAAATAATTAATTTAAATGTAAAATTGCAGTAGAGAGAAAGCTTACCTCATAAAACCTAATAAAAATTTGTTTCAGAACAAATAGAACCCTTCAAGTGCCTAATGTTGAAAGATTCTGAAAACTTGTCAGCTAAGCAAAAATCTTAATAAATGTAAGCACACACTACAGTTTCACACATTTATTTTTTTTTGCAAGTCACATTTTATCTAAAAATAAACAAATGATATTGTAAATGATAAATGAGAGTTTACTTAAAGTGTAAGAATGCATATTATTTGTTAGCATCAATTCACAGGCTAAATATTGGACAAATTGGACAAATTCTACCCTACAATTTAACTTACGTTTCTAATAAACAACTGATATTTCTTAGGGTGAAAATGTGCAAATTATATTTTAGACATCACTATAAACCTATTCTAACTAGACAGTCATTTAATCTAAATCCATTACAGTCAGTTATCTTTCATATTAAAGAGAAAATCAGAAAAAAAGAGAGAAAAACCATATTTTCATGAGCAGGGCAAAGGTGGCCCATTCAGCCCCACCTATACTTCTGGAATATATTCAGGCTTTTTTAATACATTAAATCCAAATAATATCTAAATACATCCTAAAATTAGTTTACAGATATGCAAAGACTTGCTAATACACATATCTGCAATGAAATAATAGATACTTTTTAGCTTATTTATTTTACTGAAAAGGGAAAAAATTTACTTTTCAATCAGATTCTTGGCCATCCTACTCTAGTGGGAAAATGGCTTCTCCCAAACAATGGAGAATTTGATGAGTTAGGTAGAACAAAAAGCTTCATCTATTGGTGGCATCTAAAATAATTTTATGCAAATACTTTTTCATATTTTGTTAATGGCCTATTCATCCCCATGGGCCATTCATTACCACTCTCTCCTACTGTTTGCATCAATCACTGTAATTATCAGAAGATCGATGTTTTAATTATTTTAGATGGATAGTTTAAAATACTAAATATCAGGCAATTACAGCTATCAAATTATTGTAACAGTGGGGGATTTAAAAGTTTTGGAATATTAGTGTTTAGTTTTGTCTCACTATTTTTAACAATTAATCTTCCAGAGACTACTTGATATATCATTCAAATTTGTAATATAAATTATTATAAAAGAAATGATATTGTGAGCTGAATATTTTAAATACTACATAGAATAATTTCAAAATAAAACTGTAGAACTGATGTTTCAGGCCACTGATCTGCAGATTTATTAATTTCATTAATATTACCTATAACTTTCATTAATATTGCATTTTTTTTTCTTTTTGTCAGAGGTGAATAAGGAAACATTTAAGACAGAAAATAGATCTGTAATAGCTTCTGTTACTTAAGTGTTTTTATTTCAACAGAGAGGGATTAAGCCCTATGAGACCCTCCTTGACTACGCTCTTATACAATATTTTCTGCTTCCTGGCTGGTTTGATTGCCAGATTATAAAATATGCAAGGTACATATAACCTTAAAAAATAAATAAATAAAATAAAATATTGAAATTTTATTAATCACATAAAATAACTTAAAAGCAGCTATTTATAAAAGTTTTGGTGTTATTACAGTTTAGTAAGTATAACTTAAAAATTAAATTTGATTATTTAGGGTTGCAGTTAAGTCAAAATATTTTATGCACTATAAACATTACTGAAATTGCATTTTTAGCAATGTCTACATGGGGGGTGTCCATTAGTGGAAAATGACTAAATGAGCATCCCAGTAATGGACACCCCTCTTAAAACCTTAAAAGTAAATGGAATTTTGTAAATAGCCGTTAGTATATAAAATTCTAAGTTTTCTATTGCTACTCAAACAAAAACATTCAAATTTTGCAAGAAAATAAATAATATATAAATTAATTAAACAAAGCCAGCTCTTAGCCTCTTCATTAAAATTTTCAGAGAAAAACAGCGAAACTTTGAAACATTATTTTCTGCTTCCTGATTGGTTTGATTAAAAATGTCAACAATAACCCAGTTTTATAAAACATGTAAAGGAGAATTATAAAAAAAAATAAAATAATTCAAGCTAAATATATTAAGGGGTGTCATTACCGGCTCATCTACCCTATACTAACAGGGTTCGTCGATTAAAATTATTTTTTTTATTAATAGTTATAATTATTATATTCAAGTTTTTTCAATATTATATTAACCTATCAACAATATTTAACCATTCTTATAGTAAATATCATTTCCCAATATGAATCGAAATTTAATTTTAAATAATATAAATATATCAAATGATATGATCGATGATGGATAGTTTAAAATACTAAATATCAGGCAACTACAGCTATCAAATTATTGAAACAGTGGGCGATTTAAAAGGTATAATTAAAGAAAAAAAAAGTTTTGGAATATTAGTGTTTAGTTTTGTCTCACTATTTTTAACAATTAATCTCCCAGAGACTAATTGATCATTTAAATAATTCAATATTACAAATAGGAAAGAAATGATGTTGTGAGTTGAATATTTCAAACTAAATAATATATTTTCAAAATAAAACTGTAGAACTGATGTTTGAGGCCACTGATCTACAGATTTACTAATTTCATGAATATTACCTATAATTTTAATTATTTTTCCTTTTTTTTTTTTGTCAGAGGTAAATTAAGGATACTAACTTAATTGTTTTTATTTAAACGGAGAGGGATTAAGCACTATGAGCCCCTTTTTGGCTGTGCTCTTAAACAATATATGCTACTACTTGGTTATCCCGTCGACCAAAAATCTATCGCCAAATATAAGATTAAATGCCAATAATGGTTGATCATAAATGTCATATTCACTTGACTTTAGGCAAGTTACACGTGTTTGCGTCATCAAGTGATTTTTATTTCGGCGTTTTATTTGTATTTTTACTTTCTTCTATCTTTACAAGAAGAAAGTATTGGTTTCATGAAAATTTTCGAATTCTAGTTTTCGACGGATTTACACATTTTATGGGTCAGAGATTCCAAAAAACATGTTTTTACAAAATGTCTGTGAGTCTGTCTTTCCGTCTGTATGTGACACAAATTTTGTGGGCGCTCTATCCCAAGAACTAATGCACGTAATTTAATAAAAATTGATATTCAGATAGTCCCTGATATAGATTGGTGCTGATTAGTTTTTGGTGTAAATCGCCCTGTAGGTGGCGCTGCAATGTAGCATTTTGCAGGATTTCTGACAAAGCTCTATCTCAGGAACTAATGCACGGATTTGCTTAAAACTTCAGATTCCGTTAGTCCTTGACATGAATAGATGCTGTTTACGTTTTGGTGTAAATCGCCCAACAGGTGGCACTGCTATGCTGAATTTTGCAGGATTTACACTATTTTCGCTGTAGCTCTATCTCAAGAAGTAATGCACACGTTTTCATCAAACTTCGGATTTAGTTAGTCCTTCATATGAAATGATGCTGACTACGTGTTGGTGTAAATCGCCCAATAGGAGGCGCTGCTGTGCTGCATTTTGAACTATTTCCTCAATAGCTCTATCTCAAGAACTAATGCACGAATTTTCATCAAACTTCAGATTTAAGTATAACTTGATTAATATGGCTGCTGATTGCGTGTTGTTGAAATCGCTCAACAGGTGGCGCTTCTATGCTGCATTTGTCATGATTTACGCAATACCTCTATCTCAAGAACTAATGCACAAATTTTCCTCAAACTTCATGTTCGGTTAGACGTTGACATAAGTTGTTGATAATTAGGTTCTGGTGTAAATAACCCAATAGGTGGCGCTGCTATGCTGCATTTTGCTGGATTTACACGATTTCAGCGACAGTCATACCTCGAGAACTAATGCACGGAATTTCATATTTTTAGAATTCTCATGACGAACACAGATTGGCACTGAGATAGTGAATTTTGAAATATTGACATGTATGAGATAGAAGAAAGTTTTGTGATGGCCACAACATACTAGTTATTAATGTTATACTAACTTATTCGTTATTAAAAATAAAAATTACGTCAATTTGTATAATTTAGCGAGTGGTCAGTTTATATGATTTGGCGAAATGGGTCGACGGGATAACTAAGTAGTACCCAATATTTTCTGCTTCCTAGCGGGTTTGATTGCTAGATTATAAAATATGCAAGGTACATATAACATAAAAAAAGAATAAATTATTGAAAATTTTTTAATCACATAGAATAACTTAAAAGCAACTATTTATAAAAGTTTTGGGTACTACTTAGTCATCCCGTCGACCAAAAATCTATCGCCAAACTATAAGAATAAATGCCAATAAGGGTTGATCGTAAATGTCACATTCACTTGACTTTAAACAAGTTACACGTGTTTACGTCATCAAGAGATTTTTATTTTGACGTTTTATTTGTATTTTTATTAATGTTATTCTTCTTTATTTGTTTTATAGTTATTTAAAATAAAAATTATGTCAATTTGTATAATTTGGCGAGTGGTTTGGCGAAATGGGTTGACGGGATAACTAAGTAGTACCCAATATTTTCTGCTTCCTAGCGGGTTTGATTGCTAGATTATAAAATATGCAAGGTACATATAACATAAAAAAAAAGAATAAATTATTGAAATTTTTTTAATCACATAGAATAACTTAAAAGCAACTATTTATAAAAGTTTTGGGTACTACTTAGTCATCCCGTCGACCAAAAATCTATCGCCAAACTATAAGAATAAATGCCAATAAGGGTTGATCGTAAATGTCACATTCACTTGACTTTAAACAAGTTACACGTGTTTACGTCATCAAGAGATTTTTATTTTGACGTTTTATTTGTATTTTTATTAATGTTATTCTTCTTTATTTGTTTTATAGTTATTTAAAATAAAAATTATGTCAATTTGTATAATTTGGCGAGTGATTTGGCGAAATGGGTTGACGGGATAACTAAGTAGTACCGATATTTCACGTGTTTCTAATTTGGTAATATGTCTTTGGCGCCAAAACCTCAAATTTCCGGTTTTCGACGGATTTACACGTTTTAGGGGTCAGAGATCCCAAAAAACATGTTTATAGAAAATGTCTGTCTGTCGCCATTGTACCATCAAAAAGTGTATGAAGTTATGCATAGAATTGAATAAAATTTTTATTTTAAGTTTTTGTCTATGGCAAGTAGGTCCTCCCTGAATTTAGAAAAAAATCGCCGGTAGGGGGCGCTGTAATAGCGATTTTTGTGCGATTTTAAATATTGTACCATCGAAAAGTGTATGAAGTCATACATAGAATTGAACCAAAAATTTCTTTTTAAATATTTGGCTATAGCAAGTAGGTCCTCCCTTAATGTGGAAAAAAGTCGCCGGTAGGGGGCGTTGTAACAGCGATTTTTGTGCGATTTTGAATATTGTACCATCGAAAAGTGTATGAAGTTATGCATAGAATTGAACCAAATTTTTTTTTAAGTTCTTGACTACAGGTCCTTCAGGTCCTTCCTTAATTTGGAAAAAATTCGCCGGTAGGGGGCGTTGTAACAGCGATTTTTGTGCCATTTTGAATATTATACCATCGAAAAGTGTATGAAGTTATGCATAGAACTATACCAAATTTTTGTGCTTGTTTTTGGTCATGGCACGAAGGTCCTCAATGAATTTGGAAGAATTCCGCCGGAAGGGGGCGCGATAATTGCGATGTCTGTACGCTTTTCATTACTGTACCATCGAAAAGTGTATGAAGTTATGAATATAACTGAACCAAATTTTTTGTGCATGTTTCTGGCTGTGGCAAGTAAGCCCTCCCTGAATTCTAAAAAAATCTGCCGGAAGGGGGTGCTGTAATAGCGATGTCTGTGCCACTTTCATTATTGTACCATCGAAAACTGTATAAAATTATGCATAGAATTGAACCAAATTTTTTGTGTATGTGTAAGGCTATGGTCGGTAGGTCCTCCTTGAACTTGAAAAAATTCCGCCAGAAGGGGGCGCTATAATTGCAATGTTTGCCATTTTCTTTATTGTACCATCGAAAAGTGTATAAAATTATGCATACAATTGAACCAAATTTTTTGTGCATAATTTTGGATATGGCCAGAAGGTCATCCTTGAATTTGGAAATATTGCGCGTTAAAGGGGCTCTGTGATAGCGATTTTTGTATACTTTTCTTGATTTTTCGTAGTTCTATTGTCCATCGGTGGCTCGCGCAGCGGTGGGAACTCGCTTCCTGCTAAGCCGGCTATTCGCAAACAGCTGATAACAACAAAATAAGGAAAAACTATTAATTTTAACAAATATCATTATATAGATTAACTCGTTTTTAGTCCGTTTAATTGACTGAAGCAGAAATTTAAGAATAAAATGAAAGTTTGTATAGTATTGAACTAATAATATTGACGTATTAACATGTGTAACTACTTTTTGAAATAGTATTAAGATGTATAAGGTAGAAGAAAGTTTTGGGATTTGCACATCCAAATAGTTTCAACCCTAATCATGCAAAGTTTTATAACAAACAGTGCCAAACATTAAGATTTGCTATTTTATTGAACGAGAATATTGGTTTTTTTTTTTAGTATTTTTTAATCGTAGCATCGCAAAACACCTTAATTTGTTATTTTTCGAGTAGAAAATATTTTATTATTAAATTTTAACACCGTTCTTTCTATTGCATGTTTCTGCAATTTCATGAGAAATTAATACAAGTTCTTGATGAGGATAGAAACAGAAAGTATTTGTCTCTTTGCTTTCGTAGTCTAAAGTCTAGGAAGAAGCAAAAAATTTTGAAAGGGAATGCACATGTGAAACAATAATTCCAAAATGCGATAGCTGTAGGAAAGGGGGGGTGCACAGACCCTGCCTCCATTTGAAAATGAGAAATAATACCACAGAAAATTCAAATAATCTGGAGGTTGGTTGGTTGAATTTCGTGTTTCGCGAGCATTTTTTGACATTCGTAAAAAGAATATGGTTGCAGTCTTTCAAGCCAATATAGTAATTTTTTTCCTCTGAAAATTTTTATGAGTTTCTTCTTGTTTTGCGACGTTTTTTTTTAAACTAGGAAAAGGACCCCGGTTTCAATCTTTTAGCCCAATGCAGTAAATGTTGACGAAATTCGCGATTTTATTCTGCGATCATTTCATGATGTTTACAATTTTTCCCCAAAATCGTTTGACGAAACTCACGTCTTTCTACGCGATTTTTTGTTGAAATCCGCACTTTTCACCACTAACCTTTAACAAAATTCGTGGTCTTTACCGCGATCCTTTGACGAAATTAGCATTTTTTGCCGCGATATTTCGACAAAATTGGCATTTCTTTAGTACGATTCTTCGGTGAAATTCGCGTTTTCTTTCCACGATCTTTTGACGAAATTCCATTTTTCTTTCCGCAATCGTTTGGACGAAATTCGCGTTTTCTTTTCTGCGATCCTTTGACGAAATTCTCGTTTTTGCCGGGATCGTTTGACGAAATTTTTCTTTTGCAACCGATTGACGAAACAGATTTTTTTTACAAGTGGGTCATTTGTCGAAATTCGCGATAGTTTTACGCGACCGATCGGGAATATTCTCGATATTTTTCCGTACCAATTACCGAAATTCTCTACTCTTTTCCGCGACTTTTTGATGAAATATAAAACATTTTTTTGTCAATCGTTAATCGAAATTCGCGATTTTTTGCGCAATCTTTTGACGAAATTCGCGATTTCTTTCTGCACTCTTTTATCGAAATTCACGCTATTCTTCCACGATCGTTTGATGAAGATGTTCTCAGTTTTTTCAGGGACCGAGTCACGAATTGATTTTGAGAAGTTCCGTAAAAGAAATAAAAATTACAAAAAAATAAAAAAAATTAAAATACTCACTGAAGAATCACAGGTCTGTGAAAGAATTGGAGGGAGAAATATTGCACAGCATTTTTTATTACGCGGGATTTTTCTTTCCTGTGACCAAATCGTGCGATCCCGCACGTTATTTAAAATCTTGCCCGTCGAAGAAAACTTCATTACAAGTGGAGTTTAGCTGTTTTTTTTTTTTTTTTAACGAACATAGAATTAAAGAAATTTAGGTTGGGGGGGGGGGGGGGGGCTGCCTTCGGCAACGTACTCCCGAGCAGCTCCGACCACTTCTGTCTCGAAACAAACAAATCCTGAATTATTGCAATTTTTTTATTTCGAGCCAAATTAAAATTTTCAGCTTTTTTATAAGAACTTATTTGACATCTTCCAATTCGAATTTAATCACGGCAATTGTAAAAATTATCGGAAAGTTTTTTCTGTTCAAAAAAAAGTCAAAAAATCGCCTCAAAGCACGAAAAACTCCGCTAAAAAACGCGTTAAAATTTCGGAAAAGCTTAAAAAACCGCTCGGAACGAAATTAACTAATTGGGTAAAAGATTTAAACCGGATTCCTTTTAGGAATATTAAAAAAAAAATCATCTCGAAATGCGAAAAAACCCTCTAAAAATAACATAAAAAAAAATTGTTACAAATTGAAAAATAGCTGTAAGAATCTCGTAAAAACTTTATTGAAAAGAAGACTATGTTAACACAGAAGCAGCATAATGGAGTATCGAAAATTGTCTCACTGTGGTACACAGTGATACAATGTATGTATTTTAGTTAATCTTACATTTTTACACTCTATCAATAATTTTCTGCAGTTTATGACTTCTAATTAATATTTCTAGATTAGATTTAAAATTTTTTAAAAATATGAGCCTCGGGTGGACAAAGGCAGACATTGGGCTACCTTCATGCAAATTTTCAGCCTTTTACGTTTAGTAGATTTCACTACCCATCGCACGCCCCCCCCCCCCCCCCCCACACACACACACACAGAGAGAGAGAGAGAGAGAAAGAAACCTTTTATTAATATTTTTTTTTTTTTACATCAAAACCACATAGTAGATACACAATTAGGCACGTCTCACTGTGTACTTTCGTTACGTTGCAGCAAAATGGATGCCACATCTGTTACACCAATTTCATCGCTTTAAAAAGTTGATGTCGTTTTGCCGAAATAGTCTATTATTAGATATAGCTAGGTTTGGTGAAGTAAATATATGTCATATGGAAGGAAATAAACTCTAAAATAGACGTTTATGTAACTTTAACCACTGTAAAATAAAGAAATATTCACTATTTTGTCGGACGAGTAACTGAAGTGCCGAAACTACATCCACGTGTTGCATAAGATGAGGTGGTTCAGTGTATGTTCCAGCTAGGAGAAAAAATTATAACTATATGTCAAAATGGCTGCTGTCTCACTGTGTTCTCCCATACCCTATTATCATGACCTGCTTTACTTAATATATTCGACGCATTCTGCGCTAAAAACATGATTTATTAATGAATATTAAAATTATTTATAATATTATAATAATTATTTATATAGACTTTCCTTCAAAATTTCTTGAGTCCCTCCGGTGATCCCTAAGAAGTCATGGAGTCACATTCTGAAAAACTTTCGTGCGTATGTACTGGTATACCGCATGTATTATCTGAGATTTATCATCCGGCAAAATTTCATCTACAAGACTTTGGCTGAGATAATTTTAGACCTCGGGCAGTGTCCCTGAAGAAGTTTCCAACATGATTAAAGGTCTTTTTTAGTTAGGGTGCCAAAAGGTTTTACACTTGTGACCACACTTAGCCACTGTTTTATGTCACTGCTGCAAGGAGACTTACATATATATATATATTTTTTTACCATTATATTTAGTTTTGATGTTTTGAACCCCTTTTCACCCCCCCCCCCCCAATCACGCAAACAAAAATTGCACTTGAGCCCTTTTTAAAAGAAATACCACACAATTATACCTTCTAAGATGAAAACCTGCCTAATACGGAAATTCGACCCGTTTCATGCGGTTTCGTTTCAGCAGGTTTTACTATACAGCTCATATTCAAAATATTAGAATAATTGAGAAAAAGTAATAAGAAAAAAATATTTTTCATTTATCTGTTTTTGATACTAAGTAAATGCAATTAAATTTCTTATAAATTAAATCTGGAATGTTTAGATAAGATTTTAACATTTACAAAATATAAAATACAATACAATAAATTAAATATACAGCTTTCTCAAACACATCAAAATATACGAATAAAATTTAGATTGGTTCAAAATATTAGAATATTTTATTTTACGCAACAATATTACCCTATGAATATGAAGTAAATGGTAGTTAATATTTTGTAGCAACCCCTTTAGCTTTCATAACAGCGTACAATCGATCTTGCATATTATATACAAGGTGTTTACAAACATTTCTATCAATTATTAAAGGTACACATATATTAAGACAGACTTTAAATACAATTAAATACAATAAACCCAACTGGAGTGAAAAATTAGCCGGGGCCAGGAGTCGAACCTGGGTCGACAGCATAACGTGCTGTTGCTCTACCGTTAAGCTACCCCTGGCCGATGTCCTAGCCTGGCAATTTCTCACTAATAAACCAAGTTAACCAAAAAAACCGGTAGAGCAACAGCACGTTATGCTGTCGACCCAGGTTCGATTCCTGGCCCCGGCTAATTTTTCACTCCAGTTGGGTTTATTGTATTTAAAGTCTGTCTTAATATATGTGTACCTTTAATAATTAAAAATGGAATTCAGACGTTAATTTATGTGCTTTAATATTTCTATCAATATTAACCCAAATAGACTTTACACGTGCCACTAACTCAGTTTTACTTGAAGGAGGATTTTCTTGGAGTTTTTTCTTCATTATACACCATAAGTTTTCGATGGGATTAAGGTCTGGTGAGTTTGGTGGCCAAGGAAGTACCTTAATGTTGCATTGGCGGAACCAATTTTTAGTTGACATCGAGGTATGCTAAATCTTGTTGAAAGATGAAATCATCTTCAAATAAATCTTCTGATGATGGAATCATGTAATAGTCCAAAATTTCTTGATATATCTGAGAGTTAACCTTTTCGTAGACGTTCCAGGTCCTTCTGCACTCATGCAACCCCAAACCATGACACTAGCAGCAAATTTTACGGAACGTTTAAGGCCTTTATCAAATACTTCTTGCTTCATTCTCCAAACTCGAATACCTTGATTACCATATGGAACACAAAACATACTTTCATCACTAAATAATATATTTTTCCAATCTTCTTCGCTCCATAAATGTCTTGATTTACACCAATTCAATATTATACGCTTTTTTTTTTTTTTTTTTTTTTTCAGTCATGAGAGGATTTGTTTTCGGTACACGAAATTCAAACTTAAATTTGTGGAGACGTCTTAATGTTGTCGATGTAAAAACTTGAACTCCTTCTTTCCATTTTCGGTGCAAGAATCGTGTACTTTTAAAACGATTTTCCTTAACTATACGCTTCAGTTTCCTGTCATATCTAACAGATTTTTTTGGTTTTCGGCTGCCATTTCGGTGATTACTTTGAAATTTTCCATTTTTTTAATATTGTGGTGGTATTTTACTAAAACTTGATTGCGAGCAATGTAAATAATTCGCTGTATAACAATGATTTTTACCGTGCCGATACAAATCAACCATACGAAGTTTAATAGATTCAGGAATATCACTCTCACGACCCATTTTAAGACGAAAAAGCAAACAAACTGCAAAAAGAATACTGACTTTAAATAAAATCTTTCGAATTTAATCAATGAGGCCACCAGTTATGAATTGTTGATAATTAAAGAAGAATTAATGTGAAATATTCTACTATTTTGAACCACTTGAATAAATATTCTAATATCTTGACTTTTCAAAATATATTTTTTTCAATTAATCTTTTCAAAAATGATATTAATTTTAAGATAATAAATAAGTTTAATCAACAATAAGTTCTTAATAAAAATATCGTTCACATATTTGCATTAAAATACATTAAATTACCAAACGATATTTTCTATTTGTAAAAAAAAAACTAGTTGGATGTGCCAATCCCAAAACTTTCTGCTATCTTTTACATCTTAATATTTCAAAAACTAGTTGCACATGATAATATTTCAATATTATTAGTTCAATACTATACCAACTTTGATTTTCATCCTAAATTTCTGCTTCAGTCAATTAAACGAACTAAAAACGAGTTAATCTATATCATGATATTTGCTAAAATTAATAGTTTTTGCTTATTCTGTTGTTATCAGATGTTTGCGAATAGCCGGCTTAGCAGGAAGCGAGTTCCCGCCTTTGCACTAGCCGCCGATGGACAACAGAACTACAAAAAATCAAGAAAAATATACAAAAATTGCTATCACAGAACCCCTTTACTGTGCAATATTTCCAAATTCAAGGAAAACCTGTTGTCCAAAGCCAAAAACATGCACAAAAAATTAGGTTCAATTGTATGCATAACTTCATACACTTTTCGATTGTACAATAATGAAAATGCACAGAGATCGCAATTATAGCGCCCCCTTCTGGCGGAATTTTTTTAAGTTCAGGGATGACTTGCTTGCCATAGCCAGAAACATACACAAAAAATTTGGTTCAATTATATACGTAACGCCATACACTTTTCGATGGTACAATAATGAAAATGGCACAGACATCGCAATTATAGTGCCCCCTTCAGGCGGAATTTTTCCAAATTCAGGGAGGACCTTCGTGTCATGACCAAGAAAAAACACAAAAAAATTGGCTCAATTCTATGCATAACTTCATACACTTTTCGATGGTACAATATTCAAAATGACACAAAAATCGCTATTACAGTGCCCACTACCGGCGATTTTTTCCAAATTAAGGAAGGACCTGCTTGCCATAGCCAAGAACTTAAAGTAAAAATTTGGTTCAATTCTATGCATAACTTCATACACTTTTGGATGGTACAATATTCAAAATCGCACAAAAATCGCTGTTACAGCGCCCCCTACCGGCGAATTTTTTCCAAATGCAGGAAGGACCTACTTGCCATATCCGAAAACTTAAAATAAAAATTTGGTTCAATTCGATGCATAACTTCATAAACTTTTTGATGGTACAGTAGTCAAAATCGCACAAAAATTGATATTATAGCCGCCCCTACCGGCGAATTTTTTCCAAATTCAGGGAGGATCTGCTTGTTATAGCCAAAAACTTAAAATAAAAATTTGGTTCAATTCTATGCATAACTTCATACACTTTTTGATGGTAGAATGGCGACAGACAGACGGACACATAGACAGACAGACATTTTCTATAAACATGTTTTTGGGGATCTCTGACCCCTTAAACGTGTAAATCCGTCGAAAACCGGAAGTCGAAAAAAATTTCGATTACAATACTTTCTTCTATTGAAGATAGAAGAAAGTAAAAAGTAATTATTCTAATATTTTGAATATGAGCTGTATAAGATATTGTTTGTATCCAACATGTTCAGGTTCAGGTTATAAAGTATGGGCACCTCCACGTTCAAAAGGCTTGTTACTCCTATGCATTTATTACTGACACTGATATGGATTTTACCATTTGGCAGCTACTTGATGATGAGGAAGCTGTAGTAAAATTATTTCAAAACTTAGGAACGTCAGAGTAGGGTTTTTGACGTGACAAGTGTCAAAAACTGGTTTAAACTGTCATAAACTGGTTTAAACCGTCAAAAACATGTAACAGGCTTAAAACATATTTTAACAACAATAGGCAAACATTAAATAAGTCAATGATTTATGTTTTATTTAAAATTATTGTAATTTAATAATAATAATAAAAAGAAATTATTAATTGCAATAAAATATTTTTATTTTTTGGAATTTTCAATCAGAAGAAAATCATTTCGTAAAACTAAATAATCCGGATCAATTTTACCCTGCAGCATGCTGAAGCACGCAACCTGTATAGCACATTTATTTACAACCAAATGATTTCTTCGTTTAGAGTGTATGAAGCGTTAGAAAATAGTCTGTCTCTTAATTGATGCTGAGCTAGTAGGACTTGATAGCAAAAGCATTGCTAGATAGGCAAGTTTTGAAACAGGCTCAGCTATAGCATTTAATAATACCGATACCTTTCCACCAAGTAATGGGGTCCTCCCTATAGCACTGAAATAAGAAGACAGGAAAGGGGATTCTTTAGCTTCATACACAATCAGCATGGGTAAGCAACCATACATTCTCTCTGTAGCCCAAGCGCGAGCTGAATCAACACCCACTTGATATTGTACAAAGCCTTCAGGTGACTCCTTCCTAGCCCCCTATCGTCACGAATAGTGGACCGATTGCTGAACTGGTTTTCAACCCCAGAGAAGCTTTCCTTGTCTTTCATAAGAAATCATAGGCGTAACCGGGGGGGGGGGGGGCAAAGCCTTCTCAAGACTATCAAGCCAGACACGATTTCATTCCCCCACATATATGACGTCACGACGCGGGGCTGGCGCCAATGCCGTGCATTTGAATCTTGTTTAGAATTAAAATTTAACGTATGCACGTGCTGTTTACTTAAAAGAATAGAACATATTCTTTTGAAGGTAAGTTTTATTTTCAAATTAACTACTTATATTTTATTTATACTAGTTCTATTTTTTGTGTTCAGAATATCTTTTATTTTTAACTTCTTTAAAATAAATGAGCTATTAAATCCCAGTATCGTATTGTCAATAATCCCGTGTGCGTGTCTCAAAACAAAATTATATTATTGTACTTCTGTTTCATTTCAAAAACAGCAGTAATTTAAAGTGGCAAAAATCACTAATTCGTATCGAGACTAATATCATTCCCTGTCTCTCGTAATTTGCTAAAAATTGGTGCTTGAATGGTGTGAATCGGTGAATTATCTCAAAAGTTATTAATTAATAAAGTATTCATTGTTTAATTATATTCTTTATAAATGTGTAAAAATAGCTTCATTTTAATATGTGCTAGAGCTATAGTGCAATATAATATGTGCTAGAGAGATTCTGTTGGGGCCAACACATTTCTCCTTATAATTTGGAAGCTATATGGCCAATTCAGTTTGAAATTTTAATGTCTTATGCGACATATTTTTCTACCTCAACTATTATATTTTCAAGTGGAAATTTTAATTAGTTCTTTTAATTTAAACAAATTAATAAAAAAAACTTTAAAATCATTATTACTCGGGAATTTATCACTGAAAACTGATGAAATTTTGTCTATAGTACAGTACAAATATTATTATTTAAATTTTACATTTTGGTAATAGCTATTTGCAACATTACCTTTCTTGCTATTCAAAGATTTCGGTTAAAACTTCTGAATTTTGTTTACTCGGAAATATTGCCACCAGACAGCTGAAACTTATGTCAGACTGGGTTCTTTGGGTACTAATCATGCTCAAAAATATTCAGCCAAAAGTCTTAGTTACAAGCCATTATTTAGTAATTTCTAACTTGTCACACTTTCCTCCCTTTTTAATTTGTTCTGTTTTCTCTCATTAAAGTGACTTTTAATAAACGTCTATTTATTAAAAAACATTTGTCGTGTTAATAATAACTAATTATTTTGTATGCAGAATTGTTTGGGATTTAATTTAATACAAAATTTATGTATGTTTATGGGTATTTTCATACTAGAAATTTAAATATACTAGAAATTTTCAGCAAAGTCGCTATGGACACATATTATCTTGTTTACATCTTTTAAAGTCCAGTCAATATACGCAGGGCTGCCACTTTCGACTATTTTTTTATTCTGACTTGCACCACTTTCTCAAAACAAAAATCTTTGATATACAGTTTGACAACATTTGCAAGAGAAATATACTACAAAATTTATTTTTTTAAATAGCGGTGCGAATAGAATAGAAAAATACTCGCCGGTGTCAGCCCTGTATATGTAACAATTTATTGTTGTGTTTTAATCTTAAACTCCTAATATCTTGATAAAAATTCCCTTTATAATATTTGTTACATAAACCATGCTTATACGTGAAAACTGGAGATATGGGGATAATGTGTTTGAATCTCTATTTTTGCAACCACTGTAAACAATTAATTCATAAGAAGGCTTGTCAGCGCCCTTATGCAAAACAGATGTTGGCGAGCCCCCCACCGACCTCTTCGAAAAAATTGTGCGTGTTTTTATACACATTTTAATGTTTAATTAAAAATAACAATAATTAAAATAATTTTCCTATAATAATAAATTTACTTTTCGATCTAGTCATGGCCATCATCTCATAAATATTGATTATTTTAAGCTTAAAACATGTGAACAATCATTTAAACAGCCCACACAACTTTATGCTTTAATTTTACTATTTATTTATACTAAATTTGTTATGTGAGGGTTTCAAATCACTAAATATTTAATAGAATATTTACTGCATAATTTCAGGCCACAATAAATAATAAAAATAGAATACAAATTGAATTTGTTTTTATTTGACTTTCACTTTGCTTTCACTTTAACTTAATTTTAAATGTGGGTTTTGATTGGCACACTTATTAGTATTTATTTATTTTTGAAAGTGAAATAATTGAAAGCAAAATAATTTAATTGATATGTGTTTAAACTGAAAATTTATGTATGTATGTATATATATATATATTAATGTCTTGTTTTTGAATATATAGAAACTAGATAATTGATATTGTTTCTAAATTTCAAAGTAGAATAAATACAATAAAAACTGTTCAATAAAATAAATTTAATACTTGGGTTTTTTTTTTCTTATTAACGATCCAATTTTCTTTCATGTACTCTTAACTTTAATACTGAGCACATTTTCATTGACAGAGTGATATTATTTCATAAATATAGTATCTTTATTTTTACTGTTGAGGAGTAATCGAAATTGATTGAAAAGCGCCTAATTAGCATCTTTAAACTACAAGTATGTATATAATTTTTTCCGTATGCTGTGATAATTAAGTTGGAATGTAGAGGAAAGTATTGATATGTTTTAAATAAGTCTGTGCTCTTCTCTGCTGGCGTAAGCCCCGCGAAGTGACCGTCACGAAACCTTGTGTTTGGCTTGTAGTCTTTAGGCGGCTTTGGGGTGCCCGGGCACCCCCCCCCCCCCCGCTTGCGCAGACTCAAGCGCAATTATTTTTTAAAAATAGAAATCTACAAAAGAAAAAAGAAGAAAAAGTGAAAGCAGAGTTCAATTAGTTTAGCAAATTACTTTAGTTCAGAAAACTAACAGCCTAAGTTTTGAAATATGATAAAAAAAAAAAAAAGAAACCCACGTTCTTTTTTTTTTCTTTCTTTTTTTTATTTTAAGAAAATTAGGTTGTTTATCTTTTTTAAAACTGGAATATTTACAAGAATCTATAATTAGTCATAGTAAGTCAAAAAGGTGGATTTATAATCCCACTTTGACGTCTTTTGTTTGTGGAAATTTTTTTTTTTAACGCCGTTCTTTCTATTGCATGTTTCCGAAATTTCATGAAAAATTAACGCAAGTTCTATTGACAAAGATAGAAACTATTTGTCTCTTTGCTTTCGTAGTTTAACACTAGAACGCCCGATGGAGTCGTTTCGACTCCAAATGCTCCTAAAACACCCATATCTCTGAGAAATTTTGATTTTTTTCTCCCGCTTCCTTGACTTTTATTATTTTTATAATCTCTATTTATTCTGAAATTTATAAATTATTTGCACATTTAATAAATTGATAATGAGGCATTACCCCTAGAACGCCCAAAGGAGTCGAATCGACTCCAAAGTAAGATTTGTAAAATGCTTTCATTATTTTTGCGTGACATGACCTTGGGATTCATAATATTTTTATCTGTTATCAGGAAAGTAAATGTTTTTGCTCTTCTTTTCTCTACACCCCTTTTGTTGAGAAAAATGGTTAGTTCCATGCACCTGCTGAAATGATTGTGTACTGCTTGCGAAATTCTTTGTATCATTCGAATTGAATTTTTGTTTCAATTTTTATCACTCTTGTGTTTCATCATAGCTAAGCAACTCCGTTTTTCATTTTTATTAGAAATAAAACATAATGTCACGGAAAAAATTTCTAACACCGGACGAAATAACTGCTCTATTACGAGAGCTTTCAGATAATGAATCTGAAGGTGGTGAGTTATCAGAAAATGAAAACGAAATTCAAGAAATTGGTATTGGAAATAATTCTTCATCGGATTCCGATACAAATGAAGATACGCTAATTATTGCATCTGAAAGAGATGGAATTCATGTCGCTCCAGATGGCACACAATGGAAAATTTGTGCAAATAAGAAAGTTTCTGGAAGATATCCGAAGCAAAATATCATGTGTCAGACTACTGGACCAACTATTTATGCTAAGAAATTCGTGAAATCTGAAAGCGTTTTGAGTGCATGGCTGTTATTTGTAGATAACAAAATGCTGGAACAAATACAAAGATGCACAGAAACAGAGGCAAGACGTGTTCTTGAAACCGATAACTGGACAGTTACGTTAGACGAGCTGTATGCCTTTATTGGAATTTTGTATGCCCGAGGTGCATGTGGTGCAAATGGAATTGATATTCATTCTTTGTGGTCAAACTCATTGGGTTTGAATTTTTGCACTGAAACTATGGGGAGAAATAGGTTTTGTGAAATTTTACGCTTTTTGAGATTCGATTTGAAATCTACCAGATCTATACGCTTAAAAACAGATAAATTTGGAATGATATCTGATATATGGAATAGATTCACTGAAAACTGTATTGCCTGTTTCAAGCCTGGTGAAAATATAACAATAGATGAACAGTTATTTCCAAGCAAAACGCGCTGTCCTTTCACGCAATTCATACCTTCAAAACCGGATAAATACGGACAAAAGTTTTGGCTTGCAGTAGACCTTCGAACAAAGTACTTACTGAATGCGTTCCCTTATTTAGGCAAATGTGAAGAACGGCCTTCAGATCAAACTTTATCAGAATCTGTAGTTATGCGATTGATGCAGCCATTTCTAAACAAAGGCATTAACGTCACGGTTGATAATTATTTCACGTCACTGCGTTTGGCTGAACAACTGAAAAAGAAAGGTACTAGTTTAGTAGGCACTATGAGAAAAACTAGGAGAGAAATTCCAAAAACTTTGAAAGATTCGAAAGATAAATTATACGAAACAAAATTTCTAAAACACGAAGAAACCGGTACTACTCTAACCGTGTATCAAGGAAAGAGAAAGAAAAATGTTATTATTCTTAGCACTCTCCACCAATTCATTGATATTGAAAACAACGAAAAGAAACCCCCAGAAACTGTTAGATTTTATAATGAAACTAAGTGTGGTGTTGACGTTATTGATCAAATGGCTAGGAAATATTCAGTGAAGGCGCCCTCCAGAAGATGGCCTGTGCATACTTTTTACAATCTCTTAGATTTAGCAGCAATAAATGCCTGGATCATTTATAAAGAAGTTACCGAAGAAACAAAAATAAGCAGACAAGCATTTATTCAGTAATTAGCAGATGAATTGCGTCAAAATTATACATCTGCTAAAAATAAACCAACAAGAAAAAGACTCGCTGATACATCATCTGAAACAAAATCCCTAAAGAGAAGAAAATGCGAAGTAAAACTATGTAAAGGCAACATGACTTTCAATGATTGCATAACATGCAAGAAAATGGTTTGTGGAAAATGCTTGGCCAAAACTGACTACACTTGCAAAAACTGTATTTCAGATTGAAAATTCGAAACGATTCTGTGAGTATTTCCTTTGAAATATTTTTCCAATTTCTTAAAAATGTGTATATAAATATTGTTCTTTCAATTGTAAAATATATATATGAATCTTAAATTCAAATATAAATATTATATTCACAGTCTTCTAATCATTTCTATGCGTTTCGTTTATTTTTTCTCTTTTGAAACAGACAGGAGTCGAAGAGACTCCCGCGGGCGTTCTAGTGTTAAAGTCTAGAAATAAGAAAAAAAAAATGCAGATGTGAAATGATAATTTCAAAATGAGATTAGCCGGGGGAAAGGTGGGGGGGGGGGGACGCAGACCCTGCCTCCTTTAAAAATGAAAAATAATAGCACAGAAAATTGAAATTAATCTGGAGGCTGGTTGGTTGGTTAAATTTCGTGTTTCGCGGCCATTTTTTGACAATCGTAGAATAAAAAGAATATGGTTGCAGTCTTTCAAGTCAATATTGTAATTTTTTTTCCTCTAAAAATTTTTATACGATTTTTAGAGTTTCTTCCCGTTTCGCGGCGTTCTTTTGAAAGTAGGAAAAGGAACCCGGTTTCAATCTTTTAGCCCAGTGCAGTAAATTTTGACCAAATTCGCGATTTTATTCTGCGATCATTTCATGATATTTACAGTTTTTCCCCAGAATCGTTTGACGAAATTCACATCTTTCTACGCGATTTTTTTGTCAAAATCCGCACTTTTCACCACTAACCTTTGACAAAATTCGTGTTTTTTTTACCGCAATCCTTTGACGAAATTTGCATTTTTTAACGGGATGTTTTGACGAAATTGGCATTTCTTTAGCACAACCCTTCGATGAAATTCGCGCTTTCTTTCTCCGATCCTTTGACGAAATTCTCGTTTTTACCGCGATCCTTTGACGAAATTTATTTTCTGTTGCGACCGATTGACGAAACTGATTTTTTTTACAGGGAGATCATTTGTCGAAATTCGGGATAGTTTTGCGCGACCGATCGGGAAAATTCTCGATATCTTTCCGTACCAATTAACAAAATTTTCTACTCTTTTCCGCGACATTTTGACGAAATTTGCACAATTTTTTCGTCAATCGTTTATCGAAATTCCTAATTTTTTTGCGCAATCTTCTGACGAAATCGGCGATTACTTTATGCACCCTTTTATCGAAATTATCGATATTTTTCCACGATCGTTTGAAGAAATTCTTAAATTCTTCCGGGACCGATTCGCGAATTGATTTTGAGAAATTCCATAAAAGAAATAAAAATCGCGGACGTCAAAAATTTTTTTAAATACTCACTGAAGAATCACAGGTCCGTGAAAGAATTTGGAGGGAAATACGCCACAGCATTTTTTATTATGTGGAACTTTCCTTTTCTGTGCACAAATCCCGCAATCCCGCACGTTTTTTCAAACCCTATCCCTCAAAGAAAACTCCATTACTAGAGGAGTTTCGTCGGTTAGTTTTTTTTTAATGAACATAGAATTAAACAAATCAAGGATTGGGGGGGGGGGGTGGACGGGGGACTATCTTCGACAATGTACTCCCGAGCAAACTACGACCTCTTGTGTCTCGAAACAAGCGAATTTTGAATTATTGCGTTTTTTATTTCGAACCAAAATTAAATTTTCAGCTTTCTTATAAGAACGGATTTGACATTATTCCAATTCGAATTTAATCACAGCAATTGCAAAAATTACTGGAGAGTTTTTTTTTGTTTCAAAAAAAGTCAAAAAATCGCCTCAAAGCACGAAAAACACCGCTAAAAATCGCATTAGAATTTCGGAAAATATTAAAAAACTACAGGGAACGAAATTAACTAACTAGGTAAAAGATTTAAACCAGATTCCTTTTAGGAATGACGAAAAAAAAAATCCCTCAAATAACATTGAAAAATTGTTAAAAATTGAAAAATCGCTGTAAGAATCTCGAAAACACTTTATTGAAAAGAAAACAAAGTTTACTGGATAAGATATTGAAATCAGATTTTTTTTTACTAATTTGAAAAAATTGCCGCAAAATGCGAAAAAAATCGCATAAAAATTAATTGAAAAATTCCAGAAATTGTCTTCGATATGCATGAGTTCAGGCCTACAGGTCCTGTCAAATCTTACGGCTGTGCGGGCTGCATTGTTTTTTCAGAGTTCAGCGCGCGCGCGTACACACACACAGAGACAGACAAGCACCTATCTTATTATTGTTGCATCATGATAGTATAATTTTGATCATTTTGATAAAATTTAGTGTATATTATCATGACCTGCTTTATTTATATATATTTGACACATTCTGTAGTAAAAACATGAATTACCGTAATTTCCGGCATATAATCCGCGGATCAAACAATTATGTTCGAACCCAGAAATCTTGTTTCATAAAACGTAACTTGTTAAATCTCGATAAATATTTAACTTCAATAATGAAGTAAAATTTCTGGGTCGAAACATGATTGTTTGATCCGCGAATTATAGGCCGGAAATTACGGTGTTAATGAATATTCTAATTATTTATAATATTATAATAATTATTTATATAGACTTTCCTCCAAAATTTATTGAGTCCCTCCGGATCCCTATAAGAAGTCATGGAGTCACATTCTGAAAAACTTTCGTGCGTATATACTGGTGTACCGCATGTATTATCTGAGATTTATCATCCGGCAAAATTTCATTTACAAGACTTTGGCTGAGATCCCATGCTTCCCCTGTGACTATAGAAATTTCCAGCGTGATTAAAGACCTTTTTTAATCTTTATAACAAGTTAAAAGTGCCAAAAGGTTTTACACTTGTGACCACACTTAGTCACTGTCTTATGTCGCAGCTGCAAGGACATTTGCATATCTTTTTTTTACCATTAGATTTAGTTTTAATGTTTTGAACCCTTTCTCACCCCTCCTCACGCAAACAAAAATCGCGTGTGAGCCATTTTTAAAATAAATACCACACAATTATACATTCTAAGATAAAACCTGTCTAAAACGTAAGTTCAACCGGTTTCGTGGGGTTCCGTTTTAGAAGGTTTTACTATATAAGATATTGTTTGTATCCAACATGTTCAGGTTAAAAAGTCTGGGCACCCCCCGTTCAAAAGGGTGGTTACGCCTATGGAAATGAAATTGAAGAGTCTGCCGTGTTGTTTTAAGCGTTTTTATATCATACTATGGATAATCCAAAATAGGATAATGTAAATCATTTAAAATAAGGTAAGTGTTTTATCTTGATATGTCTTTAATATGTGTATGAATTTACTTATTTATATTACTTTCTTCTAAAACTTTTGCGCGCTTCTGATATACTGAATATAAGCTATGCCTTACCAGACCACGTGATTGGAAATCGAATGCATTGTATATCTATTTTTCAATGATTATATTTTTTAAAAACATAATTACTGCTTTGGATTTGGAATGCATTTATGTTTTTAAAAGTGATATTTCTTTCGGTAAATTTTTGTTGTTTAATTATGTTATAGAATACATTCTAAAAATAGATTTTTAGTTGTTAGATAGTTGTTAGATTTTTCTTTTAACAATCAAATTAAACTTTGAACTATATTAAAGTTGTTTAATTTTACTATTGTAATTCATTTATTTTGCTATATTTAAAAAAGAATTAAATAATAATAATAATAATAAAATTGCAAAAAAAAAAATAATAATATAGTTTAAAGTTTAGTTTCATTGTGAAAGAATTTATTGTGTTTTTAACAATGATTTGAAAATAAGTGAATGATGTTTCATTTGGCATATTATTTTTGTTGTTTTAAATCAATTTTAGAATAAATATGCTAATTATAACCAGATAAATAAATCCAGCTTTTTTTTTTTTTTATCAAATTAAACTACATTAACTGGCAAATAATTTAGTATTGCAATTTGTTTATTTTATTACTTTTTAAGTTTACTAAACGCTTCATGTTTAACTTGTTGGTATTTTAATTTACAAATTTCAGTGCTGGACGTATTTTAAAACTTATCGAATGTAAATAAAATTTATTATTTTAGTGTATATATATATATAACTTATGTTGAGTTTATCGCTAATTTATAGGTATTAATCTCTATAGCTTTCAGATTTTTAAATTATAGAATAAATACTGATAAGTTTTTTAGTCATTTAGGTAAATCTACGGCGCATTTTTTTTTCTTTTTTTTTTATCTAATCAAACTGAATTTTAAACAACTTCAAATAATGCATAATATTATTAAAATGTTAACTATTTATTAATGTGTAATTAACTATTAGTGTTTAATTTAACAGTTTCTAGTAATATCGTATTATTAAAACTCAAATTTAATGAAAATTTAATATTTTAATTTCGGGTTATAAAAAATGATTGTCTATAGAATTAAGAGTAATAACCATAGCATTATTATTATATTATCTTAGATATTTTTAGTTAATTTATGTTCAATATTATCAAAAGCAAGTAAAAATATTTGAAGAAAGTGATATTTTTTTAAAGAATTATCAAGATAAAACACCAATCTTATAATCAAAATGAACAAAATAAATTTTTTAATAATAGATTTAAATATTACCTTTCAGAATCGAATGAAAATTATATTTATACATAAATAAACAATCTTAGAAAATTAAATAAATTGAAATTATAATAATTTTGCAAGAGAAAAAAATGTTCAAAATACAAATTATTTTTCACAAAATATTATTTTTTAACCAGTTTTTTTGAGGGAGGGGGGATGGGGTGAGATATATTTGCTCTAGAATTTTTATTAATAAATTTGCAAATTGGCCTTAATTAATCTTTTAAGTTATACTTTAATGCATTATTGTTCTCTTTAAACATTAATTAATGATTTAACTTCTGAAACTAAACATCTACCTTCCAATATATTTACTTTCTACTTACTAATATATATTCAGAAAAATTTAAATTTATCATAATTGAAAAATAATGAATAAAGAACTTTATTTAAACATGAGCAAAAAATCTTAGAAAAGGAATAAATAAATCGTATTTTTTAACAATTTTGCTCCTCCCCCCCCCCTCCCCCTTTTGACAAAAAGCTATTTTTGAAAGACATTTTTTATCAGATTTATCTGGGCTAAAATTATTATTAAAAATAAATTTACAAATTAGCTTAATTGCTCTGTTTTAATGCATTAATGTTTTATTAATTTTCTCTTAAAACATTAAATCATCTGATTTACCTAGTATTAATAAAATCTGTAGCAAAATATTCATATTTTTTTATTTTTTTACTGATGTATATTTGGTAAATTTGGAATTTATCCGTTTACAAAAAGCTTTAAACAGGTTGCTATACAAACAAACAAACACACACATATATATAAGCATTAATATCTCCCTTTGTTTATAAAGTAGGGAGAAAATGAAAAGGGAATGTTTAACTTGTCTTTGAGAAAAAGATCACATTGTAGGAAAATTCGTGATGAGTGATATTCATTTGAGGTATTTAAAGCTCACATATATTGAACAATATCAAAAGCAAATAAACATACAGTAAAAAAATTATGTAAATAAAGACACAGGAAGATTTGGGAATTTTCAAAATAAAATATTTATCTTAAAACAATAGATGTCCTTCTAAGTAATAAAAACAGCACTTTTATAAATGAAGAACAGCTAAAAATATAAATTATTTTCATAAAAAATGAATCAGATTATTTTCCAAGATAAGTTGAATTGTTACTTCTCATAAAGAATTATATTTAAAGGTGAGCAATAAAATCTTAAAAAATTAAATAAATAAATTGCACTTTTAACAATTTAAAAAAAAAAGAAAAAAAAAGAATAATAATAATAAATAAATAAATAAAAAGGTAAACGAAGTTGAAAAATTATTTTCACAAAAAAATTACTTTTGCAAGACAATTTTTATGATATATATCTGGGCTAGAATTAGTAATGCATTTACAAAAATTCAAATTCTTTAATGCATTAATGTTTTATTATTATTCTCTTTAAACAGTTATTATTTACTAATGTGTATTTGGTAAAATTGGAAATTATATGATTAGAAATCTCTTTAAACATATTGTTAAATTTAAAATAATAACGATAAATTTAAAAAAAGAAAAGAAAAGAGTACCTTATTTCGTTTACAAAATAGGAAGAAAATGGAAAAATAAATGTTTAACTTAATTGTTTTTAAAAAAAGATCACGTAGTGGAAAAATTCATAATATAAGTTACAGTTAGTAATTTTTCAACGTACAAGAAAAGCGCAACGTTCTATCGGGGAAAAACATCATCGGTCGTCTAAGAGTGACGGCACAAAATCGCCCAAAGGCTTTATGTCAAGTAGGTGTTGGCTGAATCAACTGATACATCAGTCAAACCTTGTCCCCTGATGGTTGGGATGCAAAATGTAGCCAATTAATGGTATGGTTTCATGATTTGATCCCTTCAATTATGCACTTTTTCAATATGGGGTTTAAGTAAATTTTCGTTTAGAAAATAAACATACTTTTATATATTTAAAGAAAGCATGTTTTAAAAAGATTTTGACTTTAGGTTTTTTTTTAAAAATTATTTCTCTTACTTTGTAAATGTTTAAGATCAATAATCCAATTTCAATTTTGAATGGAATGGTTATTGCCTAGACTAGAATAAAATTGATGCACATTATCTTGTTATATATAAAAAAAAATCTGCACTTTTCTATTTTTTTTTTCTTAAAAAAAAAAAAAAAAAAAAAAAAACACCTAGGTAATGCTGCTCTCAAAAGTAATGGAGAAATTAAAACGATTTGATTTTAAGTTAGAAAAAAAATGTACAGTTCAGGGGAGCTTAATGTTTGCTTTTTAGAAAAGCATAATTTTACAAAAAAAAAAAAAAAAAAAAAAAAAAATTAAACAAAAACCTAATTTGCAGAAAAAATTTAAAAACAAAATTTATTTCCTAAATTGTTTAAGCCCGAGAAGGGGCAGATATTAAGATATTTCATTCAACTTGTTTTACATTTAATGTTAAATTTTTGTAACAAATACGTTAAACCAATTGAACATTAAAAAATAAAAAGGAAATTCGTACAATATAATACTTTAAACATCTACCGGGTGTCCTAAAAAGGACTGACTGATTTTAAAATTCAATAACTTGCAAACGGTGACAGATATTTAAAAATTTCTTGCAGGAGGTTTATGATTAAGGTCAAAAGTTTTACTACAGTGATTTTCGATTTTAGTTCGAATTACAAACAATAGATGGCGCTGTAAGCAATAGTCGCTAAATACAGGGTCGATTTTTGGTCCTTTCTCTTGTTCCATGCGGAAAAAGGAGATGGAAATGTATTATCAGGGCCACGAAGTACCAAAAATCGAGCCTAAATTTAGCGTTTATTGATCGCAGCGCCATCTAATGTTTGTAATTCGAACTAAAATTGAAAATCACTGTAAAAAAAACTTTTGACCTTATGCATAACCCTCCTGCAAGAATTTTCTAAATATCTGTCACCGTTTACAAGTTATTGAATTTTAAAATCAGTCAGTCCTTTTTAGGACACCCGGTATATACTTAGATTCCGTTCAAATGAAATCGAAATAAATCACAGACTTTCTTTAAGTTTTGTATTTTGTATGTATCTTATCATATTCGAAATAAATCGCAGACTTTTTTTAAAGTTTTGTATTATGTATCTTATCATATTATGTACAATCGTCATAAACATAATGCAAAATTTACAGTACAAATATTTGCAACTTAAAAATGGAAAAAGTCTACGATTTATTTCGATTTCATTTGAACGGAATCTAAGTATATAGATGTTTAAAGTATTATATTGTATGAATTTTATTTTTATTTTTTAATGTTCAATTGGTTTAACTTATTTGTTACAAAAATTTAACATTAAATGTAGAACGAATTGAATGAAATATCTTAATATCTGCCCCTTCTCGGGCTTAAACAATTTAGGAAATAAATTTTGTTTTTTAAATTTGTTCTGCAAATTAGGTTTTTGTTTAATATGTCAAGTTTTTTTTTTTAATAACTACTGCATTCAGACGAACACATTTCAAAATTAATGGGGGTATCATCATCACGCTTTGATTTATGCGATATCGCATCACAATATTAAATTTTATTAGAAAATGTTCGTTGATTCTCAATGAAAAAAAGTGAAATTTGAAATTAAGAAAAATATTTGAATAATGTAAATAAAAATTAGCCCATGTTCCTCTCTGGATTATAATCCACCTATAAGCAAATGCATTTTATGATCTGTTTTGACCCTGACGTCAGGCAAATGTTTTTACACTTTGAATTTATAATGTTATTAGAATTAGCAAAGAATTAAAAATTTCTGGCATCAGGGGCAAAAAGGTGGGAAGAAAATCTGAAAAGTTATGAGCTCCATAGGCTTTTCTATGTTAAATTAACATTGAGAAGTGACACTGGAAATAAATAAGTATGCGCTGCCGCGCATTACTTAAAAATATAAATAAAAAATTTATCCTGTTAAAAAGTTGCATTTAACAATAATACTTTACTAATTATGTACTAATTATTGATATACTGTAATAGGGAATTTTAAATGTCATGTGTGACATTTAATGTGAAATTTTACACATCAATGTAGTATTTGAGGTTTCTGACGAGGTTTTTGACAGATGGTTTTTGACATGGCGGTTTAAACCCGACATAATCTGACACACGTAAAAAACCTGCCATCTCTGGGAATGATACACATAAAAATGTTTTGTTAAAAAAAACCACGAACGTCTTCATTCAAAAAATGAAATGTTTACTGGAATGACAAACATTCATATTACATATGGCACGCTGCAATACTAAGAGACATTTACAATTTCAGGCCTACAGTTTAAATTGACTTTATTTTATTGTAAAATATTTATTTGTTCTTTTATTTAAGTATTGATTTGCATTAATTAAAAAAAATAATTGGTGAAAGTCTGTTAAATGCTCATTTTTGTATCAACAAAATTATTTTTTTTTTCAAATTCGAATTTAATTTCATTTTTCGCTAATTATTATACTTGGGGTTGGTATAACGGAAAAATACCAAAACAGTTACTGATTTTATTTAAAATACAAAGAAAAACGGTTTAAATAAGAAATTAATATTGTAAAATGGAAATATTTAATTTAAATATGAAAGCAATGTTTGTACTGCTTAAAAAAGTTTTCATTTTCAAAGTTGTATATTGAAAAAAATATTTTGCAATTTGTCATTTATTTATTTATTTATTTATTGAACAAGAAATATACGACTTGTGTGCTTGACACGAGAGCCCGCTTATAAGTTGGAGACAAGATAGCACAAGGAAATACTACAACACAAGAGAAATGCATCCTGGGAGTTCCACACAAAGAGTATGTGCAATGAAACCAGCGGGCATCGAACCCACAATCTCGTGCTCTCCTGGATAATAATAATAATAATAATAATAATAATAATAATAACTAGAAAACAAGAATTCTGCTTTTTCAAAATTTAGTGTCGCCCTTCGATGAAATGAAATGTATACATAGATAGATAGATAGTACAAAACATATTTCCGTTTTAAGACTTAAAACACATGCTTATATTACGGCGCCTAGAATACCTAATGTGGAAATATGCTATCCAAACAGTGCTAAAAATTTGTATCCCTTAAAGGCAGATGTCAGACGAGCGATTTTGAAAAGCAGTCATATCGACGCTCTCTCTTGAGAGCATACGAATCTTCTGGTCTGTTCAGACGAGCGCCCATAAATCGTTGCGGTAAAAATTCCGAAAAGCTTCACCTCCAGGCTCGGCGTTTCCCCCAACTCGCTAGGTCTATCGTCTTTTGTTTCTTCTATGTTGTCCAGACGAACCGCAGTTTTGACGCTGGCTTTAATTTTCTTTATCAGTGATTCGTAAGTTGTTGGTTCTGGTTGCGTATCGAATTTTTTCGCTAGAATTTAAAATGGATTTAATATACGTAGATCAACTAATTTTTGAAATACAAAAGTGTCCAATATTGTTTGACATCTCATGCTTACATTATATAAAGATAAAAATTAAAATATAATAACTTGGTTAAAGGCATCCTTGATTTAAAAAAAAAAAAAAAATCAGAAAAATCTAAATAAGATTAGGAAGTTATCGATAAATTATATGAATTAATTTTGTTTCATATAAACAAACAAGTTGGAAATTGCTCGTCAAACGTGGCAAATGAGGTGCATTCGTAATATAAATAGTTTTATAAATATTTTTTGCACCGAATTGTACTGATTATATATTTGAGTGCACTTCATAAGTGCATATAAATTTCATTCTGTTCGAAAGGCTGTAACATCATTAAAATACAGTTGCAATAATTTTTTTCTCATTGGCCGTAATGTAACGGAAGATTTTGACTGTCTCTGTCATAAATCTATACATCCGATTTACATAAAATTTGAAACGACTCGACAAGATTTTGCAAAAATTATATATTTAAAATTTCAGACCATTCGGAAGGCTGTAACATCATTAAAATGCACTTGCAATAATTTTTTCCCATTGGCCGTAATCTAAAGAAAACCTTTTGACTGTCCCTGTAATTAAACTCTACATCCTATTTTCCTAAAATTTGAAATGACTCGACAAACTTTTGCACCAATTATATATTCAAATTTTCAGGCTATTAGGTTGGGTAGTTTTTGCTCTGTTATATGCGGACAGACGGACTGAACGACGACTATAGATGCTACGTATTTATATAATTATACGAACGCACCTAAAAAATCATTTAAAATTATGTTAATGTTGCAAGTTAATGTTTTATCATACAGCACGATAGTGCTGTATAGTAGAGCTCAGCCGCATCTTTTACGTTTTGAAACATGATGGAAAGACAACTCAATTGCAATCCAAACCAGAAAACATTCAATGATGAATAACTGCTTGTTGGAAAGGTCTTAATTTAGTGATGTGCCTTTCACAGGTCGGGTTAAAAAATATCCAATATTAAGGGAATGGCACCCATTTAAACTTTACATAGCACTGTACCTTCCGTAATTTAACAATATAGAAATATCTCCGTTTTAATTTTCTAATTAAATCGTTTCTTTACTGTTGCCACTCTCTAAAAACCGGCACAATTATTTTTAAAAAAGTGATAACACGCGTATTTTGCTTTTACGAGCCAATAAAAATTCAGATTTTCTGGCTATATTTTTGCATTTTTGAAATCGAAGTCATTCTAGTCAGAAAATGAAAATTTTGCCCATATATATGTAAAATATTTAACTAAACACGTGTTAGAATGACGTAGTATGTTCATTAGAATGCTTTAAAAGTTAAAAAATCTATTTTAATTTCAAGAAAACAATTTAGGAAAAGATAATAATAATAATAAAAAAATCGTTTGCTAGGTATGACGTCAATTTCCGTTTAACTGACATAACTTTGTAATGACGTTTTATTCTGAAGAGAGACTCCTGATAATCTGAAATTTATCCTTATTATTATCATCAAAGTGAAAGATTTATTTTTAAGTCATACGGAAGAAATTTTCGATAAATGCAAGCTCATTTGGTTGTATTTATTGCATTTTCCTGCGTATTGTCAAAGAAATCGTATACTCCTATTGACATATTTCTTTTTTCCAGCGGAGATTTGCCATCTCGTAACCTGATTGGTCAGAGCTTCGTGTGTCAAAGTGACTTTTCTTGGCGGGAAGGAATTGTGCTTGGGACCATGAAAGTAGAGAATTTTGATAGGATGGACGCGGGGAAAGGGATGCTTTTCAATAGACTTCAGATTTATTTATTTATTTTTGTTAAAATTACTGGTCGTTGGCAAAAATGATTTCTAGAGAAAGAAGATAATTTCCATTACCTAATGACAAAGAGGGCGGCATGTCATCTGAGAAGTGAAAAGATTCCAAATAACTTTAATAAATTTGTTACTTCTTAAATTTAAGATATTTCTTAATCTATTTTACATTTTTTTTTTTTTTAAATTTTCTATTAATTTGTAATTTTACTTAATTATAAATTTATTTAATTGAATTCGTAATTATTCAAATAAATTATAAATGTTACCCTTTTTTAATGATTTTAAATTTAATAATCTTTATAATTATGAAACTCTGTAAGCTCTAATGAAAATAAATTGCCAGGAGTCGGGGAAACGTAGCAGATGTAATAAAATACTATAAAATAACAAATAGGAGAGATGATTTAAAAAAGAAGTACATATAGATATTAAACTTTACGTGATTTTGTGGAAGTAGAAATTTCAGAGGGCGGTAAATTTAAATGAAATCTTTAGAAAAAGTGAAAATCTGCGATACGCAAAAATTTTAAAACTTTAAAAAAACCTGCTCTGTTTGTTATTTTGCTGAAATAACAAATAAATAATACGTCGTCTAAATTTCACTTTTAATTTCAATTTCTCCTGCCCATTTCTCAGCATATATAATACCGAAATATCTATATTTAAAAAAAAAAAAAATTCAATATTTGTTGAAACAATAATCAGTCATCTAAAATCCCCCTTGAAATTTCTGCAAAAACATTTTTATCTCCTCCCCCTTTTACACACAACAAAGTTCAGTTTTCTTAAAGTTTTTTTTTTCTCTTTTGTATGCACATATCTTTATACACAACATTTGAATGGCTTTCTGAATATGTTAAGGAAATTAATATGTTCCTTTTTGAAAATGATCCTCAAATCGCTAGTTTATTTATTTATTTATTTTTTTTTTTAAGAAAAAATAAATTATTTGCGTTTTTTATTTTGATTGTATGATGTTAGTTAAAGAAAAATAACCAAATGCTTACAAAATTCGAATATGTTATTCAAATATAACACAGTATTTAAGCATTTAAAAATGGGCATCTTCTAAAACCCCTACCCTTTTTTTTACTGAAAAAGTTGAAGATCCTGTTATATTATTGCCTAAAGCTGTTATTAGAGGTCTGCACAGGACGACATTTCCAGGCCCGAGCCCGGCCCGACTCAGAGAAAAAAAATTCGGCCCGGCCCGTACAAAAAAAATATTGGCCCGACCCGGCCCGGTAAAAAAAATTATTGGCCCGGCTCGGTTAAAAAGTTAAAAGTTCGATTTGAGTCATCGAAAAATGAAGTTGAAACTTAATTTTTTCTTAATAATAAAAAAAAAATTCAATTAAAAAACAGTAAATTAAAATTTTTTGCAAGGTTACGATTAAATAATAATTAAATCCAAAAGAGATTCGCGTTCAATAAATGGCAAGTCACAACGTTTGGCGCGGTTTGTAAAAAAAACTTTGTACTTTTCTGGTTTAGGGACCTTGCGTTTTTTCTTTTAAAGTTTGGCATAATTCGGGCGTCAGAACTTTCGATTTGTTGCCAAATGATATAAACAGTAATGAAAACAAACTTGATGAACTTTTTTGTTTAGTTATATATGTATTTTAAATGTATGTCTATTATTAATGCTTTTTATAAACAAATTACTTCTGTTTCTATATAAAATTAGATAAATGGCGTCTTTATGTTAAATAAATTTTATAAACATTGAAAAAAATGCTTGTGTATATGAAATGAAACAGTGAATAGGTTGCCAGAAAATATGTTGCAAAATTTCTTTCTCCGCCAAGGCTACTTTCTCTATTTCGCTAAGGCTGGAAAAGTACTAAAAAATCTTCGCACTTTCAGGATTGAAATAAATGGCGCAATAGCATACATTTTAGTATAGAGTTGGTATAACGTAAAAGTAGCGGAAGGTCTCCAAAAAACTTTGTCCCAACTTACGCCAATTCTCTGTAAATTAGAATGTGGAATAGGTTCGCTTTAAAACACAGAATCAATTTATTCCTTTTTTAACGCGTAAGCACACCCGCTGGGGTAAATCTCACCCCACTCACATTTATTTTCTTCGAAAAAGAAATTATAAATTTTTCGAGGGCGCTTCTGAACTTCCTTATACCTTTCAAGGTTAAGGTTGAGAAAGGTTCTGTGAAGGAATGTCTCTTTTTTTGTTGTTGGCTAGAAGGGAGAAAAATATGCCTTTTAGAATTAAGTAATCCCGCGCGTGTACAAATGTTTCATTTCGATATGTTCATTCGTTTTGAGATAACACACACTAAAATAATTTTACATAAAGAGTGACATAAAAGCTACCTGTATATGTTGATGAAAGTGTGTTAAATGTAATTAATATAAAGTTTATAAAATAATTCATGTTTTAAGAGGTAAAACAAATCGTTGCATAAAAAAAGAAAAAAAAAAAAAAAAAAAAAGCGCGATTTTTAGAGAAACTGATACAAAATCGGAAAATAAGTATGAAACGCTTCATTTTTCCCTAAAAAGAAATAGTACTGATGCATTTTACAATATAGAGTTGTAGACTTGCTTTTAAAACGCATTTAGCCAAAAATATAATGGTAGACAAAATGTAATAATGAGTTACCCTTTCGTGTGGTAACCTTACAAAAATAGGTGTATGTGCTTACGTGTAAGCTAATTATGTGCTAAACGACGTCTGGTAACATGCGCCAATTGTCTGTAGATTCAATTATGTAATTTATCCGTACCAAATACGCCAATTGTCTATAGACTCGTTTACGTAATTTATCTCCTTAATTAATACATACTTTACAAAGGACACCTACTCTCCAATTTTACTGATTCTTTTTTTATCAATGGTTACAGTTAGATGTAAATATGTTAGTCATTATCGCGATATTTTAGTTTGACCTACGAAATATTATTATAAATATCCAATATTAGCAATATTTCTTATATTTTTTACAGGTGTATTGTATAATATTTTCAATCACTTTTAATCATTTTTCTGCATTCAGTCGTTTTCAGATCTTTTTAATTTTAAATTCCCATTAAGTGCCCAAAGCAAAAATTTTCCCTTTTTATAGTTTTTTCACAGTTTTAATTAATTTCTTATGTCTGTTTCTTACCCTAGCTTTTTGTGTGTTTGAGGGGTTAACATAGGATACTGCAAAGTCCCTTAATACAGAGGAGTGTGGGTACGTAGCAGAAAACTTTAAGAAATCACACTATGTATAAAACTAGTCTGGCGGATAGTCCTGAGTAAAGTATAGGTCAATATCCCAATATGGATGTTAGCAATATGTATGGGGTCATCAGAGCTCTTCAAATACACTATTGAACCAAAGTTTCTGTTAGTTTTTGATTAGGGAAATTGCCTGGGCCGGTTGCTTGAGGTCATTGGTTGGTTCGTTGGGGCGGTTTTTTTGTTAGTGGCAGCTGATTGATTAAGTTCCTGAAAGGATCTGAAAAAGGTATGAAATGATATAAAAAACTGTTGGAACCCGATTGAAAAGTAAAGCTCAATCTAAAAAAAATTACAGTAAAAAATTGGAAAATAGTTTCAGTCTAAAAAAGTAAGTAGTGCGTAGAAAATAATGGAACCAGATTATCTGTAAAGCTCATGAAATTACCCAAATTTTTGGTGATAGCTGAAAATGTGGACCGAGCTTTACTGGTGCCTTATATTCAGAATCATATTATTCACTCAAAATGAGTACCGGGTATAGTAAACAGAATGTGTAGTTATGTACTAAAAAAAATCTGTCAGGCCCAGAATTGTGGACATGATTGCATCATGTCAAGCTAAACTCCACAAAGCTAAAAGAATGTAAACCATGAAGTAATATTTTAAGTGTAACATTAATATAGTCAGGTTGTTGAGGAATTGTTGTTATTAATATTTCTGGCATAACACCCTAACGTAATAATTTTTCTTTCATGTAATTACTGTGAAAAGGGAACCTTATGCCAATGGACTTAGGCCAGACAAATAGTTAGCATATGGTTGAATTGAATCGTACATGCTTAGGGTTTTGGGTTTACTTGGGCTTTGATCTTCCAGGCTTATCAGTGACTCCTGGAATAGAATTTGGTCCATACTTCGTACTGAACGGATCTCTCGGTTTGTCGCTCATTACCAAATCAGTCTCTAACCTATCCTTATGAACCGACATTTTTAAACTGGCTATGAATGATTGGAATTCAGAATGTGTTAAAAATGCCTTTATTACCCTGATTGATTTTAAGGCACCAGTAAAGCTCAGTCCACATTTTCAGCTATCAACAAAAATTTGGGTAATTTCATGAGCTTTACAGATAATCTGGTTCCATTATTTTGTACGCACTACTTACTTTTTTAGACTGAAACTATTTGCCAATTTTTTACTGTAATTTTTTTTAGATTGAGCTTTACTTTTCAATCTGGTTCCAACAGTTTTTTTATATCATAAGAAAAGTATTTAAATAGTAAAGTATTATTATAAGCAAAAATTGAATGTAATCTTTATCAAATACTACTAATAATAATACTATTTTGTCCTAGTATGTACTAAATTAAATTCAGGGGTAATTGCAGGGGTTTTTCTTTGCGGGGTAGGGGTGAAGGAGGCATTTTGCGAAAAGTAAATGCTAAAGTTTTCGTTTCGGGGGAACTTGTTTTCTTTACAAATTACAGATTTTTAAACCTAACAATGTTAAAATATAATTAATTAATAGTATGTTTTTATGGAATGTAATTTTGTGAAAGGGGCTGTTTTATAATTACGATTTTTGAGAAGAGGACTGTTTTATTAAATGGATTTTTGTGACGGGGCCCTAAATAGACAGCAAATGTTGCATTTCTTAATAATAATGAATTCTTAATAATTCTTTGAAATTAAAATCATTACAAGTTAGATCTGGTTTTGAAAATCCGGTATGGGAAAGGAGACAGCAAAACAGATCCTCTGTGGTCATATCCGGTACCGGCTCTATTTACTGCGAGCATGTAGTTTAATTTTTTTTTTTTCTTTTAGCTCACAGGCTATCAAAGCTTGAGAACTAATGTGCCCGCCGGTTCTTTATGTATGTACGTAACGCGATAACTCTTGATGGAAACATCCGATTTGCTTCAATTTTTTTTTTCTAGTTTCATTCTGATAAGGCGCTTCCCTGATTAGTTTTGGGGATTCATTGGTTAAGTATAAAGGGGGACAACGGGGGCTAATTCCAACTTTAATTTAGATAAATGTTTTTTATGCAGAGTTATCCGATTTGCTTCAAAAAATTTGTCTACGTTCATCCCGATAAAGCTCTCCTCTGATTAGTTTTGGGGGTTCATTGGTTAATTATAAAGTTGGAAAAGAGGGGGGTCTAGACTCGATTTTAATTTAGATAAATGGGTTTTTCATGCAGAATTATTCGATTTGCTCCAAATTTGATATACCGGTTTATTATGTTAAGGAGCTTCCCTGATTAGAGTTGGAGGTTCATTAGTTAAGTATAAATCGGGAAAAGAGGGCTAGTCCCCCGCCCCCTTTAAATTAGATAAATATGTTTTTCATGCAGAATTATTCGATTTGCTCCAAATTTGGTACACCAGTTTATTATGTGAAGGAACTACCTTGATTAGGTTGGGAGGTTTATTGCTTAAGTATAAAGGGGGTAACGGGGGATAGTTCCCCTTTAATTTAGATAAATGGGTTTTTCATGCAAAATTATTCAATTTTATTCAAATCTGATATACCGGTTTCTGATACCGGTTCAAATCTGATAAACCTCGTTAAAAGGAAAGTTATCTTCTTTGCTATTTTTTAAGCAAATATGGTTAAGTTTGGTAAAGTGGCCGTTCCGTTTTCTTTCCTTTCTTTTTTTTCTTTTTTTTTTTTTTTTCTTTTGTAAAATTTTGTGTACAGCAAAGTTAATTTTCTATCGATTACTTAAAATAGGATGAACCTAGTACCGTCTGTGTATATTTCTTTTTTCTAATTTCTTGAATAACTAATATAAAATTACAAAATCGTTTATTTCCTGCAGAAGATTCATTTTGCTTATTGAAAACATCGAATGGAAATCATTCTGTTGCGGCGATAAATAATGTCGTCTGCTCTGTGTGGCGGGAACGGTTCATAGATCGCTCGTCTGACCGGGATAGCGCAAAGCCGCCTCAAGACTACAAGCCAAACACGAGGCTACGTGACGTAACGACGCGGGGCTTAGATCAGCCGTGAAGAGCACATGCGTTATTTAAAACATATTAATTCTTTCTTCTATATACCAACTTATTATCACAACATATGGGAAAAAAATAAAAACGTATAGTTTAAAGACCCTAATTAAGTGCTTTTTAATCAATTTCGATCACTCGAAACAATAATAATAACGATAACACAAAAACAAAAATTATGAAATGATATCACTGTGTCAGTCAAAATGTGCACTTAATTAAAGTTACATTAAAGAAAAATGATTGGTTAATGAAAAAAAAAATCGAAGTATTAAATTTAATTTAGTGAATAGTTTTCATTATTTATTCTACTTTGAAATTTACAAAAATATCAATTATCTATTTTCTATATATTCTAAAACAAGACATTAATAAATATATATAAGAAAAATCTACAAATATGTATATAATATATATATAAACATATATATGTAGTTTTAAACACATAGAGAGAATTACTTTGCTTTCAATTATTTCATTTTCAAAAATAAATAAATAAATACCAATATTCTGTCAATCAAAACCCACATTTAAAATTAAATTAAAGTGGATGAAAAATGATTGTTAAATGAAAACAAATTCAAGTTTTATGCTATTTTTATTATTCATTGTGGCTTGAAATTATACAATAAATATCCTATTAAATATTTAGTGATTTGAAACATGCAAAGGAGTATAATAAATTTAATATAAATAAATAGTAAAACTACAGAGTGCATGAAATTAGGTAACAACACAGATAAATTTTTCTTACTGTAAACTTTACTTAGCAGAAGTGGGTAATTTTCACATAAAATCGATTAAATTGAAAAAACACAAAGCTCTCATAATAAAACAAAACAAGGTCATGAAACAGAAAATTATTATTTTCTTAATTTTTGTATTATTTTAAGATATTATGCAAGGTACAAGCAATACAGTTTTTAAAAAGTGTACTGAAACCTGGTGAGAATAAAAGAAAGAAAGAAAACACTTTCATCAATTGGAATTGAAATATTCCTAACATATATTTATTTTGTTCAGATATTCAAGAACTAAGATTTTGGACTTTGTACTATATATCATTAGAAAACTAATGATTTAAATTTTATTATAACAACTTAGTATTACATTGTTTTCAAAAGAAATTCTTCATACACGTTTTCCTCATAACGAGTCAAGTTGAAATCATTTATTATGGACCAATTGAGGGTATTTTTTTAGGCACCTTATAGCATAAATAGAAAAACAAATAAAAGTTTGCAAACAAATACTCCTTTGCAACAAATCCATGATTTTTTTCTACTATTATTCTACTAATATTTTTTCATAAAGTTGTGACCATCTTTTTGTGATACCCTGTATACAAATGTAAATAGTACCTGGTACGAAATTTATGCATGCATACAATACGTATGAAGTTTAGCACTAACCACTTATGCATTATTCCCGAATAATTTCAACCGATAGATAAAAGGGGGGTCCCAGAATGGTGCTTGCTCCGAGGACCTAGATAAACAAAGTCGGGTCCTGACTACGCAGAAAAGTAAATTTATAATTATGTAACAATAATTTTATTTATTGTTATTTTTAATTAAACGTTAAAAGTTATATAAAAACACACAAATTTTTTGAGAATTCGGAAGGGGGGGGGGGATAAATTGTTTACAGTCATTGTAAAAATATAAAGAGATTCAGATACATCATTTCCATATCCGTAATTGTCATATATAAGCATGCACTGTGTAACAAATATTATAAAATGAATTTTTATTAAGAGTTTAAGATTAAAAAACACCAATAAATTAGTATGTATATTGATCGGGCTTTAAAAGAAATAAACAAGATAACAGTGTTATGCATCCATAGAAATTATGATGAAAGTTTCTAGTACATTTAAATTTTTAAGTATGAAAATATCTATAAAAATACATAAATTTTGGTATCAAATTAAAGCCCAATCAATTCTGCCTACAGAATAATCAGAGTTATACTATTCTCACGACCAGTGTTTTCTAATAAAAGTCGATCATTAAAAGTCACTTTAATGAGAGAAAACAGAACAAATTAAAAAGATAGGAAGGTGTGACAAGTTATAAATTACATAATAATTAAGCTTAAGACTTTTGGCTGAAAATGTTTTAGCATGATTAGTATCTAAGAAACTCAGTCTTACATAAATTTCAGCTATCTGGTGCCAGTATTTCCAAGTAAATAAAGTCAGAAGTTTTAATCGAAATTATTGAATAGCAAGAAAGGTAAAGTTTAAACTAATAATATTTATGCTGTACTTACTGTATACAAAATTTCATCAGTTTTCAGTGGTAAATTTCTGAGTAATAATAATTTTAAAGTTTTTTTTTTATTAATTTGTTTAAATTAAAAGAACTAATTAAAATTTCCACTTGAAAATATAATAGTTGAGGTAGAAAAATATGTCGCATAAGACATTAAAATTTCAAACTGAATTGGCCGTATAGCTTCCAAATTATAAGGAGAAATGTGTTGGCCCGAACAGAGCTGTCTAGCTCTGGCACATATTAAAAGGAAGCTATTTTTACATATTTATAAATAATATAATTAAACAATGAAAACTTTATTAATTAATAACTTTTGTGATAATTCACCGATTCACACCATTCAAGCACCAATTTTTAGCAAATTAAGATAGACAGGGAATGATATAAGTCTCGATACGATTTAGTGATTTTTGCCACTTTAAATTACTGCTGATTTTGAAATGAAACAGAAGTACAATAATATCGTTTTGTTTTGAATCACGTACACGGGATTGTTGACAATACGATACTGGGATTTAATAGTTAATTTATTTTAAAGAAGTTAAAAATAAAAGATATTCTGAACACAAAAAATAGAACTAGTACTAATAAAATATAAGTAGTTAATTTGAAAATAAAACTTACCTTCAAAAGAATATGTTCTATTAGTTAAGTAAACAACACGTGCATACGTTACATTTTAATTCTAAACAACCAGATACAAGTTTCAAAATCTCGGCATTGGCGCCAGCCCCGGGTCGTTACGTCACATATGTGGGGGAATGAAATCGTGTCTGCTTGATAGTCTTGAGAAGGCTTTGGATAGCGCAGGTGTTTATTTTTCTTGTTGAAACCACAAGCGTTCAAAAAGTCGTTCGTCTGACATTTGTCTAAATGTGCGACGATACTGCTAAAATCCCAAGTGTCGATCGCAGCGACATCTGCGGGATTTTCGTATTGCTAGTATTACATTGTATAGATTAGCAATTTCTTGCAGTTGTAGAAAATATCCTGCAGATGTCGTTGCAGCAGTATCATTGCACATTTAAGGGATACAATATTTTAGCGCTTTTTTAAGTATTACAAGTATAGCCAATTTCCACACTGTATATTCTAGGCGCTATACTTATATTTTATATAAAATGACGTCATCCGCATCCGTTGAAGAATTCCTCATTTACGATCTAACAACATCTACACGTGTACAGTAAAGTAAGCATATGACGTCACTATCGCTGAGTAATACACAAATTCAAAAAAAGAGATATCAAGATTCAAGAAACTCGACAAAAAAAATCGGCTATCTAATGATTCATAGGCCTTCATTTGTTTGTAACATTTATGTAGATACTTAAAATTAAATTTAGTTTATAATAGCTCCATGTTTTATCGGAAATTATTCATTTATATTTTTTTTCAAAATAGCACGTATTTTAATTACATTTTTTTCAGTTTTTATGAGAAAATGGCAACAAAAAGATATAATTGCTATTTTTCAACTATTTTTCCTTTACTTTCTACAGAAATGGAGTACTTCAGTTGCCAAAATTAAACAAATGGCGTTAAAAACTACAAAAAAATTAATGTCTCAAAAATAAATTGAGATGCAGTTTTCAAACAAATTGCATTTAAAAATACTTTTTGTTGTCCTATAGGACGGTATAAAAATTGAAAATGTGCGATGCTTAGAAGTTAAAAAAATTGCAGTAGAGATTATTCCGTATAATGATACCGCTGCTTTCTTTTACAGCTGGCTTATACAAAGTAATGTTATTTTTTTGGCGTACATTAGTACAGATGTCAAACTTTTTGTGTTGTATCTGTTATGATAAGAGTAAACTTTTACCAAATATAATTATAGGGACTGGGTGGGGGACCGTATAATAAGTTAGATTTCGTAATTTTTATAAAATTGATTTTTTACTTTAAATAATGCCATAACATGAATAATTACTATATTTGAAACGATTTTGTAACTAGAACTATATGTCTACGACCAACGGTTGGGAAATTAAAAGTCGGCGATTCATAACATATTGCACCCTGTATAGATAAGTAACTCCAGAAATGTTTTGATCATTCCCGATCTGAGGAGGAAAGACGTGTTTTTCAATCGCTCCCGCTAGTAGGAGTGGCCAAATCCAGTGCTGCTTTCGTATTGGTTGTTGTGTCAAACATATATTTTGGTGTTGAAATTCGGTTTGTGCATGTTGTTGTAAGGAAATTCTTGTTGTATCTCTCATTGTCGTTCCACATATCCCATCACAGTCATTTTTTTCCGTGGGAAAAGGCAAAGAAATTCCATTTCGATTTTATCCCAAAATCTTTGAAATGATGGCATACATTCAAAAAATTCTTTTTGTTTTTATACTGGCTGCTTGAACCATCAGTAAAATAAATATCTTTTTCAATGACAGAAGGTGCAATGTTTTTGATGTCGTCAATTGAGTGTTTCTGAAAAGTGTGAACTGCAATTGTATCATGTACCAAATGATCGCTAATTATGCTTAGATTCCTGCAACAAACTTAGGTCTCATTTTTGTAATAGTATACAAATTATTCCTGTTGATTATTCCAGTGGTAACTCTGGATTTCATCTTCAATCATAAATGTGTAGTTTTCAGCAAAATCTGCCGGAACAATGCATTCTTTTGAAGTTAATTTCTCTTTTAACTCTTGAAAGTACTGAGACTGTGTTTTAGCAGTAAAATGGTGAGTTTTTAAAGCCATTAACTTTTCTACTAAAGACTCTTAAAAATTCATCAGTTGCCTTTATCTGGGTTACAGTTTAAACCATAATATATTTATGCACTGACACATTAAAAATAAATAGGACAGGATATGAAAATTTGTTCTCAGTCATAGAATTTAACACAAGTTTACAAGTTAAGACATGATATTACTTATAAATTTGTTCTTAATCATTATTAATACTTACCTTCAATTAATGCTAGCTTAAAATTAAATGAAATATTAAATTTGTGAGCATAAATTATGTTTTAATATTATTACTTTTATGTAAAAAAGGCATTTGAAGAAATGAGTAGAATATGTTACGCATTATGAGTTCTTCATGGTGTGGAAATATGTGTAAACAAATGGATTTTCAAGCCAATTTTGAGACTCCATATTTATAAAACCACGTACATATCACTCATAATATTTTTGGTACATGTTTACATCTATAAGAAGGCTATCCTGCTAAATTTTCAAAAAAAAAAAATATCCAGTCCTTTTCTATGTATTGAACTTCAAATTTAACATTTTGACGCTGAGATGCCAAGTTTGACTAATTATAGAAAAAAAAAAGGAATATCTCAAAATGTTTCATATTTCTTCAAGAATAGTTCAAATAAGGTATATATTCAGAAAAAAATGTAAAGGTGAGTTTTACTTTCTTCCATTAAAATTTTTATGTCAAAAATACAACTTTTTGCTGTAAAAATGATACATTTAATCTTATTTTATGCAATTTTTTTAATCATCATAAAAATACCTATTATCGAAATTTAGTTCATTCTTTACTCAATATAATGGTTTTTAAATCATTTTGATATGTTTAGAAATAAAAAAGTTATAAGGCTTTCCGTAAAGTACTACTATCACGAAAAACCACTTGTGACATAGAAATAGGAATCGCCCACTCGTGGACAGCCAACCTTGCGGTATAGGAGCTAAATGTCCACGAGGGGAAAAACCCATATCCACCTTCCCACGAAACCCCCAGACACCAGACGGGCCCGGAGGCCTCAGCAGGTAGGAAGACACCCCCCATTGAAATTTCAATTAAAATTGTACAATCATATCACAAGAGCTACCCAACGTTGCTTAAGCTGGGCGAGCCCAAATAAAACAATATTTTGGATTTTTAAGATATTACAGATCATCAATCAGTTATTAAAATAGGAATACTTGAAAGTAGCCAATTTAAAATTTTAATGAAAACTTAAAATAGTAATGTTAATTAAATTTAATTAAATTAGCTAAAAGATCTCTTAAAAATTTATACTAATCCATATTAGGGCCTAATAGGACTTAATAAAACAAAGTTAGTTGAGACAAAATTGATTGAAATCTGAAAAATAAGTAAATCTGAGCGAAACTTTGAATGATATTTCAATGAAATAATAGTCCTGTTAAATTTAATTATGATTCTGAATAATGACCTGTTAAGCAAGTTTGAGATATTAATTATAATTAATTTTAAAGTTCTAGATATGTTGAATAGTCTATGTATTTCACAGTTCAGAAAAGTATATGTCACATTTTTGTTTCACTTAGGATGTAGTACAATCTTCTCACAAGAGATACCCAATGTTGCATAAGCTGGGCGAGCCCAGATTAAACAATGTTTTGAAACTTTGGATCTTTTATGTATGGATATTACAGATCATCAATCAGTTATTGTAAAAACTATTTGAGAGTAGAAAGAATATGACTTATTTAAAGTTTAATAGAAATAGCTTGAATTCTTGAAGCCTGAAATTTAAAATTTGAAATTTAAAAAACTAATTCATCAAGGAGATTAGCATTAAATCTTAAAAAGTCATAGAAGTTTTGATAAATCTTAATAAATTCTTAATAAAACTAAATAAGTAATCCATTTAAAATAAAACAGATAATAAAATCAATGCAAGAATTTGAAAATTTGAATAATATTTAAATTAGATATTAAACTTGCTGAATGTAATTATGTTCCTGAGTGATGACCTGTTAAACAAATTTGAGATATTGATTATTGATTATATCCCTGAGTGATGACCTGTTAAACAAATTTGAGGTATTGATTATTGATTATTATTAATTTTAAAGTTCTAAATTTGAAAGTCTTTGTATTTCACAGTTCAATAAAGTTTGTTTCACAATTTTGAATCATTATATTTTACAGATCTAAGGATTATATTTCGTAGTTCGTAGGCATTATTTTACAATCCAGAGCACTATAAATTTCTTTTTGAAGATTTAATTCACAGTTTGAGGATTTAGATCACAGTTTGAAGATTTAGTCACATAACCACTTGTGACATGACAAACAAGTTGGAAACTGCTCGTCAAACGTTGCAAATGAGGTGCGTTCGTATTATAACTAGTTTTAATATAATTATTTGCACCGCATATTGTACTGAATGTATATTTTAGCGCACTTAAGTGCATATCATTTTCATTCTGTTCGAAAGGCTGTAACATCATTAAAATGCACTTGAAATATTTTTTTTCTAATTGGCCTTAATGTAACGAAAAGATTTTGACTGTCCCTGTAATTAAACTAGACATCCGATTTTCATGAAATTTGAAATAATTCTACAAAATTTTGCAACAATTATATATTTAAAATTTCAGACCATTCAGTTGGGTAGTTTTTGTTCTGTTATATGCGACAGACGGACTGAACGACGACTATAGGTGCTGCGTATTTATATAATTACGAACGCACCTAAAAATGGTTGCCAAAAAATTTTTGAAAGGTTGGATTAAAAGGAAAGATTAAAAATTTAATCTTTGTGTTACTCCTAAAAGTACAGTAAATTAACTGGTAAATAATACAAAAAAAATCAAAAATATTGAGCAACATGGTCTGGATGATTTCACATGGATTGGCCCATTACTTTATTTTAAAGTAGCTAAACCCGGCCACGCGTTGCTGTGGCTCAATCTGGCTAAATGGAAAAGAAAGAAAAGAGAGTGCACGTTTCTAATATGTTTAATTTCTCAATACTTGTGGGTATACAATATTTTTTGTTGTTACATTGTCTGTGCAGATATAGAGATTGTCTGATTTGCCGATTCCAGAACACGGAACATATAATTGCCCGTGTGAGAAGCAATTCATGTCTAGATCTAAACCGCGGCTTGGCCCTAAGCTTTGTTGATGAAGATTACAAACCACAATCAAATAGGTAATTGCAATCTCTTAAATTGAAATTGCGCATCCATTGGAATCAAAGGAATGCGAGAAATGGGGACATCTTCACCTTTGAAAGGTCTTGTCAAGATTGTTGCTTCTACGAAGTTGCTCATAATTTTTGTTATTGCAAGCCGCGTACCGTTGCAAAGATTTGGCTTGTGAATATTTCGCAACATCATAATTGACAGACCGATTGTTAATTGCAGTACGTGCGGTGGCATCCCTAGCAGATCGAGTGGATTAAAAAGATATGTCGCGAGTTAAACTTATGGCATTCAGCTCACAGGCTATTCACACTAATTGTATATTATACTCTTATTGCAAAGAATAATGCCCATTGAAAAATAAATTAAGTAGGATTATCCCACGTTTCCCCCTTTATACTTAACCAATGAACCTCCAAATCTAATCAGGGAAACGCCTTATCAGAACAAAACCGGTATACCAAATCTGAAGCAAATCGGATAATTCTGCATGAAAAACCCATTTATCTAAGTTAAGGGGGGATTAGCGCCCGTTCACCCCTTTATACTTAATACATGAACCCCCAAAACAAATCAGGGAAGTGCCTTATCAGATAGAACCTATTAACGAAATTTGAAGCAAATCAAATAATTCTACATGAAAACCCAAGTTATCTAAATTTAAGGGGGGAGGAATTAGCTTCCCGTTCCCCTTTGCATAACCAATGAAACACCAAAACTAATCAGGGAAGCTAGAATGAACAAAATGAACCTATTTACAAAATTTGAAGCAAATCAGATAATTCTGCATGAAAAACCCATTTATCTAAATTAAGGAGAGATTAACCTCCCCGTCGCCCCTTTTATGCTTAACCAATGAATCTCCAAAACTAATCAGAGAAGCGCCTCATCAGAATGAACGTATTTACAAAATTTGAAGCAAATCTGAAAATTCTGCATGAAAAACCCATTTATCTAGATTAAGGGAGGATTAGCCTCCCATTCTCCTTTTATACTTAACCAATGAACTCTAAAAACTAATCAGGGAAGCGCCTTATCAGAATGAAACTATTTACAAAATTTGAAGCAAATCGAATATTTCTATCAAGAGTTATCGCGTTTCATGCATACGTACATACAGAACCTGCAGGCCCATTAGCTCTCAGGCTTTAATAGCCTGTGAGCTAAAAAGGAAAAAACACATACTAAAAAAACAAAGAAAAAACAAAAATCATAAAAAATACTGACGAAGTATTTCAGCAATGTGTACCTCCGGAGGGCATAGTGAGGGGAGATGCATAATATGAAAGAGTGGTCAAAGGGCTCTCTAATGATGTACCACATAATGGGTGTCGAAAATTATTAAAAAAGTGCCCCGGGGGATGAAATTTGGGGAGGGAGATGCGAGGTTCTTCATAATACTAATATAAAAACACGCGCGCATTCAAATGCAACGCAATCGGGGAATTTCAAAGAAATCGGTGAAGAACTTTCGGAGGTTTAAGATTTCGTACAAACGAACATTTACATTTTTTTTATATAGAAATGTGCCCCACGGGGGGGAAGTAGGATGAGGGGGATAGTAGGTGCATAATATGAAAGAGTAGTCAAAGAGCTCTCTAATGATATGTCACATGACGTGTGCCTGAAAAAATTTAAAAAGCGCCTCCTGGTGGTAGCGAGGAATTAGGAGGGGAGAAGAGCGAGGTTTATGATAGGTATATGAAACCAACCGCGTATTCGAATACAACGCAATCCGTGAATTTCAAAGTAATCGGTGAAGAACTTTCGGAGGTTTAAGATTTTGTACGAACGAACATTTACATAACGAACATTTACATATTTATTTATATAGAAATGTGCCCCCACGTGAGGCAAATGAAGAGGGAGAGATGCGAGGGGCATATTATGAAACAGTTGTCCAAGGGCTTTCTAATGATATATCACATGATGGGTTTTAGAAATAAATTTAAAAGCGTCCCCTGGTGGGGGGTGGCAAATGGGGGTAGGAGTGAGCAAGGTTCATAATAAGTATATAACAACACTTTCGTATTCGAATGCAACTCAACTCGTGAATTTCAAAGCAATCGGTGAAGAACTTTCGGAGATTGGCGATTAGGAACAAACGAACATTTACATTTTTATTTATATAGATTATAAGAAAATAACTAATTAAACATCGGAAAAGCATGGAAATAAAGTCTTCACAGCACAAATAATAAATATTCATAAAACCCCTGACAATGTCCTGCTCGGCCCTGCCCGTGTTTTATTTTATTTCAGAAATTTTTATTTATATTTTAGTCAAAGTTTGTATTATATTTTTTGTTCATTCGAGATGGGAAACACACATTCTGTTATAGAAGATGTGGAAAATGAAGCAGCTCCTCCACAAGAGGTAAATGAAGTTCAAGGTGAAAATGCTGAAGAAATCGATGTGAAAGATGAAGATGTTATTATTCCTGCACAAGAACAAAATCTTTTCCAAGCTGATGTAAATGCAGGTGAAGGCGAAAATGATGAGAAAATCGATGTGAAAGATAAAGCTGTTATTGTTCCTGCACAAGAACAAAATCTTTTCCAAACTGACGTTAATACAGGTGAAGATGCTGAAAAAAATTGATGTGAAAGACAAAGATGTTATTGTTATTGAACCTGAAGTTTCTTCACAAGAGCCTTCACCTTCACAAGAGTTTCACCTTTTCCAAGCTGATGTAAATGCAGGTGAAGTTGAAAATGCTGAGAAAATCGATATGAAAGATGAAGATATTATTCCTGCACAAGAACAAAATCTTTTCCAACTGATGTAAATGCAGGTGAAGGTGATGCTGAGGAAATCGATGTGAAAGATGAAGATGTTATTGTTCCTGCACAAGAACAAAATATTTTCCAAGGTGACGTAAATGAAGGTGAAGGTGAAAATATTGAGAAAATTGATGTGAAAAATGAAGATGTTATTGTTCCTGCACAAGAACAAAATCTTTTCCAAGCTAACGTAAATGAAGGTGAAGGTGACAATATTGAGAAAATTGATGTGAAAGATGAAGATGTTATTGTTCCTGCACAAGAACAAAATCTTTTCCAAGCTGATGTAAATGCAGGTGAAGGTGAAAAGGCTGAGAAAATCGATGTGAAAGATGAAAACGAGGATGAAAAAGAGGAAGATGTTAAAGGTGAAAATATTGAATGTTTAGATGTAACAGTAGGAGGAAGAGATGCTACAGAAAGCAGCGGCGCTAAAAGAAAAAGGCCATATATGATTTGGAAGGACATCGTAATTAAAACTGTTAGTGAGTTAGACAAAGGACAGGGGGTAAAATACAAGAACATTGTCAGCATTATCTGTAAAAAATACCTCCTGTCCGCAAATGATATACGTACTCACATTTTCCCCTTCTTTGCTGATGTTGATTCTGGATCAATTTTATCTCGAGTTTCGGGTACAGGTATAGCAGGAAATTTCAAGTTGAAGATACAAGCTTACAAGAAATAGTAGCCCAGAAAATTAAGAAAAAAAAAGAACATTTTAAGAAAACTATTTGAAGAATATTTAACCTTTTCACTGGCTTGTTCACTTTTCTCCCGGAAAAACATATTTGTCAATAATTTCTGTGTGTCTTCAGTGTTGTGATATGACCAGGTGTCTCTCAAATTTTCCCTCAACTTTTCTGTGTAAGAATAAGGATTACCCTCTAAGTGTTTGGGACTTTAAAAAAAAGAAAAACGAAAAGTGCATAGAGCGTAAGATGCCGTACATAAAAAAAGGCCTGAAAAGTGATTTCGGCGTAATATTCTATTCTCGATTCCCCCCCCCCCCCTCCCTGCCTAATGACCGTTTTGATAACTTGAAGCATCCCTCTTCTGAAGTAGAATCTTTGAGGACAATTCATCGTTCAACAACGCGTTTTATCAAGAAAAATTCCCTTATCCCCAGTCAAGTAAGTTTTGGAACAGGAACTTTTATTTTGAAGCAAATATTTGGAGTTTTTATTACTATTGTGATCCTGTAGTTAGAATATTGTGAAATAAAATCTAAATATTACATGTTAAAAATTACGGCTACAATTAAGTATTATTATTATTATTTTTTTTTTTGCAATAAAATTTAATGAGGAAAAGAATTTAGATCCGTAAGAAACAGAGAATAATATAGTTTTTATTCCTGTCTACTTACAATAAAAATTTAAGAAATTATATTTAAAAAAAAAGAAAAAGAAATGAATCGGAGAAACAATGAAAATACTTCTAGTAAAAGAAACTTGTGAGCTTAAATTTTAAAAGAAAATTTTGTTATTTAAATATCGTTTACTATAAAGTAAGATAAAATGGCTCTATTGCTTTTTAATATATTTCCATTCAGTTATTGTCCCGTTTCTATACACATATTGACCCGAACCTGGGCCCCTTGAACATTTTGTGCGGCATGCATTTTCACCGTCTAATTATCTCGCATTCTCAATGCAAAATTTCAAAGTAGAGTCTTGGGCTCCTCTCCCCTGTCCAACACCCTATTATTTTTAGTGGGAACTTAGGACCCTGTTTTAAGCATTTCCCTCATTTTTGCGCGCTTCTTTAAAATTTTATTCCGATGATTAATTTATACCCTATGCTTAATTTTAACTAATTGAAGGTCTATGAAGTGCTAAGAAGTTAGACTTTTTAACAAGGTCCTCTTCTAAACTATCAGTTGGCCCTCTTTGGGACCTTTGTTATAGCTCTTTTTAAAATGGTCCGATTCTCTAGCTTTTTTTTTTTTTTTTTTTTCCTAACAACTTCTGAAGTCCTCCTGCTACTGCATGAACGACACAGAAATTTCTCCGAGAACAGCTACCACCAATTTTGAATATTAATCTCCTTCTTGGGGCCTTTGTTGCAGCTTCTTTAAAAGCTATCGGATTCTATTACACTTCTCTTTTTTTTTCTTTTTAAAACTTTCCAACAAAGTTGAAAAGTGTTTATGCATTTTGTTTGTCTGTCCGTCTGTATGCGCTCTAACTCCCGTAAATGTACTCGGATCGTTCTGAAATTTTTGGATGTTAGTGACCTCTACCATAGCACGAAGCCTATTTCAAATGAAGTGTGTAGCATGTTTAGTTCATTTACAGGGACAGTCAAAAGTTTTCCGTTACATTACGGCCTAAGGAAAAAAATCGTTTAAAATGATTTTTAATGATGTTGCATGCTTTCAAACATAAAATTTATATGCATTTATCAAGTGCACTAAAATATGCATTCCGTAGAATATGCGGTGCAAAGAATAATTATTATTCATTTACAGGGCCATACAAAAGAATTCTGTTACATAATGATATAGTGGTGGAGGGAGTTTTTTCCGGCGTATTTTAATTATGTTAAATAATTTCATGTATAATGAAATTGATATACGTCGCTGAGGTTTACTATAACTTATTTCATGTATAATACGAAGTGCATAGTATTTACAGCGACATAAAAAAGATTTCAGATACTACATTGTGTCCGAAGTACTGTACGGTGGCGATGATTGCTGGAAATGCATTTTTAATTAAGTTCTATGCTTTTATGTTTCACCCTATTTATGCATTGTATAAGGTGTGTATAAGTGCTTTAATTCATATACAGGGCTACACAAAAGAATTCGTAATGGTTACTGGGTATGAGTGCAAATTGCTTAAAGGTGGTTTTTAAATGAGTTATGCATTTTTACGCGGAACTGCATTTAGTTTACTAAGAAATGTTTGTAGAACACAGATAAATTGATATACAGGGTCACGCAAAGAATTGGATTCATTGCCGTCTATAAATGATAATTTCTGGAAATGTGATTCCAGTAGTTTTAAGAGCGTTTTACTTTGAATTAAACTTTAGCTAAATAGTGCGTGTAATAAAAGGTACTAGGTTAACTACAGGTTTGTACAAAAGTATACAAGTATGTTTCCATCTATTAGTATAAATTGCTGAAGGAGAAATTTCAACCTGTTATCCGTTTTCTTGCTAAACTAAATATCCCCATTATATAGTATATATATATATCAACGTACAGATCAAATACAGAGCTGTTCAAAGAAACTGGAATACATATTTGCTATGGACGATAACTGCGGAAATCAGTTTTTCAAACGTTTTATAAAATGTTTACTTAGTTCACTTATATACCTTATTTCCCTAAATAACGAAGTTTTGTTAAAGCATTCAGGCAGGCAGGCAGGCAGGTAGGTAGGTAGGTAGGTAGGTAGGTAGGTTCAGAGGTTCAGGAAGTGGCAAGGAGAAACAAAGAAGCTCGTTCTGCATAATAAAGCATGTAGTAAACAGAACAGTGAAAAACGCAAAATTTCGCGAAAAACATGGGAGACCAAAAACCCAATAAAAGAATCTTAAAGTCTAAAAATAGTGCGTCGAAATCGGTTAAAACGTAATCCTGAAAAAAAAACCGAAACAAAACAAAAACTATTTGGATGTGCCAATCCCAAAACTTTCTTCTATCTCATTAATTATATAAATCATATAAATCATAAATATTAATATTTAAATAAACGGCCAAGTGCGAGTATTACTCGCGCACAGAGGGTTCCGTAGAATAAATATTAATTTGTAATTGTATTATTTAAAAAAAATTTTTGCTAAAAGAATACTAAGACTTTGTAAAAAATTATACAACGTAGGTTTTGGGTATAACTTTACATATACTAGAAAATTATAAATGGATATACCATGAAAGTTCATAGAGATATGGAAACTAAATAATACCAAATATAGCTATTCTATATAACTCATTTTTTAATATTATCCTAATCTGTTTATGATGAACTTAATTCGGTATACTGACAATAAAAACAGTGCCTATTTAAACTTCATTTGGCATTTCATAAAACTAAATTCAGCGTAGTAATAACCTCTCTACAGGGTAGCTAAAAAAAAACCTTTGTTCAAAGTTTAAATTTGGCATTGTGCTAAGCGCGCTTCGAAAGGAGGTCGCAAGTTGCAAAGCCGCCTTGGTCCGTGCTGTGTTTTTCCAGATAAGTTTTTAATTCACTTTTAAAGTCACTCGAGGCGTATTGAGAGGTCCACTCAATGCAAACTAATCGCGAATACCATAGTATTTATGTGATTCATTCTAATTAAGCGGTCTCAGGGCTCTTAAAACTTCAAAATATTCGGAATTAAAATTTTTTTAGACGTTAAGTTCCTATCTTTTCTGAACATTTTTATATAGTTGTTTCCTTGAAATTGCCATTAAAACAGAAGTTATGGCTTTTAGAATTATACCTGCTCAACAGCTGAAGCCGCCTTTCCGAAACTTCGAAGTCATTTTTCTCCAAAAGACGTTTTTTGGGCATAACACGCAGGATACCTCAAACACTTTTGAATAGTTTTTCATGAAATTTTCAAAACATATATTTCATTTTAATCTGTCTAAACTGAACCTAAAATTTCCTTTTTATTGTTCAAAAAAAAATATTTTTTAGGTCATACTGTTGAAATTTTCAAAATTTTACATTAGCTAAATACAACTGTGCATTAAAAATATAAAAATACATTGAATACAAATTTATTTAAGTTCAGGGTAATCATTACAATTTGAAGTAGAAGCAGGCACCAACATTTTCATTCTAGTTGCAATATTTATTTTGTAATCCTGCGCGTACGCTGTTATGGCAATTTTCTGCTCAAGAAATGTCTAACAGTTGCGAGTCTCCTATAAATACTAATTCTGCATCTTGCAATTTTTGAAATATATGAAATGAAAGAACATACTTATATCTTTCACCCCAATAAAAATTGTGTTTTAAAATCGTATACATTTTAAGTAGTGATGGAAGCAGCAGTGTAGCATCAAAGAATCAATTGACACCGCTAAATTTTAATAGTATCCTTCGTCTTACTTCAGGAAAAAAATTCTGAGACTTTTAAAGGCGAAGAATACTATATAAATTTAGTGGTGACAATCGCTCAACTGCTGCGCCACTGTTCCATCACTGATTTTAATACATTAAATGCTGAAAATTGTCTTTTTTTTTTAATTTTTTCGAATTTTAAGAATCCTGAGACCTCTTAAATTAGTCTGTTTTAAACAATTTGAGGTTAATTGCGTTTATACTGCTATTGGACATTACATTACACATATATATAATTAAACGTTTTTAACTAGGCATAGAGTACGCCACCCCTGTCATTATGTATGTCCAAATTGTTCGTATCTTTAAGTGTTAATATCTCGGTTAATTACTGACGATTTTTTTCGAAAATCATGATCAATAATGTTTTTATACTTCTGCAACGATAGGTACCTCCAGCGCTGCTCAACACTTTTATAAATGCCCGTAAATCGAAATTTGTGTGTAACGGAAAAATGCTATTTTCTCAAAAACTATGTGACCTAGGGTAATCGCTATAATTTTCCTGCAAGGTTTAAATTAAAATCTACTACCTCTATTTTTTTCAGAATTTTAGTTTCAGTTCGGAATTAGATGGGGGGGGGGGGGACATATTTTTGTGCTACATTTTCGACGATATCTTTGAAAATGTAATACACAAAATTAAAAGAAATGTATTTTCGAATTCAGCGCTACGAAAGCTTTCACCCGATACCCCACACGATATACAAAGAAAAGATTTATTTTCAAGGAACTTAATTTAGCCCTATACATTTTTACTAAACATATTTATAAATGTTTAATAATCTGAAAATGTGTTGGTCAACAGTCTTTATTAATTCCCCGAATTTGAACTTGCCACGTTCCATAGTTTACGAGTAAAATGGCTGTGACAGACAGACACAAGAGTGATCTTATAATGGTTTCGTTTTTACTTTTTAAGTACGGAACCCTAAAAAAATACTTACAGCTGTTAATACCGCAATATTATTAGTTCAATACTATACCAACTTTGATTTTCATCTTAAAGGGTCTAGCCGGATAAGCATAGTGAAATGGCCCCCACGGCTGATGTTTGAAATAACATGTGTGGTAATAAGGCTCACCATGGGAATACTATATAGGGTATTTTTAGCCTCTGACCTTGAACTGTCCTTGAGATAATCGAGGAAGTATGCTCCGGCGCTACTATTTTTCAAATACGTTTTTCTCAAAAAGAACAAAAGTTAAAAAAATAGAGAACAGGAATTCTGCTTTTTCAGAATTTAGTGTCGCCTCCGGCATTTCCATTACTCCATTTTCGTCTGATGGACTGAAGGCTTCTATTATTATGAAACAGCCATTATAAATGAAGTATTAGGGTAAGAGGAAAGAGCAGTCGAAAAAAGTTAGAACTCTGATTTTCTGGTCAGAATGTGGGGGGGGGGGGGGGATGACCATAATTGTTTTTTACGGCTACTCTTTCATCTTCACCTAACACTTCATTTATAATGGCTGTTTCATAATAATAGAAGCCACCAGTCCATCAGAAGAAAGTAACTCGGTTAAGCGGAACTCTACTGCAGTACAAAACATTTAAATTTTAAGACTTTAAAGCACGCGTTTTATTTTATGTAAAATGACGTCATTCGCATCCGTTTAAGAATTCCACATTTACGGTCTACTCTTAAACATCTACAGTAAAGCATGCATAGTACATCACTATCGCGAAATAATGCACAAATGCAGCAAAATGATTCCGTTATTCAAGAAATCGAAAAAAAAATACGGCTATCTAATGATTCATAGATACTTATAATCAAATATACTATATAATAGCTCCATTGTTTTAACAGAAATCATTCGGTTATATTTTTTTCAAAGTAGCACGCATTTTAATTACATTTTATTTCGGTTGTTACAAGAAAATGGCAACAAAAATATATAATTACTATTTTAAAACTATTTTTCCTTTACTTTCTGCAGAAATGGATAAAATGCCGTTGCCAATATTAAGCAAATGGCTCCAAAAACTACAAAAAAATTAATATTTCAAAAATAAATGGAGGTACAGTTTTTAAACAAAATGCATTTAAAAGAACTTTTTTTCAAATACGATGGTATAAAAAGTGAAAATATGCGATGCTTAGTTTAAAAAATTGCTAAAGAGTATTGAATCGTAATGCTTTGATTTACGGCTAGCGTCTGTAAGCTAACGTTATTTTTTGGACACAAAATAAGCCGGGAGACAGAAATAGCATACCATACCGGTGGCTAATAACATATAAAAAAAAATTATTAATGTAGTAATTTTATATTTACACCAACCAAAAAATTACAGATTAATGCTCAAAGTATGTACTTTTAAGAAAAAAAATTTCGTTAAAATCGAAGATGCGCTTTTTGAGTTATAAACAAGTTGGAAATTGCTCGTCAAACGTGGCAAATGAGGTATGTTCGTACTATAACTAGTTTTATAATTATTTTTCGCACCCCATATTGTACTGAATGTATAATTTTTTGCACTTCATAAAGTGCATAGTCTGTAACATCATTAAAATGCACTTCCAATAAATTTTTTCCCCATTCCCCGTAATGTAATGCAACACTTTTGACTGCCCCTGTAATTAAACTATACATTCGATTTTCCTAAAATCTGAAATGGCTCGACAAAATTTTGCAACAATTATATCTTTAAAATTTCAGACCATTCGGAAGGCTGTAACATCATTAAAATGCACTTGCAATCATTTTTCCCATTGGCCGTAATGTAAAGAAAAACTTTTGACTGTCCCTGTAATTAAACTATACATCCGATTTTCATAAAATTTGAAATGGCTCGGCAAAATTTTGCAACAATCATTTATTTAAAATTTGAGACCATTCGGTTGGGTAGTTTTTGCTCTGTTATATGCGGACAGACGGACGAACAGACGGACTGAACGACGACTATAGGTACTACGTATTTATATAATTATGAACGCACCTAAAAAAATAAAGCTAGCAACTTGTTAAAATATTCATAACTTTCCTTGTTTGCATTTGCAGAAATACGCTACAATGCATTGATCGATTCATGACATTTCCACTCGAGCAGGATGCGCAATGCGCCAAAATAAGAGAATGTTTCCATACATACCACTTCCCTACAGGATTGTTTCGCGTTTATAAACATTCTGTTATTTTGTCGTACTACGCATACTTCTCGCGTAGTAATATCAAGTCGATGGTCTAGTCAATTGCGTAGATGAAACTGAATAGGGCTGTAAATACAGTATAAGGTTATCAAGTTTTTGGCAACTTCGATTCTCTCCCAATCTTTCGATGTCATACGTTATCATTCCCCCAAACCCCTCCCCCTAAGAATATTCTTATCGGTATCTAAAAATTCCTTTTATTTTTATAATTTTTTTTTTTTTTTTATACATTTGCAATGACATACAGATATGGTTGTACATATTTTATTCGCATATTTTACTGATTTAAATGAAGAGGAGAAAATCATAAAATATCACTGTTACATAAGAAATAACTTTGTATCAAATAACATTTTAAAGAAATATTTATTATTTAAAAGTTTTAAATAATAGCTCTTTGTTATATAATGCATTGACACAGTAATATTGTTTTCTTGCACTTCACCCTTGCAAGGGGCTAAACATACCTTCTTTTAAACAAAACAGTTGGATAACATTCTCTCCCATCTTTTACTAGCAAAAATAACAAGTACAGTAAATTCTGTCTAAGGCGGACTCTGTATAAGCCGGAAATCTGTCTACCGCGGAAATTTTTTCAAGTCCCGGTGAACCCATAGAAAATTACATTAATTCAAGCTGCATAAGGCGGAATCTGTATAACGCGGAAACGGAAAGGTTTTTAAGGTCCCATCGAAACCAAAATTTTGTATAAGGCGGAAAAAAGGAATATTTTTAAAATGAAAAGTATTTTTTTTACTAAACTTTAAAACTGATAAGTCAAATACTCAATGTCGAGCACGTTAGTTAAATTCCGTAACACTTTGAAAAAGTTAATTCAAAAGAAAAACAGTTTAAATTTTAAGGAATTTATGCTTATGCCATTTTTTCATATGCAAAATTGCATTTAAAAGTTAATATTTCTTGTAGAATGAACATTTATCAAAATATATATTTTCGAAAGTACAATATATTATACTTTAAAGTTGTACTCAAATTCAAAGTTATAGCGTTCTATCTCATTCTCAAAGTTTTTTTTTTTTTTTTTTGTGTGTGTGTGTGTGTGTAAACTTCCAATTTACATGTATTGCAGCACCATGGCAGGCAGGAGAATATTTTTAATTATTCAATGGTTTTTAATAACTTTGTATTTTCATAAAAAGAAGAAAACAGACTTAAAATTTTTGAGATAACAGATGTAAAGAAAAAGACATCAAAAAAGTAAATTTTGATTTGATCAAAAAGGACAACGATATCAAATGACAAACCACCCTCCCTCTACAGATATCTTCCGATGTCAAGTACCAGACCCCCCCCCCCGTGCACACACCTACACTTCCCCCTAAAGTGATACGTTATATATGTACACTGTACAGCCCCATAGCCTTTTATTATGTAAAAATCACCGTAAACAAATGTTACCATTTTATTTGTCAGTTCTTGATATTATTACGCGATAAGGATTCGCAGTTTGCCAAAATAACAGACTATTCACAAACACGAAACAAACCTATAAGAAAGTGGTATGTATGGAAATATTCTCTTATTTTGGCTCACTGTGCATCCTGCCCGAGTGGAAATGTCACGAATCGACCAATGCATTGATAGTAGCTCATTTCTGTAAATACAAACAGGGAAAGTTACGAATATTTTAGCAAGTTGGTAGCATTATTGTTTTAATAACTCAAAAAGCGCATCTTTGATTTTAACGAATTTTTTTTTCTTAGAAGTAGATACTTTGAGCATTATTCTGTAATTTTTTGGTTGGTATAAATATAAAATTACCACATGAATATATTTTTTGAAAAATATTTATGTTTATTTTTGTATGATAAAATTTGTATAAAAATGTGAAAAAAATATATAATGTGAACTAATATATTCTTTAATAATTGGCATTGGTTTCATTTTTTTAACTTTTGTATTTTTGGGGGAAAACGTATTTGAAAAATAGTAGCTTCGGCGCATACTTCTTCGATTATCTAAAGGACAGTTCAAGGTCAGAGGCTAAAAATATAGTATTCCCATGGTGAACCTTGTTACTACACATGTTAATTCAAACAACGGCCGTGGGGGCCATTTCGCTATGCTTATCCGGCTAAACCCTTTCTGTTTTAGTCAATTAATCTGATTAGAAACGAGTTAATCTCGATCATGATATATATTAAAATAAAAAATCCCTGCCGGCCCGGCCTACAGGCAGAGGTAGATTTCGAAGTTAAGTATACTGATTTCACCAACAAAAACTAAATCATTATTTGATATAAATCCACTTTAACAGTTTTATCTGTCTGCTTTTGACGAGTTTTTATTTCCTTTTTATAAAATAGCTGGTTTTATCAGAATCATGTTAAGGCGATATTAAAATTTTTTTTTTCCATACTCAACAACTCGAAATTTTCTGGCACATTTTCAGATTAATTTTTATTTTAAAAAAAAAAAAAAAAAAAATATGAAACATGCCTGACGTGATTTTTGAAAAGATTTATAAGCGACCTGTGTTTTTATTTTTCTTTCAATTAATTAAAACTTGATTAATAAACAATTATTTTCTCAGTAGGGCAAGATTTTTCGTTTCTAACGCATTCGCTTCGGGAAATTCTGTTCAAAATGCCCACTTTGACATCATTTCTTGAAATATATTCTGCCTCTATCAAAAAATCGCTCATTACTGTACATTATATAGTTTCTGAATAAGAGAATCTAGCAATTGGATGCGTTTGAGAGCAAAAATGAACTTAAAAATGAGTAAGAAAATAGACAGTTTGGATTTGAATGCACCCATAAGATGATTTTTTTCTTCAACCGCTATGTATTTTTAATTTGTTTTTGCTGTAAGAATTGGTCCTATCAAAAACTTATCTACATAAATATTGTAGACAATATTAAGAAGATATATGATAAATTCATGGGGATTTTATATCTTTTGAATTGACGGAGTTATGGATTTTTTACTTCTTCAAACCCCCTTTTTGTTTTCGTTTTTAATTTTTTTTGCGGTACGAATTGGTCCTATCAAAAACTCGTGAGTATAAAAGTTGTAGATAATATTAAGGAGATTTATAATAAAATTAATTGGAATTGATATCTTGAGAATTGACGAAGTTATGAATTTTTTTCTCCCAAAAACCCTATTTTTTGCGCCCCTTGAGCCCATTTTTAACTTTATCAAAAATCTGTGATACATAAAATTTTGGCCCTATTTTTAGAAGTAATAAAAACTTTAAACTGATTTGATATGTACAAAAATTAAGATGTTATGGGGGGTTTTCGGTTTTCGCAAAACCCCTCCCTATTTCCATCCCCTCGGTCCGATTTTGCCCATTAACGAACTTGACAGAGATTTTATGTCCCTTGATTTTATGTATCAGTTTGGAAGAGATTTGTGCAGAATTGCAGAAGTTATCGTGTCCAGAAGAAAGTGATAACACAATTGTTTCGGGAAATTCCGTTCAAAATGCCAACTTTGACATAATTTTTTGAAATATATTCTGCCTCTATCAAAAAATCGATCATTGTGGTACATTATATAGTTTCTGAATAAGCGAATCTACCAATTAAATGCGTTTGAGAGCAAAAAATGAATTTAAAAATGAGTCAGAAAATAAGCAGTTTGGATTTGAGTGCATCCTTAATGCAATGATTTTTCCAACACAGTCCGCTTCGGGAAATTCGGTTCAAAATGCCCACTTTAACAGCATTTTTTTAAATATATTCTGCCTCTATCAAAAAATCGACCATTACGGTACATTATATAGTTTCTGAGTAAGAAAACGTACCAATTGGAAGCCTTTGAGAGCAAAAATGAATTGTAAAATGAGTCAGAAAATACGCAGTTTGGATTTGAATACACCTTTACTTAGATGATTTTTTTCTTCAACCGCTATGTATTTTTAATTTCTTTTTGCTGTAAGAATTGGTCCTATCCAAAACTTGTCTATATAGATGTTGTAGACAATATTAAGAAGATATATGATAAATTCATGGGGATTTTATATCTTTTGAATTGAAGGAGTTATGGATTTTTTACTTCTTCAAACCCCCTTTTTGTTTTCGTTTTTAATTTTTTTTGCGGTACGAATTGGTCCTATCAAAAACTTGTGAATATAAAAGTTGTAGATAATATTAAGGAGATTTATAATAAAATTAATTGGAATTGATATCTTGAGAATTGACGAAGTTATGAATTTTTTTCTCCCAAAAACCCTATTTTTTGCGCCCCTGGAGCCCATTTTTAACTTTATCATAAATCTGTGATACATAAATTTTTGGCCCTATTTTTAGAAGTAATAAAAACTTTAAACTGATTTGATATGTACAAAAATTAAGAAGTTATGGGGGGTTTTCGGTTTTCACAAAACCCCTCCCTATTTCCATCCCCTTGGTCCGATTTTGCCCATTAACGAACTTGACCGAGATTTTATACCCTTTGATTTTATGTATCAGTTTGGAAGAGATTGGTGCAGAATTACGAAAGTTATCGTGTCCAGAAGAAAGTGATATATATAGATAGATAGATAGATAGATAGATAGATATATAAAGTTTTTTACTGAGGGTGGTTTTGGGTTCTAGGAGTCATGATCGGTGTAGATCTGCAAAAATTTTTCAGAAATTCCAACATAGGAACGATCCCAATAGGTAGTATTTCATACGAAATCTACCTAATAATTTTTCGTTATTCTGTTGTATATCAGCTGTTTGCGAATAGCCAGCTTAGCAGGACGCGTGTTCCCGTCGCTGCATGAGCGTCCGATGGACAACAGAACTACGAAAAACCGAGACAATTATACAACAATCACTATAACACTGACCTTTCCGGTGAAATATTAGTTTCAAATTCACCTACTGGTCACAATCATTCAACACAAAAAATTTGGCGCAATTCTGTTCTTAACTTCATACACTTTTCGATGGTAAAATAAAGAAAATGGCACAAAAATCGCAATCACAGCGCCCCTTCCGGCAGAATTTTTTTATAAAAGGAGGAACGGGGGGCTACCCCCCCCCCTTAATTTAGATAAATGGGCTTTTAATGCATAATTTTCAGATTTGCTTCAAATTGGATGTACCAATTTATTTCGATAAGACGATTCCTTAATTAGATTTGGAGGTTCATTGGTTAAGTATAAAATTTCTTTTCTATTTCTTTATTTTATTTCTATTTCTTTTTCATTCCAGATGGGACAAATTTTTAGTGGCGAGGTCGAACAGCCGATACAAGGCGAAGTCGAACAGCCGATACAAGGCGAGGTCGAACAGCCGATACAAGGCGAGGTCGAACAGCCGATACAAGGCGAAGTCGAACAGCCGATACAAGGCGAGAGCGAACAACCAGTGCCACTCAAGCCTCATGCTACTCCATTAGCTGTCGTTGGAAAAAGAAAAAGGCCCTATGACAAATGGCAAAAAATGGTCATAGGTGCCTTTCATGAATTGGATAACGGTCGAGGGATAGGCTATGTCAAAGTAGTAAAAGCTATTTCAGAAAAGTATGAAATATCGACAGTTGACATAGCTAACAACATCTATCCAATATTTGCGAGAGCAGAAGATGATATTATCTTAAAAAGATTCAGTGGTACTGGTATAAGAGCAAAGTTTAGCTTAAGTGAAGAAGTTGCAAAAAAGAAGAGCAACCCTGAAAAGACTAAATTCTCTCTCTAACCCTGAAAAGACTAAATTCTCTCTCCAGCTCTGAAAAGATTAAATTCTCTCTCCAACCCTGAAAAGACTAAATTCTCTCTCCAGCTCTGAAAAGACTAAATTCTCTCTCCAACCCTGAAAAGACTAAATTCTCTCTCCAGCTCTGAAAAGACTAAATTCTCTCTCCAACCCTGAAAAGACTAAATTCTCTCTCCAGCTCTGAAAAGACTAAATTCTCGCTCCAACTCTAAAATGCCCAAATTCTCTCTGCAACTGTCAACTCTCACAGTTAAACATTTGAAAATAAAATAAATTAAGTATACAGAGTCTTTGTCTCCCAATATTTTAAACCAATCTCTATTACAATAGCCTAAGTCATGTGACTACCATCAACAGTTCCAGGTGGACCACTTAGCTTTTTATACTCTAGGTGCCATTTTGGTACTTTAATGTTAGCCAGGCATAGGTGATACGTCGCCAAATATTATTCTATCGTCATCATTTCATCTACATTATAATAGTTCAAGTCATCAACTACCATAAACAAATACGATCTGATCCCTTCGCCGTTGATATGGAAGTTTGGCACAGATGTCATACGTCCCATATTGGCACGATTTTTTAACGACGCCAATTTGGTGAACGCATCAACATAAACTGTCGCAGTTTATGAACCGGCTTACCATATCAAGCAAAATAACGATACCTTGGCGCCAGTTAAGTGCCCGTTCCGTATATGACATTGACGTCAGAAAAAAATCGCGCCAATATGGAACCGTAAATTTTCCATTTTGATTAAAAAATCAAAAATTTTTTTTTCTAATAAAAACTACATAAAAGTTGCCATGGTCGCAAAGAATTCTTGGTACTGTTACGCTAGTCGGATGCAAATCTCGCCAATAGCGTTCTTCCAACTCGCCAGTTAGCATTTTTTTTTTCGAAGGATAATATTTGCCCAGATATCAAACGCACAGCAGGTTTGTGGGATTTTTTTTTTTTTTTTTTTTTTTTTTTTTACGAAAATTTGGCGAAAACCTCGTTTTTAAATACCAGTTACGTTTGCATTTTTGGTACTACTTAGTTATCCTGTCGACCAAAAATCTATCGCGAAACTATAAGATTAAATGTCAATAATGGTTGATCGTAAATGTCACATTCACTTGACTTTAAGCAAGTTACACGTGTTTACGTCACCAAGCGATTTTTATTTCGACGTTTTATTTGTATATTTATTAATGTTATACTAATTTATTTGTTCTTTCGTTATTTAAAATAAAAATTACGTCAATTTGTATAATTTGGCGAGTGTTTTGGCGAAATCGGTCGACGGAATAACTAAGTAGTACCGTATGTTTTAATTATTTTCTAAAGGAAATATGAAAAAAATAATTATTAACTATAGAACAAAATAATTTATATAATTGAAAAAAAGAAATAAAAGTAAATAAACATTTATTATCAAATAAACAACAATAGCCTGGTTACCATGTCAATCACAATAATGCCATTTTGGCGTCAATTAGGTACCCCGGTGCGTAGATAACATCTGTGCCTAATTTTTCTCTTTTCTTTTTTCTTTTTTTTTTTTTTTTTTTCTTTAAAGAAGTGAAAGCCATCAATTGTAAATTAAAGTTGTGTATTTTAAATAAAATTAATGAAAGGATTATATTTTAAATAAAATTAATGAAATATGAAGAAATGCGACGGAAAAAATGTTTGGCGAATTATCGCCTGCGTCTCGCTAACATAAAAATACCGTCAGAATTGATTTCTCTATCAGAATCTTTCTATTTGGCGAAAGATTGTTCAAGTAAATTGAATTATGAATAAAAGTAACATGATACATTTCTTAGCATACATTTAAGGGAGGCCAAATTAGTTTAAAATAACCTTTCATGAAATATGAAAAAAATATATCCAATTAAAAATTGAGTTGCCATCATTAGAAAAATGTATATAAAATTAGAAAAAAAAATATTTCGAAAACTAATTCTAATTTAAAAATTCTAATACCAGTTTTGAGATCTGCGGATCTATACTGATTTTTGGTGTTAATTTCATCGCAAAGCATTCCATATTTTAGGAGAAATCGCCGTGAAATATAATCAGTTGTTTAATCAGTCGATTCAAAGAATCGTTACATAAATTCGCTTTATTTCAGCTGTTTCATATAACCGTTTCATAAATTCGTTTCATTAGGATTTTATATATAGGGTAGAATATATAAAATATATATAAAATAAAGATGAAATCACAAATATATGAACAAATGGTAAAATTCAAAAGATGAACAAGATATGAACATAGGAAACCAGTATGTAAAATAAGGAACTATGAATAACCCACAGAATCATCAGAGGTGCTTGTTGGTTAATTCATAGTGAAGTGGGTTATTTCATCCAATTTTGTCGGCATTAAGCCTAAAATGACAAAATTTAGCACCTAATCATAAAAGAAAATAAATGATAAAAAACCAAGATATCTTAAGAAAGATACACCTCACACAGGATATTAAAAATTATTATAGAACAAAACCTCAATTAGATACTAGGATCCAAAACTTCAGACAGCATGTGAGGATGCAAACAGATTTAGGACTATTAGAACATGTGGGCAGCCGTCGCTGAAAACAAAAAATTGCTGCCAATTGATGTGAAAGAGGAAAACTATATTGTAATTAGGTTTTTAACAAAAATGTTTAGTACTGCCATCTATACCCAAAAAAAAGAAATGAAATTAATTGAAGAAAACAAGAAATTGTTAAGATTAACATGTATTTAAAGTATAATGAAAAAGTAGGAATAAACTTAGTAAGTACCGAGTAAATATAAAATAAAATAAGTATATAAAAATAAGTAAATAAAAGGGAATTGATTAAATTAGCTAGTTTAAAAACAAATAGAATAAAAAATGAGTATATAAATACCATTTAAAAAACAATGAGGATTATTTTGAGATAGTAAAATATAGCCTTGTATTATGTACCAATATGTGAAAATTGGTCAAAAATGTGATGTTAAATGCATGAAACCCTACTTTTTTTTTAAAATATATCCATATAATATATAAACACATGCATACACATGCTCACACACACATATAAACATAAGGTTTTTAAACTTTTTTTTAGCATTCCTGCCCTCAACCCTCCATAATGTTTTTTTTTTTTTTTTTTTTTTTTTTACATAATAGTGTATAATTTTTGTAAAACACACACACAATATATATATAAATTTTTGTGTATGTTTTTATCATTCTTTCAGTAATCCACATCCCACCCTGCGTAATAGTGTTCTCGATTTTTTTAATTTTTTTTAGCATATACCTTTACTGGTAAAAAGTAGAAAAAATATTAATATACCCTAAGCTACAAATAAACAAACAGAGAAAAATCAAATCACTAAAAATATTTTTAAGAATGTTACTATTCTATTGTGCATGGCTCCGTATCATAGAAAATTGATAAAATCATGATGATTTATTTTTTTTTTTTAATGTGACATAATGAAATTGTACTTGCATACTTTTATCAGTTTATTTACATAAACAAAATAGGAAAATAGTACAGTAATAACGCAAATTTACTATTACGACTATTAGCTTGTTCTTGGAGAAAATTCAGAAAAGCAAAAAATAAGTAAATAAATAAATATTAGAATTTTGGCCAAGATTTCTGGAAGCTACTGAATTGTATGCAAATTTCATTACAACTTGCAGCCAAATTTATACAACTTTATATTCCAAAAATAGTATGCATGGTTGGCAGGGGCCTTGCTAAGAAAGGGGGGGGCGGGGGTAGCCTCCCCCCACAAACATTCGCGAATGTTATTACACTTGGCAAATTTACAGACAGCATATTTACAAACTTAGTTTGTAAATTTGTTTAAAACTTTAATAAAAACTATAATATATTTTCTATTTCTGATAGATTTGGCAAAAATTACAAAACAAATTGGGAATATTATTAAACTTTTAACAAATAAAAACTATATTACATTTTCTAACTGCGGTAAGTTGGCAAAATTAAAAAACGAGTTGGCAAATACTGAAATTTGACTTGGCAATTTAGTGTTCTCTCCCCCACCAATAAAAAGTCTTAGCGATGGCGCTGATGGTTGGTAACTCTTGCTAATATGTTTAAAATCATTACTACGTTGTTGCCAACATCGTTCATTTGATGGCAAACTTGACAGGAAAGCTAATTACGGAACTTTAAAAAATTATACTTTAATTAAGGGGCTTATAATAAATATTTAATTTGTATACAAACATGGTGCAAATCATTAAAATGTTGAAATCACATCGTAGATAGTGTGTCATTAGTTTTAAAAAATTCACCAGATTTTGGGTTATAATCAATGAACTCTGCGTAAATCCAATGCTTGTATTTAATGTCAAGGGCAATGTTTTAAAATGTTTATCAAAATACCATTTATGTGAAAACTTCCCGCTTAAGATATTTTTTTAAAAGTAAGATGATTGATATTGATTGTTAGTTGACTAACAACTCACAAAATGTTTTGTAGTTTTAATGAAATGTAACATTTTGAGATACAGTGGGTGATCGGTTAACAAACTGTTCGGTTTACGAACACTTTCGCGAGGGACTTTTATGTACGGATAACAAAACAAAGCCAAGAAGGAGCAATGCTGTGTTTCAGATTTGCCGAGGTGTATTTAATTGCATATATTGTCAACTTAGAGAACATTTTAACAGTTGTATACGTATGGTCTAATTAATTCATGGGCTACCGGGGGTTCGGGCTCTACATTTTAGGGCCCCCAAATTAGAATGAACAGATTAGAAACATTAATTTTTATATTTTGTGTCCCTTTTTAAAGAAGTTTTAACTCAAATTAATTATCTTTATTGAAATTTAGCTCACAAATTATTAACAGGCTCTAGTATTCACTTGAGCTTTATCGGGCCCTGCAGTAATCACAATCTTTTAGAGAACTAACAAGGAAGGTCTCCATACGGGCATATTCAGAAAAATCTGAAAAAAATACAGAGTGTTTGTTCTTCTCATGTGGATATATATGTTTATAAATTTTTTTTGGCGGAACATCAATAGAACGTTCGTAAAAAATAAATGAAAATTTCGTTTATTTGGCGTTTTATCACTGGTTGGCGATGAAATGAAATTTCGAAAAATGCTTTTTTTTGTCGAATTCTCTTTAAGATAAAAATGGTTCATATTGGACTTGTTTAAATAAATTTAATGTAAACAACTTTAGTTTTGTCAGTTTTAATTTGATTTAACTATAATTTTGCCATGTATATATATATATATATAACCATTAATTAAACATTACCGACCATCATCAAAAACTGCAATATTGTGAATGATTGATTATACACGCCATAAACCGACAATATAGAACTGTATGTGTAAAATAAAGTACCGTATAAGAATTACCTAATAAGAATTAACATGGAAGAAAAAAAGAAGAATATGGATTCCGAAAAAATTGAAAAACTTATATATTGAATTACGTTTTCAAGAGTACAGAATTCAATGATATAAGCAAATCGGTTGTTTTCTGTGGGAAAAAAGCTATAAGCTGAAAAAAAAAATTTCCCCTGTACTCAAACAACCAATATAATCAAAATAATAGTTTCAAGATGAATACAGAACATTATCAATTGGCATGAAATGGGAAAAAAACTACAACCCATTAAATATTTAATTTATAGCAATATAAATCTTACAAAACATACCGTATTAATTATATATATATTTATAATGAAAGTTAAATATAAAATTTTATGAATTAAAACAAAATTAAAATAAATTAAAATTGTTTTAATATCTCAAAATTAAGTCCAATTGAGCACTTTCGATTCGATTTTGTTGCTATGGAAATGACGAATTCTTTTATATTGAAACTAGCTGGGTACCCGCGCTTCGCTACGGTAAATTCTCTCTCTTTCATAACTTCCTATTTTGGTCGATTGCCTGTCTTTTTCTTTTTCTTTTTCTTTCTCTATTTGTAATTTTAACTTTACACTTTTTTATTTAAGTCAATCAAGCTTCTATATGAAAAGATGGAATTTTGCATTGATTAATTAATTTTTAACTCGGTTCCTGGTATGTTAGAATTATAAACATTGTGTTTACAGTTCCGTAATGACAATGCAACACTTTAATATCAGAAAAGATTAATTATAAATTAATACATTAATCTTAATTTATTTTCTTGTTAGCCTACCTCAAGTGATAACTTACCAAAGTAGTATCTGTAACTTGTAAAATTGTATAAGAGTTAAAACAACAATTGATTTAATTATGCGCCAATAAACACTCGCCAAATTATTCCAGATAACTAAAACTGCACGAAAATAAACGGAAAGTAAAAAATGGAGAATGTAATATTAAAAAAAAATGATTATATCAATTATTAATTAATTAATTTAGGATTATATGTTGAGTAATCCATTTAGAAATTCTAAAAAAGATTAAATAATGTTTCATTTTTTCTTTACTGTTGTCCTAACTTTAAAAAGAAACAGAGTAAAAATTATATATCTTTAAATAAAATCATTTGCTTGAGTTTTATCAAGCATCAGAAAAAGCAGTAAATTATTCATAATCGAGTTCTGTGCCCACGACATAATAATGAACTGTAACGGAAATTTTTGAGAAAAAACATGAATTGTGGTCAAACAATTAGGTGTGATTTTTAATATAAACATTGAATGGTCATAAAACAGTTTTAAAACAACCATTGCTTTCTTAGTATTTTGACTTTTATGCTTATCTCTTTTGTATCACTTTCTCTTTTTACTTTTCTTATCCAGCAATCCTTGGTATAGAAATTATTGCGATGGGTAAAGTAAACATGGGTAAAGTATGGATATTTTACTTTTCTTGATGCTTTAGGATCTACGAATCCAGAAAGACTAATTTCTGTGCAGAGTCTTCAATTATTGTCTGGTGCCATTGCACAGTTTAGGGGGGGGGGGGGGTATATAGACTGCGCAAAAGCATGATAAGAGCGCAAAAATTGAGTCAAAGGACATGAGAAGGTAATCCTGGTGGATCGAAAGTACATTATTTCATTACCCTGTACGTTATTCATTACCCTGTTGATCTTTTGCTCAACAGGGTAATGAATAGCATCTTTAGTTTCCCTTACAGTCTCCAAAGATTCGTACATCATCTGCTCAGTTGGCAGCTTGTTAAATAGAAAATTATTGATGCGATTGACGGAGTCATTTGTAGGAGTGAGTACAACTTCGCAAAAATTGTTCGGAATTTTTATTCTTCCATTCTCTTCAAAAGCTTATCATCTCCAATATCGAGTAATAAATTCTTAAACTTTTCTGACCTCAAATAACGTTGAAGATGAACACGTATGTTAATTCTCCAGGCAGGACTTTGACATAAGATGGGTGATTTGAAACAGGTCTTGACTTCATCTGCACGTGTCCCTCTTGGCACAACAGACAAAGTCTATCTTTTTAGATAGACTAAAACCAACCAAAAGTGCCTTAACTCTACCCGTGAGACGGTTGCATCCCCTTATGTCCTGCAGAATCCTGTTTACAGCTTCAATACCTCTCTTATGAAACATAGTGCACACATCCCATAAGATAAATTTGGTTTCGCGAAGCACCTAAGCCATGTCAATCTGCTTAGAGATGTTACAAAGTGCAGACTCAGAATGGTTAAGATTGAGAGGTAACTTGACGGTTGAGTGAGCAGTCTTGCCTCCATCTATCAAGGTAGCTACAATACTCGAGGAAGCAACAGGAACGGGAATATTCCTTCCACTCCTAATCGTAGCCAGCTACAGGTTGATCAAGAACGTTTTCCCAGTGTCACCAGGGGCGTCAAGAAAGGACAACTTCCCAGAATCATAAGCAATACTGTGCATTATTTCATCGTAAGCTCTCCTCTGGTTTTGATTTAATTTTGGAACATTTACTTCAGCAGCTTCGGTCAGCTTAACAGTATCGTAAGAGAGTATTGATGGTTGTCGACAATGCCCCTTGCTCTCATGAAGGTGATGGAAGTCCGAACTGTAGGAATGGTTTATTCGACATGGATATCACAATATCCTCAAGAAGGATAATGCATCGTTCGTGAACGATGTCGATGGCCAATTTGACATGTCCACACTCTCTCTGCATTTTCCTTTTGATATCTTCTGCAAAACTGTCACGGTATTTCTCCTTTTTTTTTTGGGGGGGGGGAGGTCTCCACCCTTTCTTGTTTTTTCCTGATTTTATCTGTAAATCTTTTCCGGCGTTTTATACTTCTTTTAATTTTAACATCAATGTGTCCTTCATTGAAATCCCCTGTGAGTAGCATTCTTTTGATTCCATGCAGAGCCTCTCCAAAGATTGCAAGAAGGGTGCCACCATAAAATACCTGAAACTCATAAAGACACATCCCCTCTCAGCATTGATTTCGCAAATAGTTCCGCAGGTATAAAATTTAGACATTTGGTTGAGGTATCGACGTTTAGTATTATAAGGAATCCCAGAGCGTTGTTGAGTGAACGGTTTGAACCTCCGCCAATTGTTGAAAACGTGACGCACAATGTCTGCCCGAATTTTATTAGCCATTGAGACGTTACCGTGCACAAGATATGACACAGAGGAGAACCGGCCCTCTCCGTCACCACGGATGTTTACAATTCGGCAAGGGTAAAGGTTCTGTATTTCATTAATTATAACAACTTGCTTCACCCATTATGAAAGCTTACTTCTTTCAAATCAATATAATTAAATATTGCAAGAAACGATAAGTTGTTATTATAAAAAGCAAATGAAAACGCACCTACTGTCTAAAAAAATAAACTTTCGTGACAATCACAGAAAAAATTGTTGGAACAATAATTTCATACCTTCCTCTACTTTAGAGTTCCATTATAATAGTTTACGTCTTTAAAATTAATAAAATGCAATATTAAGCAACGATGAGTCACCATTAGAAAACCATATGTACTCTATAGTAACATAATCTTTAATGGTACAATGGAACGATCACCAAAAATATTGCTGGAACAACATATTAGCACTTTTATTTACACTCAAACATAAGTTTAAAAAGAAATTAAATTACTTTTATAACGTGTGCGTTTAGATGTGATACTTCAGAAATTGCTCACATAATCTGCTAATTCGCCGGAGCAAAGAAACCAAGTAAATTCTTCTGTTTTTTTTTTATATTTCATGAGATATTGCATATTTTTAATTAGACGCCAAAATACTTCTTTTTAAGTACATTACAATCGTTAATTTCTTAAAATACAGTCGGACCTCTAATTAACGAACCTCTATTTTGCGAATTTCTCTATTTTGCGAACTTTTCCTTCGTACCAAGAACATTTTGCGAATTTCTTCGTAAAATAACCTCCAAATAGCGAAGTGCATTCTCTATTTAACGAACTTTTTCTTGTGATCTAAATTTTTTTACTCCCCATTTCTCAAAATATTTCTGGACATTTCAAACTTATTCTTTCTTTAAACACATTTTATGATGTTCAATGGCCCTGAACTGGTTTACTAGGCACCTTCTTTGTCATCAGTGAGAATTCAGTAAGTACGAGGACGAAGACGATAATCCCTTATTGTAACTTTAAAAAAATGTGGATAAAGATGAGAAAAAAAGAAGAAATTTACCATGATGTGCTGATTGATGATTGTATTTTACTTAATTTTGAAATTGAGACCGCGAAAACGCTATTCGAATTGGATATTTTCGACAGTGTAAAAAAGAAAATAATACAGCAATGAATTGCGATGAAGACGAATATGATGATGATTGAAATGATCATGATGCAGGAAATAACAGTACTTCGTATGATGAAATGTTAAAATCATTTGAAACAATCCGACGCGGATTATAGTTAGAAGAAAATACGCATGAAGGAGTTTTTAGTGCATTGCAAAGATGCAAGACGTATTATGATAGAAAGTACTTTTTAAAAGAAAAAACTGAGACAAAATTAACAGAGTTTTTCAGAAACTAAATTTAAGGACGCGTATGTTAATATATGGTTCGAATTATTTCTTATAACAATAATAAATACGATAAGGTAATTTTAATGTAATTTCGTTAATTTTAATGTAAAACTATTTACTTTAAACAGAAAATACATTGTATTGCTGGACAATGTTTTGTTTTCCTTGCAGATTTCAAAGATTTAAATACATAGAAAAAATGAATTGATGATGGATATTGATGGGTAAAATAAATAAAACAAATTGATATAATTTATAAAGAAAAATGTGATTAATTACTTTTAGTAAAAATATTTAGTGTTTATGAATTTAAAATCTGTTTTATGTGGTTTAAAGTATTTTAAAAGGTGAATCTCTATTTAACGAATTTTCCATATAACGAACTTTTTTCCGGGATTTAGCGGCTTCGTTAAATAGAGGTTCGACTGTATATACGTTACTATAGCAATGGAAATGGAGAGCACGTGCGGAAAAACTGCTTGCGGGTGTACATTTCGTCATACTTTATTATAAGCATGAAAAAAAATAATCCTTCTTGTTTTATAGACAATATTAATTTCTTCCGTTGTATGCCTATAATACATGTCTTTTAATCATTTCATTTAAAATATATATCTTTAACTAATTTCATTCAAAATGATGAAAAAAAAATAAGAAGAAGAATAAATACCACAAACCAAAAGTTCTTATTTCAACATCAAATTTTTTTGCAATTTACACACGCGAAATATAAAACTTGCTATTGGCGAAAATTGCGCTAGCACAAAAATACTTATTGAAAAGTTAATGATAAACAGCCAAGTACGTATTATTTCAATTCCAAAAATTTTAAAATCTTACAAACATTGCTTTCATATTTAAATTGAACATATTTCTTTTACAATGTTTTCTTTTTTTTTTTTTTTTCTTTTTTTTTTTGCTTTTTTAATAAAAACTGTAACATTTTTTTTTTTTTTTTTTTTTTCAATGCGAGTGAACCTTTTTTTTTTTTTTTCTAGTTGTTATAGCGTTTAATTCTTTAACAAAAAGAATTGATCAACAAAAATATTTATTTAATAATTTCCGTTGCTATAGTAACGGATGTATTTTTCGAAATTATCACTTGAAAATTTAAGGTTTTGCGCCAAAGACATCGCCAAATTAGAAAAATATTAAATATCTCGCGAACTATTGGGCTTAAAGTAATTTAGTTAGTACCATTCGATTCAGCATGTAAAAATACGCCAAATTATGTTATCAGTTAAAAAATAGTTATAAAATCAGATTTTTAAGGAATTTTTTTAAAAGTTCTTTCGATTTTTTACCCCCTTTAGGGGTGGAATTTTAGAAAATCCTTTCTTAGCGGCACTCTATGTCATAAGAAGAATTTTTACCCCAAATTTCAAGACTTTAGGTTCAGTAGTTTGGGCAGCGCGTTGATTAATACAAAATTCAGACTTTCTTTTATATATATAGATGAATAAATGGTAAATGAATCTTGCCTTTATTTTGGAATACGCTTAAATATATGAAAGAATTTTTTATATATGAAATTGTTTTTAAAGTAATAAAATTAAATAACAAACAACATAAATATATAATACGAAAAAATTTATTTGTTAAACTATCTCATTGTTTAAGTTTAAATTCATTAAATACTATTTATACGCATTCTAAAAATCAATTAACAAGCAATTTTCAGGTTCATTAAAATCGTTTGCTTTTCGCGAGGAAAAGTACTGCTCGCCAAATCGCGTGACGCTTTCGTCTTTTCGCGCCAAATACTCGAAGGTATTTTATTTTTTGACAGACTTTCTACAGTACTTCCGCCGCTAAATTTGACTGATTCTTTATTATATACATAAGTAGTTTAATTGGTATTTTTTTTTCAAAATATTCTGAGTATGCCCAGTATGGAGACCTTCCCTGTAAGCAGTTTTTCAAAAGTCAAAGTGACAAATTGATATGATTTAATGCCAAAGTCAATTAATGTAATCCTAAAATATTTACAAAAGGCATGTCATTCTTTTTTTTTAATACACCACGACACGGACAAAGCCATCACAATACGGTCTGTCCATATTAAATAAGGACGTATATATTAACCCTATTATAAAGGGAAGATTCATATTATTTTTTATATATCATTTAGCTTTTAAGAACGAATTAATTCAATTGTATTATCGGTTAACAAATAATTCGGTTGGCGAACACTGTTTTAGAACGGATTAAGTTCGTTAACCGATCACCCACTGTTTATGAATCATATCTTAGAAATAAAAGAAATTCAATTTTCTCTAAGTTAAGACACATGAAACAGTAATTGTGTATTCTCATTTAGCAAAAAGAAAGAAATTTGTCTAAGTCAATTGATTCTTCAAAATGTTGATTATGACTAGTACACAAAGATAACTCCCGTCTACCAACTTTGACAGCAGAATCTCTCGGCCACTGGTGGAGCCTATTCATTCTTTTAAAAAAATCATGAAATTCTTCAGTCGGTTGTAGAAAAAAAAAAAAAGTGAAATTCGTCTATCGGTTGCGGCCAAAACACCAGATTTTCATCAAATTGTAGAAAAAAGAAAAAAAAAAGCTGCAAAACTTGGCAATTAGTCGAAGGTTAAAATAACAATGTGAATATTTTAAATCACAATTTTGCTCACAAAAAAAGGGGGGGGGAGTGTGTAGAGTAAATAGAAGTATTGGAAAATTTACATGTTTATTTATGTGCTTGGGTTAAATTTTCACTAGGTACAAGCTCACAACAATTTTGTACATTTGAGAATATAAATAGGTGCTTCAATAGGTCAGAAATTAATTTTGAATTTGATAAGAGCTTTAGATGGTGTGTCATTACATTTGTTTTAGGCCGCAACATGATATTAAATTTTTGCGACTATTTTAAAGCAATTCAAAGAAATAGATGTTCAAAGATAATTAATTACCTATGAGATTAAAATACTCGAGAATGATAGAGAAATATAAAAATAAAATAAAATCACTAAACAGAATTATTACACTCCACATATTCTTTATTTTTTTAAGTTATTTATTTTGAAAAGAATATGTGGAGTGTAATAATTTTGTTTAGTGATTTTTTTTCGTGAAGGGTATTGTTTTAAGATAGAAAATAAATATGAATAAACCTTTGAAGGACCCTAATTCTTCCTAAACAGATCCCTGGTAATACTCACATAATAATTTAATTGTTGTAAAATTTTCTTAACCTTTTAATATTCATGTGTAAATACATTTTCAATTGATAAGTGATTGGAAATATTATTTGCTCTTTTAAAAATGGGTTCTTTTGAAATATGAAATAAATTTCTTTTGATATAATGAAATTTTTTCAAACTGAATGAATTTATTCAAAAAAAAAAAATGGAAAAATAGTCTAAAAAAATTAGACAAATTTAAAAAATGATCAGACATTGCACACTGTAATCTTGTCACGTGCATACCTACAAAAGATGGTTAAATTGCTTTGCATAGTTTTTGATCCTGTGAATGTTTGATTCTTTTGATCTACTAATTTGGGAACTTTAATTACAACTACTTCACAGCATGTTTCACCCAGATCTCTAACAACAACTTTTACTTACAACATTTTTGTACAACGATTTCAATACATTCAATCATAAAGAAAATTTGGGACTTGTCTATTTTCCCGTGTGTAATAACATGCACATTTAATTTTAATGGGAAATCAAGTACATATAAACACAGCTATGCCAATACTACATTATATTAATTTATTAAAACAATTACCATTTACCTATTCAAATAAACAAAATATTTTCATGTCTCCATACATTTATTATTGAATACTGAAATGCATAGTAAAATATAATGCTGGCATATAGATAAAGATGCTTTCAAAATATTGTATTCATACAGATAAGAAACTTGCATTACATTCACTTTCACAGGAAAAAGCAGTTTGTTTAATAAGCTCAAACACAAACTATTTTTACGCACACATATTTAAGTAACAGCCAAAACATATTTTAAAAATCATGTTGACAACATTTGTAGATGTACAAGGGAAAAGTATCAGCATCTGTAATGTTATTTAAATTCAAATAAAAACGTAACAAATTGTATTTGATACTATACAAATACAGGGTGTCCATTCTCAACGGTGTCCAATGGCTAATTCCTAAACCGTTAGTCATAGACATAGTTCTTACTACAAAAAGTTTTTAAATGAGATAAAGAAGTAGTTTTAAAGCAATTTGGGTCAATAAAACATTTCTTAAAAAGCTACTAAATTTATTTTTTCATACGGTCCTCCGGTCCTATAAGTGATATTTAGTGAAAATTCCATGTTGCGCTAAAAAGAAAGACAAAAAATTCCCATTCATCTAACGCTAAAATTGACTGAGTTATGAAACTTTGAAATTCAGACTTATACCACTTTTCTGCACCTGATTACAAATGAGTTCGATCGTGCTTCGAAGGGTCGTATTCAAAGGACTTGAAGTATTAGAACTTATTTCACGTGTATCTGCGCTTTGAAAGAAATCGTACAAGTATTACGATAGAGTTAACTTTTATTAAATTTCAGATTTGGTTAAAATAATTGTATTTTAACATATATTTTATTTTGCAAGGATTTGAGGTTGTTTCTTTTCGTGATTTCTTTTAACAAAAATTATGTTATATTTATAAGCTTTTTTAAAAAACAACTTGAAATGATTGTATGTATGTCTTTCCAGTTGAAAATTTGTACTCGAACGTTAACTCACTTTAAAATATCCGATTGAGGTTAAATTTCCCTTACTGACATAAATCCACTGACAATGTAATATTATTATGATTTTCAGTACTTACCATTTATACTTATTTTACAGGATATCACAAAAAATATCGGATAGATTATCGCTAACAAGTTATATAACAGAAACCTGCGATGGTTATGCTTTTAACTTTTTAAATTGATGTTTATGTATTTTTTAGTGGTGAATACGAAAATTACCTTCATTTTTACCCATCTGAATCTTGTCAACATTTTTCGAAAATCGTAAATTTCAAAGTTAAAAATAGAAAAATATGATACTGTGGAGATTTCGCAAGCAACACCTGCATTAGACTGAGTGTCCCCGTATTTTCCGCTTCGAGATTAAAAAGGAAACGAGCCTTAACGAAGCTGTGTGAAGTGGAAATGCAGAAGAGGTGAAGAGAACGAAATGAGTTTTTTACGACGCAGGGTTTTGTTAAAAAAGAACAGAACATATTACGGTGAAATAAGATTGAATATTTACACGACGTAAGAAAATCTCTGAAATATTCAACGACGTCCTGAATTATAGACTTTAAGCTAATTAAAGAACGAGAAGAGTGTTTATATCTGTATTTTTTATTTGTGTGTTCGTCCCAATAAATGTCAGTGCTCGTCCTAAAAGTGAGTTGTGAGTTATGTATGGAGTCTCACCCCCATAAATTGGCGTCAGAAGTGACAGTTAACCCACCAATATGATTAATTAGAGTTATTCATCCTACATATTCAAGCCGGATATTCTTCTAACGGTGAGTTCATTGCTATTATTTTATTATGAAGTTAGTTGAAATACCAGAACTGGAAGTTGCGTTTAAAAACGAACGAACGCATAAAATTAAATTGCTGCATAAATTCCTATTTGATGCTGACGGTGATCGCTCTAATAGAAAGAGAATACGTGATTTTACTGGTTTCGGTTTTCAAACCGACAGCACCGAATTCAAAAATAAAATAACTAAAGTTCAAACTGATTTTTCATTAAATGATCTGATTACAGTGTGCAATCTACTTTGTATTGATAATGAGGGATCTTTAAACGATCTCGCAACCCGATTAGTGACATACCTTTCAGACTTGACCTTACTACAAAATAATATTATACAAAATGAAAGTGACACTGACTCGGAACCCGAACTGCCTTCAAATAATACTGACTTCAAGTAATAACACTGAATTATCAAATTTTGACAAACAACAGCAATTTCCAGTTCAAAGTTTTATGCCATCGTCTCTTACTTTTACTGATATTGAAAGTGTAATACCTCCTTTCGATGGTAGTTCTTTTAGTGATATAAACATATGGTTTAATAATTTTGAGGATGCTACTAATATGTTTAATTTATCTGACTTTCATAAATTCATATTTTGTAAAAGATCATTACGAGGAAAAGCCCAGTTATTAACACAAACAGAATTTCATATCAATTCATATGACAAACTTAAACAACTCTTAATATCAGAATTTAGCACCACTTATAATTCTGCCGAGTTACATGATATATTAAATAAACGAAAATTGCAAGAAAATGAATCAATAGAAGAATATTTTCTTATCATGAAACAAATATGCTCGCGTGGTAAAATCGAGGATTCCGCATTAATGCAATACATCATAAACGGCATACCCGACCCCGTTTTCAGAAAATCAATGTTATATGGATGCCAATCCATTGTAGAATTCAAGCAAAAGCTCAAAATTTATGACAAAATTCGACATGACTTTGAGAACACTAAATTTCGTAAAGTCAAACCTGAAATGCCAATGAAAGAGAAATCCTTTCGACCAAAATCTGATCTTTTTTGCTTTAATTGTGGTTTGTCGAATCATAAAAGTAGCCAATGCAGACATAAAGATAAAGGCCCTCGTTGTTTTAATTGTTCGAATTTTGGCCATAAATCGGCTCAATGTGATCAACCAAGGAGGCCTAGAGTTAAGTCAGAACCCTCCAATGTTTTCACTGTCACGTCGAACACTTTCATGACCAAACAAGTCATTATTTCGTCTGTAAATGTTACATCATTGGTAGACACAGGTAGGGAAAGAAGTTTACTAAAGGAAAGTATTTATCGCAAACTCCCTACAATTTCGAACCTTGAACATTCAACTATCACATTAACTGGATTAGGAAATACTATAATCAAACCCCTAGGTTTTTTCTCTACGAACATTATGATAGATGATTTTAATTATACAACTAATGTTTATGTAGTCCCAGATTATTCCATATCTTTTGATCTTATTATTGGTACAGATATCATTCAACAAAGTATTTTAACAATTTCTGGAAATAATATTTCGATGCAAAAAATCGAGAAAAATGACGACGCGTCCAATAATTTTTTGATTAATATTGCTCATGTGTTAGACGATCTTAATCTTGATTTATCTCATATTACCGATGAAACAATACGTTCAAAAATTTCAGAACTTATTCAAAATTATTCTCCTAAAAAAATAAAGACAACTGATGTTAAATTATCAATTCATCTGGAAAACGAAGAACCTGTTACTTGTCCTCCCAGGCGCTTGGCGCAAATAGAGAAAAACTTCGTCGAAAAACAAATTTCTGAGTGGCTCGAAAAAGGAATTATTCGTAAAAGCACTAGTAATTTTTCATCACCTATTGTCCTAGTAAAAAAGAAAGATGGTTCATATAGATTGTGTGTTGACCAAGTTAAATTCTAAAACACATAAACAACATTTTCCCCTCCCAGTAATTGATGACATTATTGATCAGTTGCATTCTGCAAAAGTATTTACTACTCTTGACCTTAAAAATGCTTTTTTCATGTCGAAGTAGAAGAAAATAGTAGAAAATATACTTCTTTCGTAACACATTCTGGTCAATTTGAATTCTTATATATGAATTATGGCCTTAGCGATGCACCGTTAGTGTTTCAAAGATATATTTATAACGTTTTTCGAGACCTCATTAATGAAAAAGTACTTATTGTCTATATGGATGACTTCATAATACCAGCTGAAAACGAAGTCGAAGGACTCCAGAAATTACAACGCGTCCTTACAACTGCATCCGAATATGGTTTAGAACTGAATCTCAAAAAATGCCACTTTCTACAACGAGAAATTGATTTTTTGGGTTACCACATTAAAAATGGTCAACTGCACCCATCCCCCTTAAAAACTAAAGCTGTCCTTAATTCCCCAGAACCTAAAAGTATAAAAGATGTACATTCATTTGTCGGATTAACTTCATATTTTCGTAAATTCATTCAAGATTACTCTTTAATAGCTAAGCCTTTAACAGATCTTCTTAGAAAGGACACTAAATTTCACTTTGGCGACCAGCAACGAAATGCATTTAATCAGCTGAAACACATCCTTTCTTCGGGTCCTGTTTTAAGCATTTATAACCCTAGTAACGAAACAGAAGTTCACTGTGATGCATCTATTGACGGTTACGGAGCAGTCCTCCTTCAAAAGTCTTCTATTGACAATCAATTTCACCCTGTCTATTTTATGAGCAAAAAAACCACAGATCCCGAACGTAAATATTCGAGTTATGAATTAGAAGTTTTAGCTGTCATAGAAGCCCTTAAAAAATTTCGCGTTTACATTCTAGGTATTCCTTTCAAGATAGTCACAGATTGCAACGCATTCGCCCTTACTATGAATAAAAAAGATCTTTGCACCAAGATTGCTCGATG